>OW386291.2:48404270-49604270 GCA_936432065.2 Rutpela maculata | reverse complement strand
ATCGTTGCTACCAGAATTGCGTACGGATTCTCTACGTTTAAATATACTTACAAACAGTGTAATTGTTTTTTTGTTTTATATTAGTTGACCAGTCTAACAAAGTTTTTATTTTTACTAGAATCAAATTTCAACAAGGCGAATTTAAATTTTTCCCTTTGATTTCCCTAGTGCTGTTTTCAAATCAATTACATCCACGGAGAATACACAAAGTTGTTTGCCTCTATGTTCAATTATTCACTCGGGCTTGCTGTGATTTTAGATCATCCAGCTTTATTTCTATTATTTAAATTTAAATTAAGGTGTGGATGTAGATTTGGGCAAAAGGATTGAGGAGCCTGATTATTGACACAATAAAAAATAAATGCAGGTTCCATGCTTGGAATTGAGCGTAGCATATGCACAGCTGCAGACAAATAATTTTTGTAATTGAGAGAGCTCGAATTTTATATTTTTCCGGTAATAATGTCATATATTTTCTGCATTGATTTTTTTGCTGTTGATAGATTATACAGAGTGAGTTATGTTACATTACACAAATTAGTGTATGGCAGTTGCAGGGATTTCTTAAAAATTTGAATTTATTATATCAGAAAACAATTGAGCCTCAAGTGAAGTGGCGATAAATTTTGTTTTTTAAATTAAATAACCTATATATTAAACGAGGGAATTAACGCCAAAAGGTCTCTTAGAAGTTAGAAATATGACAAATCGAGTTTCAGCCGCTGTTTTTGGTTTTAATCGATAGTTTTTGATCTGTAGAGAAATAACATGGATGTTTCTCTTTATTTGCAGTTAGTGGAACCCCATGATACTATGAAATACAAGACACGCTCGGTATGAGTACCAGCTTTTGATCTGCTGTGCGCATAGCGTCACTCTTTAGTCACTTTCAAATCGAGCCCGCGTCCGCGACAATCGCGTGTCCAATGTCTACCTAAAAATACATCGAAAACCGTAATATAAAACTTAGAAAGCTGAAATTTGCAGGCAATTTTATTTTTAATATCATAGAATTCTAATTCATTTTGCAACAAATCCGTTGTGGGTTTAAATGTTGGTGAAAACACCTCCAAAATAATTGATGCAAGCACGTATGATTTTGTCAACGGGTTATAAGCTATTTATTTTGTTTTTATTTAATATCAAATTTTAATTCATTTAATTAAACACAATAAATTGTAGTAGTAAATAATATACTACTTTAATCAGTTTAAATATGAAACAATGCATTTATCTAACTTTATTCAGGAAAATACACAAACAGTCAAGAATGAATATTTACTCTGTTATTTCGAGATAAATTGGCAGATTCTTTAATGTTTCTATTATGAAAGAAAATACATTTTGCATCTGCAAAATAGCGTTTTCGCAGTATGACTTAATAATTCAATAGCGCGGGACATATCAATGTGTTCTCTCATGGTAATTATTACAAATCTTTAATGACTCTCCATTGATTCGCTCAAAAATCTCATACGTTTTTTTGACCCAGTAAGAAAATCTGAATTCGATTTCACCTTTTTACTGCGGGAAACGGATAAAACCGCAAACAAAACTTGTGCTGGTGGTGCTGGAGACGGATATATCCAAAAGCCTTGTTTGGGGGTTAACTGCGGAAAACGGCTGTATTTAACGTCTATTATATACAACCAGTTATACAAATATTTGTTTAAAAAGTTGCGGCTATTTATTTTTTTTTTCATTTAGGTGGATAAATACATTTCCCGATCAGCTGTTTATTTGTCGTGTATTTAAAGTAAAGTTTTCACTTGTAAACTGGTTTTTATTTATTGTAATCACTACAGTCTTGATACCAAAATTTTAAAAAAGTTTAAAGCTTGAAAAAATAAAAATAATAACAGCTGTTTTGAGGTTAACTGCGGGAAGCGGATATGGCCGCAAGCGATTACCGCAGCCGTTCTGACGGCACGCATAACAGAAACGAGCGCCGCAGCGAAAGGGTTAAACAGCACTAACATAGGTACATCAGTTCACATACAGCATTATCTGCGCTGTATCATCCGCGAGGACGTTCCGTATATTCAATTGCAATTTTCTCGGAAACCGCTAATCCTAGGAAAAAAAGTTTCAAATAAAAAAGTTAGCTCCTTCCCTTACCTTCATACGTCCTCCATATACTTGGTATCTATTTCGAAAGCTAAAAAAGTTTCTTGCTTGTCATATTCGCACCTGCCAAATTTCACACTTTATCGACATGATCTTAGAGAGAAAATCATATTTTCTTTACTTATTATAATTTTACCTTCATATTAACACATTTTGTTGACAGATATGGAGTCATAACTCGGTAATTTGAGATTAATTCGTTGTCCCCTTTTTGAGTTGCGAGTTGTATCTATTATTTTACAATTTTCTCACATTGTTGGCTCTATCTTTTGTCTCCACCATCCAAAATAGAATAAAAAATCCTTTTATTTCAAAAAAACTATTGCAGTAAAGTTGCAGAAACTAGAAGAATGAAAGAGCGTCATATCTACATTTAACTGATAATAGTTTTAGTAAGATTATGAGTATAGAAAACACACAAAAAATATATGTATTAGAAGTTACATTAAAATGACATAAACTCATTTATAGAGTATGGTTCAATATTTAAAAGATAATTAAAAATCGATTTCTTAAAGAGTTTAAAATCGTTTACCATCTTAATACTATTTGGTAACTTATAAAATTTTATACACGAATAAGCAGTATTTTTTTTCAGATAGTGTACGTTTATGCTGTGGATACTTGTAGTCTAGAGATCTTGTATTATGGTCATGTATCGTATTGAAATATTTCTTTATTTTTATACAAAAGAGTAGTAATTTCTTATTTAATCGAAGGATAAGCTTCTAAATACTTCTGACAAGGTAATTTTAATTTACATCTAAAATAAAAATTGACCACAGAACTAGTCGACCCTAATGTGACGCTACAGAGGAGACTGCGGTAAGGTGAGGTATGCGTGAGCGCGTATTTCTCTTTCATAGTATCATGGTGGAACCTTTGGAAAAATGGTAAACATAACGATTGCAAAGTACTGATTTAGGTTGAATGAAAAGTAAATAAACTGTCCAAAACCCATAAAGTATTTCAAAATCTTATAGAAATGTATTCAAGAAACTCGTTTACATCACCATACACTTAATTGAATGAAGTTATAAATATTTAGGAGTATTATTTATTCAAATATACTTTAAATGTTTTTCTTTTAAACAATACCTTTTTAAACACTGTAATTCATAAACTATAAATCTATGAAGAAAGTGTTCGTATGAAAGTTGCAACGTATATTTTTATGAAAGAAGATAGCGTTGTGATAAATTTTACTTCTAGAAAATCACTTGATACATTATATTTTACAGTTTTACTTACTTTTTACTTTAATAGCTTTACTCAGTATAGTATATAATAATAAATTATACCTTGTCTTCAAATCAGTTTAGACGATGCAATTTTATCTCTGGAACGCTATTACGCTTACCGCTACCAAGTGGCAGATGCCAAAAATAATTTTGAGGCCTTTAGTTCTTATACACACACTAAATCACACTTCTATCTTTTACCCTCTTTAATAATGAGGTGGAACTGGTAATGGGGGTGATAGTGGGGGTGGCTGTTGCCCTAAAAATTATTGAGACTTTGGCTTATCGTGTATATAATAAATCCCGATTTGATGGACTCTTACTAACATGCGTTTTCTATTTACCACCATTTACCCCCAATTCTTCCACGGAATAAGTTTAAAATACAATCTAGTTCCAAACTTCATTATAATACATCTTTGTACCAAATTTCAAGTCAATATCATAAACCGCTCCAGAGTAATCGGGCTCACAAAAAAGTTACAGACCGACTGACAAACAGACCGACAGACATACAAATATTGTACACATTGTATTATATTTGCTCAGATTTAAAACCTCAACGTTTTATGACATCCTAAATCAATTTGAACAAAAAAAAATTCATTTTTGTTTACGATGGCAGTTTCCTTACTTTTTGCGCATGCGACCGCCATCTTTACCAATATTTTCCTAAAGCCTACAGAACCAACTTGCTATAAAATAATCACGAATTTTATTTCAGAAATAACCACGGATTGAAATAGAGAATGAAGACTATAGAAGGAGATTGGTCACTAAGTGAACGCAATCGAAAGTAATTGGCTCGCCTATTAGCTGAGTCGGGGAAACTTTTCAGATCTTGTATCTGTAAAAAAGTTAATTGACGATTCTTATGGGAAAAGATGCGCTGGAAAAAAAGTTCAATACAATTTTTTCCCAAGCCGACTGGAACATTGTCATAAACAATGTTTAATTGTTTATAACAATCTAGACGAAAAACGGTAAGTCCTACATAAAAAGATCTTAGTCAAAAAAATGACGTGTTTTTTGAACAAGTGCGACTTCTTATCTTGAACCGTTCATTTGTTATACACAAATTAAAGTTCTTAATTAACAATATTTTTTTCTCTGATATTTAACTAACGCTATTTTTAAATTCTATTTCGTTAAAGTGTAGTATATCGTCCATAGAATTCGCCATATTTTTAATTTCGATATTTAGTCCAATCGACGAAGGAAAAATAGGGGAATTAATTCGTGTAGTTGCAAATTTTTGTATAGTTGTCGGGAGGAGTGCCCTGAACAACATACCAAAAGTCCTGACCGGTGGGAGGTGAGCGGGGGTAGTTTAAAGGTCCCCTTATCATGTTTTCTAGCGAAAAATTGTCTTTATGCAAAATTAAACTAGATGAAATTTTCTAAAAACAAGTTTCTATTCATTTTTTATGTAGGATCAGTACTTTACTAGATACAGAGGGTGCAAAAAACGCGAATTAAAAAAAAATTAAGTTAGTTTTTCGTGTTTTTCCTGAAGAACTCAGTGAAAACGCACTTTACAGAAAAGTTGCGAATAAAAAAAGTCTTTTCGATAACACATTCACCTGAATTTTTTCAGATTTTTTTTTTAACTTTTACATTTCCCCTCCCCCACTTTTATGTATTTTCGAGTGGCCATATCTCCAAAAATATGCATTTTTCGAAAAAATTCACAAGAGTAAAAACATCTTATTTTGAGCTAAAAAAATGTAAATTTATTGTTTTTCTTTCATTTTTGACCTAATTCTACGAATTACGAAACCCATGATAAAAGAGGTGTTTTCTACCCCTTCCGATCATTTCTTACTCTGATTTATCTTCAACTCTTTTACTAACGTCATTACAAACACGTTGCACAAGGTTTCATCAAAATTCATTCATTAGCACTTAAATTAGAGATTTTGGTCATTTTTGTGCTCCGTTGACTGGACTACCTCTATATCTTGTAAAGTATTGATCCTATATAAAATTCCATCTAGTTTAATTTTGCGTAAGAACAATTTTTCGCTAGAGGCCGTAGTTTTCGAGTTATTCAAGAGAAACGTGAAAAGGGGATCTTTAAACCAAAACAAAAAAAAAATACCTTCATTGTTTAATTAAGGTTTTTTTATGTAGGACTCACTGTTTTTCGTCTAGATTTTTATAAACAATTAAACATTGTTAATAATAATGTTCCGGCTTAGGGAAAAATTATTGGACTTTATTTTTCAGCTCATGTTTTCTTATAAGGATCGTCAATTAACTTTTTTACGACAAAGATACAAGAAAATTCGTCGATTTTGACTCTTCTGCAACTCAGCTATCAGAGCTGGGCAAATACTTTGAAAAAGTATTTAAATATTAAATACTAAATACTTTCAGAAAATTGAAAGTATTTAAGTATTAGGTATTTTCAGAAGATAAAAGTATTTAAATAATAAATAACAAAAGTAATTAAATAGTTTAAATACTTTCTGAATATTTAAATATTTTGATAACACTGAAATATTTTGAAGCATAGTTAAGTGTAACAATAGCCTTTAATGGCTAAACTGCGCCAAATGGTATTTTCTAGTTTTGTAAAAATCAATAGAGACTTGTTATTATTATCAATATTATTATTATATTAAATACTATTTGACTATTTGAGGTGTCAAAATTTTAGGTTTCATGACTTTCATGAACTTCTACAACACTATTTTAATACCTCTATACTTAATCAGTTCTAGTTGGATATTGGATTTTTACTTATCCGTAGAGCTAGTAGACTTTTGCGTATTCTGCAAATACCCAAATAAAGCACAGAGACTATGGCACTAGAATACTACTATAGTCGAGTAAACTCTAAGCTGGCGCGTCCAAAGGTCACTTCATCATATAAACTAAGAGAATAAGACATACGCAACTAGTCAACTAGTTCATCTCTATGTCACTGCGATAGCTTTATGCGCATCGCATATCAAATCGTACGTCGTGTTACCAACTCATACATACGCCACCTTAGAGTTTACCGGACTATATTCTGTTTAAGTATTCTCTGTCACAATCACAAAACATATCCATTAACAGTTAACACTTACTGCTTATGTCTGCTCTCAACTAACTTTCTAGGAATTAAGACGTGAATGACTGAATACTGAATGATGCAATGTATTTATTAACTACATAGTATAGTACATGTCTTGATTCTTGACGAGTATCTGCCTGTCTCCCTGATGTATTTGATTATATTTGTTGTATTTATTTAAATACTTTTGAGATTCAAATACTTCGATAATATTCAAATATTTCTGAAAGTATTTAACTACTGTCAGAAAATAATTTAAATACTTCCCAGTTATTTAAATAGCTTAAGTATTTATAAATACGTTTAGGATCATTTTCAAATACTAAGTAGTAAATATTTCAGATAAAGTATTTGCAAGTATAAATACAAATACTTGCTGCAAGAAGTATTTAAATACTCAGTATTTAAATACTTTCTAGTATTTAAATACTTATGAGGTATTTGTAAGTACATATTTGCCCAGCTCTGTCAGCTATATATTTTTTGAATGTTTGGCAGATACTTTAATGGGTATTTCAGAATCATGACTAGGGATTGTTGTCTCAAAAGAATTAATATGTTCATAAACCATTTAATTATTACCATGATGAAATAGTAGAAACATCACATTTTCAAAACTATATCTACGTAGAAGAAAGCCGGAAATTAGTCTCCAAATTATCAGTTCCGCGAATGACTCAGACCGAAGTCACAACTTTTTGTCTTCGTAGATTTATTAAAATTTTTGACCGTAAACTGATTACTCTACTCGTATTATATAACTATAGTTAGATTAAAACAGATTATTGTCATCGCAGATAACAGTATCAGATCTATTACCTTATTGCCATTTAACAACTGATATTTACCCGTTCCAGTAATTCTCCAATAAGTCCATTCCACCGTTTTGTTTTAGGATCATAGCTTCCATATTGACCATCAGGTACCAAATCAAATGTGTAACTACAATTCAAACCATCTGGCTTACATATTTCTTTCATTAAATCCATCGCATAACCTTCGAACCTATCATTACCGGTGAGTATCTTTCCAGTTGGATTTTTCCTTTCCATTAAATATGGGTCACCAAGCCTACATCATAAAAATTATTACCACACTGCCTATTTTGCTTAACAGAACCGGACATTTGTTGCGGAAACGTTAACTTTTGTAAAGGTTTATCTTAAGATTGAAAATGCACTTTTGAACTGCAATGTCAAAGTTCTTGCCATTAATTAAAATCTGCCGCACGACTTATCCATTAACAGAGAGTTACGTCTATCGAGTTTTAACCGAGCTAGTTGAAAACTATAAAAATCCGCATGTATGTCCAGTAATGAGTTCTAAGCTAAATTATGATACACAGGGGGCGCCACTTAAAAGTCCCCAGACTTGTAACTTTTTTATTTTTGAAGCGATGACCATGTTGGGCACGTCAAATTGTAGACTTTTTAAAGCCTTTAAACATGCGTACAGAGTGATTAAAAAAAACTTTTTTTGAAAAAATTGTTAAGAAAGGAAACTTAATTTCTTTGAATATATTTTTACCTCACTCTGTACATGAACTGTGTTAATGTTTTCTTGTAAAGGTTTTAATTAGTTTCAATTTATGTTATTAAAATAAAATATTTTAAAAATAAAAATTTTGCAATTTCCTATTTAGTACATTTTAATATAAGTTTGTTTCTAAAAAACAAGTTATTTAGTTTGTTTCTTGTTACTATTTTATTACGTTAAATATTGTTTGTGATATGTCTTCTACAAATAAAGCATAAAATTGTTAATTATATTCGTTTCAAAGATATTTTTTAAAAAATCAGTTTGGAATCGGAAAGTGTTTTTAATTTCTTTCTCTAAAACCAAAAAGAATCTCGAATATGACATAATAACATAAATTGAAGCTAATTAAAACCTTTATAAGAAAACATTAACGGAGTTCATGTACAGAGTGAGGTAAAAAAATATTCAAGGAAATTAAGTTTTCTTTCTTAACAATTTTTTCAAAAAAAATTTCTTTAAATCACTCTGTACACATGTTTAAATGCCTTTAAAATATCTGCAATTTGATGTGCCCAACATGGTTGTTGCTTAAAAAATAAGAAAGTTACGAGCCTGGGGGTTTTAAGTGGCACACCCTGTATATTTTAATTTACTATTAATAAGTCTTGTGATCCAAATTTTGATTTCGTGATATGATTTTGTGAATATTATGGTATGAACATTCTACATCAGAAACTAAGTAGATAATTTGTCGACATTTCACTTATTATCATAATATCTTCAGGGTACTAAAAATTACAAAACTGCATGCAAGAAAAACTTAAACGAAAATATGGTTACAATTGTGTGTTAGTTTTTTATCTTAAAATTAAATGAACAATTGTACATTATTATGCAAAAGTTTTAAAAACAGGTTTAGTAAAACAATTGAAGTTTATAGGCTTAGTATCATAGTTGAAATAAATATGGATTGCGTCTGAACAACATGTTACCTCGGGTGGTATTTTTTCAATAACTAATGTTGTAATGCTCTGTTGCAAACTGCACCCTTTTCAGTTTTACTAGTTTTTTCGCAAGTACTAGTTCTACAATTATAGTGTGGAAACATCTCCAACAACAATATGACAGAGGCATAGATGGCTTCAGTGTAGAACGATCTTTTCAGAGCATCAAAATGTTTAGGGCACCATTTCCCGAAGTGTTAGGTAGCTAAGTTTGTAAAATTATTAAGTAGACTAAAACGTTTGCATTCTACACATTTTGTAAAAATATAAAATAGACAATACTTACGTATTAACAAATATAACATAAATATCCAACAAATAACTTAATACTTAA
This sequence comes from Rutpela maculata, assembly GCA_936432065.2. Taxonomy (NCBI): domain Eukaryota; kingdom Metazoa; phylum Arthropoda; class Insecta; order Coleoptera; family Cerambycidae; genus Rutpela; species Rutpela maculata. Next base: position 49,595,021 of record OW386291.2, on the reverse strand, counting down.
CAAATAAATAGTTCGATGGTAAAGTTAGCGGTTCAAGTTTAAAACGCGGTTTTCAAAGTAAAATAACACAGCCACACAAAAAAAAGTGGTCTGGCCTGTGAAAGTGTATCCTTATAGTCCAAGAGGTAACTCCCATTTGATATAACCGGAAAGATCTAATACAGTTACGTATACTACTCAAGTCTGGAGCTAGCATGAAATAGAAATCTGGCGGTCTGGCAGTCCAAAGCGGCCGGACGTTTCTGGCGGCGTTTCTAATTTCGAAAAAATTTTCTTCAATTTAACCGGGAAGATCTATTTTTGTTTCAGAGTTTACTTATTAGATTACTACCTCCTGAATAAATTCGGGCTGGTCTGTCATTCGAAATCGATCGCAAAATCGCCGCCAGACCAATCCGAAGTTAAACAAAATTGAAGTCAATTTAACCGAAAGTATCTAATGTTTATTTTTGAACCAAATTACAGCTTACTGAATGGCTTTCATGAATTGTTAAGTATGGCAATCAAAAGCAGCCGGATACTGGGTACCAGATCAAATTTCTTGCAACGCTGCATTTCATTGAACGACGAATAACGTACGACTCTCTGGCTACGTACAAAACAATGTAGGGGATGGCGGGTTGTAGAAAAATGTATTTGTCACTTACCCAAACCTATGCAATCTGGTGGAACAACCCGAACTCAAAATATGTTCTCATTTAACATAAATGTATCAAACTCTAATATGGGCTAAGGTCGAATATTTTTGTAAACATAATTTTGTACCTGCTCAGTAAAATAACAATACCTACCATACAACTTTCATTTGTTTTATTTATCGAAGCAGTGACCAGTGAACCCCACTAATGTGGTCAGTGTACCCCGACTGCGGGGCACACTAGTCATATTTTCTAAGAAATGTTATTTTGTTGTCATATGTAAAACGTTTGATTCTGTAAAGTGGTATTATAGGAAATTCCTGTAAATACATGGTACTTTAGGCTTGCACAAAAAAAGTTGCAGAAATGTTAACAGTGCCTTAAAAAAAGTAATAAAATGGAAAATAGTGACCACTGTGCCTCGCTCTCCCATGCCTGTTGCTCTGGACCGATCCGGCATTTTAACAACGTGTGTTACGAAGTTATGTTTCATTCGTTTGCATTTTGTCGTATTATTACAATTAAATTAGGTACTGATAAATATGGAAATGGCTTCGGTTTGTTTTGTATGTAAAAAAAAAGGTCCTGATGTATGTCTTGCCTTCCCTGGCCTGCTTCACAGGATGTGTCACATCTTGCTTCTATAAAAAGGGTAAAGTTACTTCTTTTAAACAAATGGAAAAGAGCTCCGAATTTCAAAAATATTTTCAAACATTCTACCAAGATCCGGAACCAGATTCTGTTCCCATAACTACGGCGGAGAAATTTGTTTGCTTCATGTACAATCTCCCTAGGTGTCCAACAGTTAATGAGGCAAGGTACAAAAAAATTGAGGTGGCTTACAAGCCCAGAAAAATTAACGAGCCTCTTATTAAGAGCTTCGCCACATTTGATTCCCTATTAATTCCCCCGTACCAATCATCACTGCTGCTGCATGTGAAAAGAAATATATTTCAAACATATATATGGATGAACGCCGAAAAACAGGACCCGATGCAGCCATTAAATCCCGAAGACTATGGCTGGAAGATAGGTCCTTCTGGGATATACGAATCTGTGTGGTTTGATGGAGACGTTGCTCCACCTGTTGTTATAGACGCAATTGCGGAGGCTTCAGGTATGTTGAATACAATATAGTAATAATTACCTAATTTTTAACTCTTTTTAGATAACGAAGACACCGATTCTAATGTCCGTTCGGAAGATGACGGGGACGAAGACGATGAATAACGAAAATACTCGTGACGTGGTAGAGAACAGAAAATATTACAAAAATAATTGGATTTTATAGCATCACTGACAAATCTATGAGTGTGAAATTCAAGCTATATTTTAGTTAAATGTCAAAACTAATGTTGACGAAACTTATAATTCTTTTCATACAATAAAATTACATTCCCATCAATTTTTTAATATACCATCCACCGAAAAATAATGTAGCTCACTCGTAATCGACGATTAACAAGCTTTGCTACCTTACAAAAACCGATCTGGCATCTTGGATTCGGCTGTTTTTTACTGCCAGACCGAGCAATTCGCAAAAGCCACGCACTGACCTGTAATTTGGTTGAAAAATTAAAACTAGATACTTTCGATTAAATTGACACCGATTTCGAGTGGCAGACCAGTTAAAATTAATTTAGGAGGTAGTAATCTAACAAGTAAACTCTAAAACAAAAATAGATCTTCCCGGTTAAATTGCAGTATTCTTTTCGAAATCCAATTTCAATGTCCGACCGTTTTGGAGTGCCAGACCGCCGGATTTCCATTTCATTCGGACAATACTCGAAACTGTAATATCAAACAGAATTAGATCCCTCTGGTTAGATCAGATGGGAGCCAGCTCTTAGTCTATTATGTATTTAGGCACTGAGTCCGAAGTCAGAATTGTCAGATTCGCTCGTTTTTCACCCCTAACCCAAAAACACCCCAAAAACAAAAAAGAAGTGGTCTGGCCTGCGGACCAGATCAGAGTATCCTTATGTACTTGGACCTGCTGAAACGAATCCGAAGTCAGAATTGTAATGTTACCTCGTTTTTCACCCCTAACCGCAAAAAAACACCCCACCCCCCTCTAAAAAAAGTGGTGAGGTCTGTGGACGAGATCAGTATATCCTTATGTATTTGGATCCGCTGAAACCGAATCCGAAGTCAAAATTGTCAAATTGGCTAGTTTTTCATCCCTAACCCTAAAAAACACCCCCAAAACAAAAAAAGAGGTGGTCTAGCCTGTGGACCAGTGTATTCTTGTGTATTTTGACCCGCTGAAACCAAGTCCGATGTCAGAATTGTCAGGTTCGCTCATTTTTCACAACTAACCCAAAAAAACACCCCCAAAACAAACAAAGAAATAGTCTATCTGCCGGACCAGACCAGTGTATCCTTACCAAATACATAAGGATACACTAGTATGGTCCGCCGGACAGACCCATTTTTTGGAGGGTTGTCTTTTTGGGGTTAGAGATGAAAAATGAGGCAATCTGACAATTCTGACTTTGGATTCGGTTTCAGCAGGACCAAATACATAAAGATACACTGATCTGGTCCGCGGGCCAGACCACTTTTGTTTTGTTTTGGGGATGTTTTTTTGGGGTTAGAGGTGAAAAACGAGCAAATCTGAGAGTTCTAACTCCGAATTCAGCTTCAGAGGATCCAGATACATAAGGATCTACTGGTATGGTCCGCAGGCCAGACCGTTTTTTGGGGGTTAGGGGTGAAAAACGAACCAATCTGACAATTCTGACTTCGGATTCCATTTCGGCGGGTTCAAGTACATAATAGCCAGGAAAGTAGCGACGATTTTTATGAAATAATTTCTATAAAGCTAGATTTTTCCGTTTAGATAGTATCTATAATGAAGGTGCAATTCTGCCAGTCTATAAGTGTTGCAAAAATGAGTAAAAAATTAAACAACATTACAATGAAAGGTTGCTAAATCTTTGGTAGACGTTGCCAAAATGGCAATATATAGTCAAATCATGACAATTATATTCTTCATTAATATTAAAGAATAGACAGTTTTCTTATAGATGGGTTAATAATCACTTTCATTTAGTTTTTATTATTGCTAGTGGTCGAGCTGTAGACGATTCTGTAGCAGCACCAATGACTAATGCAGACTTATCAAAAAAATTGTTGCATATGTTTTGGAGAAATGATGCACAGCTTGTGACAATCGTTTTTGATACTTATTCGTCTCCTTCGATCAAAGATCAGAGAGAGAGGCCCATCGAGGTCGAAAAATTGAAATTAGAGGTTCATCGACACGCCCTTTCGACTTCCAACTTCAGTTCAATTGAAAAATGTCTGATTGATTGAATATCTTTTGACAAGCTGGGAGCGAAATGGAATGGCATGATTTTTGAGAATAAAGTTGTTTACGTGAACTAAGTACTATGAATGTTACAGATTACAAATTGTCAACGCAAATGTTGTAAGAACGATTGAACATAATCAACCGTGCTCAAACCACGAGGAAGCTGACACCAAAATAATCTATCATGTCTGGAAATTCGAAGGGCTTCAGCCACCATTTAACGTTCTCGTGCGATGCTCAGACACGATATATTGATAATAATGTTAAACAATATGAAATGTGTGCATCCTGAAGTGAAGGTGTGGATGGAAGTTGGCGTTGGTACTTCATTAAGGTGTATAAACGTTAGTAAATTGTACGAGAGGTTGAGATCAAATATATGTATATTCGGTCATAAGTCTTTTATTTTTTATGTTAGAGAAAAAATAAAAAAGTGTCGGAAAGCTTAATCAATTCTCTTTACATAAGCTGTCTACAAAATTTCCGAAAAAAAGCGATAATTATCGAGATATTCGAGGAAATGTAGGAAATTACACGTTTTCCCATATAGAGTGTATGTAAATCTTAAAAAAATATTTTTTTTCAGAAACCTTTGTTTCCAAGGGCCGAGATTAACGCCAAAGTAGTATATGATATTAAGTGAACATCGTATAAGAGATCGAGTTCAATTAATTACCGATTAATTACGGTGACAAAATGGAGAAATTTTACCGAAAAAAAAAATCCCAAATCCCGCCCCCTCTAATTCCTTCATTTTTGTCGGAATTCAAAAAATATTAAAAAGGGTTTCAGCAAATTTAATTCTATTTATATTAGTTAGAGTAGTCTTATGGCGTAAGTGTAAAGATTAAAGAGTTGCCAACTGTAGAAGCTCAAAATTTTTTGCCGTACCCGGCCGACATTTCGGTAGCTATTGCCGAAACGAAAAAAAAAATAATAATAAAAATTCTGATGACAGCAAAAGATTCATAGTGGAAAGTACTCATTTGACTTCTTTTTATTTCGAGCTAACTCCCACCGTTTCAGAGATATCTGCGAAAAATAGCAAAAAACAGCTTACATTTCGGAGCCGAAAAAATTGCAAAAACATGCAATTTTGACACCTTCATTTTTTTCGAAAAACACCATTGGGATGGCCGTACGATGTAGCGACGTAAATAGGCAGTCTTACAGATAAACCCGATCGTAAATTGTATGGCGAAATTCGAAAATTCGGCTAGGCACGAACGAATCAAAAGTAGCATTTTGTGACATTTCAGAAAATCGATATCTCTTTTTGCAACATGTTGTAATTTTTTACTCATTTTGCAACACTTATAGATTGGTAGAATTGCACTTTCATCAATGATGCTGTCTAAGCTATCATGGGAAAAATCTAACTATCTAATTAACGCGAAGAATATGTCGCTTCCTGGCTATAAGGATACACTGGTCTGGTCCACAGACCAGATCACTTTTTTGTGTGGCTGTGTAATCTATAGTTTTTTTTTTTGGGGTCAAGGAGTCAGCTACTTGGCCACTGACTCTAGGAGAAAAGCTGAGGGGAAATGGCCATCCTTTATGAAGCTTCTCTCAAGATCGTCCGTGCGCGGCTCAATGTCGCATCCTGCCCGAGGTTCGGCTAAACACGGCGGATCTAGACAAGGTAAGTCGATAAAATCCTCCAAGCCAAGGTGTACGCAACCCGTGCCGAAGGCTGAATGGCACCGGGGCGAAAGGTGTCATTAACGTGGCCTCCGAAAAACTGGGCAATCTTCCGGAGTATTTTGCCTTACCACAGCAATGCAGGGCTCTACTGTGGCGGACCAACATTCCTTTGTTACTCGTGGGAACCATATGGTGAAAACGACTAACAAAAATAAACCCTCGATCTTCAAATCGAAGAACCTATGGAGATTGGGATAAATCCCAATCCGCAAACACGCCCGATCTCACCGGATCAGGAAAGGGAGCTGTTAAAGCCGATTCCTGAGTCCGAAGGAGAGGACAAATCAGAGAAGGAGGAGCCGAAAGCTTTGGGCAATCTCTCTTCTCAAAAACCCAACGAGATCTTCAAATTGAAGAACCCTTGGAGACTGGAATAAATCCCACTCCACAAGCACGTCCGATCCCGTCGGATAAGGAAAGGGAGCTGTTAAAGCCGGTTCCTGAGTCCGAAGGAGAAGACAATTTAGGGGAAGAGGAATCCAAAGCTTTGGACAACCTCTCCTCTGAAAGAGAACAGCTAAGGGAGGCTGCAACAAAGCTCCTTAGCCGTTCACTCAAGAGCGGAATACCATATGAAACCGCCTTGCAGTTAATGTTGGAACGACGTGACACCAACCAGCCGCCGGAGAGGGTTCAACAAACTTTCTCTGAGCGAGCTGAAACGGGAAAACGTCTACAGTGAAACGGCAGTTCACATGACCAGCGGGTAAAGAATCCCTGCGAAAGTGAAACTGTCAAACCCTCCTTTAAGGTAGTCGCAGAAGGAATCAACCTGAAGTCTACGCACATCAGGTGCCTACAGGCGAATCTACAACATGCCAAGGCCGCCACATACGTCCTTGGCAGAAGATTCAAGGAAGGGCAGATTGACATTGCCCTTATCCAGGAACCTTGGACAACCAATACAGGCCGAGTAAACGGACTAGGAAACACTTCTGGCAAGATAATATCAGTCGGCTCTGGAGAAAGACCCAGAACCTGTATCTTGATCACAAATAACATCAATTACTTTGTACTCTCAGGTTACCGCACCCAGGATGTTGTAGCCATCCGCTTATCGCTACCGGTGGGGGAAAGCAGAATGGACATGATAGCCTGTTATGCATACTTCCCGGGAGACGGGGGTGCTGATCAACCTCCTCCACCTGCGGTTAGGTCGGTAATCGCCTACAGCAAGAGGAACAACATTCACCTTGTTATTGGATGTGATGCAAATTCCCACCATACGGCATGGGGCAGCACAGACATTAACCAAAGAGGTGAGTCACTTTTTTAATACATACTAGGTGAAGGGCTAATTGTGAATAACATTGGAACGGAACCAACCTTTGTCACTAGAAATAGAAGAGAGGTACTGGATTTAACAATCAGCTCAAGCTTTGTGAGCAACAAGATTACTGATTGGAAAGTATCCTCTGAACCCTCGTGTTCAGACCACAGACACATTCTATTTAACATAGAAACTGGACCAAGACCTGTGGTGATGTACAGAGATCCTAGGTGTACTAACTGGAGTCGGTATAAACAATCCCTCCAGGCACACCTGCAATCCACTCTCACCACAATCAGGAATCGTGATGAAATAGAAATTGCGGCGGAACAGACCCGGAGCGCAATTATTTCAGAATATCATGAAAACTCTCCACTACAATCGAAAAAAGACAACAGAGGGGCATCTTGGTGGAACAAAAAATTAGATAAAAAGAGAAAAGAAGTTCGACGCCTCTGTAATCGAGCTAAAGATTCGGGCAACTGGGAACAATATAGATCTGCGCTAACGGACTATAATAAAGAAATCAGAAGGGCAAAAAGGGAATCTTGGAGGAGGTTCTGCGAGAGTATTACTGACTTACCTAGCAGCACTAGAATCCACAAGATCATTTCCAGAGAGCCGGCAAGAGAATTTGGTATGGTAAAACGTCCAGATGGCTCATTTGCTGAATCTGGAAAGGAAACCCTTGAACTCCTTACACTGAACCACTTCCCAGGGATTCGATCCTGGATAACCAACAACCACCACGATCGGGAGGCCGAACCAAACGACCTCACAAAGACGACTGGCTGGTGGCCAAAAAGGTTATCACAGCACCAGCGATTGAATGGGCGATCAAATCTTTTCAACCATTCAAATCGCCTGGTGAGGATGGCATTTTTCCAGCGCTGCTACAAAACGGACTGGAAATACTGCTACCTTTCCTCATCAGACTATACAGAGCTGGTCTGGTATGTAACTATATCCCATCCAGTTGGGCGGCGGTAAAAGTGGTATATATACCAAAAGTGGGTCGGACAGAACCAGACCACAAATTGCTAAGACCCATCAGCCTGACATCATTTCTGTTGAAAGGCCTAGAAAAGGTTCTGGATGGACCTATCAGGGGAAACATCCTGAGCACCTATCCTCTGAATGTTCGCCAGTATGCCTATCAACCCGGCAAATCAACAGAACTAGCACTAAATAACCTGGTCGGGAAAATCACACAATCTCTTGAGGAAAAAGAGATTGCGGTGGCAGCATTCCTTGACATCGAAGGAGCATTCAACAATGCATTGCCCAACTCCCTATATACAGCTGCGGCTGCTAGAGGGGTTGAGCTAACTATAACTGGCTGGATTCAAGCTATGCTTGAAAACAGAATCATAACGACTTCTCTACAGGGAGAAACGGTCAGATTCAGGGCCGCAAGAGGGTGTCCACAAGGCGGGGTTCTTTCCCCCCTTTTATGGTCACTGCTTGTGGATGATCTGCTGGCCATTCTCTCTCTGTGGGAAGCCGAGATTCAAGCATATGCGGACGATCTAGTCATTATGGTTAGAGGAAAATCTGAAGAGGTACTCTCTAATACCCTTCAAGAGGTGCTAAATACAGTCCATATTTGGTGTGAGAGGGAACAGATGACTGTGAACCCCCACAAAACTGTAATAGTACCCTTCGCCAGAAAAAGAAGGCTGGACAATTTAGTGCCGCCCTCCTTAGCAGGTGAAACTATTTCATTTGCGGGGGAAGTGAAATATCTAGGGGTTACACTAGATAAATCACTCAACCGGAACTCAACGCAACATACAGACTTCAACAAGCGGCAAATAATATGCCGCAGGCTAGCATCATGGAACGCAACAGGCTGTCAGATGACATGGAGTGTCATGGAATCCTGGGAATGCTTTCAGATGTGATGCCTACCGCGACCAACTATGAACTGCCTTTTACCGTCCTTTTTCCTGGAAGAGACGAATGGGATCGGAATAAAACTGACCTACAAAGAGCAGACATCTGTTGGTTTACAGACGGCTCCAAAACCCGTGAGGGAGTTGGAGCTGGAGCATACAGTCGCAACCCAAAGGTAAGAATCACTTCGAGCCTGGGTAACTATGCGACTGTCTTTCAGGCAGAAGTTCATGTCATTGAACGGTGTACAAGGAGGCTTGAGCAGATGCATCCTAGACACAGATCAATAAAAATCTTTTCAGACAGCCAAGCAGCTCTTAAAGCTCTTGGCTCACATCGCTGCAATTCTAAATTGGTCTGGAATTGCCAAAAGGCTCTAGCCCGATTGGGCAGATACAACAAATTAACTCTGGTCTGGATACCGGGCCATTTTGGCTTGGAGGGCAACGAAGTAGCCGACTCCTTAGCCAGGGAAGGTGCGGTATCAAAATTTATCGGACCGGAGCCAGTGCTTGGCATATCAGCAAGCACTGCGAAAACAACCATCTTGGCCTGGACTGAGGGGAAAATCCTCCAGTACTGGCAAGAACTACCAGGATTAATTCATTCGAAGGAGTTCATCACATACCCTTTGAAATCAAGAACTAAAAAACTATTAGAGTTAAATAGGTTACACCTAAGAACTCTAGTTGGCCTATACACTGGGCACTGCAGACTTAACCACCACCTACACAGACTCGGAATAGCGGACAACGCTGAATGCCGACTGTGTCTGGAGGATGATGAAACGGCAGCGCACATTTTATGTACCTGTCCTGCTGCAGAAAGAACCAGATTCTCACTTTTTGGCAAAGGGCAACTGCTGCCAGAGGATCTGGACAACCTCTCACCCAATAAGGTAGTCGACCTATTGGGTGAAATATAATTAGGAGTGAGCCACAATAGACCAGATGGTCGCGGTGGAGGGTCTGTTACTAGCCCACTCACATATCAACCTAACCTAACCTAACCTAATCTATAGTTTGATATTCACGGAATTAAATTACCCCTTGTAAAATTAAAATAGTGATACCCCGAACTGAAAATACAATAATTAGTTAATAACGGTTTTTCACTAAGATTGAAATGAACTGGAAATAAACAAGTTATTTATTTATTTCAGACGGATTGAAATTATAGTATCAATATGATTGTAGACAGACAGTGTACGGTTTAGTAGATGATTCGACAATGGTGGTGCTTCGTCAATTGGAGACACCCGCATTTAAATGTTTCTAAGCACTATAATCGGTCTGGTATACTAGCGAAAAGTACTTAGAAAAATGGCTCTCAACACATGGAAATTACGGCTCATTACACACGAAATTTCCCAGTGCTAACAGACAAAGTACTGAATTGACAATTACATCAGTTAGTAAAGACGGCTCAGTTACACACGCCAACACTATGTCAACGAAACCACCAACTTTTATCTACTTAGTAATGTGCGATAATTTAGTTTTGAAATTTCAAAAATTCAATTCATAATAATTGTTAGTATATTTTGGTTAAGATTTCATTTACATTGTATTTTTTTTTAATTAATTATTGTATGTCCTTTTTTTATATACTATAGTTTCGTAATTTTAGAATCTTAAAGATATTTATAACAATAAACGAAATGTTGAGAAAAGTAAAACCTAACTACGAAATTATTACTAATTCAAAATTTAAATATATTTTCACGGAAGTAGATGAAGTCACGATATCGCGCATCCTATTGACGTAAGAATAACCTTACATCTGCATTATGTCTGCGATCGCAGATGTAAAATAAAGGGAATTACTGGACGAAGATTATACATATGCAGAAGTAAATATCACGTTATTGATGTCCTTTCCGCCAACATTAGATGGAAAAGGTGAAGTTTAAAAGTGTGAATGGATAATTTGAGATAGTTTGTTGGAAAGTCATCTCTTTATATACTATGTTATACATTATTTCTAAAAGATACATCAAGTATTGAGTATAGAGATATCCAAATAATGCCTATTTAGACACATTACTTATACGATATAATATATAAAACTACATCTGAGCTAGCGTATGTTAAAATATATATATTATTATAAAAAAATATATTTGACGAAAAATTCTTCAAGTAGTGAACTAGGCGATTAAAAATCAAACTTACATGGACTGAGAAGTATATGAAAAAAATTTGTACAGGTATTTACCCAAAACTTCTCTCTCTATTTTTCACACTTTATTTATTCTTCTTATTCATAAATTAGTCTATACTTTTCTTCTTTGATACTTGTGTTAACTACAAGCAAAATATAACAGGCCCACAAAAATAAGTGATCTGTGACGGGGTATCGTAATATTGCTTACCCAGCTCATTTAAATCAGACTCCAAAAGTGATTCAACTTTAAAACTTGTAACCTAATAACATTGCGGTATTTCAGTATTGACCACATAAATCAAAGGAAGTCGTAAATCCTCATAACTCCTTAACCCCATAAACCTTCCACCACATAATCCTTGGAATTCGATTAAAACAATGGGGAATCTTGATTGGGGAGTTAATGAAATTGTAACCTCGGATCCTTGTGCTAGAGTATTATACATCCACAACCTCATGATAACCTCAGCATCCCATAAATCCTTAACCTCTTAACTCTGAAGATCCAACGGAAAAATTGGAGATACTAAGTAGAGAAATTCGACACTAGAATCTTGGAAACAAGCACCTTATGGCACCATAGCTCTTCAACCTCCATTCTCATAACCCCATTACCCTGACAATTCAATGAAAAAATATAAGGCTCTCGATTGGGGAATCAATTAGTTTGTGCCTTCGGAACCTTGTTATCAAATAAGCCTATTCCAGCAGCAAACCCTTCTGCTAAATAGCCCAGTAACCCGATAAACCCATAACTGCATAACTCTAGAAATATAATAGAAGAATGTGTAGAATCTGAACAGGGAAATTTATGAGATTGTGTTCTCGGAATCTTGAAATCGAGTAGCCCGTGGCCCCTTAGCTCTTGAACAGCAAAACTTTTAGCCGTATAACCTCGTGATTCTGGAGATTCAATAAAAGCAAATTAGGAGAATTCAGTTAGAATGTAATTTTGGAAGTGGAGTATCTTTTCAGGTGATTTCTTTTTAGGTGACTTCATTTGACTTCTTGCTTTTGCGAACTCTTTTATCTTCTATCGACCTATGTAACGGATTTCTTTTACGCTTCTTGCTATACATCACACGTTCCCTCTTCAACATCCAACGAAAGTCTGGCATCAGATGCACATCCTACCTTCCTTGATATTGTAACGGTTTCTTGCTCAGGTAGCTGGTTTGGAGATTAATACGGGGTCCAGTTTAGTTAATAAGACAGCCCAATCAAAATATACAATTTATTTTTACAGGTAAAATTCAGCAGTATTTCATAACATACGTCTCGGTACAGGTTATTGGTTTGCAGGTCCGTATCTTTTACGGTTAGTATGACATAAATTAGAGAGAGAGAGAGAGAGAGAGAGAGAGAGAGAGAGGAATCGAGAGTGTAATGTGACGATGCGGTGATTAGCTGCTACTGGGACGGCATCGGGCGTCTGGCGAGTATCGTCGACTCAAGGAGTTTCCCAGCTCAACTCTCTGAAGGAGACCTCTAGGTCAGACTCACTCGCTCTGGTTCTGGCGGCGAAGCGACGTCGGCAATGACGAATGACGAAAGAGTCAAGTGATCCCAGCTCACCTCGCTGAAGGAGTTCTCTAGGTCAGATCGCATTCGTTCCGTAGTGTCTGCGTCGTGAGATGCACAAAACTGTAATCTGTCCAGCTCACCACACTGAAGACAAATTGTCAGAAGTGTCCACACTGAATCTGTTGATTTGGGGCTGGGATTTCATATCCGAGAATCCTCGCTTACTGGTAACGTAGAGCTGCGTATAGATTGGTGTCGGATGCAAATCCGTGCCTCTACACGGGAGCTTGGTAATTGTCGTGCCGTGTGCACATTGGTATCATGTGTAAATCCGGAAACTTAGTAATGGAACATGAATTTATGAATGCTTCATTACAATATCGTAAGATAAAAGGGTTCGCAGAAACAAGAGATCACATGAAGTCACCTAAAAGAAATCAACTTCGAAAGTTACATTCTCATTGAATCCTCAATTAAGATTCCCTAATTTACTTTTATTGAATACTCAGAATCACGAGGTTATATGGCTAAAAATTTTGATGTTCAAGAGCTAAGGTATCACAGGCTACTCGATTTCAGGAACACAATCTCATTAATTCTCCCTTTCAAACTTTTCATATTCTATTATATTATATTCCCAGAGTTATACAATTATGAGTTTACGGGGTTACTGGGTTATGTAGTAGAAGGGTTTGCTGCTGAAGCGGTATAGGTTTACTTGGTAACAAGTTTCTGAGGGCACAATCTAATTGATTCCCCAATCGAAAGCCTCCTATATTTTTCATTGAATTCTCAGGATTATGGGGTTATGAGGATAGAGAGATTTCCATTGAGGAGCTATGGCATCGTAGGGTGCTTGATTCCACGATTCTAATGTCACAATGACATGAATTCCGAAATATTAACGTCCTCCGTCACATTTTCTTTAAAATTTTGTAAAGGTGACTGTATATTTCTTTTCGTATTTTTCTTCTTGAGCAGAATTAACTGCATACAATATATTATCGTCCTCCGTCGCATTTCTTAAATTATTTTTGGGGTGGCCACGCCGTATATATGTTTTTGGGGTAACCACCCCGTATATTTCTTTCCGTATTTTTCTTTTTCGACAATTGTGTTAACTATATGCGAATATTATTCCTCACATCTTTTCATAATTTGTTTATATCTTTCTTTGACAGTTGTGTTAAATACATGTTAAATGTTATCGTTCTCCGTAACATTTTTTTCATTATCTTTTTACGGTGACCTTCCTGTATACTTTTCTCACATTTTTTATTTTTGACAGTTGTATTAACTAAATGCATGCCATATAGTATCGTTCTCAGTTGCATTTCTTTATTTTTGTTGGGTAACCGCCTTGTATATATTTTTTTTGGGTGACCACCCTGGATATTTTTTTCCATATTTTTCTTCGATAGTTGTGTTAACTACATGCAAAATATTATCGTCCTCCCTCATATTAAATTTTTTTTTCTTTTGAGTGATCACCTTGTACATATTTTCTCATATTTTTCTTCGACAGTTGTGTTAACTACATGCTAAATATTATCGTGCTCCGTCACATTTTATAATTTTTCTCTGGGTGACCAACCTTTATATTTTTTTTTCATAGTTTTCTTCTTTGACAGTTGTATTAACTGCATGCGAAATGTTATCATCCTCCATTGCATTCTGTTAATTGTTATTTTGGGTGACCACCCTGTATATTTTTCTTTTCATATTTTTCTTCTTCGTAGTTGTGTTAACTACATGCGAAATATCGTCCTGCGTCACATTAAAAAAAAAATAGTAACCACCTTGTATTTTTTTGTTTCAATTTTTCTTTCTTAACAGTTGTGTTAACTCTATGTCAAAAATTACCGTATTCCATCATTTTTCCCCTTACTTATGGGTGATTTTTTTGTGGTCCACCCTGTATATTTTTCAACGTAAGTGTACTCAGATCTTCGTTGGCAGTAGCTTCAACTACCTACCCTTCTCCGTCAAGTGATTTTGTAGATATAGCGTCAACAGACAGACAGACAGACTTACGGAATTAAATATCTTCAATTTTCGTAATCTACGTACTCATGAACGTGAAAATTCGGGGAAATCTCGGAGGGTGATTTTTTCATGATTACAATACTTCCCTTCGGTAAGCGAATGAAGTAAAACACATTAATTCTCAGTTCATAAGCTTTATTTTTGATCTCTTCCATTGTTTTTGCAAAAGCTAATATTTACTGAGATATTTTCAAATTAATAAAAATTTCACGATTTCTCGAGAATGCCTTTATATTTTAAAATGCATTATTTCTCTAAAGTGCTGTAAACGGACGAACATGTGCGCGCCTAGGTCATATATTAAAGAAATCAGTACATGAGACTATATTTTTTTAATTACTCACTACTTACATTATCAAAACTGAGACGTTCTTATTAAAAAAATGTGAAGAGAAGAAACACATTTTTTCTGTCATAACTCCTTTGTTTTTTATGCTACAGAGTCAAAATATTATTTGAAAGCCTAATTAGTCTTTCAAATGTATTTGTATGTCTTTTTGTGCCACCCCCCCCCCCCATCTCACAAATAAAGGACCCCGCAGAATCCTTATGGGAAATGGCTTTCGGTCAAACTCCTCGAAACTCTGGATTCTGGTAGTCCTTGATGTGTAAAATAAAAGTTCTTGAGGGCTCTAAGTCCTAAAAACTCATGGTTTTGAGATATAGAACTCTGAAGTTGGACTTTACGTGCATTACGCAACATAGTTAAATCCTTATGGGAAATGGCTTTCAGTCAAACTCTTTGAAACTCGGGATTTTGGTAGTTCTTGATGTGTGAAACAAAAGTTCTCGAGGCCACTAAGTCCTAAAAACTCATGGTTTTGAGATATAGCTCATTGAGGTTGGACTTTACGTGCATTCTGCAGTATAATCTTTATGGGAAATGGCTTTAAGTGAAACTCTTTGAAACTCGAGATTCTGGTAATTCTTGATGTGTAGAACAAAAGTTCTCAAGGACACTAAAGTCCTAAATATTCATGGTTTTGAAATATAGCCCTTTGAAGTTGGACTTTACGTGCATTCCGAAACATTCCGTTAAATCTGTATGGGAAATGGCTTTCGGTCAAATACGTTGAAACTCTGAATTCTGGTAGTTCTTGATGTGTGGAGTGAAAGTTCCCAAGGGCATTAAGAACTAAAAACTCATGGTTTTGACATATAGCCCTCTGAAGTTGGCAATAGTGAGGAACTAGTTCTTTCGCTGATATTATCCATCTTGGACCACTAACTCTATCTACCAAGTATGGTAAAGAAGTATTAAGTAAGTATTATGTGAAAATATTTTTTTAATTTTTAACTTCAACACCCTGTATCTCAGTAAGTAGGCACATTTTATATAAGTGTTTTTATTAAATCTGCATATTTTGGGCTAAGGATTCTTCAGTTAGCGTATGACCAATTATTAATGAAACACCCTGTGTAACACAAAAAAAACATACATACGGGTCGAATTGAGAACCTCCTCCTTTTTAAAAATTTATGAAGTGGATCAAAAATGTATGCTTAAGTTGACATTATTTGGATTTCCACATACTCTATATAAATAACATACCTTTTAGAAACAGAAAGAATGAAGATACCTGGAGACTACCCTAAATGTTGTCTGCTGAATGATCTTCTTGAGTTCATCTTCACGTACTGTTGAGCTAATTTGTGGATGTATTCTATTTGGTACCTTAGACCACCATGTGCCTATAGTTCTGAAATCTTTCGTACCGAATTCAATTAGTTCAAGTTGATAATCTACTCTTTGCCAAGATGCACTAAAACTTATTGGTCCAGTCACGGGCTGTAAAAGTAAACCTTTCTTGAAGTTTCTCTGAAACAAAGTTGAGACATTTACTGGCACTATTTACAATAGATGTTTATATATCATGATTATTATCTCCAGAATGCTCTATCATAGTACAATAAAACTTGGTAATTGAATGTATGTGAGAGTCATCATATGATGTAGTCGTGTTGTAAACATCATCAGCATGCTTAAAGGGGGTAATAAAGTAAATTTAAATGTAAAGAACCATGTGAAAAAGGGGCTCTTTTGGCCCATCCTTGGTAAATTCTGGAAACCACCTTTTTTACTAATTTTGGGGTGCTGAATACAAATCTGTCATCCAAATTGGCTAGAAACATCAGGAAGACATCGGGGGTGGCATTGAAATTAATATTAGAACTTGCAACAAAAAGTTATTCTTTAGTGCAGGAAATTCTTTCAAAATACTCAGTTTTGTTAGGTAAGTAGAAAAAGAAGCAAAAATTATAAATTTACCCACCCTCACCCTCGTTTCCCTCACCCTTCACCACCCATAAGAACGGTTTAAGTTACAATGTCTAATATACGGTTATTTATTTATTTTTAAAAAACCAAAACTCCTCGTTAAATGGCTATTATCAGGTTATAATATGATTACTTCAGAATACTTTTATACCCAACCCCACCAATTAAGGTGGTAGATTTTATCTTTTTAGAGTTTTTATTGGTTTTAATTACAAGAGAAATCCCTAATCATCCAATTTAATGTTTTTTTTTATCATAATAAGGTGATTTAGTCAATTCAGATGAATATTTCTCACCCGTGAATATTTCTCACACTTTTGGAATTGAGGTGTACGGTGTGCATATCACTATCCAGAAAATATTACTTGCTTTTTGTATTAAAAAAATGCTTTAATTATTTAAAAGACTTTTGGTTGGGAAAATGAGAATCTTCACTTGACACCCAAACACCCCTATCCACCAACTACTCAATGAGGTGTTCTCTTTTTTTCTCTAAATATGTAAATAATTATATAATAGTTACAGTAGCTTACAACTATCTTGGGTGTGGTGAGGGAATGGCGAGGAGGGTTGAAGGAGTGAATTTGGTTTTTTTAGGTACTTCTTTTCCTACTTAGTTATCGAAACTTAGTATTTTAAGAGAATTTCCTGTAAAATAATAAACTCTTGTAGTTTTAATTCTAGTGACAAGTTCTAATATCAATTCCACTGTCACTCCCAAATAAGAGTTGTTTTTTAATGTTTTCCAGAAATTTTTCGCCCGCCAAAACGGGTGACGGATTCGTTTTCAGCAGCCCAAAATTAGTAAATAAAGATGGTTTCCACACTTTACCACGGATAGGCCAAAAAAGCCTTTTTTAACATTTTTCTTTATAATTTTGGTTTTCTGCTATTCTGATGACTACCTTGATCATATTATTAAAAATACATAGAAAAAGGTATCATTAAAATTTTCTGGAACCAACCATTTTTGAAATGAAAGTTGTCTTTTGATAGTTGCAGAGCGCCAATATATATGTAAATAATATTTATATAATGCAAACCTCTTATTATAAAATTAATAATTATGCAACAGAGTTACCTGTGAAGACTGAATTTATAGTACTAAGAAATAATAAATTAAATATTGATACTATCTACCGTTCAGTTTATAAAAAGTAAACAGATACTGTGGCCACAAAGTACATTAAAGAATTTGCTCAAAATGACGCCCATCAACTTCAAGTGAAAGACTTGCACAGATAGTCATGGAATTGAAAATTGAACTAATTATCAAAATTACTGTTATTGAATTATTGATAGAATATTTGTTATCTTGCGATCCTTGTTGTAAATTTTTGCCTTTACGTGATTTTTAAGTATTTAATTTTCTTTTGTCGTATTAGTGAAGTAATGCTTGTAGAACCTATACGTGAATCGTTATTCTGTTCAATAAATGTCGGATTATGCTTCTATCGGCGCCACGCAAATCATAACCTATTTGCAAGAATCCATCGGCATTTGAGCCAAATGTTCATGAGAATGGTATAAGAAGGACTAGGCGTACCGTACCGGCCGAGGTACCGGCCGAGTTTCGCTAATAGGGAACATGAGCTGGGTTTAGATCGTCGTGAGACAGGTTAGTTTTACCCTACTGATAACTCGTCGTTGCGATAGTAATCCTGCTCAGTACGAGAGGAACCGCAGGTTCACGCACTCGCTCGAGCGGGCAGTGATGCGTGGGATTATGCCTGAATTGGAAGTTTTGTTGCAGAACAACTAAATTGCAATTGACTATGGCCATCGATTATTCTTTCTTGTCGTTAGTATACTGGGTGTCAACGGAATCATTGGACAAGTCATAGTTTACAGAGTTTTCAAGGTTATAAGCTTAAATTTGGCACGGGAAATATATACCAAAAACGGCAAATTTTTCATGATTTGACACTTTTTCATCATTTCCGGATACCCCCGAATTGACGCCAACTTTGAAATTTTATTATGGATCATCATTTGTACATTTTTGGATTCCGGAGACGATTTTAAGTACGACTGCGTAATTTTAAAAGATTTTTGGGACATTCCTTAGTGCTATTTTTATTTTCATATCTAAAGTACAGTGAATACCCTCAAATCAATCAAATGGACCAAAACAGTAAGAGAAAAACGTAAACGTGAGATTTTTTGGTTTAGTAGCTACGACATACTAAAATTTTCCGAAATCACTAATTTGCAATTATGTCAACTTTTTCAAATGGCAACATCTTTTAGACACCTAGTAGTTATATAATAATTTTCACGACAAATACATTGATACCTTCAAATCGAAAATCGGTTTGATGTTAACCCAAATACACAAGTTGTTTAAATAAAACTAGATTCAGAACATTTACTTTGTTAATAAAATAACGCTGCAAATAAGAGAAGTGTGCTGTGGAAACAAAAAGAAGTTTGACAGAAAATATTAAGTGTGTATTGTTAATTTAATAAGTTTGCTTTTAATCTTTAAATTTTTGTTGTTTGTTAATTATCGTTATTCTTGTTTAAGATGTATACAAGCGATGAAAAAGTGGATATGTTATTAATTTTTAGAGAATGCCACAAAAATTCCAGAAACGCCACAGATTTGTATTCCCAAAATTATCCGAATAAAGATCTTAATATTTTCCAATTATAGAGAAACAAATCAGGAGAAGAATTGATAACAATCCTGCAGCTTTTATCGTTGATGAAGCGACGGAAATTAACGTGTTGGCTTTTGTAGAAGTGAACAATACTACTTCTACTAGAAAAATTGACCACAAGGTGCAAATTAGTCATGAATCAGTAAAAAAGATTCTCCAAAAATATGATTATCGCTCGTTTAAACCAGCATTTGTACGAAGATTAGGTTATTGTGACGGGTTACTTCAGAAAAATACCGCCAACCCGAATTTTGTTTCTTTGATATTGTTTTCTGATGAGTCGAGATTCACCAACAATGGAATGTTCAATAAACAAAACAATAGATACTAGGCGCAGGAAAATCAACATTTAATGAGGCAAGGTTATTGTGACTGGTTACTTCAGAAAAATACCGCCAACCCGAATTTTGTTTCTTTGATACTGTTTTATGATGAGTCGAAATTTACCAACAATGGAATGTTCAATGAACAAAACAATAGATACTAGGCGCATGAAAATCAGCATTTAATGAGGCAAGGTAATTTTCAGGAAAGATATGAAGTAAATGTGTGGGCTGGGGTGATTGGAACAAGAATTATTGGACCTATTTTCTTTCAAGGACCTTTGACAGGGGAGAGATATTTAGAATTCCTACAAAATGATATTGAAGAAATATTGATGGACTTACCACTTGCAGCTTCTGAAAAAATATATTCCCAACAATATGGGGCTCCGTTTCGTAATGCCGTTCGAGTTATGGCCCATTTAGTGAGCCGGTAGAATAGGCAAGTAATTGCAACATATGGACCTGTACGTTGGCCTGCCCGCTCACTAGATCTAAGCATTTTAGATTTTTTGTGTGGGGTTATGTGAAAGAACGAGTTTTTTATACAGTTTAAATTTTACAAAATTTTACAAATGCGAAGTTTTTGCAAATATAACTCCTGCTATGTTGCGAAATATTATGCGAAACATCATTGACTGAGCCAGAAAATTTAAAGAAGAAGGGGGCAATTTGATCATTTGCTACCATTTAATTAATCTTTTAATGTTTTTTTATTGTTGAAATAAATCATTCGGATAGCACACTTTTTTCATTTGCAGCGTTGCTTTGTTGACAAAATTAATGGTTTGAATCTAGTGTTATTCAATTTCCACACCATATTTACTTGATAAGCGTATTTTCTCAATATCTTAATTATTATCCACCAAAGAACTTGTGCATTTGGCTTAATATTAGAACGATTTTCGATTTGAAGGTATCAATAGATTTGTCGTGAAGATTAGTATTTAACTACTGGGTGTCTAAAAGATATTGCCATTTGAAAAAGTTGACATAATTACAAATTAGTGATTTGAGTGATGAAAAAATAAAAATAGAACTAAAAATTCAAGTAGTCTCAAAAAATGTTTAAAACTACGCATTCTTTCTTAAAATCATCTCCGAAATCAAAAAATGTAAAAATGTACGGGGTGTTTCAATTAAAATTTCAAAGTGGGGGTCATTTCTGCGGAAACCGGAAATAACGAAAAAGTGTCAAATTATGAGAAATTTGCCGTTTTTGATATATATGCCAAATTTAAGACTTATATCTTGAAGAATTTAATGGAGATGGCATATTGAACTACAGAAACAGCCACGCTGCAAAAAAGCAAACCCTCATATCGCAGTTGTCAGGAATAACCAGTATCGGTCTTCATAGAATATTTGGGCAGGTATAGTTGGGGATTATTCGTTAGAACCACACGTCTTACCATCACAATTAAATAGTGTCATTTACTTGGATTTTTCGAAAAACACACTACCAAAATTATTGCAAAATATATCACTTGCTATACGGCAGAAAATGTGGCACGTGGTAGCTCATAGCATCTACTTTTTACAGGCTGAATAGTAGATGGTACCTGTGTTTGATTTAATTTTCCTTGCTATTATAAATAACTTCAATGCCCAAACAGGTAGCTCAGTACTTGCACAATTAGTAAATTTTATAACAAGATACGGTTGCAATTTATAAATTCTATGTATACATACATACACTCTCTACAATAATCAAAAGATAACTTTCATTTAAAAATAACTGACTCCACAGAAAACATGCATGATTCGTTTTATGTGTTTTTAATAATAAAATCAAAATTTAAAAAGTTACATCTAAATTTTTCGTCTTACCTTCCATTCTGCACGCCGATGATGATGTTTACAATACGACTATAATGGTGACTCTCACTTACATACATCCAATTACGAAATTGCATTGTATTATTATAAAGCATTCCGGAGGAAATAATCAAAAAGTGCATTTTAGTCACCCCATTTTGAGACACGTGTTGATATAAACTTTTTACTTAAAAATATCGTCAAGAATCGGCATTCGAAATTTAACCGATTAACTGACATCCTGTGTAAAATTGCCAATACCGTTAAAAATATCGCAGATAACAAGAAAGACGTAGGAGAGATATTTGGTAGTTAATTTCACACTATTCAATTTTTGTTTGAAGATTTTTTCTGTCAAACGTAGCCTAACAAAGCCATTGGCGAAAAAACTTAAAACAGCTACAATTTCTCAATGAGGAATGATGGCAAATTTTAGTATATTATTGTAAACTACTAAGGAGCATCATTTCAATTACTACGGGAGCCCACCCTAACTGTACGTGCATCCTCCGTGCATCCAATGTTTTTCATATAAATTAAAGTCCAAGGAACAATTTTGGACGTGATGATTCAGCTCTTAAAATAAAATATAAAATTCAATATGATTCCTTATCGCTGTCTCCCGATACATCGAATATTTCTTCCAAGTCTTCTTCCTCTATTGTTTCATTTATGATATCGTTATCATCCTAACTTTCGTCTACTATGATTTGATCTCCTGAAAAATTTCAGTAAGCGATTGAGGCAGCATTTTATCTGCTGGACGCCAAAGAGGTTCTCCATTTTCTTGTCATTCATTCCAAGACTTTGGAATATTGTGAATACCTTCGTCGGCTAATCGCCAAGTACGCGTTTGGTAAACAAGGAGTGGTTACCAAATGCTCGATAAGACAAGCTCTTGATGATGGTATCGAAGAAAAATCAACTTTAGTGTCAATTGATAAAGACAAATCCGAGGACAAATCTTTGACATCACATTTCTCTCTAATGGCAATTAGGTGAAACTAGCGCATCTCTTTGATCCTTTGATCCCATGTAAACTCCTCTAATGATGCGACTAATTTATCATCAATATTTCAGCTGCTTCCCAAATCTTGAAACGTTCGGATATATTTGATATATTTGGGAGAAAGTAAAATTTTTAGCGGTTTTATCTTTCCTTTTCCCTTAAAGGCGCTGACTGAGTCGCATCAAGTAAATGAATGAAGAACCAGTAATTCCAAACATTTTTTAGGTCCGTACTCTTATGCTAATGCGGATATGTTAATAAGCCTTCCTTTATTGCCAAATCCGGTATCAAAGAGTAATTTACATTTAATTTTATTGGAATGAGCCAGCAGAATCCAAAAGATGTCACTATCAACACTTTTAACTCTAATCTGTTCATAACCCATTATTTCAGCGTATTTGCAATATAATACGACACAACGCGTGAGTCAGTTTTTTCTCGATTAGATTTTAGTTCCGGTATGGACCTTTTCTTTTTTGACCCGCTTATATCAAAACCGTCCCTTTCTTTAATTAAAATAAACTTTCTACCCCTTAAATTTTTTGTAAAATTTGTTACATTTGTCTAAACATCTTAAAGCAGACTTATCAGCTGTTGTTTATTCTCGTCCTTTCTTAAAAATTGTTTCCAGTCCTTGGTTTTTTTTTGTGTCTGGTCTAGCAACAATAAACTTATCGGAAGTGCCGTATCGTTTTCTCTCTAAAGCTTTTACCGACGAATCATTGTACATATCTGTATTAAAAATAACATCACCTACTTTTGCAGTCGCAAAGATTTTTATACATATATTTTGAAAAATTGGCATAATTTGCAGACATTTATCTCGAAAACGGCAACTCCTATCCAAATATTGTATAAGAACAAAATTGTAGAAAATTTTATGCACGATGTTTTTTTGTGGAAAAAGTTTGTGTCTATCTTTTTTAGTTGTTAAATGACAAAACAAGATTGGCATCGGTTTTTTTTAACATATGGCCGCCATTTTGAAAGTACTACCAGTTTCTTTTTGGGGGACATATCTAAAATTGTTACTTAGGCTTTAATATTTATGAAAAAAATTGTCCCTTAGGATCGGGGGGGGGGTGCACGTGCGGCTAGGGTCGAGCCCCCGACTAAATGTTTAACTCATTATGAATTATTTCTTAGCCGTGAAAGGACAATAGTGATGAATTGTATTGCCAGTAGTGTCAAGTGGCACATGTCCTTGAGCAACGTTGACTTGAAAAGCCTTTGTAAAAATTGTATTGAATTACGTCCCCTCCAAATTTGTTGCACACACTATTACTATCCTTGTGCACATATTACTATCCTCCTTTTCCGACTAAGGTATAGTTTCATTATTTACTGAACATTAAACTATTTTTAACGTAATATACAAACAAATCTCATTTTGTAATGCGAGCTTCATTAGATGTGTTTTGTAAAATGCTTTTATCAAGGAATATACTTTAATATCCTCACGTTGCACGAAGCTCAAGGTTTAATCAGCTACTTCTTCCATCTTTCACTATAATTAATGTCCTACATTATATTACATTTTAGATAAAGTAGTATGTTTTAAGCATTCGACTAAATAAATGTTGTCTTTATAAATTTTAATGCAATTTTAACATAAATAAATGCTAAAAATGTAAAATAGAACAAGGGTAAAATGAGTTGGTTTTATTACATACTCCTCTATAAAACTAGTTAAGTCCATTGACAAAATTCTAAATACACTACAAAGTATGTTTCATTATATACTGCACATAAACGGTGCCAACTTTAGAAAATGTTGTACTTAAATAGTAGTAAAATGCGTTGTTTCCAGATTAATGACTGTTTGAACTCTTGAATTATATGTCATTATTTTCAGGGACGTATTAAACTAACGTAGAAGCACATGATAAATAATTTAATAGTTATTAATTTCGGAGTAATATTATGTCACGAAACGTACATAAAAGCATAGGATGTCTTTCAATTCATTGAAACTAGAAATATTTGCGTAGAAATGTTACTGCCCTAACCCAAATAGAGAAGTCTTAGTACTTTGACGACAAAATACCGCCATGATATTCGCGGTGTGCTGGCAGAACTTAGTGCACCTGTCGTGACTCTTTTGTTTTTATGAACAACTCTAGGAAATAGTGAGATGATTACGTTGAAAAAGGGCTGCAAATTTCTCCAAACTATGAGAATTGCTAGTAAGTTCAAAGGTGTGCATCGGAAGAATAATTTCTAGGATACATTTTTAAACATCCCCATTTCCTCGAATTTCGACGGGCTTTTACTTTACATGCTTTTAATACATAGAAACTTTTCTTCTTAAAATTTGATTCTATTTCAGCTCCAATAAATATTTATATTTTTTAAGTGCCACCCCCTGAGAAGGGTGGCATCCACCCCCTATAAATTAGCAAGCCCCCACACAATATAGAAACTTTTCTGTGACGCATTTGTACTGCCAAAAATGAGCGAAATCCGTTCAATATGACATTATTCCGAAGTTAAAACCTCTAGTACTGTACTAACAGGGGTGAGAGCATAAAACATGGGGTTTAGTCCGAATAAGGGCGGGGGTTTTGAAACTTTGGAAATTTGTAGATTTTGATTCGCTGAATGAAATAAGAAACAATGCAGAATGTAATCGCAGCCGCCGGCGCAGCCATATTGAAAAAATGGCGCACAAAAACAGTTTCTTTGAACTATCTCGCTTTGGTACCCCCCCATACGGCAAATAATGTTCTGATGAAAATAAAAGAGCATTAAATTTTCATCAAAATATGTCCTATATATTTTTTCGTTAACCTGAATAGTTTCGGTACAGCAGCCGATCGAACTCAAGCATTCTTGACAAAATTATGATATTTTGCAATTTCTCGATTTAGTGCGACTTTTATGAAGAAGTATTTTTGTGTTGAGACAATATTTGTTTTCATACCTAAAAATCCTCAAATCTAGTTGACTTTACTTGTCTGCTACTCATAGCTCAATGTTCAATACTCGTTTCCACACCACCTTGAGGTAGAGTATATGGCGCGTTTTTTTTTTACGTGGTGACACCCTATAGGCCTAATCCACGACTAGCCTGCTTCTTGAGGCCTTTTAAGTGCTTGATGTCGAAGGTCTAGATTCGTTGTAGTCTTCAACAATACTTTCTTCGGAAATTGCTTCCGTTGTGCTGTCCACTGATTCTACGTATTGATTGTTCTCCATGCTTGCGAGAAATGTTTCGACTGGAGAGTCGACTTCTTCATCTTCATGAAGCATGTATTTGATTGAAGTACACCCAGCCATAATTCAATGTGACAATGTATCTCGACGGAGCATGTTTGAACTGAGATGCTCGAGGTCCGGGGCTTTCTCAATCCGATGCCGAAGGGTGAATTAAATTACTTTTTGTGTGTTTATCATGTTCAATCGGTGATAAATCCGCTGAACGTATCGGCCATAAGTAATTACACTTGACTGATCAAGAACCTGTGCAGTACGATGTAGTGAAGAAATGAAATGTTGCTGGTGCATTATCGCATCTTTATCCGTTACAAAATTTGCAAATTACAGGACATTTTAACCCTGCCTTTCTACAACAACATGCTGCACTGCACCCTTCCTTGCATTTATATGAAAGAAATTTAAGTAGCTTTTCAGAAGCAGGATCTTTCTGATGCTGGAGAACGCTTTATTCTGGCACTGCATGGAGCCAAACATGGAGACAATATCTCTCTAGACGCTTATCATTACCAATGTTTCGTAAGATCGTTCACAAAAAGGAAGTTTAATATCGTATCTCTACCACTTACAGCTGAAGCGGCACGGCAGCATTCATTCAGGACATATTATCAAGTCCAGGAGTGGCAGGGGGTTTGTAAAAATGTTGAAGAATGGGTCTGGAAACAAAGCTGGGCATACACCAGTGAAAGAT
This sequence comes from Rutpela maculata, assembly GCA_936432065.2. Classification (NCBI taxonomy): domain Eukaryota; kingdom Metazoa; phylum Arthropoda; class Insecta; order Coleoptera; family Cerambycidae; genus Rutpela; species Rutpela maculata. Next base: position 49,568,460 of record OW386291.2, on the reverse strand, counting down.
GCTGAAAAATCCTGCTTCTGAAAAGCTACTTAAATTATTTTCCTGTAAATGCAAGAAAGGGTGCAGTTCCGTATGTGTAGAAAGGTAAGGCTAAAATGTTCTGTAATTTGCAAATTTTGTAACGGACAAAGCTGCGACAATGCACCAGCAACAGTCAACGAGCTTCATGACGACGAGGAAGTCGACTCTACAATCGAAACATAGCTGGAAACCTGGCCCGGAGCCAACCAAACAACCACGGCGCGTAACGTCGTGGTGAGTAAGGTTGGACGGGACAGGGTCGGTTTGGCTAAGAACGATAATAGGGTGGTATGTTGGAACTCCCATTCGCCTGGGGCGAATTTAAAAACAACAATGTCCTTAACTATACTGCCCACAAGGGCCTAAAACTAATTAAAATTACACCTGAAGTTGTCGCACTGTGCGCTCACAGATCACTGAAAAATTTTGATTACTGTCACGAGAAAACAGAACACAATGAAAAAAACCCGTTCGAAGTAATCTCCATCCTGGTGGTCTTCCTGCCTCCAGGAAAATAGGGGAAGAATAAAAGTTATGGGTTTAAAAATTATTATTTCTAAAAAGTTATCGGCCGAGAGGTAAATTTTGGGACAAAAAGAGGACAAAAGAACAAAAAAGGGTAAAACAATGAGCAAACAGAAAACGAATAGAAGGGAGTTAAAATTGTAAAGTTGATAGGTAAAGATAAAGATATAGTAAAGATAGGTTATAGTAAGGAAGAAGTTGGCTAAGGTGGAAGTTGCCTGAAAATAGGCAACGTCTGGTAAGGTAATAGGTGTTTCCGATTAAATAGAATTGCATTATGCTGTCTGATGTGTGTTATGTTGCGGGTTAGCGGACTATAGCCCAGTTTGAATTCATAGAATTTTTGCGAAATCTCTTGGACGTACTCCGCTAATGGGATTATGTCGTTATAGCGGGCGTACAGATCTCTGAATAAGGTGTATGTGCCCGAATCAGAAATGAGGCGCATAAATTTGTGATCTAGAACACGGAGTTTTTTCATTGTCGTGGCCAGGATGCTGCACCACACCGGCGCCGCATATGTGATGGCCAGCCTGATCACCATCGTATATAGTAATTTTTTATTGGTCCTGTTTAGTCCGCTACTCCTGGCTAGGAGAGGATACAGACTCCTGGACATAGAGTAGACTTTTCGTATGATCTTGTTGATGTGAGTGTTGTACGTTAGTCTGTTGTCTAAATTAACCCCAAGGTACTTCACGTACCGTATAATAGGAATTTGGAGACCCCCCACCAAAATAGGCGTTAGAATGAGGTTCTCATTTAGGGCATCGAAATCTACAAATTCACAAAGTTTCAAAACTCCTGCACTTATTAGAATAAAAATTTATCTGTCGACTGTATTTATGTAATTTATTTATTTTGCTTTGCTCGTTCACAATTGTAATGTTTATTTCTATGTTTACATTTACATATTAGTTTCAAGGACTGACGTATTCTAAAGTTGTTATATATCCGTTATATTTTAAATGACGAAATAAAACATTATCATTATTATTAGTGGTACTTAAAAGAACTCATATTATATCATATTTGACATAAATTGAGATCCGGTATAATAAATTACCTGCATTATAGCGTCAGCAATACTTAATCCATGCGACGAGGTTTCATTTTCTCCACAGTTCAATGGGTTCAATACAAACTTTTTCTTTGCATCCTCTTCAGAAAATACGGTGATGAATAAGTTAAGAGCGTCATACAAAAGAGCAGTTTTAGTCTGAAATTCAATAAAAATGTATACATAAAGAGTTTCGACAGAAAATTCGTCAAATTGCGGGGTTCGATTCACAGTAAACCTTATTTTCGATAGGTGCTGTTGGTAAACAATTTTGTTATTTTTTATACTATGTGAGTCATCTAGTAATTCAACTATTACTTTAGGAAGTAGAGTTTAACATTAGTGTTAGACTTAGAACTTTATTAATATTTTTCTAAAGTCTTGTATTTAACATCGACTTACTTCCATTCCAGCGCCTTCAAGAGATAAAGTCATGAATGTTTGTGTAAACCTCGAATCTGTAAAGGACCCCGCACATTTCTTACAGAAAATGGCTTTCTGTTGAATTGTCTGAAGCTTTACAATTTGCTACATAATATCGTGCCCATTAGAAATTGTTATGGACAAAACTATGTGCCATTTTTGCTGTAAAAGGCGACTCTTAACCCTCAAGGATGTGTAAGATGTAAATATAGTAAGATAGAAAGAATATAATAATAGAATGACAGAGCATGTATAGTTGCACGTAGCAAGGTTGTTTAATGGGTATTTGCTACATTGTTCGTGCATTACGTACTATATATACTCATTGCATCAGTAACAAGAAAGTTTATGTTTACTGATATATTTGTCATAATAATGATTAAAAAATCCATATTTTTAAAATTTTTATCTCAACTATAGACAAAATTAATTAAACTAAAAAGTGTTTTATATTAACAAAATGATTTATATATATTTTTTTCAGTTAGTTAACTTTAAAAAGGATGTATGTCATAGAGAGTTTATTCATGTTTATTTCAGTTGATGAAAAGAATACATTAAAATAAAATGTTATTTGCACCTTGAAATATATCTGACCGCCGCCGGTGAGATTACTGAGGTTTTTAATTATGCACAATAATTACGAATGTGCATAAAATATCGGAACTGATATACAAACTCTTTCAGTTTCATGTCATTAAAAAAAGTTGGTAATGAGGACCGACTAGACAAACAAAAATCCTTTATGACTTTTTTCTCTAGGGGCACTTTGAAAAAAAACTGACCTAGGCCAACAGTTTGAATATTAGGGTAGGAAACATTTGAGAACCAGTGCATTTCTGGGTCAATGGACGTGTACCCAATTATACAACTTTTGATTGATTGATTGATTGATTGATTTACCAGCGTGCGGTAGGCATTTCTGCCACTCCCAAGGATTATACAGCTGGGCCTGCTACATCCACGCTGGGTTGGACTAAGGTCTTGCTTGTTGCCAGCAGCGAGTGCCACATGGCGCATGGTAAAGAAATGTGGGATGGGAGGTGTAGGTATTTGTGACATGCGTTACCGCATTGTGTCGCGAGGGAGCGTTTAAGCTCCCTCTTTTTTTGTATTTTTGGTTCTGGACTTTTGCCTCTTCTGGGTCTTCTTGTGATATATGTTGCCGCATTGTGTCGCTGCTGTTTGTGCTCCTATTTTTGTTTTTCTGCTTCTATAAATCTTCTTCTTCTGAATCTTCTGATTCCTCCGTTTCTGATTCTGGTACTTCAATTTGTTCATTGTTCTTAGGGAGTATTCATCTATTTTGTGTTCCACTCCGCTGGTCCAGATGTGTCCTGCGCAGACGCGTACGCAGGAATGTATACTGGGGAGGGGGGGGGGGCAACCAGGGGGGAACCAAATAAACACATAACACAGCACAGTGGAACTTAAAACCTTAATTTTCTTTTTGGCGTATGCGTAAAAACGAATTTAAACTAATATTTGGTATGTAAAAACACATACGAAATGATTTTCACTGTCCCAAAAATTCTCAACCGCGCCGCGCTTGGAGGGAGGGCAACCAGGGGGAACCAAATAAACACATAACACAGCACAGTGGAACTTAAAACCTCACTTTTTTTGGCATATGGTTAAAAGCTAAGTTAAACTAATATTTGGTATGCAAAAACAGATATGAAATAATTGTCACTATCCCAAACTTCTTAAACCACGCGCCGCGCCTGGGGGGTAGTTGCCCCCTTGCTCCCCTGCGTACGCACCTGCGGCAATTAGAAGATCATCGGCGTATGTGTATGTTTTCTTAGAAAATACCATTTTTCTGAAAGAAGCCGCACCACGCATACCTCCGTTGAAGTGCTTTGAGAATCTGAGAATTCAGTTTTGACTCCGTATTTTATGTTCCACTCCGCTGGTCCAAATCTCTTTTGTTGACGGCTCTCACTCTATTATTAGACTTTTCTTGAAGTTTGTTTTCAGTCCAAATGTGTCCTGCGCAGGCGCGTAAGCAGGAATGCGTTCTGAGGGGGGACCAAATAAACACATAACACAGCACAGTGGAACTTAAAAACCTCACTTTTTGGCATATGTTTTAAAACAAAGTTAAACTAATATTTGGTATGCATAAACAGATATGAAATAATTGTCACTATCCCAAACTTCTTAAACCACGCCGGGCCTGGGGGGTAGTTGCCCCCCTTGCCCACCTGCTTACGCACCTGGTCCTGCGGTGATTAGGAGATCATCGGCGTATGTGTATGTTTCTTAGAAAATACCATTTTTCTGAAAGAAGCCTGCACCACGCATACCTCCGTTGAAGTGCTGTGAGAATCTGAGAATTCAATTTTGATATCAACAATGTCTCATTGATTATTTCGGGTTTAATCCAAATTAAATTCGTTTGAGTACTTTTAATAATTATAAAAACCTCACTTGAAAATTTAAGTAAGAAATTGTTCTGTCCCTACTTTAATATAAATTAAACCCGCAATAATCAAATGCATTACTTTTAAATCCATTTGAGTAATTTTTATAACTATGAAAAAAATAATTATTTGAGAGAAAGGAATATATGACCATATTTTACGATACATTATTGATTATTTCGGATATAATTTAAATTAAATCATTTGAATATTTTTATAATGATTGAAAACAATTTATTTGGCCATATTTTTACTGCTCTCATAAGTTTTTCAACAGATGTCGATTCTTCAAGGGTCTGGACCTAAACATTTCAATGGTTTTATGGGCAGACACTTGTAGTCATTAAGATACAAATAAACTAAGATGTAATTATCTCTTATATGCCTGAGTTTGGGTCGTGTTTATATATTCGTTTCTTTAAGCTCATTTCTTTATGCACCACACTGATTGCCACTAGATAACTCTGTATTAGTTTTTTCAAAATATTAATTATGTTTCAACTTTGTTCTTTTGTTATAACACATCAATTTAATCCGGATTTCTTAAGCTGCAATTCACCTAAGCTTTAGCAAATTTAACACAGTTTTACCGGGGTTTTTAACGTTTTTATATGGGAGGGTTTCAGACGCACAACCGATCACTCCAACCTATTCCACTGGATTCCTCCCAATTATACAACTTTTAAATTGTCTTAAAAAAGTGCAAAGATAACCGACCGACTCGTTCTCGCCGGCCCGCGGTTTCAAAGCAAAGAAGATGAAGATGAAGAAGAAGATGATGATCGCCTGAACCGAACCAATTATAAAAATGTAAATAATTCGTTATCTCTTTTTGCAGAACCGCAAGCAAATTATGGCGTAGAGGTTTAAACACAGCATTTCTTTACATGTATAATTTAGAACAAAATATTGAAGCTTTTATTGTTGTTTATAATTTATCAGATTTAAATGTGATTTATCAACATTTGTAACCTAAATGAGTGTTCTGGGTTAAGCTTAAAAAACGAGTAATTATTGTATGGCATTGGGAAATAAAGACGTCTGAGATACGATGAGAGAAAACAATTGTGTATTTTAAGTTAGGAAAAAAATCTCATTTATTTAACGAATTGCCAATCAGGTATTGAAAACTAAAATATTCGATAAATAAATCTAGAGCTTACCAATAAATTATTTTTGATTTAGATAAATTGTTCGAAATGGCTTCCGTCTGCATCAATACACTTTTCGGCACGTCGAATTAAGGACATACGCATTCCGTTCAACACATTTGGTAAATTAGAATCATTTTTTATGGTTTCTATGCACATTAAAATACCACACTAAACTATCAACTAACGTTGTCAATAAAGAAAATAAAAAGAAAAACTTGGTCCAAAATCCAAAAAGCAACACAAAAAGAATGAACAAGTAGTGTCTGTACGTAATCAAGAACTTAACGACTTGAACGGTAACACAATAAAATAAATCTTAACTGTAAATACGTGGCCCAAAATTCAAAAAAAACAAAAGCACTTACAAAAACAACGAACGGGTTCGACGTGTGTACTTAACGAATTGCCCACAGAAACTAAAATATTGCACAAGAGTACAATTTTCTTCAGATCTACTAAGCACTCAGAAAACGCCGACGTCTTTCACCTTACCGCACCGCTAAAGACCTTACCTTACCTACTTTTAAAAAACCATAAAAAAGTGTGATTATCAACTTGTGTCCTCGCCGAAGCGCGGTCTCTAACAAAGGAACGCGAACACTTTGAAAGAGCCGTATTAGCGTATTTTATGGTTAGAGGCGCCGACATACGCGAAGATAAAAGCCTATTCCAACATTTCAGCAGTTTTCAAACAATATTATTGAAATATTTTCGAAATTTTTGTTTATTTATTTTTCCTAAAACTATGGGTTTTAGATCCCATGTTATTTAGTCGTTCCCCACCACCAGTTCTTTTTAATGACATGAAACTGATTACAGTCTATTTGGCAAATTTTATTCAACAAACTTCACGTAGATTAGATTCTATTTCAATTTCACGTTAACAGGTATAAATTGTTTGTATTTAATGAAATTATTACAAAATGAATAAAAGTTGCAGTCAGGCGGTGTCGATTGTGAATACCTATTTCACTGCTAAAAATAAAAAATGTGTTGTGTGCATATTTTATCTCAGCCCTCATTAGCACCCTTTAAAAATGAATTGTACCGTGTCCGCGCAGAATATGAATTAAAGTGGTATAAGCAGTCAGTCACGCCGGACCGCTTCTACTCGTTATCAAATGTCCATTGGTAAAATATATAAATAAATAATTGGAAATAACATATTACCCCTCCCAGAATAACAATCCAGGACCGTCCTTGTTCTGAGATAAGTTAATGGTTCAATTGTCAGTTTGGCGTAGCTCTTTTCGAGAGATCCAGTGCCACTGCGAAAAAGAATTTTACTATATTTTCAAAATAATTTTTTGAGAAAAGAACGTCATTTCTGGCTAAACCAGACGTGATATTCAAAATTTACATTTTATTTCCTTTCTTCCACATCGCGCTGAGCTAATGATTCATAAATAAAGTCAATTTGCGAATACTACTACTTTACTTCCCTTTAAGAGTCAATTTAGTGCAGGCAAATCCAGTTTTGAGTATGAACTATCTGGGGATAGCTATTTCTTTATCGAAATGGATAGCTTTCTTCATGTAGAATGAGGATATAAAAGTCCCGAAAAATCCCAATGTGAGCTAAAGCCACCATTTAAAAAAAATGGCCGCCAGAAAAGTTTCTTTTAGAAGGACATATCTCAGTAACCATTGCTCTGATTTTAAATTTCTTTTTTTCGTTCTCTTCCCCTTTTTATGAACAATCGAAAGTGTTATTACGTCTTTGGGCGTAAACTAGAAGATAACTGAAGAAAATAAGACTTGAATTCTTGGAAATATACAAGGTGTCCAGTTAGTGCTTCCTCGGAAGATTGTGCAAAAACGGGTAACTTTATAAAAAAACTTTTTTAACAAAACTTTCAATGTTTCATCTCTACTACAACGTGAAATTATTTTCAATTATACAAGGTGTCACAAAAAGGTATAATTTTTTTAATGAAATACCCTCTAATTTTTTGGCGCCAGTTAAGTCTCTAAGGGTCCTGAATTTTACCCTAAAATTTTTTGCCAATCGAATGCAGCGTTGCCAAGTTATAATTTTCTTTCTGTTGTTTTGGCAAATTACAAACATTTTTTTGACTACCATATCTCCGCGGTTTATTAATTGTTTTTTCTAAAAATATAGGGTGGTATTCGAAAATGATGCATTTACTGAAAAACATTTTTGAAATAAATTATTATTATACCGGGTGTCCAAAATATTTGTTTACATTTCTTGTTATTTAATTATTATTTTTCTCAAATTTTTTAAATGGAATGCCTATATTTTTTTACATGGATGAATAAAGCATAAAATTCCCCACATTCTAATATTATGCACTCAATTTTTATTTCAAACCGTTTTTGAGATATGATTATTTCAAATAAGTATTGCGTAAATTGAGGTGCATTTATTTTAGCATTAAAATCTCGTATGGCTTTGGTCTTTTGTTTTGCGTTTGTTTTTCACTCTATGATATTTCTCTAATGTGTTTAACATTATCGTGATTAAGTTGAATTAATATTGTTAATATTTAAAAATACGAATTATAGTTATTGTCAATAAGATTTAATATCTATGGTAAATGTTATGTTATTGGTGAATGTGATGGAAATTGTTTATTGGCATGGTCAAAAATATCCCTATATGTCCTGATGTGAGGTCTCTAGAAAATTTGTAAGAACGTTTTGAACGTACTGAAAATTTTGCATATATGAAAAGAAGGCGAGACGACAAAATGCATTGTAATGAAGAAAATGAGCTGGCTATAACTTTAGCGGTAATCGAAAATCCTACGGCAAGTGTCCGGGAGTTAAGTAGGGATTTAGAGGTCAGTGAATCTAGTGTTTCCCTATGTCTTCGTAAAAATAAATTTCACCCCTATCGAGCTCAGCTGCATCAAGAGCTTTGGGATGTGGATTTAAATCGTAAAACAAAATATAGATTTTAATGCTAAAATAAAGAGCACCTTAATTTACGCAAAAATTATTTGATATAATCCTATCTCAAAAAAAGTTTGAAATAGAAATAAAGGGATATTAAAATGTGAGGAATTGTACGTTTTATTCATTCATGTAAAAAAGTTGACCTAGGCATTCCATTTAAAAAAAATGAGAAAAATAATAATTAAATATCAAGAAATGTTCGCAAATATTTTGGACACTAAAGATTTATTTCAAATATGTTTTTCAGTAAATACATCATTATCAAACAACATCCCACATTTTTAGAAATAACCATTAATAAATCGCGGAGATATGCCACTCAAAAATTTTTGTAAACTGCCCAAAAAAAACAGAAAAAAATAACTTGGCAAAATATTTTAGGGTGTAATACAGGGTCCTTGGAGGCTTAACTGGCGTTAAGGAAATACAGGCTGTTCTGTTTAAAAAAAGAAATACTTTCTTGTGTGACTCGTTTTTGAGACACCTTGTATAATTGAATATAATTTTAAGTTGTAGTAGAGACGAAACATTGAAAGTTTTGTTAAGAAAGTTTTTTTATAAAGCTAGCCGTTTCGCACAATCTTCCGAGAGAACACTGACTGGACACCCTTTATACCTTAATGTACATTATTAAAAATGATTACAATTTTATATATAAATAACTGTTACTCTGTTAATATTTGAGTTAGTAACATCGGCCAAAAAACAAATGAAAGCTAATTGTGTGCTCTAGAACTTATTAAAATTATTTTTTCAAAAATTGACTAGAAATTTCAGTACAAACGTCTCGAGTTTACAAAAGTTTAAATTTCCGTAATATTTAAATTATTTTTTAATTTCCTAAGTTTATCGTTTAATTTATCGTAAAATATGTAATCATACTTTCTGTAAAATGTGAAGTGAGGAATGGAACAAAAAAAAAAGAAATCTAAAATCGGAGCAACAGTTACTAAGATATATGGTTTTAAAGAAAATGTTTCTGGCGGTCATTTTTTCTAAATGGCGGCTTTAGCTCACGTCGGGATTTTTTGCGACTTTATGTACTTATCCTACATTAATAGAGCTATCCATTGCGATAAACAAATAACTGTCCCCAAATAGTTCACGCCAAACCCATTTTACCCTGAGATTTGCCTGGTCTAATTAGAAAAGTACAACATTTTGGATTTATTAAGATATTTTTTTTCAGCCTTAGATATATTTTTTCAGCCTTAACTTTTTCTTTGCTGCTCAATTGTTTGTTTCTTAGATTTCTGAAAAAAAACTGTCTTAAAATAGCATTTGAACAATAAGTATATATAAGAAATTACCAATAATATAAAGCACAACGCATTAACTGGGACAATCTGCATATGTTTTTCACAACAAAATAGAATATTATTACACAGATTAAAAATTTAATAAATAAATAGCATAGTCGCCTGTGTCCACATAAATATTACAATTGCAATTACATTTCCATTAACTGCATTTCCATCTCTCATTAATTAACTAGGGACAGTGGAAATTCCATTACTATTTGCACATACGTATATCGCTGAATGTGTGCTGAAAGTGTGTTCTTTTTTATGATATGAGCAAACTCTTGAAAATTCAGTTGTTTTATAATTTCAAGACTGATATCTCGAAATCGATGCGAGATAGGTAATGCAAAGGTGAGAAGTCAATAGTCAAATAAATCATCACATTGTCCCTATTATCTATCAGTTTCCGTGTGTCCAATTAATTTGTCTAATATATTCCTATAAACTGTATATTCGAGTTTATTTCCCTAATTGAATGCATATTAATTTAATTATTGTGCATACCTATATTCAAATTTTTAAAGTTATTTAATTGAAATCCTATTTTTGACATCACATTTTGAAATTAGTCATACCGGATCTCTTTTAATGATTCACTTAATATATTATTCCAGTTTATTTTTTACTCATTTACACAATTTTCATGTTCCTCCAGCAAACACAAAAATTTCGGCCTCTAAATGGGCCATTGTATCGATCAATGGCTTTCTTATGGCATAAGCGAGCCTTTTGTGGCCTATAATAAATTATATGCAGACGTACCATAACTTCATGTTATTATGAATTGACAAGGAATGGTCAATTACACAGGTCTACAAAAAAAAAAAAAAATTCTGCTCCACGGACTAAACCTATCATGTATTTTTGTGTGCTGAATAGGAATTTTCAATTTAAATTTTTTCCTACCCCGCGTAGATTTCGAGTAAATCACTCTTTCTATCGTCAAAATATGACAATAAAAACCGGGATTCACTTGAAATGGTATAGCCGGATAAGTTAGGGAAATGTGCCCCCGCACTTACTTAGTTAAAATGATGCAGTTTATAGAGTATATTACACGGTAAAAATTTTAACCCTCTACTTTCCCTACGAAGGTGGAAAAAAAATAATATGTCCTTAACTATTACTATTATATTTTTTTGCTCGACTTCTATGCAACCGATCGAAAAAAAAAATCTAAAAATCTTTCCTATACCCAAATTTCCATTTCACCACCTTTTTACCTTCACCACCTTTTACTCTCAAACCCCTTCTCTATTCTCTCTATTAGTCTAATTTTTGTTAATTTTTGTTCTTTTGCCCTTTTTTGTCTCTTTTCAAAATCCCCTCTTGACCAATAACTTCTTGTAAATCAAAACTTTTTCAACCATAACTTTCCCTTCACCCTACCTTTCCGAAGGCAGGCAGACCATCGGAAGAATGTTGCCATTGGCTCGAACGGGTTTTTTCGTTGAGCTTTTCCCGTATCAGCAATCAGATCTCCTAAAACAGTGCGCGTGTGCGACAGTGCGCGCGTGCTAACAAAAACTCATTTCCTTAGTCTTTAAGTATTTTTAAAACTGTTCTAGTTGTAGTAATAAAATTGTTAGGTTTAAGTTCCTGGACAGGAGTCCTAACTCCACATTCCACCTGTTGTTCCAACCTGAGTCGAACCCGCTTCACCCGACCGTACATTCACTACGACCCTGCGCGACGTGGCTGTGCGGTCGGCTCTGAACCGGGATCCGACTCGGGTGCATATTTGTATGTTAAACATTTAATAAATCTGTTTTGAATTGAATTGAATTGATCGATTTGAAATTTGGCACGAGTGTTGCTTGCATGCAGATAACTTACAAAAAAAAAAAATAAGGTCATTTTCCGATCATTTTAACCATGGGAAAAAATATACAAATTTTTTTTCGAGGACAAAAGGGTGGCCATCCTTTATGGTACAATCACCATTCTATGATATATTATGTCTTGATACTTCGTAATTATCATACTAAATTGTCAGATTTTTTGTTGTGGTGGATCAATATGGAAAAAAATAAAATTGGGTAAAATAAAATATTTACACATGCCTCTTAGTTGTAACAGTTAATACTTATAGCCTTACAAGGTATTCTTGCATATCTACAACCGACCAAGGGGATGCGATGTTGCCAAGTCTACTTTTTCCCCAGAACGGAAATTCGACACAACCTGGCAATACCGCTTCTGGAGGTCCCAGGGGCGAAGTATTAACTTTCTAGGACCTCAAATAACCTCTTCCCTCGTCAATCATCGGACTTCACCATCACCGTTCATCGCCGAGCGATAATAAGCCGAAAAGATCCCATGGAATAGACTAGAAAATCTAGAATAGAATGTCTAAGAGTTTCTGGAAGCTTCGAAATAGGTATTTAAGAGATGAGCAGCCGCCACATAAGTCAGTTTCTTACAGAGCGTTAGCAAGAGTCCCAGGCGAACCGAGGCGATTAGAATTCGAGTGCGATTGTCGAGTACCTATTACTGTGTGTAAATAGTAGTTGTTTTAAATAATTGTAGTTGTATTTTAGTGTTAAATAAAGTTTATTTAAGGAAAAAAGTATCACGTGTTGAAAAGAACCCACCAGGAGGTCAATTTTTGAGCGTTCGTTTTTTGAAAGCGAATCGTAAGTTAGCGAAAAGTACTGAAATGCAATTTTCGACTGTTTGCTTTTAAACGAACACGCTTATTGACGTTTATTTTGAAACGTTTTTCAACGAGCGGACTTCAAGCACTCGAAAACAATGGTATGTATATTAAAATTGCACTTTAAGACGACAGTCTTTGGCAAAATATTGTTAACAAATACATACAAACTAAAATAAGGCACTTAAGATGTGGTTTTAACTATCTATATCGACCAGATATTATAGTATCCAAACTTAAATTGGAGGAAATTATTAATAGAATCATTACATTATGGAATTAATTAGTAAATTTTTCTAGGGCTGCACCAATCTGTTGTAGTGCTGCAACTTTATCTCGTTTAAGCTGAATATTTTCTTCTAAAATTTCTAGTTATCTTTTGTAGTAGCCCTCTTTGATTAATAATTTCTGAGTTAAATTATCTTGAAAAGTTGTGGCAGCTCTTGCTGCCCTAATTAAGTTGAGAACTTTTTTAGGTAAATTTTTTATTGGCACTTTTCCCCCGAGGACTCCACGTTTTCCGTTGATTTTAAACCGGTTGGGGTTTCTGCGATGGTTTTCAAGACACCATTGTCACTTAATAAAATTTCGTTTTCTGTGGGGGAATGTTCATCAGTTATTTCTTCATATGATGCGACAGCAATCTCATTCTCTTGTTCACCATATTCATTAACTTGCAGATCTACAGCACCATCTGGTATCTGAAATATTGTTATACATGATTTAGTGTATCATTTACGCCCTTAAGGTTTTCATTGAATTCAGCCACAGATTCATCAACTGCATGGCCTTCAACTCCAATTTTTGTCAATAGACTGAGCAGCTCGTTTTCAGTTGTAGTCATTGATTCTCCAGAGAAAGGTCCTCCTCCAGTCCCCGTATAGCTTTTTTTATTTTTGCTCTCCTTTCTTTTAGTTCTATTCTTTAAATCTTGCCAGACCTAAAATAATTACAATTTTAATTGTATTGTGAGAAATTTAATTATTTATAAAAATCTCACCTTCCCCAGCTCTTCCAATCTTTATTTGCTCCCGGGATGCTATTTAAAAGTTTAGTAATTTGCTTCCACAGGTTTTGGGCGTCAACTTTGGTAAAATTATTTCGTTGCTTCTCACTTACTAAATTATGATGTTTATTCATGAACTCCACTTTTTTTCGGACAAAAGCACCAAAATGCAAAAGCAAACACGTGAAAAAAGTAAGGAAGGTTATAACCAGTTATTATAGAAAAGATGTCAAATGTCACTATCAATTGCGAGTATGAAACATTGCCAAATGCCCCGTTCGTTTTAAAACGAAGCACTCGGGAAACAAAAACGAGCACATCTAAAAATTCGTATTTACAAGTACGATCGTTTTCAATTGAACGTTTTTAGACGTACACGCTTGAAAACGAATGTTCTCAAAAATTCGCGCCCAGAGGCGTAACAGTATATTTACAGTGAGAGAGTTTATAGGCTATATTTACAAGTTTGGAGTGAATTTTAGATGTCGTAATGCGACAGTAATTAAAAAGAACATCATTCGTTGCTAAACTTTTCCCTAAAATTGAAAGTGGGTTTTGTCTTCGGCACTTTGAATAATTTTGTGTGGTCCCAGTTTGCGTAACCACTTTTTACATCCAATACATTTTTCTGCCATGCTGATAGTTACAAAAAATTATTTTAGCAAAAATTGACTAGTTAAAAGTCACAATTTTTAAAATTCACTACAAACTTGTAAATAACCTATAAACTCTCTCATTGTAAATATGCTGTTACGGGTTGGCGGTTGGCGGTTGGCGGGTTTTTCTCGATACGTGATACTTTTTCTTCTTAAATAAACTTTAGTTAACACTTAAATACAACTATAACTACTTAAATCAACTACTATTTACACACAGTAATAGGCACTCGACAATCGCACTCGAATTCTAATCGCCTCGGTTCGCCTAAGACTCTTGTTCCTTATCTCGCTAACGCTCTGTAAGAAACTGACTTCTGTAGCGACTGTTCATCTCTTAAATACCTATTTTGAAGCTTTCAGAAACTCTTAGACATTCTATTCTAGATTCTCTAGTCTATTCCATGGGATTCTTCCGGCTTATTATCGCTCGGCGATGAACGGTGATGGTGAAGTCCGATGATTGGCGGCTATTTGAGGTCCTAGAGAGTTAATACTTCATCCCTGGCACAGGGGCCACAAAACAAACCAGATATTTTACTTAATAGTATTCTCTATATAACCAGTTTCATTTTTTTGTCATGTGATGTATACCTGCCAGTATTCTGCGCAGAAGACATAAACAGAGAAAACTTGCGGTTAACATGGAAGTTAAAACCAGCGAGGGAGTGTTTAGTACTGAAATCTCAGAGACAGAAGTCGTCATCAGCTACACCTTATTTTGGAATGTGGTGTATTGTATTGAAGGTTAGAGTTGTTATTGTTATATATTTAAGTGATTTTTTGAGTAATTATAGGTGACTTTTAATTATAGTTACTTATCAAAAGCTCCCTCCTGTGACTCTATACTCACTGGTTAAGACTGATTGGTATAATGTGCAGATCACCGCACAAATTGGTGCCTGCCTGGAGTTGATTTATTATCTAAACCATAATACGCCATAAGTGCAGCATCTGGTTTGTTTTAATATGTACCCCTGGGACCTCCAGAAGCGGTATTGCCAGATTGTGCTGCATTTCCGTGCGTCTGGGGAAAAAGTAAACTTGACAACATCGCACCCCCGCGGTCGGTTGTAGGTATGCAACAATACCTTGTAAGGCTATAAGTATTAACTGTTACAACTAAGAGGCATGTGTAGGTATTTTGTTTTACCCAATTTTATTTTTTTCCATATTGTTCCACCACAGCAAAAAATCTGACAATTTAGTATGATAATTACGAAGTGTGAAGACAAAATATATCATAGAATGATGATTGTACCACAAAGGGTGGCCACCCTTTTGTCCTCGAAAAAAGTTTATATTTTTTTCCCATGGTTACAGTGGTCGTAAAATGACCTTATTTTTTGGACTAAGTTATCTCCATGCAAGCAATACTCATGCCAAATTTCAAATCGATCGGTTGTATAGAAGTCGAGAAAAAAAATATAATAATTAAGGACTTATCATTTTTTTCCACCTTCGTAGGGGAAGTAGAGGGTTAAAATTTTTACCGTATAATATACTCTATAAACTGCATCATCTGGAAGCCATTATAACTAAGTAAGTGCGGGGGCACATTTCCCTAACTTATCCGGCTATACCCTTTAGCAGTAGAAAATTTTTAAATTGAAAATTCGAATTCAGCACACAAAAATACTTAAGGCATGATAGGTTTAGTCCTTGGAGCAGATTTTTTTTTTGTAGACCTGTGTTATTGTGCAATGATAAAAATGCTGCTTCAGTTTATGCGTTGTTGGTACTTTTATGGCAAGATAATATGAAAGTACCGCATGTAATTTTATACCAAAGGGTCAGCGAAGGTAATTCAGGAACTAAATGATTACGCATGCGCACTGTGTATTATAAAAAAACCTGTCAAGGGCGTCACGGAGCAGCGTCAGCAACTTGCTTTTTCTTTGTATGCTCGGCCCGTGCGTTAAAATTTGCGTTAGCTAATTTTGTGTTTGGACAGTTTGTTAAGTTTATTAAGTGTGTTGTCATCTTATATGGTTGATGCGATTATAATTATAATGTGATTATGTACAGTAAGTTAGCTAAAGTTTTCCATCAGCCAGGTCACATCATGTAGCTTTCAAATATGTGTTTTATATAAAAGTTTGTACTCAATCCTGCATCTCGACATCAAGCTTAATATTTTTACAGTTAATTATTTTTTATTTGTTTGCTTTCATCATGATTAGATAATATAGGCCGTTGGAATTAATAAGAAAAAGGTGATTTTCAAGAAGATTTATCTCCAAAAGATTTTATTGCATAGGTATAAAAACTTGAAAAATCATAGTCCGTACGCACAGAATGACGGGGAAAGTACCTAAAAATGCATAATAATGCAAAAAGTGCATTTTTTGTTGTTTTTGTGCATTTTTCAAGGGTTTTTCAAAGATATTCATTTAAGATTCATAAAAATTTGAGAAAAATGGTTTGTTTTAGTATTATATAAGCCTTAAGTAACATATTGGGTCATTTAAGACCCTTTATGGGTCGATTGTAGCCATTAAACGCATCCTAAAGTGCATAATATTAATAATTGCTCTAAAATTAATAAAATTTCGTCCAAATTTTATACTTGGGGGGTTTTCGAGGTCACTAATTACGAATTTGAAGAGAAAATCGGAAAATTCATAATGGCTGACTAATAATGGCGCGAAATTCAATTTTAAAAGTACATTTTTTTTTTTTCAAATAAAATATATACAAAACAAATAAAAAAATGAATTTACGTCTTTTTTTAACAAAATTTTCAATTTTTATTTTTTTTTGCATTTTCCCCTTCCCCTCTTCTATATCTCATTTTTTAACGCATTGGCATTGAATATGAAAATTGTTAAAAAGAAAAGTGCATAATTTTTTTTTTTTTTTTTTAATTAATTTTTAATATATAACTTATATTATTTTGAAATTCGCGCTATATTTTTAAGTTACCATAAAAAAAGTAGGGCGCTACTTTTGAGCAAGTTATATATATACACGCAGTCATCTTCTTTTTTACCGTTATACTTGTGGAAGTATATACGCCGGTTATTTTTTTTCGTTGAAGAAAACGTGCTGATTTAGAAATTTTAAAATTGAATTTTTATAAAATTAATTAAGAAATTTTAATATAAAAAAGTGCAAAATTAATTGTGAATTTTTCTTTATTTTAAAAGAAAATTTAAAACATGTTCTGCAAATAATTAAATATAGAGTTTTTATCTCAGAAAAGAAAATATTTTAATATTGTAATTTTTTTTTTGTAGACTGAAAGTAAACATGGCTGATAACATCTGCATTCTCTGTGGTCTAGAACTTGGTGAGGACCACATTAAAGTTGGAGAAGTCGCAAAGAGAACCACGATCTCAATGAGTAAAATTAGAAAAGACTGCAAACATAATATAATCCAAAAAACTAACAATCTTCAGGTTCACAATAGCTGTTCTAAATCGTATAAAAAATATTTTATGCACTTTTCTTTTTATCAATTTTCATATTCAATGCAAGCGCATTAAAAAATAAGATATAGGAGGGGGGGAGGGGAAAATGCAAAAAAAAATAAAAATTGAAAATAACGTAAATCCATTTTTTTATTTGCTTTGTATACATTTTATGTGAAAAAAAAGGAAAAAAATGTACTTTTAAAATTGAATTTCACGCCATTATCAGTCAGCCATTTTGAATTTTCAGATTTTCTCTTCAAATTCGCAATTAGTGACCTCAAAAATCCCGAGTATAAAATTTGGACGATATTTTATTAATCTTAGAGCAATTATTAAAAATTTTTTTAAACGGATGCAAATTATGCAATTTAGGATGCGTTTAATGGCTACAATCGGCCCATAGAGGGTCTTAAATGACCTAATAAGTTACTTAAGGCATGTATAAAACAAACCATTTTTCTCAAATTTTTATGAATCTTAAATGAATATCTTTGAAAAACCCTTGAAAAATGCACAAAAACAGCAAAAAATGCACTTTTTTGCATAATTATGCATTTTTAGGTACTTTTTTCCGTCATTCTGTGCGTACGGACTATGATTTTTCAAGTTTTTATACCTAAAAGATGCATTCTATGCAATAAAATCTTTTGGAGATAAAACTTCTTGAAAATCGCCTATTTTTTTTAATTCCAACAGCCTAATAATATTTAGGTATACTAAGCAAATTACAACTTACACACACACACACACACACATATTTATTATAAAATTACCTACTTTCTGAATATTGTTGCCCTAATCTGGGCACGCTAGTATACTAGTTAGGTAAATACTTCAAAACACTCATTATTAAAGAACCAATCAAAACAGCTACTCTTCTAGCTAATACTGACGAAGTATTGAATTATATGATAGGATTTCTAGCATTTTAAAACAAAAAATATATATATTGAAGATACTTAAGTCATTTATTTAAATTCAGTCATTCACACTTTTTTTATTTAATATGAAATTATCTACTTTCTATTGGTTATCCAATGATGAGTGTTTTAAGGTGTTTTCCTAAATAGTATATTAGCGTGCCCCGAGTAAGGTACCAATATACAGAAAGTAGATAATTTCATATTAAATAAAAAGGAGGAGGAGGAGTTTACATGTGCTATATATGGATGGATGGACGAGCTTCGCGTAAGAAAATAGGATATGCACAATATGACACCTTAAATGTAAGTAATTAATTTGTTATAAATAATTAAAGTTCCACGCGCAGCGAACCATTTGAAAACAGTGCCTAAGCGTGTGACGTCACGGTGCACGGTGCTGATAATGTTGCGGTAAGATAGGTGGGTATAGTTTGTACCAACGATAATCCAGCGATATAAAAAAGTTCGCAAAAACACGTAAAGGGTACCGACCTGTATCAATTTCAGTCTATTTACTTAAAAAGTGTTCGGCTTCTTTATTATCATCACAAAAAAAATGGTCACATATTTCCGAACAAAAATTTAGGCCACTCCCACTGAATATAATTGGTTTAAATTTTCTCTACCGGAATTATGATAGGTTGGTGGTCAACGTGGACTAGCGTTGTCAGATTGGACCGGCGGGCGGTACACTAATTAGAAGCGGTCGGCATCCTTTATGCTTTTTTGCGAGCTTTTTTGTATCGATAAAATATTTGTGGAATCCACTATAGTACACTAGCAGCGCCAACGTATTTACATTATACAAATAATGTTGAATGGATACTTTCAATAATAGAAAATATAACTTGCAATGGAAAATATATCAACCTATTTTAAATACTGTATTGTACCATTGTGTAAAAGTACTACTGTTGAAACGCCTAATAAAATATCAGGTTATTTCGAGATAGTCGTCGGGCCAAATGATTAAAAGCTTGCAGAAGGAATAATGAAAAAGTTATTTCACAAAAAAGTGGTGTCCATGTGTGTTTGTGTGTGTAGTAGATCATTTCAATGTAAGTGTACACAATTAATTATTTATATGATTGTTGGTGAAGAACTACGTTTTGATTTTCAGTTTCATAAGTATTTATAAAGTAAATTAAATTAAAGGGAAATAAATACCTTGTTTTTGAATAAATAGAAGTCGATTTTTAAAAAGACGTATTTTATATCGTTTTTGATCATACTTTCTTGAAGCAACACTCTTTAGAAGTATATATATATATATATATATATATATATATATATATATATATATTTATTTTTCTTTAAATGATTATTATATTTTTCGCAATTTGATCGACATATTTCTAAAACCATAAATATAGCTCATAGAGGAAAGAAAATCATATTATTGTGTTAGTGATCGAATTCTGAACGACTTTCAAAATGTCCGTCTGTCTGTTCGTGCGTCACGTTTCTTGTAAGCACGATAACTCAAGAACAGAAAGTTGTATCGTATTGAAATTTGCACAGTCAGTTAGTGTTAGCTAGAGGAAGAACCTATTTTTAAAAAATCGATCAGTAGATACAAAAGTTATGAAATATTTTATGAAAAAAATATACATGAAAGACTGCTGTAACATTTTATAGCATTCTACAGACACAAAAATACTTCATAATATGCTGATGAGCGTTCCGCCAATCAATATAGCATCATCAGGAGATAATTAACATTCGCAATATAGTAATTTCACTAAAAAAATTTGTATATAAAAATGTGTCCTCTTCTGGATACGTAATATTATGTGCCAATTATGAATAACCAAGGATAATTAGTTGGCCCGTCTTAATTGAGACACCCTGTATAGCTAGACTCTTATCTTCCAAATAAACATGTTGCTTTTAGCAATTTTGATTTCATATTTTTAAATTACATTTTGTCTTTATATCCATTTAAAATCATAATTATTATGATTTTTATAAAAATGTTTTCACCCTCTTAACATTGTCAGAAATGCAAAAAAAACTGTTTTTTGAAAGTGATTACTAGGCATTACGACTTCATGATTACATAACGACGAGAAAATAATATTCATATATCATTATGACTAACTAAAATAATACAATACTTATTTGTCTTAACGCCGCGCCGCGAACTTCCCCAAGCGAAAAAATTTCTGCATTTTTTATAAATGTTGCAACCATTATGATATCCACATTAGGCAGATTGGCCTTTTGAGAAACTTCTATCAATCATTGTGAACTAATAATCTAGTACATAAATCAGTAATTCAAAGTCACAAACTAGAATAGAAACTAACCACGAGCCTAATATCTGCATGCACTGGATGTGTAGTTGTGCACTCTGACGTCACGGCCAAAGGTAGCGTTTTCTTAGCGCGACATAAAATTTGAATTTTACAGCAGTTTCAATTGTTTACATGCAACACGCTGAATTAAAAAATATGTTTTTTTGTGAAATATACGTTTTATTACAATGTCACTTTATGTTTTTTAGTATTATTTCCCTATTTAAATTTTTATGCAAGTTCCCTATTGCCATTAGACAGACATGTGGTGACAGAGATTTATCTTTATCAATTGACACTAAAGTTGATTTTTCTTCGATTCCACCATCAAGCGAGCATATTAAAAGGAGTGTTTACCAAACGCGTATTTGGCGATTAGCCGACGAAGGTATTCACAATATTCCAAAGCCTTGAAATGATTATGGATGGCAAGAAAATGGAGAACCTCTTTGGTGTTCAGCAGATAAAATACTGCCTCAATCGCTTACTGAAATTCTTCAGGAGATGATTCCAAATCAAATCATAATAGACGAAAATGAGGATGATAGCGATATCATAAATGAAGCAATAGAGGAAGAAGACTTGGAAAAATATTCGATGTATTAAGAGACAGCGATAGTGAATCTGAAAGCGAATGAGATGTTACGTTTTAAATTGAATTTTATATTTCATTTTAAGTACTGAATCATTTATCTGGAAAATGTTAACTCGTATCTAAATATTGTACAGGAACAAAATTGTAGAAAATTTTATGCACTTTGTCTTTGTGCAGAAAGTTTTTCGCAAATTTTTTTATTAACATGGACGCCCTTTTGAAAGTACAAGCAGTTATTTTTTGGAGAAATATCTAAAATTGTTCCTTAGGCTTTAATCTTTATGAAAAACATTGTACCCGAGAATCGGGGGAGGGGGGGCACGTACAGTTAGAGTGGGCTCCCGTAGAATATTTTTTGTTACATAATTGAAGAGTAATAAATAATTATAAGCAAACGTCGTCACATGACGAAGAATTGATCACACGAATTGGATTTTCTAGTACATGCGAAATGGTAACAGCCAACCAAGATATGAAGCCTGTCATAGACAATTAACAGATGAACTTGTTTTACCACCATGTTCACAATATGATCTAGCATGACAGCAATTTAAAAAACTCGATAATATCCTGGAATACCTAGGAAATATCTCAAGCATATTAAAAGGAGTAAGTAATCCAATTCTTATGCCAAACAAGAATTTGAAACTTTAAATGAAGAAAAGATACAGTATGGCGGGGAAAGTGCGTTATTAGGGCAAGTGCGTTGTAATTAAAAATGTCTTCCTAGCAGAATTAGAGTAATCTATTTTAAATAGCCATCAATGCAGTAATATTCACCTAATTACCAGGTGGTGCTGCAGTTGACAGTTGCTGTTATTCCAGACCTAATTTTACATTAGTGATTTCCTAACTTAAATATACGAAGTTGTAAAGCCGTGATTATTTGATCATTTTTGTGTTACAATGGAGAATTTGAAGGTAGTTTTTGGTAAGTATTAATAAAGAAACATGTAGAATTCGAGTATTTTATTAGTTTCAACACATACGTTTAGCAATTATTTATTGCTTAGTCGCTCTTGTCTCATAAATTTGTAATTGTGGGGTAAAAGCAGAGCAGCGCTGCAAGAGAAGTGCACACTGCTACTATGCTCTTTCCCTAGGTATTATTTTGGTAAAATTACAATTTCAGGAGACTAATCCTATTCTTCCTTTAGATTTATTTACCAAACATGATTCGCAATTACAATAGAAAATCTCAAAGTGCCACAGGTTATACGAAAGAAGACCTCTCTAAAGGAGCTTCACAAGTAAAATAGTTTAAAAAACTAAAAATCACGCTTTTGTGAGTAGAGCACTAAAAAGTTAAAAACAATAATTATTAGGTAATTAAATTTAAAAGCTTGGGACGCACTTGTGTAGCGGTCTAGGCATAATGAACAAAATGTATTTTAGTTACTTACCTACCTATATAAGTGTTCCCTACGCTTTTAAATTTAATTACCTAATAATTATTTTTACCTTTTTAATGCGCTCATAAAATCGTGTGTTTTAGTTTTTCAAACTATAATTTATTTTACTGTTTTTTAATTTTATATCCATTTCGTCGTCCTTACTTAAAAGTCTAAAACCAATTAAGAAGTTTCTATGACCACCTCCTTCATCCACCACCAGACCCTCCTGGTTAAAATAAAGTCACACAGCTAAAATACTGTAGCAAACAGTAAATTAATAGTACAGTAGTAACAATACATATTTATTAAGAAAATGGCGAATGCGCCGGGATAATGGTAACAGATTTTTAAAAATAAATATTTCGTATTTCCACTTACATCAATGTTATAAAATATTATTTTGGGTATTTAGTAGATAACTTTCAGTAGAAATCGGTAGTGAAATTAAGGAATACAAAGCTACCACAGTCTGCAGGCTTGCTGCTTCCCATCCTGAAGATCCCCACTTTGTCCCCCGTTTTTTATAAAAAAAACCCAGAACCATCCCCCCCTCAACACCCCTTGGGGTTTTGCTCAAACCGACACTGAAAAAGCTGAGTCATTTGCATTACACCTAGCCTCAGTATATAAACCAAATACAATTCCCCAACCACGAGACAAACAGTCTCTCTCCCCCTCACAAACTTATTTCGAACCAATCTTTGATCCCATTTTCTTTGCCCTTTCCCAAATTGGGTAGCTATACTTAAACAAAACACCAGGAAAGCTCCTGGACTGGATAGCATTCCTTCGTTCGCTCTCAGACTTATTCCCTTCACCTGTTATATGTTTTTAACAAAAGTGTTTAACTCATGCCTTAGATGCACCTACTACCCACTAGCTTGGAGAACAGCGAAAATAATTAACATCTCTAAACCTAACAAATCCCCAATAAGCTACAAAATTATCGCCCCATCAGCCTGCTTTCCTTTATAGCCAAAATACTGGACACCTTCATTCTGAATATAGTCCAGGAGCAACTGGACAAAAAAGGAACCCAGAACGTCAACCAATTGGGTTTCAGAGATAGCCATTCGACTACACAACAACTTTTCCGTGTTGGTGAGCAAATCACCACAAACATTAACCGAGGTCAAATTACGAGGTTAAATTACGAGGTCAAATTACGGGGTTTATCGCCCTTGACCTCGAGCGAGCTTTCGACAAAGTCTGGCACCTGGGACTGCTCTATAAACTCATCGTCGCGGGCATTTCAACTCGAATTATCAAAATAATTCAGAGTTATATATCCGACCGTCAATTCCGAGTGGCAGTTAACCAGGCGTGCTCCCCTCCCATCCCAATCTTTTCTGGCGTCCCTCAAGGCTCAGCCCTGGGACCAGTTCTATTTAATATTTACACCCACTATATCCCAGCACCAACAGACCACCCAACCAAGATTTTCTTATATTCCGATGACACGGCCCTTCTGACAACCTCCAACAACTTTGAGCTTATGACTAAACTGCTACAAGCTCAAACCGACAGAGTAATAGACTATTACTCCAGTTGGGGTTTAAAAACCAATTTTGAAAAAACCCAACCTGCATTCTACACTAGAAAAAAGAAATCAATATGGGAAAAAACACATATTTAATATAGACTACACACCATAAATGAGTATAGTAACTAAAACTACAAATGTAATACCAAGAAAACTGAATAAGACTAAATTTATAATTAAACTTAAGTAAAACAAAAATAAGGTTAACATATAATTATGCATATGGCACATAAGAGAATATAATAAAATGGTAACTAACTATAGATAACGTCTCCTATTAAATAAAAATATCAATATCATTCGGGTTGTTATTATAAGTAGAACAGATGTTATAGTGTTCTAGGCACATAAAAAGTTTGGTTATACCGCGAACTCACTCTTGGAGTGTGAAAATTTAATTTATGGAGGATCTCGCAGCAATCAATTTCATGATGAATTACTTTCTTTAAGAAGTTAATGGCGTAGTTGTTACATCTATCACTTAGGCTGCACATGAAAAACATTTCAAGCAAATCTCCTTACGGAAAGCCAATAGGTGAATATGTATCATGAGATTTAAAGTGAAGATATTTAAGAAAACGACGTTGTACATTTTCTATTTTTGAGATGTGAATATTCTAGCAGGGCTGCCAAACAAGGGATGCATACTCTAACTTAGATCTCAGAAATGAAAAATATAGTAATTTTAGCGTCGCAATATTTGAGAAATCGCGGTTGTTACGTATGATAAAACCAAATGTCTTATTTACGTCACATATTAACGTATCAATGTGGTCATTAAAAGTTAGTTTTTTGTCGAAAATTACACCAAGGTCTTTGAACGTAGACGGTCGCATTAATTGTTCGTTGTTTAGCGCGTAATCGTGGGTAATCATAGAATCTGTATTTGAAAACGACATAATATTACACTTTTGCACATTCAATGAAAATTTGTTTTTAACACACCAAGAACTAAGATTAGGAACGCTATTTTGCAATGTGATGCAGTCATTCAGATCAGTGACTCTATGTAAAAGTTTTATATCGTCCGCATACATTAAAAAGTGAACTCCTAGGGTATTACCTAATCAGAGGACTTAAAGCCATTGTACGCGACGTATTGTTGTCGATCAGTTAAATATGATTTAAAAAAGATATGAGCTGATCTGAAATGCCAAAACTAGAGAGTTTTGTAATAAGTAAGTTGCGGTTCAGCCTATCAAAGGCTTTCGTAAAGTCAAAGTATATTACGTCTGTTTGAACTTGCATGTCGATGGATTCAGATATGTATTAATTGCGTAGCACAAATGAGATTAGCGGTAGTAGAGCGGCCCTTCATAAATCCATGTTGTTGCGTGGAAATTATGTTTTTAAGATGTGGGTAAATTGAATTATGTAGTAATATTTCGAAAGCTTTACCAAAATTACAGATTATAGTTATCGGTCGAAAGTTTCTTATACCATTTTTTTCACCCTTTTTGTATACCGGACAGACTTTTGAGTATTTCCAAATGTCAGGAAATGAACAACACTTAATAGACAGGTTAAATAAAATCATGAGTGGCTTCGCAAAGATATAAGCACAATCTTTCAATAAGAACGCGGGAATGCCATCAGGTCCCATGGTGAGCTTGGGTTTTATTTTTTTTTAAAGCCAATAGTACTTCGTGTTCTGAAAAGGATATATACACTATATTGATGCTACTGTTATTATTATTATCAGACTGATCTGTTAATGTGTCTTCTGGTTCTACAAGTGAAAATGATTGTTCGAAAAGATCAGCATAAGCATTTACAATATCTTGTGGGTTATTCAAATGATTGCCATCGTAATACATATCTTTAGGTATGTTAGTCACTCCTTTTTTGTTTTTTATGTGGGCCAAAAACTTATTTGGATCATTGTTGATATTATTTTCAACCTGAGCTGTATAATTTCTGAAAGCAGTTTTGATATCAAAAATTTTAGACCTTAATCTCACAAATTCACCAAGTGCAATGTTATCTCCCGTTCTTTTGTGCAGCCTCAAATATTTTTCTTTAGTTCTTATACCTTTAATAATTTCAGCATTAAACCAGGGTGGGAATTTTCTATTATTTTTAGGACACACAGATTTAGGCACACACGTTGTGAATATCTCCGATAATTTATCATAAAATTGTTGACACGCAGAGTTAATTTCAGTGTAATCTTCGAGGCAAGACCAGTCGACATTAAGCAGTTCCTGATATAATAGTTCAAAATTGGCTTTTCTAAAATTAAATGTATTTGTATAATTAACTGGGAAATTATTAGTACAGATTTCATATTCAGTGTTCAAGGAAATTACAAGTCCGGGATGATGCTTATCTTCTTTTAATAAAGTATCTAAAGCTTTCTCAACTACACAACTGGTATTGCACAGAACCAAGTCAAGTAACCTGTTGTTGTTATTATACACAAAATTAAATTGAGAGAGATCTAGAAAATTTGTAAAGGTATTGAGAGCTCTAACTTCAGCAGTATTGATGCCATTTAAAATAGATAGAGAATACGAGGGAATATTAAAATCTCCTATTATTAACACATTGTTGTCACAAATACCATTTAATGACTCGATGAATTCAAAAATTGTTTCATAATTTACGGAGCTTACATTAGGCGGAATATATATAACAAAGATATAGGTGTAACGCTGATTAACTGAGAGTTTAACACCTAGTATATCAACATAAGGTAATATATTTGCTTGATCTAAATCAAGCCTTACAGCATTGAAATTATCTCGTATTGCTAACAATACACCCCCACCTCTGCTATGATTAGCAGTTGCAAAATTTCTGTCCTTGCAGAAGATATTATAATTATTGTTTATCAATTCAGAATCAAAAATAGTTGAATCGAGCCAAGTTTCAGTAAGTGCAATAATGGGCCAATTAGAACTGGCAACAGAATTACTCACTTCGATCGTCTTCGTTTTGAGACCCCTGACGTTTTGATAATAAATGAGTATATTATGCTTATTATCAGCCTTAATCGCAGTAGGTTTGCGAATGGAGGTAGGGAGAGATGATATAGGCTGTGATTGCTATTGAACGGATTGAGTACTTAGGAGATCATCTCGCAATTTCTCTTTAGCTAGCACATATGCAGAGCAATTGTTGGTATCCCATGCCGCATGATTAATGGAAATATCTGATTTGTTTTTACTTTTAAGTGCAGTGCAGTTGACACATATGAGAATATCGGATTTACAGTCTTTAACAGCATGATTTTCCCCACATCTGGGACAGGTGTATGGTTTATTACAGGAATTTGATGAGTGGTTAAACTCGTTGCATTTAAAACACCGATATATTTCAACTGCGTCAAATACTCTGCAGCTATCATAGCCAATAAATAGGTTACCTGCCTTAAGTACTTTATCATAAGAGACGTTATCCAACTGTATAATAGCTTGAAATATATTGTTATTTTTTTTTGTAGGGTAAAACTTTATTAATTTGCAGTCAGCTGGTACGTTAATAATCTGACTGTTCATTTTTGTAATGTAAGTTATAAGTTCGTTCTCACAAAATTTTTCGGTTATGCCAACTACTCCGTTCTCACAAAATTTTTCGGTTATGCCAACTACTCGAACCTTAGGATTTATACCTCGCACCTCCTTTATTTCGTATTTGTCATCGTTTAATTTTTCCGCGGCTAGCCTCTTGAATCTGGTATTTTCTATATAATTGACAGAGCTAGAAAAAGAACATCTGCTATGTATTACATACTCAAAAACGCGCCCATACGCCTGGCTACATTTATGTACAAAGTATACATCAGGCCCATCATCACGTACGCTTCCCCAATATTTTAACCCATGCTATCTAGAACGCAACAAAATCGCTTGCAGATTACTCAAAACAAGGCCCCGAAAATCGCTTCAAATACACTTTTTCGCACCGCCACACAACAACTTCACGATATAACGGCACGCCAACTTTGTGCAATTTTATCTTAAAGAGGCTAGTCCCAATTTTGCCAACTCCCTCCTCGCTTCCGATAACCCCACACTTAAAGATCCACTCACAGCCAAATTTACTGCTGCTCCTATACACCCTTCCCTGAATTATATTTATAACCCCTAAATGCTGTACCACCAAACATATTGTAATTACTTACTTGTTTTGAGAAAAAATAGAAAAACAAAAAAACTGAAAAACAATAAAAATCCAACAAAAAAAGAACAATAAAAAAATAATAATAAAAACAAAACAAACAAAAAACCTAAAAATAAAAATAAAAAAAACATTCAACTATCACAACATCGCTTATGCCTAAATAAGATCAGACTGAACAGAGCCATAACCAGTCAATAACAAACACTAAAAAAAGAGCCAACAATACACAACATGTTAAACTAACATAAAAATGAATAACCGTATCTCAGCTATATGTTGCCTATACCGCAGACAAGAAACCCAAGACTACAAACCTAACAAAATATCAACTCAACAAACAGTTAGCTCAGAAAGAGCAAGCCAGAAAATTCACCGTTTGATAAACTACGGCAAGCACCTGCAGGTGGAAAGCCACATGGATCCCCCCTTGAGGACCACATACTAGTACATGAAACCATTCGTTCCTTTCATATACCATTGATCTAAATCTGACCAAGCTAGAATATCAACAAGAAGTTCCCTTACGAACCGATTTGACAACTTCTTTCATACACTTACTATATCTAACATTCAATATGA
The DNA here is from genome assembly GCA_936432065.2 of Rutpela maculata. Classification (NCBI taxonomy): domain Eukaryota; kingdom Metazoa; phylum Arthropoda; class Insecta; order Coleoptera; family Cerambycidae; genus Rutpela; species Rutpela maculata. Next base: position 49,539,434 of record OW386291.2, on the reverse strand, counting down.
TAAGACAAGAAAATTACCATCCTTTCTATATACTGATGATCTAAAAAAACCTCCCTTACGAGGTTTCTTAAAATATATTGGCATGATCAGACTTAGATCATCAGTATATAGAAAGAGTGGTTATTTTCTTGTCTTTTCATATTGAATGTAGATATAGTAAGTGTATGAAAGAAGTTGACAAGTCGGTTCGTAAGGGAACTTCTTGTTGATATTCTAGCTTGATCAGATTTAGATCAATGGTATATGAAAGCAACGAACGGTTTATTTGAAAGTTATCTGCTCAATACCCAAAATAATTCTTTCCAGGATTGCATAAGTTTTCAAAGTTTCAAGTCGATACAACAATTAGAAGTGAGTGAAAAGTGAGTTGTAAGATTTGTTGAAAATATTACGGCTCAAGCTAATAGAATTGTGTTAAAAAGAAGACAGCGCCAGCATGTGGCTTATCGGTCTTACCTCATCCTCAAACAGGACGCAGAGGCGAACTTAATTTTTCTTTATTTTTTACTAGATTAGGAAGGAGCTGGCTGCTTGGCCTTGGCCACCGCGAACCTTTTGGATCTATTGTGGCGCTTATCTTTTACTTGTTACGGTCGATTTTCACATTTAATAATGGCCAGACATTTATGTACTAATTTTCGTTATTTTCCAAAATTTAATTGTGCATTTGAGCCTATTGTGCATTTAAGCCTATAATAGAGTATAACAGATTGCATAATAGTACTACCTGATGGTTCATGCCGGCCATTGAATGCGTTTTGTTACAGGAAGTACGGGTGAGTGCGTTCAGATATTCATTAAGAGTGCATTGCAAAAACGCCCTTTTAAAGCTTCTACAATGGCTAGTATTGTTGATTAAACCTTCTTTTGGTGGGTAGATTTATGAGGGGATGGCTTTCAGAGTGTATTATGATAATATTTGTGGATATAAACGAAGTTAGGAAAATCTATTCTAGTTGTGGGGTACGCCGTGAAGTGGAAATTCTGAACGTACTGTGACGGAAGACAAGAACTTGACATTTTGATAGGGGACATTTTCTTGATCATTTTTTCCTTTTGCTGCTAGAAGATTGAGTCGTCTGAATACGAGTTTTAGCAATATTGTAAGTTTTGCTCCATTTATGGGATTTAGTATTCATCACGACAAGATTAGTCGTATTTCCATTTGGTTTTGAGTATCGTTTTGGGGAAATGCAGCTACGGATTTCCGGATAAAGTCAATTTTCAAAGCAGGTGGCGTCGTCTGAATGCAAGACTTTGGAGTGCCATTTTGACGGCAAAGGACCTCTTTCAGCCCACATCACATCTCAGGTACGTCTCTGAAAACTCACTTAAAGTTGAAATAGATTCGTAATTTAGGTTATTTATTTTATTGCAGGGCTGTTCGTTTGTTAGTTTTTCCTTGTTGAGTATGTTAGAAGTATTGGGATCTATTTGTTAGTTTATGGCTATTTGGATTGATACCTTATGGTTTTACTTGGATCTGTTACTCGTATTCTACTTGAGCTTTTATGTCACATTCTGCACTTTACGAGGGATTTCCAGCCTGACTCTGGTTTCAACTTCTAGTCCAGATTTTGGTATCTAGATGGTGGATTACTGACTGACATCTTGTGTATGTATGGGGATCTCGGCACGTGACCTTAGACTCCACGTAGATGGTCTACCACCTGCGGCTGTTATCACCTAGAATTACGCTACCCTGGTAGGACGGGAAAAGGTTTTCAGACACTACCAAAGGTAAGCGGAATCATATTCTCTTAACGAGGGATCCGGTACATCAACTCAACGTCCACGGGACAGTAAAATAAATTTTCAATGAATATTGGTAATATTTTGCTCGTAACGTAAATCTCAGTAACATTTTAGATTTCACTAATATTTGGTATATTTTGTGTATCGTTACTTCACTAACTGAATTGCTTTGCCTTATTTTGCAAATAGATGTCAATAATTTTAAGTAATTTTATGTTTTACCGTACCTTGGGTCAGTTGTAGTTTTTTTTGTTACACTTGACATATGACCTTGTGTACATTTATCAAGGATTTATTATTTTGTAAGATATTTTGTGTATATTAGGTTAAGCGTGTGGGCCCCACTTATTAATTCACTTATTGGGGTATATTGTGATACTTGTACTGCGTACTGAATTATCGGTGATAATTGTGAAATATTTTGTACTACGTACACAGATATTTTATTAAATGTTTAATTAGAGCGACGTTGTCTTTCATATCTGACCACCTACACCACCCTAATTATCGAAGCCACCCCCAAGGACCTGACTAGTCGGCCGTGTGAGACTCCCTCCTCACTAGCGTATTGCAGAGGGGGTACTGCACGTAAAATATTCAAATTTTGTTCAGGGCACAGGGTGACTACCCTACCCTGCGTTCGAGGTTTAGCAGCCTTTGGGGCCCCCTTTTATAAGTGGGTCTAGGCCGGGTAACATACTAACTACGATCTCTTTAGTTAGTTATCTTTTACTAACTACGATCTCCAGTGAAAACTGATTTAATATATTACCTGCCCTTATTTTTCTAAATACTTTTGCCATGTAATCTCTCTTTATTATTTAAAATCATGCAACTTTTTTTCTATTTCAGATAATTTAAATCTGCAAAGTGCAATTGGTTCACAAAATGTCAAAGATAACGCACTTGCCCAAGTGATATTATTTTGGAATAATATATAAAACTAATAGATAAACACGCTCTTGCCTCATTATGTGGCACAAGAGCGTAGTTCTAACTTTTTTTAAAAAGTAACTAAAATAAAAATTTTATTTTTGAATAAACAATATACTTTGTACAGTAAAACATCAATGACTGACCCAATATTAATCCTTAGAAGCCTAGAAAATTTCTGTTTCAATGTATACTTTCTTTTAACTCAAGTGCAAATATGACTTTAGTATATATCGAATCGATGTGCACTTTCCCCACCTTACCCCGCCTACAAGTTTAACTACCATTGAAAACTAACCTTAGAAGTCGACACCAGGAAGAGAGAAAATATAAGCAAACCTCTAAATCGCTTCTTAACTTATTTTTCAATAGCTTTGAACTGTTTACATATAGTGGAGTAAAATCAAATGTGAATTATGCGTTTGAGTGATAGCGAGGTATAACTAGATGAAACCTATGTTATATTGTAAAGGACATTTTAGGGCATAGAAATTGAGAATTTACAACTTTTTTTAGTAGGACCGAACTTTGAGAATGGCCGTTAAAGGCGACTAAGCTTCAATTCGAAAAACTACGTTTTTTTAAACATTTATCGATATATTAATTCAACTGTAAAAACTATAATTTTGATTTCCCGCACACGTATACTCAAAACCTGAGCGATTCCAATGGTAAATTGAAAAATTCGAAAGTATTCAACATTTTTAAAAAAATATTTAGTAAAAGTAGAATCGTCAAATATATGCATGGAAAACTTCACTATGCGGTGGTCTATGTGAATTATTGAAAATTTCTATACACATATATGGAGTCAAATATAGTCGAAGCATTGAAAAAGTTTTTAAAAAAAGAATTATGACGATAGGTTAAATATTTATTGAAATACGAATTTTTAGGAGCGAACGAATGGGCCGGACGCTGATGTGCGACTGCCGGGCAGAAATCACGGGCGCTCACGTCTAAGAAATATGAAATTATTATTATATTTCGTCTAATAATATCGGGGTACCGCGAGTCTGCTTGCAGTTAATACGATACTAAAAATATCAATATTAGTGTAATAAATAGGGATTCTAAAATGACCGATCGGGGACAAAAAATATGGTATAAAGCCGATTTCTTGTTAGATGTTCCTAATGGGCCCAAGAATGATAATCCATCGAGTCTCTATGAATCAGCTGTGAGCTTTCGCCGCCATCTTCAAGAAATGGCTGAAAATCGAGGATTTTTGCACTTAATGAAAAATATCTAAGTTAATATTGGAGTTATCAAAATTTTACAAAAAAATTTTTTTGTTAATTATAACATTTTGCGTTTGTTTATGTATAATATGCTATACCTTAATCGAACTACGTATAAGATATTAATTATTGAATGAATCTTAATTATACGCAAATATTTTACTCACCTGTTTGTATATAAACATTTTTCAAGAATACATTTTTGTTAGTTTTAAAATTAAGCATCTTTGAGTGCATAATTCTATTTTATTATTCATTTGATATTTTGAATTACTTAAGAGAATGGTAGGTTCTAGGGTATAATAATGTTATTACTTTTTCTATATAAATATCCTCCTAAATTTTATAATAGTTCTTTATTGTAAAAAAATTATTAAGAATTTCTTAACAAAAAAAAACCTATTAACAGTAGCTTATTGTCCCCTGATATGTACAGTCACGTAGTGGGAGAGCGCCCGTGACTCAATTACATGGCTATTGGCATAGCTAAAAGCAGAAAAGTTTGTTCATAACTACCAGCGCATCTTGTAAATTAATATAATTTTAGTTAATTCCTGGAAACATAAAATAGTCTACGTCCTAAAGATTGGAACAAGGAAACCTTTTAATATTCTGCTCAAAAGTGAGGCTACCACCAGATAATGTGTCATTATCTTTATGACTCTAAATAAAAGATTAGTAATTTGATCCGAGTGGGAGAAGAGTTATTTATTTAGATACATAATAAAGAGCTCAAAATAAATATAAATTCTATAAACGAACCTCGATATCTTATGTACAAAAATTTAAGGGCAAAAAAAATTCACGCATATTTCAATTTAAATTCATTGCCTCCCGCAGTTCGAAATATCTCTTATTAAAACAGTGCAGGAGTAGAATGCTCTCGAAAATGAAAAAAAGAGGGAATTTGAGTGAAAAGTAAATATTGACATTCTGTGTTCCATTTTATCTGATAAGACACACGAACTTCCAGAATTAGTAAAGTACTTGCACATTAAATTGCACTTCAAACAAATGCACTTGTAAGAAAACTGGCCAGCATGTCTAGTAATTGCAAAGGACATTCTTGTTTTAATAAAGAGTTGGTTGCAGATAATGAATAATAATTTTATATGCATTTTCCTTTTCAGTTCTTAACTATCTTTATCATTTATATTTCTGTGTATTTATTTTGGAATTTGTTGAATAAATAGACCGTAATAAATATGTAAAATTTTTGTAACCTCGTGTATATTTTTGTAGCTAGAACTGCTTTAACGATAATGTAGAAAATAATAATTATGATATGAACAATATAATAATTTCAATGAGGTAACATTAACACTTATGAGTACATGTAGTGGGTCTAGAAAAATAGTGAATTTCATATACTTAAACATGTAAATACGCAGGGTGTCCCCGGATGGTTACTTATACCACAAATGCACGTAAATTATATTCTTTTGACAAAAAGTCACTTTATAAAAAAATACGATTAATGTGTAAAAGTAAACAGCAACTTTTTCAAATGGAATTTTCATTAAAAATGAAAAATAAAAATAGCTTTGAAATTTTTTTGCACCCTGTATAGGAAAATACATTTTTTTAAACCCAAATCACAATACTTTTTAGCAAGCAAAATATTTGAAAAATAATTCTTTAAGTCAATTTGTGGTATAGATCACCGCATCCAGAGACACCCTGTGCATCAAGAGAAGCAGAATCTTATCATTAAAAAGCTACTCTTGTAAAATTTTGAGGCCTCTGATAATTTTGATTACATTAAGAAACAGCTAATTTTCAGCCTTTTTTGGATATCCCGACGAAAGCTCACAGCTGATTCGTGAGGATTATTGTTTGTGGGCCAATTCTGAACCATGCCAAAATTCAACTTAATACCATTTTTGTCTAGCAAAAAAAACCTATTTACTGAACTATATATGTGCGTCCGTGATTCGAGCACGGCACGGCGCGGTGGCAGCCACGTCTCACGTAGGCGCTCATTCGTTACGCTCGTTGAATAAAATTAATAATTCAATAAATATTTAACCTATCGACTTAATTCTTTTTTAAAAACTTTTTGAACTTTTTGACTACATTTGACTACATATATGTGTATAGAAATTTTCAATAATTCACATAGACCACCGCATACTGAAGTTTTCGATGCGTATTTTTGTCAATTCTACGTTTATTAAATATTTTCTGAATAATTTTGAATATTTTCGAAATTTCCGATTGACCATTGGACGCGCTCAGGTTTTAAGTATACGTATGCAAAAAATCAAAATCATAGCTTGTACAGTTGAATTAATACAGCGATAGATGTTTAAAAAACATAGTATTACGAATTGAAGCTCCGCCGCATTTAAAGGCCGATTACAAAGTTCGGTCCTGCTAAAAAAAGTTGTAGATTCTCATTTTCTATGCCTAAAAATGTCCTTTACAATATGACATAGGTTTCGTCTAGTTACACCTCGGTATCACCTACCTTCAGAAAACAGCGAGATAGAGAAGCGATTTTACTCCACTAATAGGGTGTTTCAATTTCGCGTCGTCCAAATATCCCGGCTTTTCTATAAATGACTTCAGACTTTCAAAAACGGGCAGCAATAGCCAGAAAGGTGTATAGTTTAGAAATATTTTGAAATATGAAGGGTGATCTATTTAAGCAAGACGCAATAATCTTATGTTTTTTAAACCTCGGCATGTTTCTATACAGGGTGTTTCTTGAGTGACTGGCCATACCTAGTGATGAGTACAATACCCTGATACGATTTCAAAGTGATATTAGTGCCCTTCGTTTCTGATATACAGCGTGTTTTCTATTTTTTACCAAAATTTCGATTTGCAATATTTTTTGAATGGCTTCACCTAACCTAACCAAATTTAGTAGTCACGTTTCACTAATAAAGATCTTCACAATTCAGCACAAACAAAAAAAATATCAGGAACGGGCTCAATTCTTTTTTTTTTTGGCATTTGCAATTTCCCATACCGAATTTAAAAACCACGTAATTAGTTTATTTGGCACACTTGTAATGCTTCGAGAATTAACAACTGAGTTTCATAATAAATCAATTTCAAAAATATTTGAGGGCCTTCCAGCTACAAAAATATCAGTAATTACATAGGTGATTTTAATTTTGCAGCAAAAAAATTAATTTTGCTCTCTGTTAGAATTTGTGACAACGATATTATATCGTTTGCCAAAATAGTAAAAACGTAAATATATCAACAGACATTAAGAAAAATTAAATTTATTAACACAAATATAAAAGGATAACAATTATACAGAAGTGAAGTAACTCAGGAAATAACGCACTTGATATTTAGTTGGGTTAATTAAACATGATTTCATCAAAAACAATTACACAAAATTAAGATAACACAACGAACAAAGTTAACAAAAAAAATAACTAACAAATTTCAAAATGTCTCTCTCCAACCTCAACACACTTTCTTGCGCGTATCTGTAAATTGTTTATAGCATTTCTAATCACATGCGGCTTATTTTTTATTTCAGTGCATTCCTGTTCTATGTGTTTTCTTAATTTCTCTTTGGTTGCAACTTCGCTAGCATAATCTTTTTGTCTTAAGTTACCCCATAAGAACTAGTCCACCGGGGTCAGGTCTGGGAACTTTGCAGGCCAAGAAACTGGACCATTACGATCGATCCATCTATTAGGGTAATGGTCATCCAACATTGTCCCACCGCTCGCAAGCAGTGAGGCCCTGCTCCATCGTGTTGGTATTAAAGTTCTCTAATATTTATGTCTTGCAATAATTGTGGTAATGTTTATCTCGCAAAAAATTTAAATTCATTTCGAAATTCAATGTGCCATTAAATAAATGGTTATTATCTAATAGCCTACACAAAACATCTATAGAAAATTTGTATTGTGAATTTTTTTGGATAGATGCCATGATGATCTTCCTCTGACCGTAAGTGAAAATTTTTGCTATTGTTCATACCGCCCCTAGTAAACTGAGACTCATCAGTAAATAAAACTCTAGAAATTGTTCTTCTGTGTTTTAACACCCAATGACAAAACGCTCTTCACGGAATTTCATCTCGTACTTCAAGATTTTGAACAATTTGTAAATGAAAACTAGTGCAAGCATTATACTCTTCGCCGATTTACTGAGCTTTTTATATAATTGTTACACATTCTATAGGATATTATTCGCAGTTTTCTTGCAAACAATGTTAGTTATTGGACATTCTAAATTTTGTGATACCAACTTTGTTGTGAAAAATATACATGAAAAAAAAATGGAAAAAAAATACCCTATCTGGGGATTCGAACACAAGACCTCTGGATTGCCAAAAACAAACTAAATTATTACAAAAGAATAGCAGAGGAAAATAAAAAAAGTTCTGTTAATTTATGGAAATCTATTACATATATAACCAATGAGGAAAATGTAATGATGAAATAAATAAATCAAATGCAAATGGTGATATAATTAACGACAAATATACTATAACTGATACCTTTTGCAATTATTTTACGGAAATAGGGAAAAAACTAGCCGATAAAATAGAAACAAATGGAATTCAGTCAAGTAATCACGTAATATCAAACTCAATATTCCTTTCTGAAACAAATGAAAATGAAATCCTTAAACTTATAAAATCTTTAAAAAATAAGAAAACTCCAGGAATCGAAACTTTTAATCAGAAATCCTTAAATATATAAGTATTACGATGGCCACCTTCAAACAGGTATATGCCCTACTGCCTTTAAGATAGCCGTAATCAAACCGCTATATAAAAAAGGGGATAAATTGGATGTGGATAACTATAGGCCCATCTCGTTAATATCGAATTTAGCTAAAATATTTGAAAAAATTCTTAAACAGAATTCAAAATTACCTAGCAAAGTATAACATCCTGTCAGACAATCAACTTGGATTCAGAGTATATCGATCAACAAATCATGCAATTGCAAAGTTAATTTCTAACATAAACAGTGCAATAGACGAAAAAACTCCAGCTCTATGTGTACTTTTAGACTTAACAAAAGCCTTTGATTCAGTCAGTCACAACCAGTTACTCAATGTATGGAAGAACATCGGTTTTAGAGGAACTCCATATAAACTAATGAAGAGTTACTTAACAAATAGAAGACAAAGCACTCTCTGCCACATCTCAGATTCTTTCAGTGATACAAAGATAGTACCATATGGAGCACCTCAAGGTCCGGTACTTGGACCTTTATTGTTTAGTATTTATTTAAATGGCCTATTTAAAGTATAAACAAAAGGGACTGTGTTAAGTTTTGTCGATGATATGGCCATTTTTTATAGGGATAAAGTCTGGCTAACTAAAAAAACCAGTAGAGCTTGATTTACCCAAAATAATCGACTGGTTCAATGAGAGGCTACTAGCCGTCAACTATACAAAAACTATTTTTATACCATTTGCATCATATAAAACCTATTTACCGAATTTTGTCAAAATTACTTTAAAGATAAATAATATAAATATAGAGTTGTCATTTGTCGAACATATGAAGTACCTGGGAATCTGGGATAGTAATTTGAAATAGGACGTATATATAAAATGCATCAGAAAAAATTTGTTATATAAATAGTTATCTCAGGTATTTCAGGTGAATCAGATGAGGATTCATAGCAATCACTTGTTGAATCACATCTAGTCTATGGACTTTTAGTTTGGTGAAGCGCTACCAATAATGTAATAATGAATCTGAAAAATACCCAAAAATTAATAATAAAAAAGGTATACAACTTAAAATGAATTTACCCAACGAATAATTTGTTTGTAGAAACTGAAATATTTGATATACGCCCACTATATCATATTAGTACGGCCATATAAATACAGAAGAGAAATTATTAATATTAGTTATAATTATAACACACATCATAAAGCTAATCTCAATAGTACTACCTCATTCATAAAACCAAATCGCAACGATGTTTTAAATGTCTTGGCCCTAAACTTTACAATTTAATTTCAATAGAGATTAAAGCAATAAATTCTGAAAATTTGTTTAAAAAGAAAATAAAACAATGAATCAGTCTTCAACTACGTTTAAAAATTCATCAAATAGTAGATCTCAAAAAACATTCACTATAACAATAACAACAACGACAACGACAACGACAACGACAACGACAACGACAACGACAACGACAACGACAACGACAACGACAACGACAACGACAACGACAACGACAACGACAACGACAACGACAACGACAACGACAACGACAACGACAACGACAACGACAACGACAACGACAACGACAACGACAACGACAACGACAACGACAACGACAACGACAACGACAACGACAACGACAACGACAACGACAACGACAACGACAACGACAACGACAACGACAACGACAACGACAACGACAACAACAACAACAACAACAACAACAACAACAACATCAACATCAACAACAAGCATTTATTAATGTTACAGGATATAATATGGGCCACTTCGGAGTCCGGTCCGGAGCCAGCCAGACAACCACGCCGAACATCGCCGAGGTGGGTGTGATGCTGGGCGGGGAGGGTCCGGTTTGGCGGTGACGAAAATTATTTGGTGAAGTTAAAACTCCTGCCTAATGGAGAAAGGCTTAAATTCAACAATATCGTGTAACGTAGTACACGAGGGTACTTAAAAATAATTAAAATTAAAACTGAAAAAACTATCGATTTCGCGTATACGCGAACATTTAAAGATTTTGATTGGTTACACGGGAAAACAAAACTCAACGAAAAAACTCGTTTGAGACAATTCCACCCTGGTAGTCTTCCTGACGCAAGGAAAGTGTCGTGGATAGTTAAAAGTGTGTAATGTTATGTGAAATTTTGCTTTATTAAGAATTTATTGGTCGAGACTGAACTTAGAGACAAAAATGGACAAGGAACAAAAAAGGTAAAAACAAACAGAGGGAATAGAGAGGGGTTGGTTGTAGGCTTTGGCGAAGATTAAAGGTGGGGAAAGGAGAAGTTGTCGTAGAGGAAAGGCTAGAGAGGTTGCCGAAAGATAGGCAACGCCTGGTATGGTAGGGGGTGTCGGATATCGAAAAGGATCGCATTATGCTGTCTGATTCGATCGAAAGTGGTGTTAGAATCCGATTTTCGGTGAAACGGCGCGTGAATAGAATTGATTCCAACTTCTCGGCATTGATCGATTCGAATTTTCCACCTGTCGTAATACGCCGTAGCACGGGCCATGTGAGCAACATATTAGCTGCCTATGCATTGTGCGAATGCATGTACACGGCCGTGTCATCGACGTACTTGGCAAAGTTCGAATTCGGGAATTTCGGGAAGTCGGAGACATATAGGTTGTATAGTTTTGGTGACAGGCACCTGGGGAACGCCCGCGTGAATGTCCCGCCGAGTTGATAGTTTAATGTTCACTCTGACCTGCAGCGATCTGCCTGTCAGTAAACAAGTTTCGTTATGTGAATGGGGAAGTTCAGTGCGTTTAGTTTATGAAGCAGTCCCGGGATCCATACGGTATCGAAAGCTTTCTCAACATCGAGGAGCATCATGACGGTGCTCTTCCCCAGGTTGCATTGTACCTTGACGTCATTCACAATCCTGACGATCTGCTGCACAGTGCCCCTGCTGCGCCTGAAACTGAACTGGCACTCGTCATCGATGTGGAGTTCATCCTGAGCAGAGTCTAATCTGATCAGGATGACCTTCTCCATCAACTTGGAGGTCGCCGACAGCAACGAGATCGGTCGATAGCTGCCGGTGAGCTTCGCGTTCTTTTTCAGGATTGGCACGACCACGGCGCATTTCCACTGGTTGCGCCAGTGCTGCAGTCGCAGGATCGCGTTGACAATGTATGTCAACTGCACAATGCCCTTTCTCGGGAGATATTTAAGAAGCTTGTGTCCATGCCGTCTGAATCTGGGGCTTTGTTTTTGGGTAATGTCCGGACGATGCCAGCCACCTCCGAGGGCTTGGCTCGTCAATTGGATGTCATGGCCAACCAGTTCGTTGGTGTCGTTTTCGATGCGGTCGTGTTCTGGATTGTTCGGTATTTGTACGTTGTGTATATTTGCAAAGTAGTTAGCTAAGTCTTCCGCTTTCTACGAATCCGTTAGAGCCGTCTGTTCGTTTGGGTTGGTCAGTGCGGGTATGGCCTCCCGCGTATTTTTCATGGCCCTCGACAGTTTCCACAGCGAGTTTTCTTGAGGATTGAACTCTTCCAGCCTATCCCACCATTTCCGGTTTTTAGCGGTGTTGATGGCGGTCCTGATCCGGCGTTGCAGCCTACCCATCTCGGCCTTAGCGTCGACATCGCGATTTCGCTGCCAAAGCCGTCTCAGTCGATTCTTTTCTCGTATGACCGCCGCGTCGAGTCGGTCTCTGTACGGGTTTATGGTTATAGTCATTGCAATACTCTATTTGGTGTCCTGCGGTATCCTTGTGAATTCCTCCACTACATTCTCCAGTTCGGCGGCTGTAGTGATATCGTTTGTGAGTGTTAAATGTGTGTTTATACAATATGTGTTGTAGAGACGCCAGTCGGCGTCTCTATAAGAGGTGACTTTTCGTGTCATGTTTTCCCTCGACATGTTATCCAATTCTAGCAGAATTGGATTGTGGCCGGATGTGAGTTCTTCTAGTGCCACTGGTGGCATGGAGTTCCTCACACCCTTATTAGCCATTGCGCAAACACAGATCAGTACAATGATTGAATGTCTGTAATAAATATCATTCCAGTATTTTATTTCAACGAATTAGATATATTATGAAATATATGTATTAGTAAAATGTATAAACAAAAAAAAATATAGAGAATAAAATTTCGCAAGATTTCTATTTAAGCACAAATAACAAAAATTAAGAAAATGCTTTTTTTAATTTAAATGATTAATAACTTTTTTATTTACTGATTGATTTTTTTTCAAAAACAATAGAGTTCTTCCTCTAGCTAACGCTGACTTATTTTCTAAATTTCAATACAATCGAACTTTTCTTTCTTAAGTTATCGTGCTTACAAAAAAACGTGACGGGCGGACGGACATTTTGAAAGTTGTTCAGAATTCGTTCATTAACATAATGATCTGAAAATTTTTTATCTACGAGCGATATTTACTGATTTAGAAATGTGCCGATCAAATACAATATACTCTTCGTTTTTGCTGTAATGAAGCATATTTTAAACCCCAATAAACCATTTATATTTCCCAAAAATATATGTTTCTGTTGAATTATTTTATAAAAGTTACCAGGCTGTGAAAAATAATTATATCACCGCATAAACTAATAGGCCCCACCAGGCCCAACCGTTCTGAAAATGCATACTAAACCGTGATCTCCGCAGAAAGCATTCAGTTGCTACCAGTGAACAACAGCGAGCAGAAGTGCCTTCTCCAGGGAAACCGCCAGCAGACGTAAGTGACAATATTTGAATTATATTTCCGCGACATTGTACTAAGTTGCGCCTACGGCAATCAATATCCACGCGCACCGTTCCCCCGTCATTACCGCGAATAGAGGGGATAGTGGACTAGATACCCGAGGCACTGAGAGCAGACAGTGAGTTCCTCACGAGCTCCAACAGCGACCAGACGTGCCCACTGCAGCCGGCTCCGGAAATAAGAGTAAGTGAAATTTTTCTAAGACCGGGAGACAGAAAATAATGGTAAAGTCCGCGATTTCTGACTTGTAAAATATTTTTCATTTAACCGTTTCACCTGAAAATAATACAAGTATTCATTTACCGCTACGCACCGTGTCTGCACATTCTCCCACTCTACCGGCCTGTTGAAAGAGGAAAGTCTTTATTAAAACTCGTGATATCAAATAGTCGTGGTCGGCCGCTCCACGACTCTAGACGCGTCCAGCAGTAAGCAGGAGCCCCACTCTAACCGTGAATCTTCTGTTATAGTCTACGCTGAGAAGACCGGAACGAGGAGTGCGACTCGAGACCGTTACCAGACCGGACGTGGGCCAGGACGAAAAGTGAGTAGGTTCATAAATAATCGGTAGAGGTAACGACTTGGCTGATATTACTGATTCATATCTTTCTGTTCTTTGTTTTGGTAAGATCTGTGTTCTCGGGGTACCAGAAGGTCTAGCCGTTTCCCGGAAGGTACGTCGTGGGCATAGGTTGGACGCACCAACGACTCTGGGATCTAGCCGTTCTTTTCAGAGGCTGTTGGTGCGTTTGCCGTTTCAATAATTCTTTGTTGCCTATAACACTGTTACCGGTAAAGTTCTGTGTTCTCGGGGTGCCCGATGGTCTAGCCGTTTCCCTGAAGGTACGTCGTGGGCATGGAACCCACACACTAACGACTCTGGGGTCTAGTCGTTCTTTTCAGAGACCGTTGGTGTGTGTACCGCCCTAATCATACATTTATTTCAGGCCAGGAGGACGAGAGCATCTACTGGGTTGCCACTTCCAGGATTCCTTTAGTTCTGTTAGGTAGAGTCCTGTGTTCTCGGGGTACCCGAGGGTCTAGCCGCTTCCCTGAAGGTACGTCGTGGGCATAGGATTAGCACACTAACCACTCTGGGGTCTAGCCGCTCTTCCCAGAGACCGTTGGTGTGCATACCACTCTAATCATACCTTGTTACAGGCCAGGAGTTGCAGAATGCCACTTGACTAATCATACCTCTTTTCCAGCTTTGAGATTTCTGGTATTAGCCAAGTTTAACCCTTAAAATAATTAATTTTGCTGCTTTGTTTGATAACTGCTTGTTTCTTCCTGGTATTTAATGACAACCCGTAACCTGATTAACTCGGCAATTCACTCCTTTAACCTGTCATTGTCTGTCAAACTGTACGTCACCGCCATTCGTACCGCCATATCGCTGCTTCACTCCTGCTTACCTTAGTAACGTCACCGTATCGCATGGTAGCACTTACCGTAATCATCAGCACGTTATAGCCTGGGTTTGCTCTCTTTGTGCGTTATGAATGTACTGTATATATTAAATTAGTTAAGCTGTAAATAGTTTCGTTATCACTGTAACTTATAGGAAATAAATAGATATTTTGTTTTACCGAATTCTGTGTTTTACTGCTGTTTGTGTAACAGTCCAATTTTCTCAAATTGACCCACTGGAAGTTACTGTTTTCTCCACTGTAGCTATCCCAGCCCTACTGTAACAGGCTGTGTTAAGAGGCTAGTGTGGGACCTTTGCCCCACGTAAAAAATTGTAAAGGTGGCGCCCGAGTAACCGAACCGTTGCTAAGGTGCCAAAAGTGACCACTTTCCGGCCTCACCGGAAAGTATACGTCACAAACTTGGCACCCGAGCAGGGACTGTATTAAATTAAATTAGATTGTGGGAAAATTTAATTGGACTTTCGCATTCGGCAGTCACCGGACGCGACCGAAAAAGTACCGACCGGCCTAGAGAGACATCTGAGGTGTCATTTTCGACTAAACCGACCAGGAGGAAGCGATTGCGACCATTACCGAACCGCTCCGACCACTCCGAAAGACGTTCTCGACCATTTTAAGAAGACTATTAGATTTTGGGAATTGAACACAGGTTCCGGCGGTGTTAGCATACGAAGAGGCTGCACTTTTTACCGAAAACCCGAACTCCGGCCGAACGTTTCCGAAGTGTACCGAAGGGATCCGAAAAGGAACGAAGTCGTGTGGGGTATAAAATTCAGGGTAATCGGACCCAAGAAATCGATTGCCACCAGTTTCCGGCCGATCAGACCAACCGTTCCGGGAAAAAGTGCGCTACAGCCGAAGTAAGGGTCGAAATTGAGTAACTCTGATACTAGGTTATAGTCCGGATCCAGATACACCTTCTGCACCGAATTTTACCGACCAACCGGATTTTACCCGGAATACTTGGAGTCCCCGGAGTCCGGAGTTACTAGGCAAGTGACCCCTCGCGAAATAGTAACTTTGGGACGCTGATTCGATTGCGACTAGTTTCAGACCGCTCCGACCAACCGTTACGAAAAACCGTGTACCACCGCAACCTGGGAGGTCGAAACTGAGTAAGACCGACAAGATTGGGCAACTGGCATCTCAAGACACCATCTAATTCGATTTCACCGTTTCTACCGATTTTCCGGATTATCCCCGGAGTCCTACCAGATCCGGTGATAAATTCTATCCGTTTGGTGCCTACCATTACCAGTGGCCTTCCAGTGCGTAAACCATTTGCGCATAACTGCAACCGCTTATATCCGCTGCCAAGAAGTCAGAACGGAGAGTTCTGCTTGAGAACTCAAACGGTAAGGACGTCTCCGAAGAAGCACTACCAGATACCACCTGTTACCTGCTTTCTTCACTGTCACCGTCACCGCCTCTGTCACCGTTATCACCACTGTCACCGTCATCACCACTGTCACCGTCACCGCCATCGTCCACCGTCCACCGTCACCGTCACCGTCACTGTCACCGTTCACCGTTCATCGTTGGCCGTTACCGTCCAGAATCGGAGTGTTTTGAAGTCATCTCAGGGAAGCAAACATGTCCGATACCGAGGAAGAACCAAAACATGAATCAGAAAACCCGGAGGATGTCCGCCCACCGGAAACAGCTGATGTCCGTCTGAGCTGGATTTATAAGCTCAGGAAGGAACAACTGGATACCGAACTAAACAAATTCCGCCTGGACCTGTCTGGCACCGTAGAAGAAAAGAAACGGCGTCTGATTAAATTCATCAAGGATGGGAGTACGTCACCACTCCCAACTACTTCACGACTCACCTTCCCGCCATTCCTGCCACCGCCATTAGTGATCCCACCGCAAGCCCAGATCGTGGCATCTGTCCCACCTCCGTCCACGGTTACTAGTAATGCGATGCTGGATCCCCTCAAGATTCGTAAATGGGGTATCCACTTTAATGGGAAAGGAGACCCTGCCGCCTTCCTAGAGAGGCTAGAAGAAGTATGCTCCTATACTGGAATGCGACCGGAACAGCTGTTACCCGTACTACCAGAGCTGTTACAAGGAACGGCAGTCTTATGGTACCGCAATAACCGGGCTCGTTGGACGACTTGGAGCGAGTTTACGAAAGATTTCCGCATCTTCTACTTCCCGGTGAACTACCAGGAAGAGATAGAGGCGCAGATTAGTCGCCGCTTACAGAAACCGGAAGAAGCTGCCAGCACCTATCTGATTGATATGCAGACTCTGATCCGGAGACATGGAGACTTCTCCGTACAGGAGGAACTTCGATGGGTATACAGAAACCTGCTCCCCGATTATAGACAGTACATCCCAAGGACCACGGTAACCGACATATCCACCCTGACCGCCAGAGTGATGGAATACGAAACTCTACGCCGGGAAATGCAGCAGGTGTATCGTGCCACCTCCGCTACATCACACCCAGGTATGCACATGACTGCCCACCTCACCCACCGGCCAGCATCAACCTACCGCTCGGATCCACCGCCACCAGTACCGTCAGGAGGAGCGCGAATGTCCACCCCAGCATCCCAACCGCCTCCAGGAAACCGCAGAGCCATTGAACCGGCACCAACACCGTCAACAAGTGGCATGACACGCGCCGGAAACAGACCGCTGGAAAGTAGATCACCGGAAAACAGACCACCGAGCCAAAGACCGTCAGAAATGAGGCCGCCCGTCAACAATGAGCCCACACAGGACCTCAACAGTATCTGCTGGAGATGTGGCAGATCTGGACATTTCCGCAATCAATGTCGGTTTCCGCCAAAACTGTTCTGCTCACGCTGTGGCCGACCAGGTATCATGACACGGGATTGTCAGTGCCAAAGGACGGAAAACTAAACCGGAACCGCACCGTAACGAGGCCAGTACGGTTCCCTCCTACCTCCGCCTCGCAAGATACCGACTACAAGGATAACAGACCGCACATACCAGTAACCATGTATGGTAGAACGTTCTCCGCCCTAATAGACACCGGTGCCGTCCGTTCCTACGTGGGAAACCAAGTAATGGAACTCTGCAAGCAACGAGGAATACCTTCGGTAGCAATATCTACCCCTTCCGCCCAGCTAGCCGATGGAAACCTTGTAAACGTCACCAGTGCCTATGATCTCGACTTCATGGTAGAGGAAAGTTCGTTTTCCGAAAGACTACTCTACCTCCCGAATCTGACATCCGACATTGTACTAGGCATGGACATCCTGAGTACAAGGGAATTTACACTGGATCTAACTACCGCCACCGTCTACCTGGATCACCGCCCTGTCTCACTGCCGCTGCCAACTGCTCCGCTGACTGGAATCGCCCTGACTCTGTCCCAGGTTGAAGAAACCCGCCTTCAAGAATTTTTGGATATGGAACTGCCAAGCTTTCAGGATATAACCGGAACCACCAAGTTAGCCCAACATCACATCCGCCTGTCGCGACCGGAACCGATCAAACAGAGGTACCGGCCACAAAACCCTAGGATGCAGGAAATTATTAACACCGAAGTCGACGAAATGTTAGCTAATGGAATTATCGAACCGTCCAACAGTCCATGGAGTTCACCTGTGGTCATAGTCCGCAAAAAGGATGGAAAGCCCCGTTTCTGCATAGATTTTCGGAAAGTAAACGAGGTCACGGAAAAAGATGCCTATCCACTACCGTACATCAATGCAATACTGGACAAACTCCGAAAAGCTCGTTACATTTCTAGTATAGATCTAAAACAAGAATACTGGCAAATGCCACTCTCTGCCGAAAGCAAGCCTATCACAGCTTTCACCGTACCAGGACGAGGACTGTTCCATTTCCGAGTTATGCCGTTTGGACTTCATTCCACACCTGCTACTTTTCAACGACTCTTGGACCGAATCATTGGACCTGATATGGAACCATATGCTTTCGCATATTTGGATGACATTATAGTCCTGGGTGAAACTTTTGAAGATCACCTGAAGAACCTACATGAAGTATTCCGCCGACTGAGAATGGCCAATCTACAGCTGAACCCCGAGAAATGTCAGTTCTGTAGAAAGTCGCTACGTTACCTAGAACATGTGGTTACCGCGGAAGGCATCAATACTGATCCAGAGAAAGTGGAGGCCATCGAGAAATTCCCCACGCCTCGAAACGTACGAGACGTCCGTCGGTTTCTTGGTGTTGCCTCCTGGTACAGACGATTCGTACCAGCATTTTCCCAAATTGTGACTCCGTTAACCCGACTCTTGAAAAAGAACCATCGTTTCAAATGGGACACCGAACAGGAAGAAGCTTTTGGTCAACTGAAGAAGTGTCTGACTAAGGCTCCAGTTTTGACCTGTCCCGACTTCAAGAAGCCGTTCACCCTACAAACCGACGCCTCAGACCAGGGTTTAGGGATAGCCTTGACACAGGAAATTGAGGGACATGACCGAGTTATTGCCTACGCCAGCCGAACCTTAACTCCCGCCGAGAAGAACTACTCCGTAACGGAAAGGGAATGTTTGGCCATCGTGTGGGGAATAGAGAAGATGAGACCGTACCTCGAAGGGTACCACTTCACCGTCTTGACCGATCACCAGTCCCTCCGCTGGTTACACTCTATCAAAAGTCCGACTGGCCGCCTAGCTCGCTGGAGCATATTTTTGCAACAGTATGACTTTGAGATTAAGTACCGTAAAGGAAGCTTAAACCGTGTAGCTGATGCACTGTCACGTCAACCATTGGAAGGACCTTCTCCCGCCACGGGTACCGAAGAATTATGTGCTGTGAATGAGGCACCAAACTGTTCTTGGTACAGACGGAAGAAGTCGGAAGTTGAGAAAAACCCCGAAGCCAATCCGGATTACTGTGTACGTAATGACCGGCTGTACCGCCCCTTCTGGGACTCTAGCGACTTAACCGAACCCGACCAATATGACCCGTGGAAGCTATGCGTACCAACACCACTCCGGACGACGGTTTTGCAAGAAAACCACGATGCTCCGTCCGCTGGACATATGGGAATTGCCAAAACCACCGCCCGGATAACACAGAAGTACTACTGGCCAGGAATGTTCCGCGACATCGCCAGATATGTACGTAGCTGTATGCAGTGCCAACGTTACAAGATCTCCCAGCAGCAAACACCAGGAGCCATGCAACCGTCCATCAGCCGCCAACCCTGGGAAACTGTCAGCACCGACCTAGTAGGACCGCTGCCTAGATCTAGTAAAGGGAACAGCTACCTGGTAGTGTTTCAAGACCGTTTTACGAAATGGATCCAGTGCCGTCCCCTACGAAGTGCCACCGCCCGCAATGTCAGCCAAGCTCTCTATGATGAAGTTATCACCCGTTTCGGATGTCCGCGTACCGTGATCATGAATAATGGTACCCAGTACGACAGCCGTATGTTCCAGTCATTATTGGACGAATTTGGTATCCAACACCGTTTCACGCCACCGTACACACCACAGGCAAATCCCGTTGAACGAGCAAATCGTACTATCAAAACTATGATAGCACAATACTGCGAACAGGATCACCGGAAATGGGACCAACACTTGAATAGCTTTCAGCTAGCTCTCAACAGTTCCAAACATGAATCAACCGGATTTTCACCCGCCTTTCTGAATTTTGGAAGAGAATTGTCGCTGCCGGCCACCGTATACCAAGCCGAAACCAAAGAAGATACCGAACCCAACGAAGACGTGGAAAATCAGATCCCAACCGTTCACACCGACCGCCTAAAAAAGCTACAAGAAGTGTTCGAACTGGTTAGGATAAAGCTTGCCCAAGCATATACTTCCCAGAGCAAATATTACAACCTCCGACGCCGGGATATCCAGTATCACGTAGGCAACCGGGTTATGAAACAAGAACATCCCCTCTCGTCGGCTATTAAAGGTTTTGCGTCTAAGTTAGCTCCGAAATATTCTGGTCCGTACACCGTGGCCCAAGTCGTATCCCCCGTGATTTACAATCTGAAGTCGGATACTGGAAAGAAACTGACCCGTATCCATATTAAGGACTTGAAGTCACATGTAGCTGTCAACGAGCCGCCAAGAACTGAACAGACCGCCAAGAAGAAACCTTCCAGGAAACCACCAACCTCGTTTCCTGGCGAAGAAAATCTGCCGCCCGTCCCGCCCGAGTACGTTACCCGTCAATCTGCCAGACTGAGACAACGCCAAGAAGTTCAGCTTAACCTACTCCCATAGGAACCTGATCTCGGCAAGAATCGAAAAGGAAATCCAGCATCAAAGACCAGAAGTAACCGTTTAATTTTTCATTATTTTAGGTATTTCTTTTAGGAGCACCTTTCCTACCAAGATCTAGGAGTATGGTATCCAGCCGTAGCAAGAGGACCTCAGTGATATTTTACTTGTTTTCATTATTAGCATTGTTATGTTTTTGAAGAATCTAGTTTTGATTTTTATTTGTAAAAGGTGTACGTGCCCCCAAATAAAGTTTATGCAACCGGTGTGGGGTACGCACCTTAAAATCAGTTAGGGAACTTGAGTAAATTTTCTTTTAATCTTTTTCCAGTACCAAAGCAAGAAAGAAAAAATAATTACATTTTTTTTTATGAAGTAAGAGGGGGGTGTAATGAAGCATATTTTAAACCCCAATAAACCATTTATATTTCCCAAAAATATATGTTTCTGTTGAATTATTTTATAAAAGTTACCAGGCTGTGAAAAATAATTATATCACCGCATAAACTAATAGGCCCCACCAGGCCCAACCGTTCTGAAAATGCATACTAAACCGTGATCTCCGCAGAAAGCATTCAGTTGCTACCAGTGAACAACAACGAGCAGAAGTGCCTTCTCCAGGGAAACCGCCAGCAGACGTAAGTGACAATATTTGAATTATATTTCCGCGACATTGTACTAAGTTGCGCCTACGGCAATCAATATCCACGCGCACCGTTCCCCCGTCATTACCGCGAATAGAGGGGATAGTGGACTAGATACCCGAGGCACTGAGAGCAGACAGTGAGTTCCTCACGAGCTCCAACAGCGACCAGACGTGCCCACTGCAGCCGGCTCCGGAAATAAGAGTAAGTGAAATTTTTCTAAGACCGGGAGACAGAAAATAATGGTAAAGTCCGCGATTTCTGACTTGTAAAATATTTTTCATTTAACCGTTTCACCTGAAAATAATACAAGTATTCATTTACCGCTACGCACCGTGTCTGCACATTCTCCCACTCTACCGGCCTGTTGAAAGAGGAAAGTCTTTATTAAAACTCGTGATATCAAATAGTCGTGGTCGGCCGCTCCACGACTCTAGACGCGTCCAGCAGTAAGCAGGAGCCCCACTCTAACCGTGAATCTTCTGTTATAGTCTACGCTGAGAAGACCGGAACGAGGAGTGCGACTCGAGACCGTTACCAGACCGGACGTGGGCCAGGACGAAAAGTGAGTAGGTTCATAAATAATAGGTAGAGGTAACGACTTGGCTGATATTAGGGATTCATATCTTTCTGTTCTTTGTTTTGGTAAGATCTGTGTTCTCGGGGTACCAGAAGGTCTAGCCGTTTCCCGGAAGGTACGTCGTGGGCATAGGTTGGACGCACCAACGACTCTGGGATCTAGCCGTTCTTTTCAGAGGCTGTTGGTGCGTTTGCCGTTTCAATAATTCTTTGTTGCCTATAACACTGTTACCGGTAAAGTTCTGTGTTCTCGGGGTGCCCGATGGTCTAGCCGTTTCCCTGAAGGTACGTCGTGGGCATGGAACCCACACACTAACGACTCTGGGGTCTAGTCGTTCTTTTCAGAGACCGTTGGTGTGTGTACCGCCCTAATCATACATTTATTTCAGGCCAGGAGGACGAGAGCATCTACTGGGTTGCCACTTCCAGGATTCCTTTAGTTCTGTTAGGTAGAGTCCTGTG
Source organism: Rutpela maculata (assembly GCA_936432065.2). Lineage (NCBI taxonomy): Eukaryota > Metazoa > Arthropoda > Insecta > Coleoptera > Cerambycidae > Rutpela > Rutpela maculata. The sequence continues at coordinate 49,516,776 of OW386291.2, read as the reverse complement.
TTCTCGGGGTACCCGAGGGTCTAGCCGCTTCCCTGAAGGTACGTCGTGGGCATAGGATTAGCACACTAACCACTCTGGGGTCTAGCCGCTCTTCCCAGAGACCGTTGGTGTGCATACCACTCTAATCATACCTTGTTACAGGCCAGGAGTTGCAGAATGCCACTTGACTAATCATACCTCTTTTCCAGCTTTGAGATTTCTGGTATTAGCCAAGTTTGACCCTTAAAATAATTAATTTTGCTGCTTTGTTTGATAACTGCTTGTTTCTTCCTGGTATTTAATGACAACCCGTAACCTGATTAACTCGGCAATTCACTCCTTTAACCTGTCATTGTCTGTCAAACTGTACGTCACCGCCATTCGTACCGCCATATCGCTGCTTCACTCCTGCTTACCTTAGTAACGTCACCGTATCGCATGGTAGCACTTACCGTAATCATCAGCACGTCATAGCCTGGGTTTGCTCTCTTTGTGCGTTATGAATGTACTGTATATATTAAATTAGTTAAGCTGTAAATAGTTTCGTTATCACTGTAACTTATAGGAAATAAATAGATATTTTGTTTTACCGAATTCTGTGTTTTACTGCTGTTTGTGTAACAGTCCAATTTTCTCAAATTGACCCACTGGAAGTTACTGTTTTCTCCACTGTAGCTATCCCAGCCCTACTGTAACAGGCTGTGTTAAGAGGCTAGTGTGGGACCTTTGCCCCACGTAAAAAATTGTAAAGGTGGCGCCCGAGTAACCGAACCGTTGCTAAGGTGCCAAAAGTGACCACTTTCCGGCCTCACCGGAAAGTATACGTCACATTGCGAAGAGTATAATGATACATATCTTCGTTTTTTAAAGTTGTCCAAGCTCTTACTCTTAGCGTACTTATAGAAGGATTTTGTCGCACTATTCCTAGAATATCAATTTCTTCATTTACCTCTTGTTCACGCCGCAATGAAGCTGAAAGAAGTTTCCAATTTTATTTTGCATGGTTATAAACAGAAGATAATGTTGATTTATTGGGAATTCTTCGATTAGGAAAGCGTCGACGATATCCTCTAGCGGCATCCCTGGAGTTCCCATCACAAAAACCATAAACATAACTAATATTAACGTACTCTTTGTTAGAATAAGAAATTTTTAATTTTTAAGAGTACTTTCTGTGTTGTTTCAAACAATAACTTATATTTTTGACAGGTACTCTAAATGTTGTCTGTGGCAAATGCTTACAAGATTTTTGAAATGAATTTATTGTGATATTTAGCTGTTAATTCTAGAACCATTAAAGATGTGCCAAAAAACTAACGGTTGAATTACATTATTAGGAGGTTGGAGGCAAACATTTTGAAAAAATATTGTAGTTAGTTTTTTTGTTTTATTTTTGTTCATTACATTTTAGGTGTGTTGTCTTAATTTTGTGTAATTGTTTTAGGCAAAATCATTTTTAATTAATTAAACTAAATATTAGGGGGTTATTTCCTCAGTTACTGACTTATGTATAATTGTTACTTCTTTGTACTTGTTCTAATAAATTATATTTTTTTAAATGTTTGTTGACATTTTTACCTTTTTACTATTTTGGCAAATGATCTAATATCGTTGTGACAAATCACAGAGTAAAATTCAATTTTTTGCCGCAAAATTAAAGTCACCTATCTAATTGCTAATGTTTTTGTAGCCGGAAGGCTGCCAAATATTTTGGAAACTGATTTATTATGAAACTCAGTTGTTAATTATCGAAGTATTAAAAATGTACCAAATAAACTAATTACATGGTTTAGATACGTTATTATAGTATTTTTTTAATTCGAAATTGAAAATTGCCAAAATCTATATAGAGGGTAATATTTTTAGGCAAGGCCAAAAGAAAAAAAAATTATTCCCGTTCCTCATATTTTCTTCGTTTGCAGTACTGAATTGCGAAGACCTCTATTAGTGAAACATATCTACTAAATTTGGTTCGATTTGGTGAAGCCAATGAGAAAATAGGGCCGATCGAAATTTCGGCAAAAAATGTATATCAGAAACGAAGGGCATTAGGTATATAATAAAGGCCTTTTTGAAATCGTCTCAGGGAACTGTACTCCTCACTAGCGTATGACCAGTCAGTCTCGAAACCCCTGTATATTTGAATTTCCCATTTAAATACGATTCAAATGATGTGTTTTTTGATGGATCGGTCTTGGGCCAGCATCACGATGTGTGAATTTGTTCCAAAAACATGTCAACTTTGTGAGCTCACTATGACGTAACGTAACAGCATTTTGAGATCTGGTATTTACCGTAAATTGTCAAAAAATCTAGTTTATGCTTCTGTTATCAGATCTAGTGAAATTCAGGCATTTATATCTGGTGAGTCACGAAACGCCAATCTACTTTTTTCTATTTTTTTCAAATGGAACACCCTATATCTTATGGTACAAAAGCAAAGCCCTTTGAAGTTTATGACAATTTAGATATGAGATTCGTAATCAGCGACCTCAAAAACCCCCGAGTAACAAGATTTATGTAAATTGGATAAGAAAAAAGTTTTTATTTGTAAGTTTTACTAAGATTTAAATTAAAAATGACCATTTTGGCTAAGCTCAATAATTTTGGTTAGCATAATTAAAGAATGAGCACTCTTACGTTTTTTGGAAATTAAATAACGAGCATTAAAAAGAAAAATTGTCCCAATCGGTTGTGAAACAAGTGCTCTAAATAATTTTGAACGAAAAAATCACGATTAGTGCCACTGCGCGACGTTGTGTGTATAACCATTCCATTTTTAGATTCCGAAAACATGCTTTGAATATAAAGGTAGTTAAAACCTGTGTTTGTGTCGCTAAATGTAGTTACTTACGCCAAATATAGTAACGTAAAAAACATATGAATTTTATTTTGTTGAAATAGGCTTAAAATATCATGAAGCGTCGAGATTTTAAGTTTGAGGAAAATAATCTGTCTGTCAGTCTGTCGGTTTGTCCGTCAGTTTGTCTGTCTGTAACTTTTTCTGTACGCATGATTACTCTGGAACCGTGTAAGATATTGACTTGAAACTTGGTACACGTATGTATTATAACGATATCTGGAACTTAGATTTTATTTTGATCTTATTCTGGTGAAGGATTGGGGAGTAAATGGGGGTAAATAAGAGTAAATAGGTAAATCAAGCAAGTAAGAGTCCATAAAATTGGTATTTAGTATATATAAGAGAAGCTAAGGTCTCAAAAAATTTTTTGGCATTTACCACCCATAATGGAAGGGGGTAAAAAAAAATAAAATTGTGAGTTACTGTGTGTACAAGAACCAAAGGCCTCAAAATGTTTTGTTACTTCATCCACCCCACTACCGATGTAGCATATCGTTTTATAGGTTCTTGAAGTAGATGATTTCAAATATTATATTATTAAAGTTCCGTAAATAACTTTTTCGCATTTTGACTGATAATATGCTATTTTACTAAATTCAAAATCGTTTAATAAAGTGGCACTTTACCATATGAAAATGTCACTTTAATATATATAGTAGTATCAGTGTTAATAAAAACAGTTTGACACAAAATTGTTTATTTAAATATTGCAATATTTATACCAAATATACTTTCATTAATAAGAACTTATCATCTCAAGCCTCTTTATAAAACATGGTAACGTTTTCCATAGTCAAAACTTTTGATTTCTTTGTTTCGTATGTGTCATTTTGACGTTTTAGAAAGACAAGTAGCTTTTTATATTGTGATATATCCATATTTTCGTTTATTTGTATATTACTTTTCAACCTGTAGCCCATAAACTGGATGCCTTAAGATATTTTGCCTAAAATAACGAAAGACATTGTATGAAAAACACAAATATGTATAAAATAACTTACGTTCACAAAAAAATACGCTAGCATTACACTTTCATCAGTTCTTAGTGCGTTTATTGTCATCCTCGACTTACAAAATATTTCATATAACTTCTCGTATTTTTCCTTGGATTTTAAAGGAAGTAAACTCGAAGATGCTTTTCTAGCGGCATTTAAAATGTCTTCAGAAGAATTTTCTAAATTGTTTTCAGTAGCAAGACTCATTTTACTTCCACATCCGGTGTAAGTATAGTAACGACAAAATTTTTTTATTGTTCAAATAGGCTTAGAATGTCATGAAACGTCGAGATTCTGTCTGTCGGTCTGTCTGTCGGTCCGTCTAACTTTTTTGTGCGCACGTTTACTCTGGAACCGTTAAATATATTGACTTAAAATTTGGTACACATATGTACTTTAATGAGACCTGGAACTATATTTTCATCTTGTTCCTTGGGGGTAAATTGGGGTAAATTTGGGGTAAATAGGTAAATCAAGCAGGTAAGAGTCCATAAAATTGGTATTTAGTATATACAAGAGAAGCTAAGGTTTAAAAAAAAAAAAAAAAATTGGCATTAGCCACCTCCATTACCATTATTAAAGGGGATGAAAAAAAAATGTGATTTAGTGTGTGTACAAGGACCAGAAACCTCAAAATATTTTTTTACCTTATCCACCCCCACTACCACCACCCTCACCTCACTACCGATGTGGGGTATCATTTTATGGGTTTTTGGGGTAGAGGATTTCGAATATTATATTATAACAATGATGTAAGCAGAAATACAAGATATTTATTTTTTATATTATTAAAGTTCCATAAACAATTATTTCCACATATAAAGTTTTTTCGTTGTGAGTGACTTGGACAGAAAATCTGGATGGGGAAGTAGTGATTCCTTGGGCAGCGGTTTTTATAATTAATATATAACTTAGAATCAATTCGACTCACAAAAATTATACTTAACTGTCATTATATAAATAAACAAAGCTGTGTCAGTTACTAGTTACGGAAATCCTACACAAGTGCCTACTATGAAATTTTTTAAATTTCAAACCTTGTAATGCTTTTATATCTATCACTATTTGCTTATAATTACCTACTAACACAAAATGCGAAAAAATAGTATAAACAAATCTGGTGAGAAAAGCAGTTTTACTAAACTTTGCTTTTCTAAATTTGTTGTTTAATGTACCTACTATTTTTTCATTATGAGACTTGGATGGAAAATCTGGATGTGGAAGTAGTGATTCCTTGGCCAGCGGTTTTTTGTGTAAAATGTGAAGTTTTAAAAGATCTGCATTTAAATAAAAGGCTCATACCAAAATTAATTGAAGAGTCTTCTCTGAATACTATAGAAAATGCGCTTGCATGAACGTTATGTTACTTTTATGTACTCTGAGAAAATTGAGTTTTAGTTAAACATTTAAGTAGGTTGTATACACTAGGTGACAATGTACATGAATGAATAATTCACCACAGTTAAGTTGCCTCTATAAAAGTTTGTCCATTGAAGAGACAAGTATAATATTTTTCACATGGAAATTTTGTAATTTAATACTTTATTTCCTTTTCACTATGACACCTAAAGAGACGCAAAATTTATTATATTACGTACTAAACAGACGGCATTTATGCTGAATAAAATAATGGGAGAAAGTTACCCCGGAGAATTTTATATCATGTTGTTCCCGACATTTCAATGAAATTCATTTCCTGTCGAGTGTAACACCAGTTTAAAAGCAAAATAAATAAAATAATAAACTTAGAAACGCCGGAGCACTATTTATTTCAGCAAGTTCTGTTTATTTCGTATACAATAAAGTTCACACTAATAAAATTTATGTGCATCCTATGAGGTTTTTATAATAAAAGGTGTCGCATTATTTACGTTTCTTTATGTTATCTCCTTTGAAATTTGTGCATAGAAAGTGTCCATAAAATAAATGAACGACGAATGAAAATAACTGCCTCAGTTTTATAAGACTGCTATTACACTTGCAGGCAATGGACAGTTCAGTACGTATTGTGAAGTTCAGAAAATCATGATGGCATATTGGGTGAGGTCTTGAGTAACCTCTATTATCGTAATAACTATATTTTAAGACTAGCAGGTTCTTAATTCTTAAGATAAGATGCCCATTTTAATAATTTCAGTGAATACAATAATATAATATTTCATCTCAGATTACAATAATAAAGTTCTGAGTAACAACTAAACTTAGAACATAACCCTCAAGTTACGATGATATCGTCTTTCATAAAGTAGTATATTTTATGCATTTTTATGCTAAACCAAAATTGAGTTACTAACAAGGGAATGTCTGTGAGATTTATGAAATCAATATAATATACTGTAAATACTACTCCCGCCAGAACCTGAATGGAGACAGCTTTTTATTACTTCCACATCCAGTGGAAGTATAGTAACGACAAAAAAATTTTAAAAAATTTTTATTGTTCAAATAGGCTTAGAATGTCATGAAACGTCGAGATTTTAAGTTTGAGAGAAAAAAAAATTTCTGTCTGTCTGTCGGTCTTCTGTCTGTCGGTCTGTCTGTCGGTCTGTAACTTTTTTTTGTGCGCACGTTTACTCTGAAACCGTTTAAGATATTGACTTGAAATTTGGTACACATATGTACTTTAACGAGATTCGGAACTAGATTATATTTTCATCTTCTTCCGTCAAAGAGTTGAGGGGTGAATTGGGGTAAATTTGGGGTAAATAGCTAAATCAAGCAAGTAAGAGTCCAGAAAATTGGTATTTTTGGCATTAGCCACCCCCATTACCACCCCCACCCCGTTATTAAAAGGGATGAAAAAAATTGTGATTTAGTGTGTGTACAAGAACCAGAAACCTCAAAATATTTTTTTGCTTCATCCACCCCCACTACCATCCCCTTATCACCACCCCCACCCCACTACCGATGTGGGGTATCGTTTTATAGGTTTTTGGGGTAGAGGATTTCAAATTTTATATTATTAAAGTTCCATAAGCAATTATTTCCACAACATTTTTTCGTTGTGAGTGAGTTGGATCGAAAATCTGGATGTGGAAGTAGCGATTTCTTGGGCAGCGGTTTTATTATAGTTGTTCACAGTATTGACCCTGTAAACCAGCAGTTGGATTACAATGAGTCTGTTTTTAAAATTAGGCAATTAAGCAAGCTTGTTCACTTGATTTCAAATAAAAGGTACAACTCTTAGATAAAAAAATGCCATTTCCTTAGTTGTATAAATTATTCTTTTGATAGTAAATTATTGAAATTAACTTAATAGTAGAAATATATATGTCAGTTATAATTACGCTAATATTGATATGCTGATAAAAAAATTTAAAGAAATCTGGGAATAGACAATGATATCAAACGGATATCAGATGAGATTACTAAATGTATCAGTAATATTGGTTGTTTTATATTAAGTAACAACTATATAAATAAATATATAAAAATATATAAAAATAAATCTTATTTTTAATAGAATTATTTTTGAACATAACATTATGAATACAAATTTAAAATACAAATAAACAAATTACAACATAAACTAGAGGAAGCATTATACTCTTCGCCGATTTACTGAGCTTTTTATATAATTGTTACACATTCTATAGGATACTCTTCGCATTTTTCTTGTAAATAATGCTAGTTTTTGGACATTCTGAATTTTGTGATACCAACTTTGTTGTGAAAAAAAAATATATGAAAAAAAAATCACGATGTGAGGGATCGAACCCGGGACCCTTGGATTGAGAGACGAAACTCTTGCCGCTACACCACCATTTCTTATTACTAAAACTGTTAATGAGTGTAATATATACCATTAGAAAATTTATTGTGATTATTAGGAAACACATTAGTAAAATGTATTAAAAAAAAAAATAGTGATAGGAAATAACATTTCGCAAGGTTTCTATTTATTATAAACCATAAAAAAATGTAAAAAATATTTTTTTAAATTTTAAATTACTAATAACACTTTTTTATTTACCAATCTATTTTGTTAAAAAACAATAGGGTTCTTCCTCTAGCTAACACTAAGTTACTCTCCAAATTTCAATACAATCGGATTTTTCTTTCTTGAGTTATCGTGCTTACAAGAAACGTGACGGACACACAGACGGACAGACGGACGGACAGACGGACAGACGGACAGACGGACAGACGGACAGACGGACAGACGGACAGACGGACAGACGGACAGACGGACAGACGGACAGACGGACATTTTGAAAGTTGTTCAGAATTCGTTCACTAACATAACGATATAAAAAATTTTTCTCTACGAGCGATATTTATTGATTTAGAAATGTGCCGATCAAATACAATATTGTGACGTGTTTCCATCCTTAGGAAACTACCCCTTGCAAATTCCGCGGGTTCCAAAAATTATAACAAGAGATTGTCCACTAACACACTTTATTAAATATTTACTGGATACTTCACAATACTATTATTAATTTAAATACACTTTACTGACTAAAATCACAATGTTTATCACTTTGTTTATCTTTGAAGTCTTAACCTCACTTTCTATACTTTCTGAACTACTGAACTACTCGCCGAGAATGCGGTCGGTCTTTTATACCCAAAAATGACAGATCTCGATTGTTCTGTGATGACGCCACCATTCTCTAGATCATTCCAGATGTCACCAGAACTAACTTCTGGTAGGTTTCTCGAGTAGGTGCAAATACACTACATTCATTCTAAGGGTTGTAACACATTACAATATACTCTTCGTTTTTGCGAAGAGTATAATAATACCAGTTAATATCACAAGCATTCAAAAAAAAAAAAAAATGTCGAGTGCTAGAAGGCAGACCTATGTATTCCCATGCATTTCGACCCACTGAACACGGATTGGCTCTTGTATTTTTCCTAACCCCAAGAAACACCCTGACACTGCCGGGAAAATCTCAAACAAGTAAATTAAAACCTTAAATGAGCTGACCACCATTTCCATACGTATTTTGGGGCGCTGAGACCGAATCTGAGGTTAGAATTGGTCGATCAGTTAGGAATTTTGACATAACCTTAAAAAACACCTAAAAAAGGCCCGAAAAATCTCAAACAAGTAAATAAAAAACTTAAATGAGCTTATCACTATATCTATACGTAATTTGGGACGCTGACACTGAATATGAGGTCAGAATTAGCCGATCAGTTAGGAATTTTGATATAACCTCAAAAAACACATAAAAATGCTCGAAAAATCCCAAACAAGTAAATAAAAAGCTTACATGAACTAATCACTATATCTATACGTAATTTGGGGCACTGAAACTGAATCCAAAGTCAGAATTTATGTGCGACGATCGAAAATCTTGTAAAATCCATAATTAGGATGAACACGTACACAAAAATAACTGAATTCTAGCCTGAAATTGACTTTGCTCTACATAATATCTAAACATATAATTTCCGATGTATTTTCACGAGCTGAACACAATACCGTAGTCAGAATTAAAGCGCAATCTGCAAACTTCATAAAGAAATATCATTTCAGCATATATTCTCATCAATCCTAGTAAGCGAAGATGGGTAACTTTTAAATTTTTAAGTATCTAAAGGAAAATATTACTGAAAAAATTTTTCCTAAAAATGTCACCAACATGTTTAGGAAAATTTTTTCGGGCAAAGTTTACTCTGTTGAGAGAGGAATATCGTTTGGCTTAAACATTTACCTACACCCTCCCTTGATGATTTTTTTTCTTAGAACTGTTTAGAATTGTATAGTTTTCTTTATTCTGTTTGATTGTCATCATATGCTATTTGTTTCTTTTTCTATTTTTGCGACTAGGACACCACGTGGTAACGGCGGACATCGATTTATTTCGACAAAGTTCCTAAGTAAAAAAATGCCGTAATGGCAAAAGTAGAGAAAGAGCTTACGATGCAGGGGAGGAAAATCCCCGTATCGGAGACTTGTCCTGTTGGGAAAGCGGGAACGCGAGCGTTGTCATCATGCAACCGTAGCTCTAGTGAAGTGGGAAACTTGGCTTTCTAAGAGTAAAGAAATTTGCACAACTGTGTAAATAATGCGAATTCCTTCTGTTTTGTTTATAGTAAATTAAATGGCATATGACAATCAAACAGAATAAAGAAAACTATACAAATCTAAACAGCTCTAAGAAAAAAAAGTAAAAAATATCAAGGTAGGGTGTAGGTAAATGTTAAGCTCAAACGGTATTTCTCTCTCAACAGAGCAAACTTTGTCCGAAAAATTTTAAAATCTTTCCTAAAAATGTCACTGTTCAGTAATATTTTCCTCTAGATACTTGAAAATTTAAAAGTTACCCATCTCCGCTTACTAGGGTTGATGAGAATATATGCTGAAATGATATTTCTCTATAAAGTTTTGCAGATTGCGCTATAATTCTAACTACTATATTGTGCTAAGCTCGTGAAAAAACGTCGGAAATTATATGTTCAGATATTATGTAGAGCAAAGTCAATTTCGGGCTATGATTCAGTCATTCTTGGGTACGTTTTCATCCTAAATATGAATTTTACAAGATATTCGATCGTCACACATAAGTTCCGATCTTGGATTAGGTTTCAGTGCCACAAATTACGTATAGATATACTGATCAGTTCATGTAAGTTTTTTATTTATTTGTTTGGGAATTTTCGGGAATTTTTTATGTGTTTTTTGAGGTTATGTCAAAATTCCTAACTGATCGGCTAATTCTGACCTCATATTCAGTTTCAGTGCCCCAAATTACGTATAGATATAGTGATCAGCTCATTTAATCTTTTTATCTACTTATTTAGGACTTTCGGGCATTTTTAAGGTGTTCTTTGAGGTTAGCAAACAAGCAAGAGCCAATCGGGCAAAACGGACACCGGATTCGTGTTCAGCGGGTCAAAATGCATGGAAGTACATAGGTCTGCCCTCTAGCACTCGACATTTTTTTTGTGTGTGCTTGTGTATTTAGTCATTGCTTCATCCCCATTTAAAATTGCTTGTAGCCTCCTAGGCATTGATAACACTAAATTGCAATTTGGGTATTACATAAAATTTCCCATTCATTTTTCTGTGTTTCTTATTGGGATGCTCTGCCACATGTATTTTCTTCTAAACAATGTTCGTGAAATCTACAAAACAATATTTTACTGGAAAATAACTTGCCTGACTACGCCTGTAACTTTTACGTCAAAGAAGCAGTTAGAGCACGTTCTTTAGCAAATAATGAATAAGAACACAAATATAAAAATAACATATTTTGCTGACGTTTCGGAAACCAAATCTGTTTCCTTTCTCAAAGTGTATTATAAGTGTTTGTGACGTTTATATATTATTTGTCAAAAACGCCCTCTAACTGCTCATTTGACGTAAAAGTTACAGGCGTAGAGGTTATTTTCCAGCAAAATACTAGAAAATTATATTATTTTGTAGATTTCACGGACATTGTTTAGAAGAAAATACATGTAGCGGAGCGGATCTGGTTTTGAAATGAAACCAACTTTTTTTAAAAAATTTTTCTGGTAAAAAATTTTTCAAATCGGATAGTAACTTTTCGTGATTATTTTTTTTAAATACGCGTTTTTTTGCCGTAACACTAATATACAAAAAAGCTACTCCTTAATTTTTTCACGAAAAATAGGAGTTAGGGAGATGAGATTTTTTTGAGGTAGGTGAAATAGATAAGAATTGATGGAACAGGAGAATGGGGGTGGTGGGCCAATTGGGGGAGGGGGAGGGGACAAGGAAAGAAAAATCATTCAACCCCCTATAACTTTTTTCCCTGTCGTGTGATTTTGAAAAACCAAAATGGAATTTGTTCGCTATTACCTTCAGTATTTGACTGACGAATTTTTTTTATACTTTTTCAGATAAACAAACTCGTGTTTCCTAAAGCTTTTATTTCCGCAAACGTTACGCCCCCTCCCTCCCTTCCTCTTGCTTGGATTGCGATATATATTTTTTTAATTAAAGATAAAAAAAATCCACACTTACCTGAAGATACATTATTTTCTGAACCCTTTCCTTCTTACTCAAAAACGCTTTTGAAAAAAAATGCAAAAAGTTTTTCCCCTCCCACAGGTTTGTATATTTAAAAAAAAAATAAAAAATAATAATCAGTCAGATACTAGAGATAATAGCGAACAAATTCCATTTTGGTTTTTCAAAATCGCACGACAAGGAAAAAAGTTATAGGGGGTTGAATAATTTTCCTTTCCCTATCTCCCCTCCCTCCCCTAATTAGCCCACCCCCATTCTCCGGTTACATCAATTCTTATCTATTTCACTTACCTCAAAAAAATCTCATCCCGCTAACTCCTTTTTTTCGTGAAGAAATTAAGGAATTACTTTTTTGTATATTAGTGTTACGGCAAAAAAACGCGTATTTTCAACCAAACCGTCCGCGAGATCTTCAATTTTTGATTCAGCTTTTTTTTTCATCAAGTCAATAATAACGAAGTTTTCGTGGAAAAACTTGTTTTTGCGAATTTTAAATGCGAATTCCTCCTCCACCCCGTACGATTAAGCTGAACTAACTTGATAACATGACAACAGAGAACGCGTGTAACCGAATTGTTAAAAAAAATATATTAAAAAAAGTTGGTTTCAAAACTCCTCTTTCTCTCGTCAGATCCGCTCAACTGATGTGGCAGAACATCCCAATAAAAAAGAGAAAAACCGCTGCCCAAGGAATCACTACTTCCACATCCAAGTCTCTTAAAACAAAATACTATATATGCACTCCACTATGTGGAAATAAATGTTTATGGAACTTTAATGGTATAATAATTGAAATCATGTAGGTACCCCAAAAACCCATAAAATTATATGTCACATCGGTAATAAGGATGGTCGTGGGGGTGAATGAAGTGAAAAAAATTCCTGATGACTTTGGCTCTTGTACACACTAAATCACACTATTTTTTCACCACCTTTAATACTGGGGGTGGTAATAAGGGTAGCCACCCTTATTACCAATGCCAATTTTTTTTTGAGACCTTAGCTCTTCTTATATTACTAAATACCAATTTCTTGGACTCTTACTTGCTTGATTTACCTATGGACTCCCATTTACCCCAATTTACCCTTCAACTCTGCAACGGAATAAGATCGAAATATAATCTAGTTCCAGATCTCGTTAAAATACACACGTGTGCCATATTTTAAGTGAATATCTTAAAAGGTTCCAGAGTACTCGTGAGTACCAAAAGGATACAAGACTAACAGACAGACCGACGCGAGAGACAAATTTATTTTGCTCACACTTAAAATATTGACGTTTCATGATATTCTAAGCCTACTTAAACAGTGAAAATTTCCAAAATTTTTATTTTGCGTTAATATACTTCAACTGAATGTGGAAGTAATACGCAGAAAATAGCATGACAAAAACAAAAAATCATTTTGTGCCGTAAACTACATGATAGAATTATAGCCTCTACCTCAAGAATTTTCTTCGAGGAAACCTACTACACATCCATACTACTCAAGGTAACCCACTGTGCATCCAATTTACTCGAGGAAAGCCACTGCGCATTCATACTTCTTGAAGTAATCCACTGCACATCCATTTTACTCGAGGAAACCCACTGCGAATCCATATCACTTGAGGTAACCTACTGCGCATCTATAGCACCCGAGAAAAGCCACTGCGCATCCATACTACTCGTGGTAACCTACTGTGCTACTTGAGATAACCTACTGCGATCTATAATACTCGAGGAAAGTCACTGCCCATCCATAATACTTGGGGAAACCTACTGCGCATCCATAGTAGTCGAGAAAAGCCACTGCGCATCCATACTACTCGAGGTAACTTTAACAACATAATATTTGAAAACGTCTACCCCAAAAACCTATAAAACGATATGCCACATCGGTAGTGGGGGTGGGGCTGGTGGTAGAGGGTTGGTAGTGGGGGTGGATGAAGTAAAAAAATATTTTGAGGCTTTTGGTTCTTGTACACACACTAAATCACATTTTTTTTTCATCCCCTTTAATAATGGAGTAGGGATGGCAATGGGGGTGGCTAATACCACTTTTATGCTTGTGCATCCAATGTATTCGAGGAAATTTTAATTGTGTCTTTGTCCACGAGGCCTATTAACACAATATATCCATCATTGCACGACTGGAAAACTTTTTCATCGGAAAATATGATTTGAGCAAAAGTCTTCATTGTTCAACATATCGTTTGTTTTTCTATTCCGTTAATTTGTATTCTCTTGCAGCACAACCATGCTTCAGAATGTTATTTTTAATTCTTCTACAGGCAGTAGATCTTGAGGCAGGAAAATATGTTTCCAAAACTGCATCAACTGCGGTCTCAAATGGATTTTTGTGAAGGTAATTTATAAGGCGTCATCTTGACGACCATTACTTCGTTTATACCTACCAGATACATGCTTGCGGGATATAGTTCTTTAATTGTTCCATCTTTTTTTAACTTTCATTACACTGCATTTATTTATGTTATATTCAGAAACAATTGCTCTCATAGACAATCTATTTTCTAATTTGAAAAGAATACTAATCTTCTGAATTCCTGCTAGGTGTTTAACCATTATTAAAAATCGATAAATGTTTAAAATTTTCAAGAGTGATTCCTTAGTCAAAACTTGCGTATTAATAAACTTCAACTTGAAAAAAATTGTTACAGTTGACGCTTAGACAAATGACTATTATCAATATTATATGCAAGGGTCATGTTTACATTGCTAAAATAAAGTGTACTACTTTTTTTTGAAATCAAGTGTATCTATGCAGGTATAATAAATTATGCATCATATACAGTGTGTCCCAGGATAGATGTAACAAGAGGTGTAATGGACCAAAAATTCTGGAATTTTGGAATGGTATTTGGGGATTGAGTCCTGCTTATTGTAAAACTAAAGTATACCAAAAATGATTTGATTTGGTGTTCTACAGGGTGTTTTATAAGAAAAGTTGTAAAAATCACCACTATTAAAGTACCTTTATTTTTCAAGATATGAAAAAAATCCACTAAGAAAAGTTATTTAGAATGCAATTTTATACCTCTGTACCAAATTTCAGGAATATATAATTATTTTTTTGAATCTTCCCATTTTTTCAATAAACTAGTATTTTATTTTGAACCATTCAATTAAAACTGAATAGAAATAATTTTTTGTGAATTAATATTTAAAGTTATGTAGAAGCTAAAAGTAGGCCATGAGAAAAGTAGTGGATACACATTTATCATTTATTATTGACATATCTCTCAAACGTAGTCAATATTATCCTTAATTTCTGTATCAAATTAACGAACCAAGCATAACAAATTAAGTGAAAATGGTACTCACAGTGCGTGAAAAAATTTATATTGTGCAATGCTATGGAATTGGCGGTGAAAACTCGCTAAGAGAAGTGGTAAGCCAATTTAATTTGAAATTGAAATTGCCACTGCTTTGTCACGTACTCAGATTATGAGAATAATTATAAAGTTTCTGGCTACTGGTAGTGTTCTTAACATGAAAAGAAAAATAGAAGCATATGATGAAGACAATGTTGGGGCTATTATAGCTCATGCCTTTGTTATAGAAAATCCTAGGATGCCTCTAAGAGAGAGATCAGCTCTTATTAATATTAGCAAGTCTGACTCCAAAGAATTTACAAGGCAAAGAAAATTAGGGCATATAAAGCAAATTATAAACATACGCTTGAAGAGGGAGATGACGGCCGTAGGTTGGATTTTTGTTTGACCATTGGAGAAAAAATCATGGAAGAGAGATTTTTTCATCATTTCATAATTTTCTCAGATGAATCCACAGTCACAACCAATGGTGTTGTTTCATCTCAGAATTGTCGGTTTTGGGCTTCTGAAAATCCAAATTTTAGAATTCATTGCAGAATACAATATTATAAAAAAGTGAATGTGTGGTGTGCCGTTTCTTATCACGTTGGAGTTATTGGACCTTATTTCATTGAGGGAAGGTTAAACCAGCACACTTATTTACAGCTTCTCCAAAGGTTTTCTGAAGAACATTTAAATATTTTAAGAGATATGCCTTTAGTTCATTTTCAACATGATTATTGTCCTGGCCACTCCACAGAAATGGTTAATCGGTGGTTGAATTTAAATTTTGGAGGAAATTGGATTGCCAGGAATGGACCCATCAAGTGGCCGGCGAGATACCCAGACCTATCAATATTGGATTTCTTTTTATGTTGGTTTACGCTGAACCACTTCCTAACGATGTAGCAGTATTGAAGAAAAGAATTACAAATGCCGTAAACTCCATACCCTTAGATCATATTTGAAGCAGTTTTAAGGACTTCAGGCGAAGGATCGAAATGTGTGTGGTAGCTACATCGAATAATAAAAAAATTGTAAACATTGTTTTGTATTGGTCAATAATTAATTTGTTTGTGAATCTGTTATGTTTTTGACATTTATTACTTGTTATAATTTTTAAACCTCATTAATCTTCTGTTAGTAATTGTTTCTTGTTTTACAATTAGTTCGATTAACATTATACTTTCTTACATCTCGTATATTCAATTTTTTATTTACCAATAGCCTACTTTTTGAGATGATTAACATTTGCTCCTACACAACTTTAAATATGAATTCAACTCTTAATTCGCAAAAAATGGGAAGTTTCAAAAAAATAATTTAATCTTCCTGAAATTTGGTATAGAGGTGTAAAATTACATTCTAAATAACTTTTCTTAGTGGAATTTTTTCATATTTTGAAAAATAAAGGTGCTTTATTAGTGGTGATTTTTACAAATTTGCTTATAAAATACCCTGTAGAACACCAAATCAAGTCATTTTTAGTATACTTTAGTTTTACAACAAGCAGGACTCAATCCATAAATACCATTCCAAAATTCCAAAATTTTTTATCCATTACACCTCTTGTTACATCTATCCTGGGACACACTGTATATACAGTGTGACCCATTTCAAGTGGAAACACTTTCGTAACTCAGTTATTGGTCATCCAATTTCAACCAAATTTGGATCGGTATAAAAGATCTTTAACATTTCTTTTGTAGGTTTTTATTTTTGGTTTTCCAATTACGGTCTCCTTAAAATTACCTATTTTAAACATTAAATAATCAATAAATTGGTAACGAAATTTTTTTCGAAAAAAGTCATTCTTCATGTTCTCTTTAAATTCACTTTTTCTACTATCCCATATCATCGAAACTTTCAAATTTCGAAGGCCAAGAATTTGAATTGAAAAATTTTGAGTCATGAGACCTGTAAATTATTCGGGCATTAAGGATTACCGAATTTGAAAGTATCGATGACATGAGGTAGTAGAAAAAATGCATTTGAAGATAATATAAAAAATTACTTTCTTTCGAAAAAAGATTCGTTACCAATTTATTGATTATTTAATGTTTAAAATAGGCAATTTTAAGTGGGCCGTAATTCGAAAACCAAAAATCAAAATGTTGTTAAATTCTGAATATAGGAGTTCTACAGCGTGCTGATCAATAATACTGCATTAGTTTTTCAACAAAAAAATGCCTAATATGATTTCTCGAAAAATCGACCATTCTTTTCTTAATAAAAATGCACGCCACTGACTGAAATAAGTTTCGTTTTACTCAAAAAAGAAATATTAAAGATCTTTGATACCGATCCAAATTTGGTGGAAATTGGATGACCAATAACTGAGTTACGAAGGTGTTTCCACTTGAAATGGGTAACACTGTATATTAGTGTATATGCACTTTTTGGTTAAAATTGAATTAATAGTATCGTCATAATCCAATCTTAACCAAGATTTTGTTTTAACATGAGGACCATAAAAAGAAGATGTTTAGTATGTAAACTGCTAACTGTATTGAGTAAAACGAACCGGATAACATATGTAATATATCTGTCTGGACATCCTAGTTAATTCCGCTCGATTAGAGTCACGACTCTGGACGGACGCTGGTGTTCCCGCGACCCGGTTCGTATCAATCACTCCGATATCAAGGGACTAAATATAGTAGGGACTAATATAAATTGTTGTTTCAGCTGTAATAGCCCCTTAGGAACTGTAAAATGTAACTTACTCTGTTTGTAAATTTAATCTTATCGTTGTAATGTTTAACGACGATTTAATCAAAAATATTTTAATAGTTGTAATATTGTATTAATTATATTAGCCTGAAAGAAAATTAAGTGGTTATTTTCGATCAATCAGCGCTGATATATTGGATGCATTTGAGCGAAAAATTAAACTTTTGCTTGAACACTTGTTAGGCCAACCGCCAAGTCATGAAAATTTAAGAGATTCAAAAATAATTTAAACAAAAGTTTCCTTAAAAGTTTTTTGCAAATATCTCGCGTCCTATGCATCAGATGCCCATGAGGTCAATTTGAAAGTTGTAGAGAATTAAATTATCTACAAGTTGTCTTTTTCATTTCTTACCCCCCCCCCCCCCTTTCGAGATATTCAATTTCAAAGTTTCAAAAACATGTTTTTTCGTGAAAAAATCGGACAGCAATGAAGTTAACATAAAAGTTGTAGAGAATTCAATTATTTATAAGATTGGTATTTTGCATTTTTTCCCCAAAACCTCGCCGTTTTCGAGAAATTCAAGGTCGAAGTTTAAAAAAACGGTTTTTGCTAATACCTCGCTTCCTATGCATCGGATGTACATGAATTATTATAATTATTATCATCGACAATATTTTCCAAAAAACCGTTTTTTAAACTTCGACCTTGAATATCTCGAAAAGGCCGAGGTTTTGGGAAAAAAATATAAAATACCAATCTTGTAAATAAGTGAATTCTCTACAACTTTCATGTTAACTTTATTGCTGTTCGATTTTCTTGATGCGAGATATTCGCGAACAATCATATTTTTGAAACTTTGATGTCTCGAAAATCTCGATTGGATATCTCGAAAAGGGGGGGGGGGGGGGGGGCAAAAAATAAAAAAGACAACTGGTAGATAATTTAATTCTGTACAACTTTCACATAGCATTCGATGCATAGGACGCGAGATATTTGCAAAAAACTTTGACCTTCAATATCTTGCGATTTTTGTGATTTTTGTGGATTTGGATGTCGGACACCTCAAAGAACGTTAGTGCTAAAATTCAGATATTTACTAATTTTGTCCAGGTAAAATGCTAATTTTCGTGGACGAACAGGCCTTATACAGTTTTTTCAAGTTTAGTCTATAAAACTAAATATAATACAAGCTTAATATAAAGTGAGGCTGGAAATTATAAAAATGTTTATTTAAAAAGGTCAGGATTAATTTTTTAATAAGTAGACCGGATCATATGTTTTATTTAATCAAGTCCGTGTCTCTTCAGCTTTTTTCGATGTTCTGTACATGATTCATTTGAAGTTGTCGGTTGTGTATACATACGTATTTTCGGTGTTATCTTCAACTTCTGGTCCCTCACTATTTACAGCTCCATTACTATTATCATCATCATCATTATCATCATTATCATCATCATCATTATCATCATTATCATCATTATCATCATCATCATTATCATCATTATCATCATCATCATTATCATCATCATCGTTATCATTGCCAGTATTACAATGTTGAAGTTCAATTTCAATTAGTTCGTGATAGTCAAGCGAGTTCTCATCTTCAACATTAATATTAGTTCAGAATTCTCGACAACTTCCGCAGATTATTGAGCAGTAAAGTCCAGCTTTCTGCAAGCTTTCTAGCAGCTTTTTGTGTATTTGCAGAAAATTTGGAGTAAAAGCTGTTGCTTCATTTGGGAGCAGTGATGCAAGATAACCAGGTTTTTTCTTCAGATATTTTGAGAAATTGTCTGACCTGATCATTAAGTGAAGTGTTATCGGATGTCACTTCAGACACAATTTTTAAGAAACATATTTCTGCTGTACAGATTAAGATTGGTGAAGCGTTGGATTCTCAAAATTTTTAACAGTGTAACATTGTTAATTTTTTTTCAAGCATTTTATATAATTTTTGTTTCCACAAGTACTTACACTCAAGGAAAATGATAAGTAAATTCAACAAAAAAGAGCATATGAAATCGTGCCTATCTAGTTTCATAGTTAAATCAATCAGAAAAGAATAGTCATACAACTTTATTTGTTTTCGTAAACAAATAGTAGTTTAATAATCATATCTTCTTGTAACAAATTAAATAGTACAATGACATTTTATTATGTTCACTAACAATTTTCAATTTGGTCTACAATTAAATAGTACAACGACTTTGTTTTTTGTTCACCAACTAATTTTTAGGTTGATCTACACTTTATTGTATGATGAAATTTTTTTTGGTTAGCCAAAATCTCAGTATAGAGACATCAGACCACCCAGACCAAAGAACCAAAGATTAGAGACCGTTTATAAGATCCATCCAAATATATCGATGATCCCTGAGAGAATTTGAACATTGCAATCATGTTATTAATTTTCTATAAATTCATAAGAGTATAAGATAATGCATGATTGATTGTTGTCAGTGATTTGTACGTGGCGTCATCTGGGAATAATTTCTGTAATAGACTACATGGTAAGTAAGCAAATTTTATGGTAATTCTTTTAGAACTTCTAGAAGATGACAATAATATTGGTTTGTCTACCAAATACAATAATACAGCGAACTAATACTGGGTTAGAATTACAATTCGATAATAGTTAAAAATAAAATATACTATTATCTAGTTTAATTTGACAAAATTCAACAAAATAATAGTCAGACGAAAAAAATAATAGTCTAATTCATCTATTTTTTAAGTTAATGTTTGTTTTGTTGTACAACAACTTTTTATTAATTAAAATAACAATCACCTCTTGTTTAAAAATACCATCAATATAATTTAGTTTAACAAAATTAACGATATTGTTAGTTAACCTTTTTTTTTTTGTTGAATTTACCCATACTATTTCTTTGAGTGTACAAAACAATTTCACATCATGAGCATATAACAGACAGTTGACATGTACACAGGTGACTATGTCATTAATAAATAAGATAAATAAATAATCTGGAACCCACGATATTTACTTTACAAATCTTGATTAGAATTTGTACAAAATAGATTCGTGCGATATTTAAATTTTAAGATGACCGGAGAATATGACTTCCAGAGCAGCAGTGTTATGTTAAGGCGTAATTGATGAATTTTAAATTGAATCATGGTTACTTTTGAGGATGACTTGCCCCTTCGCCACAACATTCTATATTATTGCAAAGTAATTTTAAATTAACTTTACAATGACTTTAACTATTTTTCTGTCCTATTAAAGTCATTAGTAAAGTCGACATTGTTCGTTAATAGAAGGAGAAATAGAAATACATATTTTTACATTCCGGGGGTTGGTCACGGTGACTTGTTAATTGTACACAAACAATATGAGATTTACAATATGTAGTCCAGTTGCTGGGGGTGGTTCTGTATGCTGCATGATGTCCAGAAAATCAACCGCTTGCATTATGTAGACACTACGGCCCTTATCAATTTCCACTAGGGTGTCAGCCTGGCAGAGCGGGCACAAGCTCAAAATTTGCCATTTTCAAAACGGCAGAAATGCAATTGACATAATTTTACTAAATTACTTTTAACTCGTAAACCGTGCGTTTTATTAACTTTCATATATAAACACTTTTTTTTCTAAATACTATAAGGAACAATTCTGTTACTTTTGTAAAAGCCCAGAAAGTTAACCGTTAAGTAATTACTGAGACTTCTTTATTAGTGAACGCCTAAAGTAAAGTTTCCAAGGACAAAAAAATGTTTATAACTTAGAAACGATGTATTTAACCAATTTTTTTTTAGATATAAAATAATTTCCTCGTTTTATGGGAAACAAATAGCGTTATAAGGTTGCAGGCGCTAGGAAATACTATTTCCGAGTTATAAGTAATTTTAAACATCATTTATACCATACCATTTGTTTTCAGGAATAGCGATATTAATATTGTATTGCATAAAAGTATCTTTTGTGAACACAGCTGAATAAGAAAATGGATATAAAAAGTATTAGTCTGACGCAGGTTTCCACGGCATGGGGTGTTGTGAACGATCCAAAACTTTGTGTAGCACTAGACAGAGGATTCAGTATGGAAGATTTACTTACCTATGAATTAGTAAGAACCAAGAAAACGTTTTGATAATGGAAGATTCATGATCAAAGCACAAAAGAGTATCCTTGCTATGAGCTCGAAAAGGTTTTGCAATCAGACGACTCAAAGTTTCCCTTGAAGTCAAGTTCGATGCCAAATGTTTTTGTGATTGATGTCTTGCACGAAAGCTCCCCACAAAAAGGATAGCTTCTTTTCGTGATTTCGCTATATAGCCCACGGAAATTAGCATTTGACCTGGACAAAATTAGTAAAAATCTGGATTTTTGCACAGACGTTGTTTGTGGTGTCCAAAACCCATAAAAACCACAAAAATCCCAAAATGGCTACCTAAGATATTGAAGGTCAACATTTTTTTGTACAAAACAATTTCACATCATGAGCATATAACAGACAGTTGACATGTACACAGGTGACTATGTCATTAATAAATAAGATAAATAAATAATCTGGAACCCACGATATTTACTTTACAAATCTTGATTAGAATTTGTACAAAATAGATTCGTGCGATATTTAAATTTTAAGATGACCGGAGAATATGACTTCCAGAGCAGCAGTGTTATGTTAAGGCGTAATTATCAAATTTCCTCACTAGAAAACAGAAGATCACTTGCTGACGTAATATTTTTGTGGAAATCGACCAATGTCTTAGTTTATTTCCCTGATCTATTAGCTATGGTAAAGCTTCATATTGCCTTAGAAATAATAAGTCAGTACCTTGGTGATCTAATTCTATAGCAGCTTCAAATTTAAATATTTTTGGATAATTTGATTCAAAATGGGTCAAATATGGTATATTAAAAAGGAATAAGGGTACTTTTTCGTTGGGGGTGAGTTTCACCCCAACTTAGAGGTTTCGAAAAAAAAAAGTGACTATTGGAACGTGTAGATCGTCGAATTCTACCCCCCAAAAAAAACCTATAACGTTATTTTTGCTTTAACACCCGCCGAGTTACAGGGAGTTGAAAACGTTGATTTTAAGCAAATTACTCAAAGAGGATCACATTTTCGAAAAATTTTGTCATAACAAAGTTAGCTTATGAAATAACAAAAATAAGCCATGAAATAAAAATGTGTTTAGACTCATCGTTGCCGCGATACAATTAATGTTAGGTGCATTTGAACGTAGCTCTGAAAAGGTCACGCTCTTCAAACAGTCATAACTGGTTTAAAAAAGCCTTTTAACATGTATCTTGAACCGAATTAAATCTTATTACAGTAGCTTAAAATTTTCTTTTAGCGAATTTTGATATCCGCAAAATGAAAAATGATACAAGAAAAATAAAGGCAAAATTTTGATTTTTACACAAAAAAGTATCCGTTTTTTGGTTCAAGTAAATTACAAATTGAGAAGAAATATTAGTCCTAACTATTATGTATACGCTCAAATTTTTTGACCGTGATGGATGCATTCTCTAAAAGTTTTCACACTTAATGTATTTGGAACATTTTTGAAAAAATGATTTTTTTTTGGCTTTAAGGTTAAATAACTTAACAGGGAAGCATCTTAGCTGAATGTTACTACAAAAAATTATGGCAATAAACTGAGGAAAACGTTGCTTTTTTTAATTTCTTTTTTTTATAAAGATAATAGCTTAGAAGATAGAAGTGTTTGAAGTTAACTCTTAACGTTTTTTTTTTAAATTGACGCATTTAAGTTGAATATGGAAAAACTGACAATCTCTGTACTATTTTGATATACCTGATCTTAAAATCTCACAATATTTTCAGTTATAAAGGAATAATCATCATTTTACTTCCACATACAGTGGAAGTATAGTAACGACAAAAAAATTTTTAAAAATTTTTATTGTTCAAATAGGCTTAGAATGTCATAAAACGTCGAGATTTCAAGTTTGAGCGAAAAAAAATTCTGTCTGTCGGTCTGTCGGTCTGTCGGTCTGTCGGTCTGTCGGTCTGTCTGTCGGTCTGTAACTTTTTTTGTGCGCACGTTTACTCTGGAACCGTTTGAGATATTGACTTGAAATTTGGTACACATATGTACTTTAACGAGATCTAGGACTAGATTATATTTTCATCTTGTTTCGTCGAAGGGTTGGGGGGTAAATTGGGGTAAACTTGCAGTAAACAGTCAAGCAGGTAAGAGTTCATAAAATTGATATTTAGTATAGACAAGAGAAGCTAAGATCTCAAAAAAAATTTTGGCATTAGCTACCCCCATTACCACCCCCACCCCATTAAAGGGGATGAAAAAAATGCGATTTAGTGTGTGTACAAGAACCAGAAACCTCAAAATATGTTTTTACTTTATCCACCCCCCACTTCAACCCCCCGTCACCACCCCCACCCCACTACCGATGTGGGGTATCGTTTTATGGGTTTTTGGGGTAGAGGATTTCAAATATTATATTATTAAAGTTCCATAAACAATTATTTCCCGATACAACATTTTTTCTTTGTGTAACTTGGATAGAAAATCCGGATGTGGAAGTAGTGATTCCTTGGGCAGCGGTTTTTATACTTTTTTTGATATGCTCGCACATTTCTTAAGTCGTTAGACATCGCATGTATGTATGAATTTGTGTAAATATATATAAAGATGAGAATGACTCAAACATTGATGAAGATGAATGATTATAATAAATTTAGGTTAAATCTCTATATAGTTAATAAAATTGAAAAATATTAATTACTGTTTTATCAAATTGCTACACCTTAACACAAAAATCCGATCCAAATTCGTAATCAGCAACCCCCAAAATCATAAAATCATTAGTTTCATTAGTAAACTCCCAGTACTTCATTTTTACTCATTTGTTAACTGTAGAGGTGGTTTTCACCCTCTTAGATCTAAGAGCAATTATTTCCTTATTAGCGGATGAGTTTTATATCTGAAAATATAACAATCTGCTAATAAATTCCTAATTTCTCAAAATAAACAAAAAATTATGATTCATTCATTTCATCCCTTTTATATCGGTCATATTGAGGATGCAACATAAAAAAAAATAGTACTGACTTCACATTCGTGACCAGCGACCCCAAAAATATAAAAATGTAAGTTTCAATCAGTACTTCGTTAATTCTTGGTTTTTTGATTTGGGGTGGGTAAAAGGAGTAAAAGCACATCTATTCATTTTTAATATTTGAATTTGATACTCTAAAGTTTAAGAATCCGCAAAACAGAAAAATTCCATGCCACTATAGAATTAGTCAAAAGCTGGGTACTTGTTGACACCAAGTGACTATATTATATTATGTTTCATGAATCTTATTTTTGAACAAATTCCAGTCAAAACTCAGTTTTCTGAAATAAGTGTATTTTTTTATCATAAGGAAGCTTTAAAACTACTAAAAAACACGAATTTTACCTGAATATTTTCTTCTCTGCGATTACTCCGTGGTGTATTGTATACAATAATTTTAGTTTATATTTTAGTTTAGTTGTTAAGTTAGATTTAGTAGACACTTGTTTGAGCTGTCTAACTGTCTAGCCTGTATGTGTCCCCTTCTCTGCAATGAATAACTAAATAATTTGTCAAAAACAACCTCTGTTAGTTTAACGTAAACAGTCACAGGCGTAGAGATAATTTTCCAGTAATGTATTGAATAATTGTATTATTTTGTAGACTCCACGGATATTATTATTAGAAAAAAAAAATATATGTATGGTAAATAATCCCAAAAAGAAAAACAAAAATTAAGATAATGCACAACTAACATTTACACAATACATAATTAAACAGATAATAGACGACTTTCTGCATAGTAGACTTATTATAAAATAAAATACTACATCATTGTTTTACACGGATAACCCCAGAAAAGCTTTCAATTTTAGTTTGGATTTATGTCACTTCAGGAACTTTTTGTTGCGGAAGCTAATTAAACTTAATCACAAAATTATTATTCTTTTGATCTGTTTAGTTTCCATCTCGACTCGACATATTTTCCCTTTAATAAAAACGTCAAGCAATTTTTCCTTTGTTCAGCATAAAAAGTATTTTTTTTTAAATAAAACACTTACCTAAGCGTCGCGGTTTTAACGTTATATATAATTATGCTAGGAATGCTTTGTAGCGAATATTTAGCAGAAGATAAATTGTAAACATCAAGTTTTAATTACTGAATATCATAAAGCCTACTACGACTACTTGCAACAAAAGAAGGAGCAAAGTGACTAAAGTCTCTCTTACCTCTGTAATTATGTATGAATATTCATATTGTATGCGTAATGTATTTTTTTAAAAGCATGCCATTTTTTTATCAAGGAATCTCATGATGTTAAAAAATTTACATGGAGAACCTTTGACATTTAACTTTCCATTGTATAAGAGATAAAATGTTAACATAATTAAACATCAAAAGGTTTAATTTGGAGATTAAAATTAAATAGAAGCTGGCTGTTTCTTTATCAAATATTCCTTACCATTTTGTTAAAGATAAATTTTAAATTGAATCATGGTTACTTTTGAGGATGACATGCCCCTTCGCCACAACATTCTATATTATTGCAAAGTAATTTTAAATTAACTTTACAATGACTTTAACTATTTTTCTGTCCTATTAAAGTCATTAGTAAAGTCGACATTGTTCGTTAATAAAAGGAGAAATAGAAATACATATTTTTACATTCCGGGGGTTGGTCACGGTGACTTGTTAATTGTACACAAACAATATGAGATTTACAATATGTAGTCCAGTTGCTGGGGGTGGTTCTGTATGCTGCATGATGTCCAGAAAATCAACCGCTTGCATTATGTAGACACTACGGCCCTTATCAATTTCCACTAGGGTGTCAGCCTGGCAGAGCGGGCACAAGCTCAAAATTTGCCATTTTCAAAACGGCAGAAATGCAATTGACATAATTTTACTAAATTACTTTTAACTCGTAAACCGTGCGTTTTATTAACTTTCATATATAAACACTTTTTTTTCTAAATACTATAAGGAACAATTCTGTTACTTTTGTAAAAGCCCAGAAAGTTAACCGTTAAGTAATTACTGAGACTTCTTTATTAGTGAACGCCTAAAGTAAAGTTTCCAAGGACAAAAAAATGTTTATAACTTAGAAACGATGTATTTAACCAATTTTTTTTTAGATATAAAATAATTTCCTCGTTTTATGGGAAACAAATAGCGTTATAAGGTTGCAGGCGCTAGGAAATACTATTTCCGAGTTATAAGTAATTTTAAACATCATTTATACCATACCATTTGTTTTCAGGAATAGCGATATTAATATTGTATTGCATAAAAGTATCTTTTGTGAACACAGCTGAATAAGAAAATGGATATAAAAAGTATTAGTCTGACGCAGGTTTCCACGGCATGGGGTGTTGTGAACGATCCAAAACTTTGTGTAGCACTAGACAGAGGATTCAGTATGGAAGATTTACTTACCTATGAATTAGTAAGAACCAAGAAAACGTTTTGATAATGGAAGATTCATGATCAAAGCACAAAAGAGTATCCTTGCTATGAGCTCGAAAAGGTTTTGCAACCAGACGACTCAAAGTTTCCCTTGAAGTCAAGTTCGATGCCAAATGTTTTTGTGATTGATGTCTTGCACGAAAGCTCCCCACAAAAAGGATAGCTTCTTTTCGTGATTTCGCTATATAGCCCACGGAAATTAGCATTTGACCTGGACAAAATTAGTAAAAATCTGGATTTTTGCACAGACGTTGTTTGTGGTGTCCAAAACCCATAAAAACTACAAAAATCCCAAAATGGCTACCTAAGATATTGAAGGTCAACATTTTTTTGCAAATATCTCACGTCCTATGCATCGGATGCCCATGAGGTCAATGTGAAAGTTATAGAGAATTAAATTATTTACAAGTTGCCTTTTTTAATTTTTACCTTCGAGATATTCAAGGTCAAATGTTTTTTCGCGAATATTTCACGCCAAAAAAATCGGGCAGCAATAAAGTTGACACAAAAGTTGTAGAGAATTTTATTATCTACAAAATTGGTATTTTGCATTTTTTCCCAATATCTCGAAAAGGGAGAGGTTTTGGGAAAAAATGTAAAATACCAATCTGTAAATAGTTGAATTCTCTATAACTTTTGTGTTAACTTTATTGCTGCCCGATTTTTTGGCGCGAGATATTCGCGAAAAATCATATTTTTGAAGCTTTGACCTTGAATATCTCGAAAAAGGGAGGCGGTTTGGTAAAAAATAAAAAAAACAACTTGTAGATAATTTAATTCTCTACAACTTATGGGCATCCGATGCATAGGACGCGAGATATTTGCAAAAAACTTTGACCTTCAATATCTTGGGATATTTGTGATTTTTGTGGATTTGGAACGTTTGTGCAAAAATTCAGATTTTTACTAGTTTTATCCAGGTTTCCTAATTTTTTTGTCTAATTTCCCTGCAGTACTAATGCATTTTTGGATTATATTTACCACCTGACAGGAAAGGACTTACAGCGTAATTGACTTTGTGTTTGACTCATACACAGACATGTAAGTGAAAAGTTATGAGAGAATTCGTCTGGTGGTTCCATGGACATAGATGACGTAGATGTCAAAATCGAAACTTTTTGGCCTTCCTTAGAGAACATGATCAAATTTCAGGAGCTTCGCAGGGTATTTATTTTTAAAATTGCTGGGCCAAAGTGGCCTGGTACTGAAGTACTCAAGTTCTTTTTCTATATTTTGCGGAATATTGTTATACAGTGAAGAATCTTTGAGAAATATCATTACAATATTTTGTACGGTGTACTACAACCAAATTTAAATCAAAGTTGATGCCACTCGAAATTTATTTTCTTTTACACATTCTTGGATGCATATAGAACCAATTTCCACGATATTTAAAATCATTCATCGCAGAAATTTTTTTTACAAGTATTTTACTTTTTTCTGTTTAATGACACCCCCAAAACAAAAAAAGGGGGTCTGGCCTGTGGACCAGACCAGTTTATCCTTATACAGTTTGTCCCAGGATAGATGTAACAAGAGGTGTAATGGACCAAACATTTTGGAATTTTGGAATGGTATTTTGGGATTGAGTCCTGCTTGTTGTAAAACTAAAGTATACCAAAAATGACTTGATTTGGTGTTCTACAGGGTGTTTTATAAGCAAAGTTGTAAAAATCACCACTAATAAAGTACCTTTATTTTTGAAAATATGAAAAAATTCCACTAAGAAAAGTTATTTAGAATGCAATTTTATACCTTTGTAACAAATTTCAGGAATATTAAATTATTTTTTTGAAACTTCCCATTTTTTCAATAAATTAGTATTTTATTTTGAACCATTCAATTAAAACTGCATAGAAATTATTTTTAGTGAATTAATATTTAAAGTTATTTAGAAGCTAAAAGTAGGCTATGAGAAAAGCAGTGGATACACATTTATCATTTATTATTGACATATCTCTCAAACGTAGTCAATATTATCCTTAATTTCTGTTTCAAATTAACGAACCAAGCATAAAAAAATTAAGTGAAAATGGTACTCACAGTGCGTGAAAAAATTTATATTGTGCAATGCTACGGAATTGGCGGTGAAAACTCGCTAAGAAAAGTGGTAAGCCAATTCAATTTCAAATTTCCAAACACTGCTTTGTCACGTACTCAGGCTATGAGAATAATTAAAAAGTTTCTGGCTACTGGTAGTGTTCTTAAAATGAAAAGAAAAATAAAAGCATATGATGGGGCTATTATAGCTCATGCCTCTGTTATAGAAAATCCTAGGATGCCACTAAGAGAGAGATCATCTCTTATTAATATTAGCAAAATTTACAAGACAAAGAAAATTAGGGAATATAAAACAAATTATAAACATACGCATTTTCTCAGATGAATCCACATTCAAAACCATCTCAGAATTGTCGGTTTTGGGCTTCTGAAAATCCAAATTTTAGAATTCATTGTAGAAGACAATATTATAAAAAAGTGAATGTGTGGTGTGCAGTTTCTTATCACGTTGGAGTTATTATTTCATTGAGGGAAGGTTAAATCAGCACACTTATTTACAGCTTGTTGAAAGATTTTCTGAAGAACATTTAAATATTTTAAGAGAAATGCCTTTAGTTCATTTTCAACATGATGGTTGCCCTGGCCACTTCACAGAAATGGTTAATCGGTGGTTTAAATTAAATTTTGAAGAAAATTGGATTGCCAGAAATGGACCGATCAAGTGGCCGGCGAGATCCCCAGACCTATCAATATTGGATTTCTTTTTATGGGGTCGCCTCAAGCAGTTGGTTTACGCTGAACCACTTCTAACGATGTAACAGTATTGAAGCAGAGAATTTCAAATGCCGTAAACTTCATACCGTTAGATCATATTCGAAACAGTTTTAAGGACTTCAGGGGAAGGATCGAAATGTGTGTGGATGTGGGTGGTAGCTACGTCGAATAATTGTAAACATTGTTTTGTATTGGTCAATAATTAATTTGTTTGTGAATCTGTTATGTTTTTGACATTTATTACTTGTTATAATTTTTAAACCTCATTAATCTTCTGTTAGTAATTGTTTCTTGTTTTACAATTAGTTCGATTAACATTATACCTTCTTACATCTCGTATATTCAATTTTTTATTTACCAATAGCCTACTTTTTGAGATGATTAACATTTGCTTCTACACAACTTTAAATATGAATTCAATTCAAAAATGGGAAGTTTCAAAAAAATAATTTTATATTCCTGAAATTTGCTATAAAGGTATGAAATTGCATTCTAAATAACTTTTCTTAGTGGAATTTTTTCATATTTTCAAAAATAAAGGTACTTTATTAGTGGTGATTTTTACAACTTTACTTATAAAACACCTTGTAGAACACCAAATCAAGTCATTTTTGGTATACTTTAGTTTTACAACAAGCAGAACTCAATCCCCAAATACCATTCCAAAATTCCAAAATTTTTGGTCCATTACACCTCTTGTTACATCTATCCTGGAACACACTGTACATATATTTGGACCCGCTAAAACCGAATCCGAAGTCAGAATTGTCAGATTGGCTCGTTTTTCAACCCTGACCCCACAAAAAAAACACCACCCCACCCAAAAAAATGGTCTTTACGGCGGACCATACCAGTGTATCCTTATGTGTTTGGTGAGGATACACTGGTCTGAAAGACGAGCCAATCTGAGAATTTTCACTTCGGATTTGGTTTCAGCGGGTCCAAATACATTGGTCTGGTCCGCATGCCAGACCACTTTTTTTGTTTTGGGGGTGTTTTTTTTGGGGTCAGGGGTGAAAAATGAGCAAATCTGACAATTTTAACTTCGGATTCGGTTTCAGCGGGTCGAAAGATATTGGGTTACACTGGTCTGATCCGCAGACCAGACCATTTTTTGTGTGGCTGTGTCATTAGACAAAAAAGTAAAATACTTGTGAAAACAAATTTCTGCGATGAATGATTTTAAATATCGTGGAAATTGGTTCTATATACAATATACATCCAAGAATGTGCAAAAAGAAAAAAATTCCGAGTGACATCAACTTTTATTTAAATTTCTTTGTAGCACACCGTGTTTGGTATTTTCAACTGTCTGTCCATACTTGATCTAGTAAGGTAATTATAATCCGAACATTTTCTTAAGCATGGATAATGAACTGCTTTTAAACAAGCAGTAATTTAAAAATTTC
Organism: Rutpela maculata; assembly: GCA_936432065.2. Taxonomy (NCBI): domain Eukaryota; kingdom Metazoa; phylum Arthropoda; class Insecta; order Coleoptera; family Cerambycidae; genus Rutpela; species Rutpela maculata. Next base: position 49,485,338 of record OW386291.2, on the reverse strand, counting down.
CTATATTCAAAATATTATTTAAATGATATATTTCATTGGTTAGAAATCTAAAATTCAAGCTAAACATTATTTTTAATATTCTATTTTGACAAATTTGTAAAACTTTTATCCCCAGACAATAATTCCATATTGCAAAATCGATTGAGTCTACTAAGGCATTATAAAGAAGTGTAATGGTTTTCTTATTCATTATGTCTCTCAGGATATAATAAAATCTATGAAAAAGCTTCCTCACTCTCGAAGTTAGATATTGGATATGTTCCTTCCACTTAAGGTACTGATCTATAATAATTCCTAGATATTTAATTTTAGTTGTTCTTTTAATACTTTTCTGGCATGTGCAATCGTCCACGCTTTTGCAACTAGATTCATGCATCCCAATAAAACTTTGATTAGGAAGAGTAGTACATGTTATGGAAAATTAAATAATATGTTTTTATTAATAAACCAAGATGAACAAAAGAAAGCACGTGAATTAATATTCAAGAAATAATTAAGAATAAGTGTTAACATATATTCATCGCAACTACTGCTGTCTGATATCAACACTGAAAATTTCAAGATCATAAAATATTTATGACGTACTCTAAGCAAGTCAAATAAGCATAATATTAAGATTGCACATAAGTCACAAATAATATTTGTAGGAGTAAAAAAATCTCCTTCATAAACTTTTAGAAGCGTACTTTTTTAAAATGCTTTTAGTAAAATTGAATGTCTCTTTTGAGATTGTAAAATATATTCTGGAAATATATCTCATCTTTTAAAATAAGTATGGTAAGTAATATCGTCTATGTCGACAGAAACACTTTTTGGCTACTCTCGCAGTGATTTCTTGAAATATAGTTATAATTTGTTAATATTCGTCATAAACAAATATTTTCTACAACTGTTATTAAAAATGTTGTTTTTAATTTTGGTAACTCAAACGAAAAATTAAATATTATGGATGGACGTGCTAAAATTGCTTACGTACACTATCGATACGGTAACTTAGTCAACTAAAGCATATTGTGTGACAAATATGCTGGTCACACTATCTATCGTGTACAAGGTTCGATCATCAGCCCCAGTACTGACATCGTCAGTAGATATAGATGTATGGTGCATTTTTCCAAATGTGTAATATGCAACCTTCTTGGCCCTTGGAGGTTGTTTGCTATATCTTGGGTATTCATGTATATGCCTAAGCTAAGCTTCGCCTATGAAACTTTGTATTTTTTACATTGTTCAATAAAGACGTCTATTATTAATATTGTTATTATGTTTGTGTCTGTGTTTGTATTTAAGTTTGTGCTTGGGCCTGTGTGTCTGTGTCTATGCCTGTGTTTATATTTATGTTCATGTTTGTTTAAGTTTACTAGTATTAAAAGTAGAATCCATTGTGATCAAAAATGGGAAGAAAACAGAAAAATTACATTTCTATTTGCATTAAAAATGTATTAAAAACTATCACCACTTTGAAGTAACTAATGAACAATGTTTAAGTCATAATCAGGAAATAAATGATTTTTGTAAAAAGACAAAATTTTCCAATATATTGTGAAAACTGAAAAATTTTCGTTAAATCATCACTATTTTGATTGAAATGTAGGGTCCAAGTTTTTGTGAAAAATATTTCAGAGACGACACTTGGTAGATATGTAGTTCATGAGCAATAAATAAGAGGGTGGCAGAGGGCTAAAAACGTGATTAAATTTCTACCAAAGTACATGCTTAATATTAATAATTCTTCCGCTGAGTGTTGAATACCAGAGAACGACTACCCTACGTGCGTCACGAGGCCGTCATATGGATTACAAAAATTGTTCTAATTATAATGACTGATATATAATAGTATCATAAATACAGCTTTTGAACTAATCCAATTTATTAGTAAATCATAGATAATTTATTTAAATATATTATGTAAACCAGTTTATAGCAAGTCAATAGAAAAAAACCGGTGCCCAAGGAATCACTACTTCCACATCTAAGTCTCTTACAACGAAAATACTATATTTGCACTCCACTATGTGGAAATAATTGTTTATGGGACCATATAGTATATAATATTTGAAATCATGTACCCCAAAAACCCATAAAATTATTTGCCACATCGGTAAGAGAGGTGGGGTGGTGGTGGAGGTGAATGAAGTGAAAAAAATTCTTGATGACTTTGGCTCTTGAACACACTATAAATCACCCTGTTTTTTTCACCACCCACCATTTCTTTTAAAACAGTACAGATGTTGTCAGTTTTTCTATGTTCATCTTAAATTAGTCAATTTAAAGAAAAAGTTAAGTATAAACACTTTTATCTCCTAAGCTATCTCCTAAGCTAAATAATGTACACATCGGAGGAATTAGGAAGGAATTGAAGATATTTCGGAAGGAATTGTTAGGTATTAAGGGGATTTTGGAGGAAATACATATATTACGAGGTATTAGAAGGGAATTAAGAGGAAATAAAAGGTATTAAGGGGGAATCAGAGGTATTAAATGAGATTTGCGGATGCTCTCATCTACATCAGAATTTAAATGAGGTTATGTTGTGTTAAAAACGTTAGGTATATTACGTTAGTTAAAAACAGGTGCGTTGTGTTGTCTTGTGCATAGGTATGTAATAAAAATAAATCATTTAGATTAAAATTGTTAGTCGACTACCGACAACTATCAAAATATGCAGTTACTTACCAAGAATAATAAGACTAAGAAGAATAGTTTATTACCATATGAGACCCTCCTATGTTGGCTTTTAGATCGGCGCGTATAAGGTATTATTATTTTGTCTTAACTAAATTGTGTATGAAATAGACAAAATTAATTGAATATTGTGATTATATTCTACGGTATTTTGTCGTGTATACTGTAAAAGTTGTTTTATTTGTTTTAATTTGATGTATAGGTACATGCTTGGACGCGTAAAAATATAGAAATTGAATGTTTATATTGAATAATTACATACCAATTCTTATAGAAAGGACGTCAGTGTTGTAAAAACATTAGCGCCGAGATTAGCGCTAAAAATAGCAAGTAAAGAAAAAATATTTAATTTAATTAAACTACCGATGAGACTATGGACTTTTAGTTCAGTAATATAACGATTGAAGACACAAGTGGATGAAGGGTCTATGCAACAACAAAGTGGTTCTGTGATAATTGATCTCAAAGTTATTAACAACCTGCCAGATTCAACAGTACATAGATCCTTTATAAATTTATAAATCAGATATTTTTACATTAGAAACAAATGTAATGTACCTGAGGGAATTTTGTGTACTTATAGCCTTCATTCATATAAAAAACTCGTTTTGTTCGGAAATGTCACATAGACCCTTCATTCACTTGTGTCTTCGATTTATATCGGGCAAAATTCATAAAGTTTTGAAAATTGGTAGAAATGTTAAGGATAGCATAAGAACTACTAGACCCAAAAGTTCCCACCCCTAAATAGTGTGCTTCATCCCCTAGAACGCCGTTTCCACCCCCATTTTGAGGTTTTCTAGATTATTTCGGGAACGTGATAAAAATACCTATATACAAAATTATTCCTTATAAAATTCCCTATAAAAAATGTCTCTACACTTTTTTTCATAAAATTAATAGTACCGTGGGAAATAAGGCGCACACATAAGGGTTGGTTCCGGTCAACACAATAAATTGTAATCTTTACTATATCTACTTTAAAGTTCAATGCTTAACGCTAAAGCAGTAGCTACTAAACTCCGCCTAAAATTATAATAAATGTACCACTTCCACTCTCTCACCCCTATAAAATAATGCGATTTTTAAAGAAACGAGAATATTGTATATTGTACTTGTTTCCACGCCACCACAGAGGTAAAGTACTTGGCGTGTGGTGTCCCCTGTAGGCCGAATCCAATAATATCAAAAGGTTACCTACGTTAATTAATCTTCGTCGTCTTCCATAGATTCGACATTCATGCATGCTTGTCCGTAGTAATGGTAACACATTGTGGAGCAACGTAAGCCTGCTCTTCTGCAACTGCACCTGTTTTCGCACCCTAATTTGCATGCACAAGAAATTAGTGTTAAAACAGATTCGGGGGCCGGTTCTTTTGTTGTCCTAGTTCGGGTTAATATACCGCCAACTTTTTTCCATCCCCATTCAGTAACTTCTAGCGCAACGTTTTTCCATGTTTGAATTTGGTAAAAACGAGATATGAGTGTTGCCGAGCAGCAGCAGAAATTGTTGGTAGTTTTGATAATGTTACAGTATTGTTCGCTTTACCAACAAGTTTGTTAAAAGTCATGAATCTGTATACATCTAGACTTTTTCCTGCGGAGGTAGAGTTGTATAAAGCTAGAACAAATCGCTCTCCTACGTCTACAATTTCTCTTTCATTATTAAAACTTTGCACGATGTCTTGTAATACTTCAGTAATATAACAGTTAAAATTGTGTGCTTCATCTTCTAGGACGTCGTTTCCACCCCCATCTTGAGGTTTTCGAGATTCTTCTGGAACAGTATTAAGAGGAAATAAAGGTATTTGAGGAATTAGACGAATTAGGGGAACTACAATGAATTAAAGGGGAAATAAAGGGTATTTTTCTATAATAGGTATTAGGTGTACAAAATTTCGCCAGCGGTTGCCCCCTCGCTATTGTCTTTATCCAAAAAAATTTAAAAAAATAGCATTTTCCTTAGTTTATTGCCATAATTTTTTTTCTCTAGTAACATTCAGCTAAAATGCTTCCGTGCTAAGCTATTTAACCTTAAAGCCAAAGAAATTAATTTTAAAATATTTTTCAAAATACATTAAGTTCAAAGTATTTTAGATAATGCATCTATCACGGTCAAAAAAGCGTATACATAATAGGACTAACAAAAAATACGATTCGGAATTTTTTTTTTCAATTCGGAATTTACTGAAACCAAAAAGGGCAATTTTTTGTGTAAAAAATTAAAAATTTTACCTATATTTTCCTTGTATCATTTTTTGGAGATATCAAAATTTGCCAAGAGAAAATTTTAATCTACTGTAATAAGTTTTAATTTGGTTCAAGGTACATACATGTTGAAGGGATTTTTTAAACCAGAATTAAACCAGAGGCTACGTTCAGATACTCTTTTGTATTGACAAACTTGTTCGAAAATATGGTCCTCTTTGAGTAATTTGCTTAAAACCTTTGAATGTTTTTTGCCCCTAAAATTAAAGTTTTCAACCCCTTGTAACTCGGCGGGTGTTAAAGCAAGAATTACGTTATAAGGTTTTTTGGGGTAGAATTTGACGATTGTTCCAATAGTCCCTTTTTGTCGAAACCCCCGAGTTGGGGTGAAACTCAGCTACAAAAAAAGCACCCTTACTTCTTTTTAATATATCATATTTAACATTTTCGAATCAAACTATCCAAAAATATTTAAATTTAAATCTGCTATGAAATTAGTCCCAAGTGAGATCAACAAGTTACTGTACTATTATCTCGCATCCAAATTTTACAACCTTTTGCCATTGGATATCAGAAATATTAATAACGAAAAAAAATTAATAATATGTAGAAATTACATCTTCCACAACTACAACATTCTTTTAATTCGTGCCATCTTGTTCTTTCCTTTGATTTATTTACTTTTCTCTTACTTCATTTATTTCACTTAGGTATTCCATTTATTTTATTATTTTTTATAATCATCTACTGCAATCATTTAAGTTTAATTTTAATCTTTATTGTTATAAATGGTGTTTTATTATGGATAGTTGTAATTTTGAAGCATGGTCTTTTTGTATTAAACTTTAATTATTTAAATTTAATTTAAGTGTTTTTATTTTATTCCATTTTCTTCTATTTTAGAATGTAATTTGGCACATATAAGTGTTGTCACTTAGGCCAGCATTAGACTTTAAAAGTTTCTTGATATAGATCTTTTATAAAATATATTTAGTGAGAAACTTAACAGTGTAATCGGTCAAATTTTATAAAATATCGACTATATTTTATAAAATATGATACATATTTCTCATAAAATATCTTTTATAAAAGATCTTTGCCAAAGAATTTTTAGTCTAATGGGGGCCTTGGGAGCCTCTAACCAATTATTAGTTCTTTACTATTTTTATTTTATCTAACTACGTTTATGAATAAAGTATCTGTCTATTTATCTATGTTATGAAAATAATCATGCAATGAAAACACTTACGCGTATCTCGTTTGTCTTAATTTCGTTGTGAGGATTTCTGAGTTTAAATTTTTTCAATTCTTCTTGAATAATGCTATTATTTACAGTGTCAAGTATACCATATTCCAATAGTTGATTCCATATTTGTACAGACGTTGTAATAGGTCCGGTTGTATCAATTAGCCTGAAAGCAGTAATATTGGCTTCAGTATCCTTAAATTCATTCCAGTCCAGGGTGTGAGAATCCTGAAATGGAAAAAGTTTATATAACGGTAATATTCGTATGAGTGCAAATAATCAGTAGAGTCAAACTACGCATTTTTAGAGTTTTAAATGTTGTACTCTCTAAGTAGAATGACATTTATATTGAACCTCCCAGAATCGACTTAGGTCGAAGACAAAATAAAATTTCGACTTAGATAAAAAAATAATTTAAAGATATTTTTCAGCATAACGCAGAAGATTGGCAGACATCGGAAACGAGAACTAACACAAAAGGACTTTATATACGTTCGTTAAAACGTGAGGCACAACGAGGTAAAAATTCGAAGAAACTCCGTATTTTCACTTAGGAAAAATTGTTTTTTGTCCAGGCTATGGGAATGAAAGTATATTGTTATCATGGAAAAATGTACCAAAAACAAAAGTATACTTTTTGGTTAAGGAAAAAGAAACACTATATTTTTTACGAAAATATTTATGATAATTTTTAACTTTTTAATCTCTTCAGAAAAGACAATGAAAGTGAAGATACAGCCATTATGGGTATCATTCAAAAGAATGAATATAAAGTTTTACTGACGCGACTTACCAAAAGGGCGAAACCGACAAACGCGACAAAGGCGCGTAGCGTCTATAGGCAATTATTTAGCAAAAATAGTAAAAATGGATACGGCCGGTTTCAAATAATATAAATTTGGATTTATCCAGCAGTTCGTAATTTGGACGAGTGTGTTGGATAATCAGTAGAAAGCGATAGTAGGAAAACCAACTGTAAGTCTTACCAAATGAAAAAGTTTTAGAGAAACCGCCTTGTGCCTAAAAAGACAAAAAAACCATTTTGGCAAAAAGTCGCTCGAAAGCGAAGTCGTGTCACATTCCCTATATTGAAACTGGGGCCATATTTTCGAGCTCAATCGATATTTATCGCATGCGAAATACTAGGCACCCGACTCTTTTAAAAAAATTCGCTTGTAGTTTCTGAGGTGGTATTTTCGAACACCGTCAGAAATTTGTTTTTCACACACGTAAATATGTCGTATGGCAAATGTGGCAACGCTGTTTTGTGCAACCAAATAGACTTGAAACCCCTAGAAAACACTAATGTCACTAATACTAGTGTATATGTGAATGCGGCGATATTTTCAGGTTATGATATTGTATGTCATTATTATTGAATTCTTAATTTTGGGTCGACTGAATATTATAATGCACAAACAATCAGCGAATAAGCGGCTGGGATATATTAGTGCAGACCAGAAAAAAGAAATGGTGGATTTTCTTGAGGCTTACCCGGAATTGAAGAGTGGTAAATTTACCTTAAATAAATAAGTCTGCTTTAAAGACCCTAAATAATAAACAAACCGCAGCAAAAACTTAATCTGGATATATTGAGGTTATGTTGTACGAAATAAAACAAACCAAAACGATCACTTTGCCTACCTTCGTACACGAAATCGCTTTATCGTGTACTAAACCCCCATCCGTTACATCTCGCCCGAAATCAGTCCCATGCGAAAAGTTCGCATCAGAGTTCACAATTATCGAAAATACGAAACGTATATTTTCATGCGATAATCTCACATTTTCGTGCACGACATCGCCTCGATCAAGCTCGAAAATACGACCCCAGTATGGGGACCAGTGCGTCGTCGTGAGACTGATGGAAAGTCGTAAACTAATATATTAGTTGAACGCACTTTTGAATTCCGTTCTTGTGAATGATATAATCACGAATAAGAACCTTAAAGTTAATCACAAGCGAACCAAAATTTTTTAGGTAAAATATTTTTATATATATTTTTATAAATATTTCAAGTCAGCCACAGTAAAAACCTAAATGCTTGCATTGATTTCTGGGGAAGTTGTATTAATCTTTTCTACCAAATCGATTGTTACCATTTTTTTTATCGCCTTATTTATATTAATGTCCTGGTGGAATTTATCCGTAGGCTATTCTACTACTCAGCCAGGACGGACACACACATAGACAACATCACAACACCCATTCCCTGCGACATTGCCATCTGCCGCAGCTGAGGCTCGAACTCAGGAGAGGAGAGCGATTAAACCGTGTTGTCTCTCACGCTACCGTCTCGGCAACACGTGAAAAACGCCACTACACATCCATACCCTAGCCAGGATTCGAACCCGGGACCCCGTGGTCGCAAGCCTAACACCTTAAGCACTGCGCCACCGATTTGTGGGATAATATTTAAAAACTCCTTTAAAGAGGGTTTTTAAATATTATTTGGAGAGGCGATTCTCTTCAAATTATATAATTTATTAGATATGATAACGCATAATTATTTATACTTATTTTGAATCTAATTAGTAAATAGTTTTTTTGCATTTTATTGATAATATGACTTGTTAAACCTAGAGGGTTTCAGTTTAAAAGGCCGGAATTGAGTAAATTGGGCGTCTCAAGGCCCCACTGGTTTGAAAACTTCAATTCACTGGTTACATTACGGAAGCTCGAGAGAAATTTTTTTAAGAAAGCATCTCAGAAATATTTAGGTATAAAATCCATTTCCATTAGGTAAATAAGTAAAATTCCGTCAGAGAGAAAGACTAAATTTTTAATAGAGAGAGAAAAAACCAATTTTTATTAGAGAGAGTTAATAATCGTCGGTAGTGCATCATTGGCCTATTACTTGCTGTATCGAGTTGTATCTTATCTCGAACCCGCCTGGAAGTGGAAGAACAGGGGAGAACGCGACTGGCGCCCTTAATAAATAAATTGGTGTCGCGTCACTCAGACGCATGGCAGTAAGTTCTTCTACAATATAAACGAATCCCTTCTAATATAATAATGAACGGCAAAACTGTCTCAAATCTAATTCCTACAGAGTTCTAGATCCTTCGGTGTGACGCTGTCTCTGAAGTAGTTACCACAAACCAACCACAAACCAACCAAAACCAAAACACTTGAATACTATTACTCGACGCGCGTTTCACCAATCATGTTGGCATCATCTGAAGACGATTAAAACTAAAGTGTAACTAAAAACGTTCCTGTATTTATACTAATATAATTTCATGGTTGAACGCACTTAACCAATTCTGTCATCCCCACCTAAACTCTACCAATACAGCGGACTATTTGAAATAGGCCACTTGTCGTTATTTTCATATTGTTCTTACATTTTCCAATTTCGAAGCTTTCAAAAGCATCCAGGATGTCTGTCATTTGTTACACTCCTAATTATCCTTAAGATTATCCTTAAGTTATTGATATCCATTTCATGAGTGTTATTGAAATGAAATTAGGCAACACTAGATTTTTCAGTTTTTCCACTTTTGAGGTGAGCAATATGTTTTTCAAATCTTGTTAAAATTGAACGTTTGACTAACATACCAATTACAATCCCTATAACTAATTTGAAATGTATGTTATATGCTAAACAAACCACATCAATGTATTCAAATATCTAAGTATCTTATCTAAATAAGTAACTTTATATTCTTATCATGGTACGTGATATAATTTGATACATTTATCACCTAAGCGATAACAACTTCCTAGACTTCTCATGTGAAACGCTGGCACGGCAACAATTGCCAGAATGCTGTGCCTACGTTGATATCAAACCTTATAAATATGACCAACAGACGCATTTGCGTTCAATATACATTTAATCTTTATACCAAGCATATTAACTATTGTAACATTTATATATAACCAAATATAATAATATAAAATATTGTGTAAAACCAAAATAAAAGTTTTTAAAAAGCAAATCAAGTTCTAAGTGATATAAAAGTGGCGCAGTCGGTAGGATTGGTAATAACGCCTGGAGGAAAAGCCTAACTGACGAAAACCTCCCCGAAGAACAAGGAACATCCCAAAAAAAAGGCCTAACTTCAGGAAAGGATCGCCGGAACAAGGAGACCTTTGACGACGGGCGGCGGATTCCAATCCCTCAATCAAAAAAGGACCTACGTCTACGAATGAAGATTTATTACGTGTAAGTACTTATTGAATCATCTCGTTTTTAGTGCAAATTTAATTAAAATAATAATCGCATCATTTCTTGCGTATTGTCCGTGGAAAAGAACAGTTCTGTTGTCCATTGCTAGTATAAGTAAAATAAATCTAAGTTTTCAAATTCAAATTAGTTTATGCCAGTAACTACTCGAAATATGGCTCACCAACAACAACAAAACCAACAACAGCACGAGCCACAACCTCAACCTCAACCTCAACCTCAACCTCAACCAGACGTTGTTGAACCGTATAAATTGAGCGAAATATTTTCAATTATTCCTGAATATGACGGTAATCAAATAAATTTAAATACATTTTTAAATTCATGTAGAACTGCTTTTGGCATGTCAATTGGTAACCAGGTGGTACTTTTAACTGTTCACATAAAAAACAAATTAAAAGGTCGTGCAGCTGAACTAGTGAACTCTAGAAATCCCACTCATTGGGAAGAAATTAAAACTCTTTTAGAGAATCATTTCGGCGATAGTAGAGACCTAACCTTCTTAATACAAGACTTGCAAAGAATGCGACAACTTCCCGGTGAATCTCCGCTCAGGTTTATTACGCGCTTACAAACCCACGAAGCAAAAATGCATGCTTCTGTTCATAAACAGCGGTTAACAGCGGCACAAAAACAAGCCCAAACGCAATTAACTGAGGGCATGGTTTTGAACACCTTACTCACGGGACTAGAACCCAAACTTGCGCATGTTGTTAGGGCAAGCGACCCTGAGAATATGCTAAAAGCAATAACGAGAGTTCGAAAAGAACTCCAATTAAATTACTTTGAAATGCAAAAAACCAATCGCAACAATAGTGCAATCACTCCCACGCGTAACCAAAACTTCCCCTTACCTGCAAGACATTGTTCATTTTGCAAACGTACGGGACACGTCGCTAATGAATGTCGTCAGAGACAACAAAGTTCTCGACCCCCAAATTTTGGTACTCCCCAAATCTATCCTAGGCCTAATTACTATAACCAAAATCCTGGAAGCTCACAAAACTTCCAGCAACAAAGACCACCCGTCATTGCACCAAACCCAAATTTCAATAATGCAAGACCACCTACGATTCAACCTAACCCCAATTATTATAGACCAAATTCAAATAGAAAAACGCTTCACCTTAATCAAAATACTGAACCCGAAAATCTAGAGCAACAATATCAAAGTTATTACGTTCACGATAACCCTTACGAAAATATTAACGAGGTATATTATACTGATAATAACCCCTACACAAGTCCGAACTATTATACAGCTAATACTTCGGAATACGACAACAGCAACGAAGACTATTATACTGCTAATGGTCCCTCCGAAAATTATTACTCGGACGAACCCACCTTCGATACAACACCTGTATATAATCGAGATTTTCGATCAGGCCCACATGCCCAGTCGGACCCGCCTTATCACAAAACCGGAGACCCCGAGAGGACAGTATTGCAAACCCAATTTGGCAAAATGAACTTCAATTTCAACCCAAATCTCAACTTCCCGGAACAACAGTTCATATAAGCCCCTTATTGTCTGTCAAATCTAAAAATTTGTATTATATCTATGACATTACTAACACGCATAGATTATTAATCGACACAGGTGCTGGACTATCTATATTCAAACCCAAAATTTGTGAAAATTATAGTAGGAGATGTCCGGAAAACATTACGATCCAAGGCATAACTGACCAAAAAATAAATATTAACGAAGCCGTCTTTATCCCGTTTGACAACAACGAACCATTCAAAATTTATGTATGCGATCTTGACATAGAATTCGATAGACTCCTAGGGTCTGATTTCTTAGAACACTACAATTGTATAGTGGATATAAAAAACAAAAACCTTATAACAAATTTCAAAACAATTCCGATTCACAAAGTTACAGACCAGGGTCTGCCAAACGTACAAAATTACCCAAATTCAGATACTCGAGATACCACTCGTAATATATCAAATATAATTTCAATTGAACCACGTATAGAACAAATTACCAAACTTAAATGTCACTTGACCAATACGGAAGCTATACTGCTAGCTACCGAAATAGACAAGGTAAGACTCCCTAACGCGATAGTTCAGATAGACGATAAAGGCGAATTTATTACCTCTATATTAAACGTAAACGCGGTACCCAAAACCGTTAATTTTTCAAATTTAAAACTAGAGCCGATCCAAAATTTCTCACTGAATAATATAGATGAAGAAACCTCCCAAACTTGCGTAGACAGACATTATGAAATAAAAAACCAACTCCGTCTAGACCACCTAAACATGGAAGAAAATGAACTAATAACTCAACTTTGTCTAGAATACGCGGACATTTTTTATCTTGAAGGTGACCAACTAACTTTCACCAATGAAATTAAACACGCGATAGATACCAATGACGCGAAACCGGTATTCACGAAATCGTACCGATACCCTCAGATACACAAAGAAGAAGTCAAAACGCAGGTATCCAAAATGTTAGAACAAAATATAACTAACTCCCCCTGGCCATCTCCAGTGTGGGTTGTCCCTAAGAAACTTGATGCTTCGGGCAAGCCGAAATGGCGTGTGGTTGTAGACTACAGAAAACTCAATGAGTTAACTGTAGGAGACAAATACCCTCTACCCAACATCTCAGATCTCCTGAATCAATTAGGCAAATGCCAGTACTTCACAACATTGGACTTGGCCTCTGGGTTCCACCAGATCGAGATAGACCCGAAAGACATCCCGAAAAGTGCATTTAGCGTAGACAACGGGCACTATGAATTCGTTCGTATGCCCCTCGGCCTTAAAAACGCCCCTTCTACCTTCCAAAGGGTTATGGACAACATCCTCACGGGCATTCAGAACGAGAGATGCCTGGTATATATGGATGATATTATCATATATTCCCCGACAGTTCACGAACACATTTCTTGTCTCACAGAAGTGTTCAAACGCCTTCGAAATGCTAACTTAAAAATCCAACCTGATAAATGCGAGTTCCTTCGTAAAGAAGTCACATACCTGGGTCACCTCATAACCAAAGAAGGAGTAAAACCAAACCCTGATAAGGTACAGTGCATCCAAAACTTTCCGCAACCCACTAACCAGAAGGAAATCAAATCCTTCCTCGGGTTGGCAGGTTATTATCGCAGATTTATAAGTAATTTCGCGAAACTATCCAAGCCCCTCACCAAATTGTTACAAAAGGATGTCCCTTTTGCTTTCGACTCAGAATGTCACAAATCCTTCGAGGAATTGAAACAAGCCCTCACTTCGACCCCAGTACTTATCTACCCAAACTTCGACGAAACGTTTCTACTCACCACTGACGCAAGCGCGTTCGCCATCGGCGCCGTGCTCTCACAAGGCCCAATTGGCAAAGACTTACCAATAGCTTTCGCCTCAAGGACCCTCTGTAAAGCCGAAACCAAATACTCAACCATAGAGCGTGAACTTTTAGCTATAGTATGGGCCGTGAAACACTTCCGTCCGTACATATTTGGTCGAAAGTTCAAACTAATAACTGACCATAGGCCTTTAACGTGGCTCTTTTCGATAAAAGACCCCAGTAGCCGCCTAGCACGCTGGCGACTGAAGCTTGAAGAGTAGAATACGAAATCGAATATAAACCCGGCCGCATTAATAAAAATGCAGACGCTCTTTCCCACATAAAGATAAATCACATTCAAGATTCCTCTAACTTTCAAGCAGAATCAAAATTAGTAACGTACCCCATTCAAAGTCCCTCGACTCCAATAGAACCCGATCGTGATAGTCAGGACACGACAAGCGACACAACGGAAACAAACGAACAAGAAAATGTCCTGAACGAATTCGAAACCTTCGTAAAATTGTATAAAACAAAGTCACTCACCGACTATTCTAAAATTGAATTTTCGAACGGGCAACTCCTGGACAAAACCAACAAAAATATAGTGACCTTTTTCCAACAAAACAATCTCAAAGATTTTCATTACAAAATCCTTGAAGACTTGTTCGAAGAAAACGCAGACTTCCGAGATTTAGAATTAAATAAATTATCGAGTAAGTTGGTGCGACATAGAAACTATTTTATCGTGGCTCTACCATACGACCCCGAAACCGTAATCCAAAATCTATTCATCTCGCTATACAAAGGTCGTGAAGAGTTCGACGACTCCAAAACGTATTGTATCGAAAACAATGTCGAACTTCCTATTCTCGAAATTTTGTCATTTCTTTTATCGGAAAAAGACGTGAAACTTAAAATATGTCAAAACGTTACTAGAACACCCAGTGACGACGAAATTCCAATTATTATCGACCAGCATCATACTGGCAAAGCTCATCTCCACCGCGGAATAAATGAGACTATTCGTCGTATTCGAGAGAAATACAATTGGAAAGGATTGACAAAAGACGTCGAAAATTCCATAAAAGCCTGCAAAATCTGCCAAGAAACAGAAATCTGTCGCAAAAATTTAGATAACCCTCTCGTAATTACGGAGACACCTAAATTCCATTTCGAACGTATAAACATAGACGCCCTAGAAGTCCCAACGAAAAATTACGCATTTACTATACGCGACGAACTTACAAAATTCACTCAAGCGTATCCTATCAAAGATAAATCAGCAAAATCGATCGCAAACACTCTACTCGTTTACTTCCAGCACTTCGGAACACCCCTTCGAATCCATTGCGATTATGGCCGAGAATTCGGTAACGCCATCCTAAAAGATTTATGTCTCCTCTATGACATCAAAGTAACGCAGTCTAGTGTCGGACACCCCCAATCCAATGGTTCCTTAGAAAGGTTTCACGCTACCTTGTTGGAAATGATCCGAGCACACGTGGCAGAACACCCTGACGAACACCCCTTCAACATATTACCTTACGCGATAATATGCTATAATACCTCTACTAACAAAACTCACGGATTTACACCCTACGAGCTAGTCTTCGGACACACATCCAGCAGACCACCTGAAACGCTATATAAATCAGGAAGAACTAGTTACGAAATACGTCAGAGACTTAAATAATCGCCTCTCTTATTATTATAAAGTCGCGCGCGCCAGAACTGAAACACAATAACAAAGAGCGAATGTTCGGTTCGACGCCCACGTTTCAAAGGAAACCCCCGAATATCAGATTGGTCAAAAGGTGTATTTAAAAGAATCCCAAATCACCGATAAGTTACGTAATAAATATAACGGGCCATTTGAGATTTTGGAACTTCACAAAAACTCAGCCACCCTCCTTAATAAAAAAAACAAAACAAAAAACTAAAGCTAACTTTGACAGGTTAAAACCATATATTGAAGCCTAAATTGCCTTACAGGTTCACCTTGCTGATTGGAGCAGCCATGTCCCAGTGCCAAATAACACCCATCAATAACACCGTCGGAGTCTATTACCACGACGAAACGAGGATAATAATTTCTAATAATAAATGGACTCTGCTAGTCCATAAAAATCTATCAAGCCTCGAAGAAGCCTTTATCAACAACAACAAAATTTTAGAATCAATTGTCAATATATTCACCCCCGATACACGCGAAACGAAAGAATTCCTAGTCAAAGTCAAAACACACATAACACTCCTAAACCAAGTATCAAATTCCCTTAAGGTAAAATTTGGAGAAATCTTTGTTAACACCAAACGATTCAAGCGCGGTATATTAAATGGAGCAGGTAGTATATTTAAAGCAATTACCGGCAATCTAGATGCTGAAGATGGACAATTCTTCCCAGACAGTATTAACAAATTAAACAAAGATCAACATCAAATAGGAAACCTCCTGAAAAATCAAATATCCGTTACCTCTACCGTCATAAAAACCTTTAACGAAACGATCCAAAATATGCAAATTAATATAGTAACGTTTAACGAGGATATGAAAAAGATTCAAATCGGACTGCATAAAGTAAATGATAGAGTTGCACTGGTTCAAGCCGAACTAAAATTTATCGAAACATGTGAAAAATTGACTGAAAGTTACTTGTACCTCCAGAGCAACCTTGATGACATTTTGAACGCGATCACATTTGCTCGTCTGAAAATAATACACTCTTCAATTATTTCACCCGAAAGTTTGATTACTGCACTTCAGGAAATCTCTCAAAACTTAGTAAAAAATAATCTACTCCTACCTGTAAAATATTCAGAAATTCCCCAATACCTATAAATTATCGAACTAGAAGCCTTTCAATCAAAATCAGATCTTGTTTTCGTTCTAAGAATACCACTAGTAGAACAGCAACTCTATACCCTGTATCATTTGTATCCTATCCCTATACTAGACAACAGAACTGGCCTTCACCATGTCTTGTCATTCTCACAAAAATTCATTGCGCGTAACGATGATTCACTAATGTACATCCCCGTCAAGGACCTGAGTACATGCAGACAACTAGATTCCCATAAGAAACTATGCTCAGACCTCTACGCCTACCCGATCGACAGCAGTGCAGCATGCGAAGCCCAGCTACTAAAAAACTTCAGAAAAATCCCAGAAAACTGTGTAAGTTCCCTCGTCTATGGACAAGGTTATAACGTTCAGAAACTACAAGGCAATGTGTGGTTAATAATTGTCTCTGAACCTATTCACATCACCATAAACTGTAATAAAATGGACACAAAAATCACCAGTGTTAATAAGAACTCTATATTAAAACTCCACCCGGACTGTTACGCGTTTGTCGGTATAACAAAAGTGCAAGCAGAAAGCCGCAATACCATCAACATTACGGACAATTCACATCCAGTGGTTATACCCTATGACTGTTGTAGTGACATTCCCGAAAAGCTCCAGCTACCCAAGTTGGAACCTCTCCAGCTCGATCATCTAAATGTCGAAAATCTAGACATAGCCAACCACAAACTCGAGCAATACTCTAGAGACTTAGACAAACTAATAAACGAGCCATTTATAACTAAACATTTTTCCTTAAGCATGTATACAGTTATTGGTCTGTCCATCTGTCTCCTAGCCGCCTTCATCACCTGGAAATGCAGGAAAAGATGCTGTGGTTGTAAGGAATCCAAGGACGCCACCCCTAATGAGATGCTGAAAAGAATTGGCACCCTCCTGAGAAGAAGTCCTCATCTACCTACAGAAGAGGAAGAAATGATCGATTTTCCCCAAAAAGTCGGTGAATAACACCGACTTTTCAAAAAGAAAGGGAGTTGTTATATGCTAAACAAACCACATCAATGTATTCAAATATCTAAGTATCTTATCTAAATAAGTAACTTTATATTCTTACCATGGTACGTGATATAATTTGATACATTTATCACCTAAGCGATAACAACTTCCTAGACTTCTCATGTGAAACGCTGGCACGGCAAGAGCAAGAGTTCATTAAACAATTTAGTAATAAAAAAATATCCATCCTATTTTCCAACTAAAATAAAAAATCTTATGAAGCAATAATAAAAAATCGTTTCTAAATCTTTACTAAAATAGACACAAGAAAAAATTAATGTCGCTTATCCTCGGCATGTAATTCGTAATTACAAGGTATTGAAAACAGTCTCCGTTAAAACTTTTTAAATTACGTGAAAGAAAAATAGATACCGTTCTTTAGTCCTATTGCTTTTTAACATGCTTTTATTAGGTTCACCTGTATCTGTGTAAGTAAAAAAGTCTAATGAACTGAATTTCACCCACTTCTAATTGTTGTATCATCATGAAATTTGTATGTATCTATGATGACAATACAATATAGTATACTCAATATTATGATATTTTCAAAATGGCCGCTGCCCCAAGATGGCGGATTGTCATTTTTTTTACAACCCCCTTGATATGGATGTCAAAAGAAAGAGCTTGACAAGTAGAAAGCAAATATGTGATCAAAACTTAAAATTCAAAATGGCGGCGTCAACATGGCGGATACGTTTTATCAATTATCGTCGGATTCCCTTGATATGGATATCAAACGAAAGGACTTGATAAGTAGAAAAGAAATATGTGATCAAAACTTAAAAATTCAAATTTGCGGTGTCAACATGGCGGATAGGTTTTATCAATTATCGTCGGATTCGACTGAAAATCGGTATCTGTGGGTTATCGAGGTTGCAGATTAAAATTATCCGATCTAAATTTAACAAATTGTTTGTTTTTTCGAAAGTACCAAAATTCTCTCCTTAAATATAGGACTAAAAAGTAAAAAAATAAATTAATAGTTTAAAAAACTAAAAAAACACGCTTTTATAAATACTGCACTATAAAGCAAAAAATAATCATCCAACTTGCTCTCTCTGTCTACCCCGTAAGGTCCTTAATGTAAGCCGTGTTTTTAATTAAGTATAATATTTGAGTATAAAAGCGTGGGGCGTTTTTTATTTAATCTAATGATGTGTTCAGCGTTTTAATTATCAAACCTGTTCGAAATAACGTTTGAAAAGCGCCCCAAGCTTTTATACTCAAATATTATACTTAATTAAAATCACGGCTTACACTAAGACCCTTACGGGGTAGACAGAGAGAACATGTTGATGATTAATTTTGCTTTTTATTGCAGTATTTATAAAAGCATATTTTTTTAGTTTTTTAAACTATTAATTTTTACAATAATAGCACCGCAATTTCGGTGGATGGAATTCCAGACTTATTCTTCAGATACCTTTTATCTGTTTACTCACATATGACTGCAATTTGTCAAATACATACAAAAAAGTCTTGTCCTAACTTTCTGCAGTATTTTGATGCGATGAAGCCAATTTTGGATTAAAATAATTTCTGTCATGTTAATTTTCATCTACCATGCCCTAAAATGGACTAAAAATAGGTCTTGTTTGTTCTAAGGTTCTGATCTAACCATTCCGAGGTATTTTGACGCGCCAAAGCCAAACTTGTACAAAAAAAAATTTCTATCGTATCAGTTTTTCTATCCCCTAAAAGGGGCAAAAAAATGTCCCGTCTTAAGATTCTGAACTAATTTTTCTGAAATATTTTGATGTGCTAAAGCCAATTTTGGCATGCTAACAGCTTTTTATGAAAACGCACGTTCAGCCTTAACGAAAATTGATGCGGCGGATATGTACATCTTGAGCTGTTAACGGCATTTTCGTGTCTACCAAAATAATCATTTTCAATAATTTAACAGAACTATCCTTAACTAATTCACCATGCGTGGAAAATATTAGTCTTTGAAGCTCTCAGCCATTTGTGTGGTTTGGTCCGAAAGCTGAAGTAAATGTACAACCGAGGCATCTGAGACAAGCAGAGATGTCTCGACTGTATATGCCACATATTTTGAGGCAACATAAAATGGAATAAACTATTGACATATAAAATAAGCAGAAGAGGGCCCAAGATGGAGCCTTGAGGCACCCAATATGAAACAGCTATATTTCTTAGGCTATTATTGTTAAATCTCACACACTGACCCTTTAATAATCCCGATAACCTTCGCCAAGAAGGGGATTATAGATGTCCATCTCCACTTTTTTTGAATATCGGCAGTATAACAGTATTTTTAAAAGATTCAAGCAAGCATTAATCATAATCCTTAGGGCATACAAAATTATATCCATAGTTCCCTTTAATATCTTTGAATTCATACCATATATGTCGGGAAAACTGGAATGTTTTAGAGAATTTATAGCACCCGCAATCTCACAAGTCGTGACTGGAGTAGAGAAAAGTTTATGAATAGGAGTAGGAGTATTTTTTAGAATATCAGTGGCTGTGTGTTTAACTTCAGATAATCAATTTATCAGATTTTCCACTATTATAGCAAAAAAATGGTTAACCTCATCATGTGGTACTTTTAATTTACAGTTATGTTGATTTTGTTTCTCTAAAAATTAATGATTCTCCAACTATCACGTGCCTTATTATCTGAATTTTGTATAAAATCATCATAAACATATTTTTTACTGTTAACAGTTGTATCCTTGTATTGTTTATTTAGAGCTTTGTAAGCTGCAAAATCACTATGATCTTTGTAGAGTTGCAGATTGTTTTGACACAAGATAATGCATCCATCATATTTTTTAACAACTGGTTAAACCGCCTTAGGCTGTACAAATTCCATTTTGATACAGTAGCTTTATCTGCATTCAAGTCTTTAGGTTTTGAAGTTCTGATGGAATTTAGTCGTAGTCCATTCCATCCTCAAATCAAAATATATGCACACACGGACATCAAAACATACATTCTCGTAGCTCGAATTTTGAAAAAAAAAAAATTCCTTTTTTATTATATTAAAGTAAAGGCCACAAAAAAATTATTTGCCCTTTAACTTAATATAATAAAAAAGGATTTTTTTTTTTTTTAAATTCGGGCTCCGAGGACTTATTGAAATACGTTTACGCCAGTAGAGAAGCAAAAACCAAATCATGGAGAAAGCATTGAGAGGAGATAGAAAATACCCCCAAAGCTGCTAAACTCCAGAAAATCTTGCAGAGAGACAATCAGGGCAAGATTGGATCACTGCAAAGACAACAAGGTGAGTACACAAACACTGAGAAGGAGACTAGATTTATTACTAGAGACACACTTCCCAGGCAGTGTAGCCACCCCACAAGACAGAAGCGGTCCACCCGAAGACATACCAATAAGAAGGGCGTCAAAGGAGGACTGGACAACTGCAAATAAAATAATAAACAAAACAAGACTTGCATGGGCAATCAATTCATCTGAACCATACAAGTCACCAGGGCTGGATGGAATATTTCCAGCTCTACTACAACAGGGAGTGGAAATACTTGCAATACCCCTGTGCACATTATTCAGGGCCAGTCTGGTCCTGGGTTATGTGCCAACCGGCTGGCGGAAGATAAAGGTGGTATTTATACCAAAACCAGGGCGTGATCCCTACGCTCAGGCCAAATCCTTCCGACCTATTAGTCTAACATCATTTCTCCTGAAAACCCTGGAGAAACTGGTTGATAGGCATATCAGGGACGATAAACTGAGTACAGAACCTCTACATCGAAACCAGTATGCCTACCAAACAGGAAAATCCTGTGAGTTAGCAATACATGAGCTTACTCAAAAAACAGAAAGGGCCCTAAACAGCAAAGAAACTGCCATAGGAACCTTCTTAGACATAGAGGGTGCTTTTGACAATACCTCATTCGACTCACTAAGTGATGCAGTGAAGAGGCACGGAGTCGAAAAGTCAATAACAAGATGGATCAACTCAGCACTCAGAACTAGGAAAATTCAGTCCACGCTAGGATCCACGACAGAGGAGGTGTCCGTGACCAGAGGTTGCCCGCAGGGGGAGGGTCTTATCTCCTCTCTTATGGTGCCTGTTGCGGATGAGCTCCTATCTCGACTGGAACAGCGGGGAATATATGCGCAAGGTTACGCAGATGATATCGCCATCCTGGTAACAGGAAAATACGAGGGCGCTGCATCAGAAAAGATGCAGCGAGCCCTCGTTATAGTAGACAGATGGTGTACCCAGGAAAGTCTTTCCGTGAATCCAAGAAAGACCACTGTGGTCGCCTTCACAAGAAAGAGGAAACTCAACCTGGGAAGATTATATCTCCGGGGAAACGAATTGCAGGTGAGCAATGAAGTGAAATATTTGGGACTGATTCTAGATACCAAATTGAACTTCAATGCATATCTAGACAGAGTGACTACCAAAGCTACGCGGAGCTTATGGGCCAGCAGAAGAATGGTAGGTAAAAACTAGGGACTACAACCAAGAATGGTGCACTGGCTGTACCAAAGGGTCGTAGTACCAATAATAACCTATGCCTCCCTGATCTGGTGGCACAAAGCCGGAATAGGGGAGGCAATAAGAAAACTACGGAGAGTACAAAGACTGGCATGTCTAAGCATAACGGGAGCAATGTTAACAACGTCTACCGCAGCCATTGAAGCGCTACTTTGTCTGCCCCCACTACAGTTAGTAGTGGAGAATGAGGCACTCTTGGCGGCGTACAGGCTGAAAATAAACGGACATGGGACCATTCCAAGAATAGGATACCACACCGAAATATTCCAACAAATGGGAAAAAATCGACTACTAGATATGCAATCAGATAGAATCAGCACAAGCCACAACTTCACAAAGACCTTCAGGGTATACATACCCGATAGGGAAGAGGAAGGAACAAAGAAACTGCGAAGACATCCAAATGATACCATAGGGTATATTGACGGATCGAAAACGTCAAGAAGTACTAGAGCAGGTGTTACGGGGGACCAACCTGGGACAGACATCAGTCTGAATCTGGGCAGTACCGCAACGATGTTCGAAGCAGAAGTCACAGTCATAGAAATCTGTGTACAAGAAATGATACGGAGGTCATATACTGACAAAAGAATCCGCATCATCACTGACAGTCAAGCAGCTATCAAAGCTCTGAATGCAGTAGAGATACGTTCCAAAACGGTAAAAGACTTCCTTGAATCAATGGCGAAACTGGCGAAACACAACAATATACAACTGTAGTGGACGCGAGGACACCAGGGCAAAGAAGGCAACGAAAAAGCAGATAAGCTGGCCAAAGAAGGCGCAAAATCAGCCTTGATGGGACCTTAGCCATCCTGCGGGATATCATACAATACCGCAAGAGGAATGGTAAAGGAACTATTGAGTCAGAAACATATCTTGTATTGGATCGGCGCGCCGGGGATGAGACAGTCACGCATCTTCATCACCGGCGGGCCATCCAAGACAAACACTAACGAATTGCTAAAGCTGAGCAGAAAACAGCTGAGTTGTGCAGTGGGAATTCTAACAGGATACTGCACACTGAACAGACACCTAACTAACATAGGTGTGAAAGATAATCCAGAATGCAGGATGTGTGGTGAGGATGAAGAAACTCCTCACCACATACTATGTGAATGCCCAGCCTTGGTTGCTGGGAGGTTTTCATACTTCGGGGGACTAACCGTAACCCCGGAAGAAATAGCCAGAGCTCCCATTGACCGTATATTCTCTTTTTTGGAGAGGAACGGGATTAATGGGATAAAGAGCTTAAGCTTTAGGACAGCGGGGCTTCGGCACTGCAACCCATAAGGAAAAAAAAAGCTTTAATTAAAAAAAAATTGTTAATTTCTGACAAGATTTGCGTTTTCTATTTTTTCTTTTGGCCTTTAACTTAATTTAATAAAAACGATTTTTTTTTCGAAATTCGGGCTCCAACTCGGACTCCAAGGATTTGTTGGAATTTCGGTAAATTTTAATTTAAAAAAAAAATTGTTCATTTCCGACAAGATTTGCTCTCTAGCCACTTTTGAACCAAAAAACTCAATTTGGGACCACTGTGCAGCGGTCTGGTCGGCTGCTATCATCTCAGTAACGCATTGAAAACGCCACTCGGCATCTGTCTTCTTCTTTTAGCGAGGCGACGAAAGGTTGCCGCACTCAGTCTAACCCAAAGGCCAAAATTCATCCTATGAGAGCATATGAGGACGTGGATGGAAGTTTCTTCCTCATCCTCGCAGAACCTGCAGTCGGGGTTGTCAACCACCCCTATAGTGTGAAGGTGTTTTTTGAAAAAGCCGTGCCCATTCAAAAGATCTACCGCGATTCTGACCTGTTTCCTGCTTAGTTGCAGGATTTCTTCTGCTCACTTCGGCCAGGGGCCTGAGATAAGGAGCTTCACTTGCCGGAGTCCTGGGCAGGAGACCCAGAAGTCAGAGAACTGGCAACGAGTCCAGTTCTCTATTGACTTCTTAGCATTTGATCATGGGTGGCCGAGAGCCAGTTCCGGATCCAGTAGAGGTCCCTGAGAGCCCCCTGGCAAGAGCATAAGCCCGCTTGTTACCCTCAATGTTGCTGTGTCCAGGCACACAGAGAAGTTTGACACAGTTGGATGAGCTAAGTTCACTGCATCCATACTACCCTAGCCAGTATTCGAACTCGGGGCCCACTGATCTCAAGTCTAACACTTAAGCCACTAAGCCACTGACTCGGTACTTAAATAATAAGAATATTTTAATATTCTTAATACAATCGCTACACTATGATATACACCGGTGAGACCAGAACATAAGGTTCTATATTATGGCATGTACAACCTTACATGTATACTGAAAATGTGGAAATTTCTGTGTTTTTATACTTTAAAAATTTAACAGACCACCCGACTATAATCTTGTCCATACTAAAAAATTTTATATATAATCTAAAATAAATAGTCTCTATAATCGGCACATTATTTACAACTTGTTGTTTGAGTACAATTTAAATGATCTTATTTATAACTCTAAACTATTACCACTATTTTAATATTCTAACCAGAAATACTCGATTGCAACAGATTTTGTTTGATCCTATTCCCAGAACAACATGGTATGCTCAACTGATTTCTACGTTTCGACTCATTAACCATGTTTCATTTAATAATAGTGTTGATTCTTGATATCGAATCACTTTGTTTATTGAAACTGTTAAAAGTATTTTTGATATTAATAATTTAAACTTACATTTGTAAATCATAGTTTTCTCCTCATTGTCTTTTTTGCTTATTAAGCGAACAAAAGTCATGTTTTCTTTCTAATTTTGTATTTGATATATTCCATTCTTCTCAGCTCATATTTATATACCAAAGTATTTAAGGACACTTTAAGTTTTATTTATATTATGTTGCTTATACATTTAAAATGCAATTTCCTTGTAATTAGATATCCGCGTCTGTTTCTAAATAAATAAATAAGCAAAGAAATAAATAGTTCAACAAGGAAACTAAATTTTTTTTTTTGAAATAGCCATATTTCTCTGCAAGATAATAACTTCCTAGTCATAAATTTAGATTTATCTTGTCCAAATAACCCTTGTACAACTTCTTTCCTTGTAAGTGTAATAACATAACTTACCAAGTTTGTCAGTATATAGCTGTAGTACTCTGATAATAATTTAAGTTTCTTAGCTTCTCGTAAAATGTCTAATATATGGTCTACCTCACAGTCCAGAATGAAATGTCCTACTCCCGACCTTTTAATTTCTTTCAGCACTGATCTGAAAATAAAATGCATTATTTATTGTGTGTATTTTAGTAGCTTTAAGGTATTTTTAAAACTTTTAAAATAAATTAATTAAATACTGATACATCCGTTTATGCTACTAAAAACTTGTAGATGAGGAAATGCCACACTTATTGACAATGAACACACATTCTGCAATCAAATAGTCAGGGTTCAATTTCTTCTCTAAGACAGGAATAAGAAAAAATGTTTAAAAACAATCTTTTATTATACTCTTCGCAAAAACGAAGGGAAGCTAGAGGAAGGACCCTATTGTTTTTGAAGAAAATCAATCAGTAAATAAGAAAGGTCTTGTGTTCGAATCCCCGATAGGTTGGATGTTTTTTTTTCAATTTCTTTCATATATTTCTTTTCACAACACACTTGTTATCACAAAATTCAGGCTATCCAAAAACTAACATTATTTACAAGAAAACTGCGAAGAGTATCCTATAGAATGTGTAACAATTGTATAAAAAGCTCAGTAAATTGGCGAAGAGTACCTACGTTTTTAGCTTGTTATTATTTAGGTGTACTGAAACGAAAAAAAAAAAAAGAGAAATTAATTAGTAGGTTTGCTTTTAGAGGGCAGAATATTTACTAGTGAAATATTTTTGTCGAACTCCTCTATACGTTTCCTTAAATATATAAGGAATAAAAAACCAGACTGCAACCAACAGCTATTCTCCGGACTAATGCCCCGCCGAGCGCTGAATTACGAATTACAAGCCTGGCCGCGTTAAGTGCAATAACTGTGTATTGCCACAAAACACTAAAGTTTCGATTTTAATAGACACCAGCCGAAAGACTTATTCCTACTTAAAGGAGCTCTCGTGCCAGCCACCCCATACCACTTGCAGACTGCAGTTTCGAGCTATTGGCTCTCGTCAGTGCAAGGTAGGTCTGAGATGGCTGGAACGAGGCATTTGTTCACTCTTGGTACATGACGAGATTTATAAAACCACGACATGCAGCAAAAATGGCAGGCTCCATCTAGCGGCTAATGTCCATTACAATCGAAACAGCAGTAGCCCTGACATGGGCATAGTTAGTAGGTTTGCTTTTAGAGGGCAGAATATTTACTAGTGAAATATTTTTGTCGAACTCCTCTATACGTTTCCTTATATATTTAAGGAAACGTATAGAGGAGTTCGACAAAAATATTTCACTAGTAAATATTCTGCCCTCTAAAAGCAAACCTACTAACTATGCCCATGTCAGGGCTACTGCTGTTTCGATTGTAATGGACATTAGCCGCTAGATGGAGCCTGCCATTTTTGCTGCATGTCGTGGTTTTATAAATCTCGTCATGTACCAAGAGTGAACAAATGCCTCGTTCCAGCCATCTCAGACCTACCTTGCACTGACGAGAGCCAATAGCTCGAAACTGCAGTCTGCAAGTGGTATGGGGTGGCTGGCACGAGAGCTCCTTTAAGTAGGAATAAGTCTTTCGGCTGGTGTCTATTAAAATTGAAACTTTAGTGTTTTGTGGCAATACACAGTTATTGCACTTAACGCGGCCAGGCTTGTAATTCGTAATTCAGCGCTCGGCGGGGCATTAGTCCGGAGAATAGCTGTTGGTTGCAGTCTGGTTTTTATTCCTTATATATTTAAGGAAACGTATAGAGGAGTTCGACAAAAATATTTCACTAGTAAATAGAGAAATTAATTGCCTTGAAAAGTTGTCACGCACGAGAAATTCATACAGGCATTAATTTTGTTTGACAGAGATTGTACGTACCTAAGTAAGTATTTTACTTCCACATCCAGTGGAAGTAGTAACGACAAAAAAATTGAAAATGTTTATTGTTCAAATAGGCTTAGAATGTCATGAAACGCCAAGATTTTAAATTTGAGCGAAAAAAAAATTTGTCTATCTGTCGGTCTGTCGGTCTGTTACTTTTTTTGTACGCACTTTAACGGGATCTGGAACTAGATTCGAAGGGTTGGGGGGTAAATTGGAGCAAATGCTGCGTAAATAGGTAAATCAAGCAAGTAATAAGAGTCCATAAAATTGGTATTTAGTGTATACAAGAGAAGCTAAGGTTTCAAAAAATTTTTTGGAAATAACCACCCCCATTACCACCCCTACCTCATTATTAAAGGGGATGAAAAAAAAATGTGATTTAGTGTGTGTACAAGAAACAAAAGCCTCAAAATACTTTTTTACTTCATCCACCTCCACTACCACCCCGTTATTACCACCTCCACACCACTACCGTGTGGGATATCGTTTTATGGGTTTTTGATTTCAAATTATATTATTAAAGTTCTATAAACAATTATTTCCATATACAAAATGTTTTCTTTATGAGAGACTTGGATAGAAAATCTAGATGTGGAAGTAGTGATCCCTTGGGCAGCAATTTTTTTATTTCTATTCACGCGACAAGCTTTTAACACAATTATTTTTTTAATTTTTATTTTTTCATTCAAATAATAATAGAAACTTGTTTTAATTTTATTTTTTCATTTAATTTTATTACTTCCACATCCAGTGGCAATATAGTAAGACAAAAAAATTATTTTAAATTTTTAATGTTCAAATATGCTTAGAATATCATGAAACGTCGAGATTTTAAGTTTGAGCGAAAGAAATTTCTGTCTGTCTGTTTGTCGGTCTGTCTGTCTGTCTGTAACTTTTTTTTGTGCTCACGTTTACTCTGGAACCATTTAAGATATTGACTTGAAATTTGGTACATGTATGTATTTTAACGAGATCTGGAACTAGATTATATTTTCATCTTGTTCCGTCGAAGCGTTGGGGGTAAATTGAGGTGAATGGAGGTAAATAGGTAAATCAAACAGGTACGTGTCCATAAAATTGGTATTTAGTATAAGTATATACAAGAGAAGCTAAGGTCTCAAAAAAATTTGGCATTACCACCCACCCCATTATTAACGAGGATGAAAAAAAAATGTGATTTTGGTGCATGTACAAGAACTAAAAACCTCAAAATATTTTTTTACTTCATCCACCCCAACTATCACTCCCCCATCACAACCCCCACCCCACTACTGGTGTGGGATATTGTTTTATGGGTTTTTGGGGTAGACGATTTTAAATATTGTATTATTAAAGTTACATAAACAATTATTTCCAGTGTAACGAAGCAATTTTAATAGGCCAAATTGTACACGCCAAACGTTATTAATTACGTATAATTCTTTGTTATATTTTTGTAAAAATCTCTAGGCTCTGATACGTCTATATAATTGTTACAATTTAACATATTATTTGCCAGGGAAGAACCGTTATTTGTTTAAAGTGTATAAATTTTAAAACCGCAAGCTATTATTTCCGCATAATAAATATAGCCCAGGAATTTTAGTTTTTTATCCGGAATTAATTATTGTAAAGCTGAAAATTTCCAGGATTGTAGTTTTGGTCCAGGACAACACATATTAAAAAGTCCCTTATTCTCCCCCGTCGGCTTCCCTGTTTTTTCAGAGCAACAAGGGCCTAAGTCGCAAAAATTGCAGAGCTGACCATAAAGTGCAACAGGAAGGTTGTTACTGGTCCGATTTGGGTTGAAATTATCATAAAAGCTTCGAATAAGCATATTCGTTCGTATTTCATGTGTTCCATGCATATTTCGTTCATAATTTTCCGTTCTAGTGCTGTCCAAACTCCAAAAATTGAAAAAAATTCGAAATGGTTTCATTGCGAATAAATGAAGACCCGGAGGGGAAAACGTACCCTTCATACTTTGAGCTTTCCATTGGTATGTCTACTTTCTCTGTAGCGTCACCTGTTACGGAGCTACGCAACTTTGAGAATCAGCGAGCGGCAGCCACGTCCGCCATGTGCAAGGTGGAACTGCCCTGGCTGCGTTGATGAGACAAGTTGCGAATTCCTGTTTATATATTATTGGTGTTTTATAAGATTTATTGAATGAAATTTAACTTGTCAGACTCAGAAAACGACTTTATTCGGCTAGACAATCAACATTATTGATCTACTGGGAAGTAGGGTCGTCCGGATCATTATCCATATTCACGACTGGCTGTTTGTGCAGCTGAATTCTCTACAGATTCGGCACATGATGCTGCAGAATTTAATCTCCCGAAAAGCTTGCAACACTCAACTAATGTGCATGTGCTTTTTGCAGATCCAACAATGGCTAGACGTCAAGGCAGCCAGCTCCCGATAGCCTGCTACGGCTAATTTCTTGCGCTACAAGGCGGACTGCGGTGCCCAGTGCGAGTGCAGGAACTCTGGTCTGAACTGCAGCATCATGTGCCGAACCTGTAGAGAATTCAGCTGTACAAACAGCCAGGCTTGTATAATACCAAAACAAACCGTTTTTCTCAAATTTTTATGAATCTTAAATAAATATCTTTGAAAAACCCTTGAAAAATGCACCCGTCAAAAACAGCAAAAAATGTACTTTTTTGCATAATTGAATACCATTTCCTGTTTTTCCGGAAGTTGGTTTAAGTCAAGAATTTTAAATGGAATTCTGTATATTTTTATACAGTTGGATGTAGATTAGAATTCCCCTTTCAACGACGTATCACATGTTGCTTAGCCATTTTTGTTTCAATATGGTGGCGTAGGAGCCATTTTTTCTAAATGTAAAATGGTGGCAGCCTGGCGTCATTAATGAAACCGATGCGAAACAACTTATTAAGATAACAAACAAAAGTATTTTCTTATTGGTTTTTAATTACATTTTTAATTTTTTAAACTAAATATTGAAACTGGCCTAACAATTGCTAAAAATGTCCATCATTTTGACCCACACAAGGCTCTTGATAAGTTCTACTTTATAGACGTCTGACTTCACATATCCCCAAAGGAAAAAATCCATTAAAGTCAGGTCGGGTGACCTAGGCGGCCATGCAATGTGACCTAACATAATTTAATAAAATAATAATTAAGTTGTGGAAACGTATTTTGCATAAAATCCAAGAAGACTGCTCCATTCACATTTCCCTCGAAAAAGTGAGGACCAATAACATGATCATGTACAATTCCTACCCAAAAATTTAAACTCCATTTGTGCTGGTAATGATTTTTCTGTGCAACATGGGGGTTTTCTCTGTCATAATAACGGATATTGTGCCAAATCCATTGCGATGAAACGTTGATTCATCCGTGAACAACACAAGAGTGACCTCAAAAATAGGCCAAAAATCTCCCAATTTCTCACCCTTTTGTTTTAAATTAAGTGCTAAATTATTGTTAATAATGAGAACATCCTGAATACAAAATTTCAAGATGGCCATATGTTTGGTTTTTGAGATATGAGGGATTGAAATTGTGATATGTGTGATGCAATATAGGAGCATATCAAAAAATACACAGGCCCTCAAAAAATGAATACTCATCAGCTATGTCAGAGCAATCAAGATGCTCTTAGAATTTTTTGACGCAGATTTCAAATCTAAAATCGCAAAATCCGTATATCCATTGATTAATTCTGAAGAGCCAAAAACATCCCCAATATAAGGATGAAAATGGGAAAAATGATGCTATGGAGTTATACAGCTTCCATGAAGAGAAATATACTATAAGTCTATTGGCTGAATACATGAACGAAGGTGTTGATTAGGGCTCACACAAAGACATGCCCTTAAGGGGGTGAAAATATAGAAGAACGCACTACCGGGCGTCAAAATGACGCGACGCCAAATTATTTCTCAAGGGGCGCCAGTCGCGTGCTACCCCGTTCTTCTACCTCCCAGGCGGGTTCGAGATAAGATGCACTTCGATAGCCGAATAATGGACCAAGGCTGCACTACCACAGATCGGTAACGATGCTCTCTCTGGACATGAGTTCCCTCGTTAGGGGATTAGGTACCTTTTGAAATTCTGGACTTTAACATAAAAAAATCCCAACCGAAAAATTTCTCTTCGGAGGGATTAATTTTATACGTAGTATCCACGTTTTTATCCATTAATAACGGATTCTACCCATAGGGATTTCTCAAAAAACGCATAAAAAACCCCTATCGAAACTCCGTAAGGCAACCAGAAGGTCAAGTGTTAATGTGAGTTAACTCGACACATCCGGTTTTCGATACGGAGGTTCCAGGGATTATAGACCGTCAACAGGCCTCAAGATCAATTATTAAGTAACAATAGTTCAAAGATTCCGTTTATTTAACAGAAATGGTTACACAAAATACTCAAGATAAGAATCGTGCATTCCCCAATCAAGGCAATGGCTTTCAGATCATAGAAGCGAGACAGCTTACACTAACGATCGATTAGGTAGAAAAGATTCATGCATACCTTCTCAGAATCAAAATGCGAGCTTTTTAGAGAAGTCTGAGACTATTTGTAATTTCATAATTACGACTGACTGATTTGACCTTAAAAAAGTTTTACTAAATGAATTTAGTTTCGCTAGAGACTACTTAGTTTTAAAATTCTTGTATCGCGGCGGTTCACGTACTCAAACACATTCGTGAGGACTTAATGACTGCATAAGTTTGATGGCGTTCAATCAGTCCACAATTTACTTTCCCCTATGCAGTTGTTTAATATTATCGATATGGTAGCAACTCACCTTCGAGCGACTTTTAGGCAAAATTGAATTTTTGGTTTTTTATGCACAAGGCGTTTTCCTCTATAACTTTGTCATTTGGAAAGCCCCGCTATTGGCTTTCCTACTATCGCTTTGTCGAGACCACTCAACGCGCTCGACCAAATTGCGAGCCGCTGAGTTAATCCAAACTCTTTCTATGCGAGAAACCGGCCTTGTGCATGTGCATTGATTTTTATCAATTTTTGCTTATCGTCACTACGCCGACTTTGTCAAAATCATCTATTTTGCCTTTTAGATGCAATGCATCGCT
Source organism: Rutpela maculata (assembly GCA_936432065.2). Lineage (NCBI taxonomy): Eukaryota > Metazoa > Arthropoda > Insecta > Coleoptera > Cerambycidae > Rutpela > Rutpela maculata. Next base: position 49,453,284 of record OW386291.2, on the reverse strand, counting down.
AAAATTTAATGCTCATTACTTTAGAACGGGGCATTCAATGACCCTACCTCAAAGGTCAATGTCTTTGGTGGAGGAATAAAAATGAAAAATATTTTCGTGGTACTTTTTAAACTGGCTTTGGGGTACTTTTGAAAAATTAATTTTCAGGCCAAATTTCGACGCAGTTTTGAAAAATTATCTGCAAGTGAAATTTCGGCGTACTTTTGATAAATTAATTTTCAAGCCAAATTTCGACGCAGTTTTGAAAAATTATCTGCAAGTGAAATTTCGGCGTACATTTGATAAATAAAGCCAAATTTCGACTCACTTTTTAAAAAAATTATTTTTCTGTCCAATTTGTGGTACCTTTGAAAAAGTATATTATTCATAAATCTTTGTCATTATATACTTTTGCTCTCATATCCTGAACAAAAACATAATTCGGTGTTTCTTCTTATTTTCACCTGGTCATTTCTAACGCCTTATAGAACCCAAAACGGTCCTTATGGACTGATCTGTGCCTCTGCAGACTCTTAAAAAATGTCCTTAAATGAAATCTTTGCCTAAGTCGAATTTTGATTCTGTCTTCAACTTAGGACGATTTTGGAGAGTTCTACAACAAAAACTACGCCAATAGAATATCAAACTGCACAAGAGCTTCAATAATTGGTGAAAAAGCTTGAACCCTCTAAGCTTTATTAATAGGAATGAACCATAAATCCGTTACGACCTAGTACACGAAAACAATCCATTACAGAGTAAAAAACTACCTTTGAATCAGGGAAAAAATAGTGAAAGTACCAGATATCGCATTTTGATTAATAATTAAATATCATGAAATGTAACATATTTTTGACACCCGATATAATAATAATTTATTTCAAAAATGTTTTTCAGTAAATACATCATTATAAAATGATACATGATACATTTTTAGAAAAGATAATTAATAAATCGCGAAGATATGGCAGTTAGAAACTGCCAAAAAAGAAAACAGAATAAAAATCATAATTTGGCAACGCGGTATTCGATTGGCAAGATATTTTAGGATGTGTTACAGGAACTCTTAGAGGCTTAACTGGCGCCAAAAAATATAGGGTGTTCCATTTAAAAAAACTATACTTTCTTGTGTAACTCGTATTTGTGACATGTTGCATAATTGAAAATAATTTTACGTTGTAGTAGAGATGAAACATTGAAAGTTTTGTTACGAACGTTTTTTTATAAAGTTAGCCGTTCTTGCATAATTTTCCGAGGGAACACTCACTGAACACCCTGTATATTAACGAATGATAAAACATGCCAAGGACATCGTTGAGATTTACAATTCGCAGATTTCCATAATTTTGAATAATTATCTATAACTTCTATAAAGTGTCTCATGTATGTATCTCGTTTTCTAATATAATTTGTTAGCATATAAATGTTTAACAGCATCGATATCAGTCCAATAAATAAGCAGATTGTTAGCACATTTCAACAAATGTCCCGCATTTGAGTAAACCTATATTGATATAGTATTAATATTAACCAGATGCCCACATTCGCGGATATATTTTTTGCATTGCAGACTGAACAAACATTTTAAGCTTTTTATTGCTCTGTACCAGGCTTATGATTCTGGCAAATATTATCTCTATATTGCAGTTGTTTGTTTAAAATAGGAAAGTGTGGTATAATTGAATCCTATGAAATCCAGCAAATAACCAGAGAACAAAAGTTGCTATTCAACTCTTGCATAAAAATTATACTCTGCAGAATTTTGTAAACATTGGTCAGAAATTTACATATTTTAATTAAAAATGCACAAAAGAACAAATTTTCCTTTAATGGAATGAAAACTTTAAAAAAAGTAATTTTGCTGAAAATGGTCTAACGATGTTAGCGATAATTGTTTTAAATTGTCTGTTTTATAATAGTAAATAAACGGTCCGACTCAACACGGACAAATTATCCCATATGAGTACATTAAATCTGCCAGCTAATACCTTGTTCTCTGCATTCAATCGTTATATCGTCAAATCTTCCTTATGTCTCAGCCAATCTTGGTGAAATTCAGAGCATATAGTTTTCACAGGCACATAATTCCACTGCTGTATCTTTTATTATTTTTATCTTGATTAATTTTTTGCCCCAATAAAGAGCGTGTTGAATTTTGAGTACCTATTCAAATTCTAAAATTGTAATATAATCTGGGAATTCAAAAGGTATATTAATTTAATTTTGACCGGTAAATAACTACATGAGAAAAGTTTTTTTTTTCGCTTCTGTGAAATTTCCAATAATTTTTAAATTGACTTATTTTTTTTGACGTGTTTAAATTCAGTCTTCTTTGACGTCCGTGAAGATCTAACTAAAATTACACTGAGCGTAGACAATTCAAATCAGTAGTTTCCAGCATAATCAGAGAACAATATTATCCTGTGTGTACTGAGATAGGTGGAAGATATCTTTACCACTTCACACTAAAAAAAATCTGAAAGACACAAAAGGTAGCTTAAATTATTGCTGATAATCTTATAGAATTCATGAAAAAGAAGAATATATTAACGAAAAACAGTATTTGAAATCATTCTTTTTAATTATTGACAAATTACAGTAATAAAAATCGGCAGCTACGGAAAGCGGCTGGAACCTCCCCACTCGGTGGATCTTTGAAGCCGGAAAGAGCACTAAAGAATACGAACGTTCGATCGATTTGTCACTAAATCGGTCGGGAAAGGTTGTTGTTTGCTTGCTTGTCACTAATGTCAGATGTCAAGCTGACAGTTGTCAAATTTTTTGTCGCTAAACTTTGTTAATTCTAAATCTGTCAAACTAACAGCTGTAAAAATTCTGGTTCTAAACTTTAGTGGGGATTTTATTTTTTGACAATTGTCGAAAATTTTTAGGTTGGTATTGCACTTGGTTTGGCTTTTAGGTTATATTAATGTTTTTTAGGTTGTGACTGCCGGAAATTTGAATGTTCAAGTTTCTCATACTTTTAATGTCACTGTATCTTTTAATAGTTTTGGGCAAAAGACTTACTTTGGGCCCTGTTATTTAATTTTTTTCACGGAAACCAAATCGAAAGTGTGCAAGTGTAATAGATATATCGTTGAAATTGGAATTTTTACTGGTTTTCAATGGTTCGACTACAAATTGTAAGTAATCATGAAATAACCAACTTGTTGCGCCAAAACGGCACTACACGTAATCCGATCTCAACCAAATCAGATCTTCTGGAGCACTAAAGAAACCCTCATGCAAAGTTTCATCCAAATCCGTTTATTGGTTTTGCCGTTATGGCGCTAACATACATACATACATATACATGCAGAAACACAGATATTTTTCAAAAACCACTTTTTTGGGTTCCTGGGACCTCAAAACTTAAAAATTTGATGTTATCTCAATTTTCGATTTTGGACCAATTTTATTTTGAGGAGGTTAAAATGGCGACATTTTAACACAAAATGTGAAGACGCACATTGTCTCGGTGATAATTTCTTTATTTTTTATGCTACAGAAACAAACAAAAATCCATTTGAAAACACAATTAATAACCTTTAATTTTGATCTTAAGTATTTTTTATGTAAGTACCATGGTTTCTAGATATTTATCATCAGCATGAGCCATTTTCCCATTCAGGAGACCTTATCGAACATGTTTTTGCTTGCTGTCGCCATTTCCCAGCTGAGTCCGACGAATATCGTTATTTGACGAGCTATTTTTGGCTTTGCTTCTATACAATCGGGGCAAACCAGATGCCAAGAGGCGAGCTCTACATACTTCAAAATGTTAGACTGTTATCACCACGAATGGAAAAGAGCGCTAGCAAGGCTGTGCGCCTAACAATGTAACGGGTTCGAATTTTGGCTAGAGTATAGGTGCTATTTTTAATGCATTGCCTCAGCGCGGCGTTATAGCAATGTCGCAGAGAATGATTGTTGTCTAATTGTCTCGTGCGCGCATGTTCTGGTTAAGTGATAAAATAGCTATGGCTGAACTTTTGCAGCCCCGTAAATATAAAAATCATATTAAAAAAGACGTCATGAATGAGAAAAAGACAACTTTCCTAACCGCGTAAGGATGACTAGCTGTTTGTTATTAGAACCTACAGCACTTTTTTACAACGGAGCGCCAGTATCGCAAGATTAGAATTCCGCTCCCTTATCATCACTCCAACACCATACGAGTAGTCCCGTACATAGAACCTGGTTTTTCAGGCTGCACATCCAACATTGTACATATATTAATTACGCTTTCGAAGTGTTTAGGAAGAAACGAATAATTATTTATTTCTCATTGAATGATTTTCTCTTTAACTAAGTGAAATTGGTAAGCATGTGTTATACATTTTAATACAATCTTTTTTTTTTGATCTGGTACAGAATTTATAAATTTATGCGGTACCAGGGAGCAAATACTGAATTTGCGACAACTTATCGAGAAAGCAAGAGAATATTACGTGCCCATGTACCTTTGCTTCGTAGACTACCATAAGGCTTTTGACAATGTGAAATGGGACAAATTGCGGATATTATTGGAGATGGGGACACCCAAACATCTGGTATTTATTATTCGCCGACTATATGAAGAAAACTCCGCTTTGGTGCAAGTAGACAACACTAATTCCAATAAATGTAAAGCCGGCAAAGGCTGTGTTCTGTCAGCGATCCTCTGTAACATCTATAGTGAACACGTAGTGCGACGGGTACTGGAGGAGTGGCACGGTGGAGTAGCTATAGACGGAAAAAATATCTAACTTAAGATATGCAGATGATATCACATTGGTTGCAGCAAGCGAGGACGAATTCATACAGGCCTCAGACAACAAGCTCTGATTATGGCCTCAGTTTGAACTACAACAAAACGAAAATTATGATTGTAGACCGAGAAAATCATGACCACCCAGACATATTAAGGATAGGTGACTGTGAGGAAGTAAACAAGTTGGTATACCTTGGCATCCTTGTGGACAATACTAGCGACTGCGAATATGAGATTTGGCGGAGAACACAGATGGCAAGATCGGCAACTTGCCAGTTGACCGAAATTTGGCGTAACAGAAATATCACGAGGTGCACAAAGACCAGAGTAGCTATTGCTAACGCCTTAGTTTTCTCCATCTTTTTCTACGCCTCTGAGATATGAACAGACAGACGGTGCAGCATTTTAAAGTGCTACGGCTCTAATTTCTAGTAATTTGTATTTAAAATTGATCCAGTGCCACCTAAACATAACCACTATTCATTTTATGGAATGAATAGATAGGCAACCAACTTATATCTTGACGTACGGCGTGTTGCATGCTACAAACTGTTTGTGTTTGGTAATTGATGATGTTATTTTAAAAGAATTAGGTTTATTTATTCATTTAATAGGGTTTAAATAGTTTCAGTCTATGGAATTTACTCCTCTCATGTTCTTAAAATTAGGTATAACACGTTTTATTGTTCAAGAGAGTAGACAAATTCGTAAATAGTTTTACGTTGGTAATGCTGGGGAAATGACCTGAAGGTTCTTATTGCTTAAACCCCGAAGCCCCTGCGGACACGCTGATCTCTTTGTGGAGGAATTTTAGTGGAATCGCAGTGAGATTTCTTGGATCTATAGTATGATGATGTCCTAGCGTGTCCTCTTGTACTACTCTTGCTGCAAATATTCAGAGTATTTAGAAAGAGTGTTTGGATCCAGTGATTTACTCTGGTAATGTTCTGGGAAAAACACGTGGTTTCATTATTGGTTATGTTGATCCTCTTGGAAACACCTCGTGCTGGCTTGTTTAATTGGTCTTGGTCCGCGCCATCCTGTCACTCACTGTGATGAAATTATTCATGTTAATCCGTGGGCACTTACGCTGGAGTGGCAGCTGTTCTCTGGAATGTTGTGGGGGGAAGTCGCACTAAGACACTATAGCGCTGGGAGAGGTGCTCTAGGAATATCGCCGGACTGTCGGAATTTACAAGGTTTTTCTTTCTTAATTTTTAATGCCTTTGAGCCACCAATTTGGTAAACTTTTTTGTGATAACAATTTAATCAAATTATTTTACAATAGATCTTTAAAGAAATCATAAATTGTGAACCTTCAGTTCCATTTTAAGTACATTTAAGTGAACTTTTGTGAACATGTCACTGTAAAAGTCAAACATGGTACCATGGTGCTTAGGCATTGCGCTAAAATATAGTAGGACAGGATAGTTTAGTCCTGTTATCAACTTTTAACCTCACATATGTAGTTCTTTTAGTAAAAATTCTTCATTAGTAAATCTATTAGCGAGAATGGTACGTTACCCTATCACATACTTACATTCATATACATAGGGTGGCCCATCTTTTTCGAAATCGAAATTTTTTATTTCTCACCCCTGCAAATGGTTCCATTTGAAGAAAAAACAGTCCCCTCAAAATATTATGGAGGCAAATTGAAGGCAAGGGGTGCCGCAGAATGCATTATTATGCAATAATAAAAGTAAATGGAATTATTTACATTCTTTGGTTGATGCATTGTTTTTTTTTTTTTTTAATCAGCAACATTTATCTTTAGAATGACTAATCAAGTCATACAAATATCAAAGACATTATCTGTTGTGACTATGACATGTGTCATACTACTGTAAATTCGTAGTCTAAGAAAACTAGACTAGAAGTTTTTGAAATAAAACTCTCGTTTTATCTTTGTGTATTTTATTATGAAACGTTTTTTTCATACATAGTACCAAATATTATCCTAAATCTACAAGACATATAGTAATAAAAACAATATTTTTTGCACTAGGCCAAAGCATGCGACAGGGTTTCTTTTTTTACATTTGGAAACTGTGATTTATAATCATTTACAGCTTGGAGTAAAAACTATTTTTGGTCTTCATTTTTTGTTAAAATGTCATTATAGTCAGTAATAAGTTTGATTCTTCTCTCAGCGGCATCATTTACAACTTATATTTTGTTTACAATATTGAAACATCGGGTATAACTTTCATTTTCCCTCCATGTTGTTGGATCATTTTCCAAAAATTCCATAGACAAACCTAATTTTTGAAAAAACTGTTTAGTGTTCTCGCATATGAAGTCCTGAATTTCCTTGTTTTCAACGTCAGTAATGTTACTAATCATAAGTCGTTTAATACCCTCTTGATTTGGTGCTTTCCTATTCAAAGCTTTAACCATTTCTCTTTTAGTGGTCGTCATCAAAGAAAGATAAGCCAACATTTACAGAATTAAGGTACCACAAATGGTTCACTATTTTCCTACTTGCGGCTTGAGATATTTTTTTGTCAATATTTTGATAATTAATGAGTTCTTTACAAAAGTCTAAGTCATGAAGCGGTGCTTTACTAGCAAATGACGCTGTAATGTAAACCAGGCCTTTACATAAACCTTTACAATAAAGAGACATATATCTTCAATACCTATTTTTTCTTTTTTAGTTAGTTGGAACTGATCTTGGAAAAAAAATATTTTTAGACAGTAAATGGCTTTGGCCATCCAACGTGCATGATGAAATGCCCCTGGTTGATAGAATGTCGTGTGAGTGGGCTCTTCTTCAACAAAAAGTTTAGAAAGCATTAAACATTCTTTATAATCATCACGAGGCTGTTGCAAAGTTAAAGCTGCATTTAGAAACTTTACAATTTCGGCTTTAACTGGTTGTAAAATGTGTTTAATTTTTGATACCTGAAATCCAGTTTTTAGTTTATTTTGATCTATTTTAGGCCAAAATTCCCTAAAACGTTTAAATAGTGGCACATTTGGACCAAATGAGGAAGGCATTTTTGTGTCAAACACACTTCTCAAAACCACTTCAAAAATATGATGTCTACAAGGAAAATATAAAATATCTCTTTCTAATTTTTGTTGCAATAGTGTGGCTGCCCCATTTATATAACCCATATTTGATGCTGTTGTATCACAACACAAAGCTATTATAGTCCAATCAATGAATGCCCAAAAAGGGATTGTAGAGAACATTTTGGAGGGGTGAATTTTTCTCTTCAGGGATGTGTTGGGGGTAGTCAGGAGGTAAACATACTAAAAGTCCCCGCCCCTAGCCCCGCCGCTTCAGGGGGGAGGGGTGTGGAAATGTTCCTTTTTTCGATTCTTTGCTTATAACTCGGAAACGATGCGTCGTATGGGAAAAGGTAATCTGTCCAAAATTAAACGTAATTAAATTTCCCACAAGAATGTTTATATTCATTTTCTTCCTATGTGTTATATTTTACGAGATATTCGCCAGCGAAAATCGATAATTAATAAAAAAAAATCAATTGTGTACCTTGAATATTTCTATCAAAGCGGTTTACCGTGGTCTGCTAATAAATCACAGTCACAAAACAATCTTTATTTTACAACACTTAACTTATTTACTAACGTAATATTTTGTCGAAGTCTAGACATTTCCTTAAATATACAGTGTGACTCACTTAAAATGAAGATACACTTATAACTTTTTCATTTTGTTTCCGATTTGAATCAAATTTTACTTAAGTATAGAACAAATTAGGATCTACTTATGACCAGAAAATCATTCACTTGCTATAAAGGCAAAGCCACCTGCGGTACCAAAATATGCTGAAAAAAATAAAACATTTTGAATGTTAGAAATTCTAAAAAATGCATCCAATCGGCGCCACAAACGTACATACACCAAAATTTGATTTGATTATTGATGGGGGATATTTCATACATAAGCTCATCTGGCAAAGGGGGTCCTCAGCTTCCGCAATTTGTGGTGTCTACGTAAAATTCATCGTTCGTAAGATTAAAAATCAATATGATTTTTAATCTTTTTCCTCATATTTTGGTACCGCAGGTAGCTTTGCCTTTATAGCAGGTGAATGATTTTCTGGTCATAAGTAGGTCCTAATTTGTTTTATACTTGAGTAAAATTTGATTCAAATCGGAAACAAAATGAAAAAGTTATAAGGGTATCTTCATTTTAAGTGAGTCACACTGTATATTTAAGGAAATGTCTAGACTTCGACAAAATATTACGTTAGTAAATACGTCGAGTGTTGTAAAATAAAGATTGTTTTGTGACTGTGATTTATTAGCAGACCACGGTAAACCGCTTTGATAGAAATATTCAAGGTACACAATTGATTTTTTTTTTATTAATTATCAATTTTCGCTGGCGAATATCTCATAAAATATAAGACATAGGAAAAAAATGAATATAAACATTCTTGTGGGAAATTTAATTACGTTTAATTTTGCATAGATTTCGTACGACGCATCGTTTCCGAGTTATAAGCGAAGAATCGAAAAAAGGAACCTTTCCACCCCCCTCTCCTACTGAAGCGGCGGGACTAGGGGCGGGGACTTTTAGTATGTTTACCTCCTGACTACCCCAACACATTCCTGAAGAGAAAAATTCTCCCCTCCAAAATGTTCTCTACAACTCTTTCATTGACTGGACTATTACCTTTTCGTCCAAATTCCATTCACAAAGCACATCATAAACTGCTTCAGTCTGTTCTCTTCCAGTTGAATTGGGCAAAGCTGGTACTCCAAGTAGTTGTTCAATATCTCCACTAGTAACTAAGATAGCAAGTCTATCGATATTTCCCATTCCAGTGAGAGAAGGTAAAAGTTTTCCATCCCAATGGATGACTGGGGCCGGCAATTCAGAATTACCGAAGGCAGTTTTTAATATTTCAGCTCTTTCTTCGCGGATGCGTTGTCTAGAGCGCTGAAGTGTGGTTCTGCTGATGGACAAAGATGTGGTGTCATGTCCTAGTGCTTCTGCTACTGCCGTCAAAATATGGACTCCATACCTGTCGCTTATTTTGCAAGCATCAAATGCAGCGGCTATTTTTGGTGTGATGATGTTACATGTTCCATACAATCTCCTCTTTTTTGGCTGTGACGGGCCAGGCTGGTCTTGTAAGAACTCTTCTTGGGCTTCGATTATTTCATCTTCATTTTCGTTGGAGTCGGCTGAATTACTACTTGATGATGGACAGGTGACTGTTTCCTCTAATCTAGCTTTTTCTTGTTGACTTCGTTGCATTCGTTCGGATAATTTTTGTAATTTCTCCTCAGCTGATTTTTCTTGAGAAGAAAGTTGGTAATCAATACCATGCATAAATCCAGGACGTCCCTTTTTTCTTTGGTTAATTAAAAACTGCTTATCTTCATCTATTTTCATCAACTCCAATGCATTTGCATGAGAAATGTCAAAAAGATCGTCCAATTTTTCAACGAAATTTTTTTCTTTACCTCCCGCACTGGCCCTTTTAGCCGATTTTTGTAAGTTCCTCTACTCTGCATAAAGTTTATCTAGTTGTTTAACACAATGAAAATCCTGACGTGTCGGAATGCGAGCTTTATTCCAAAAAACTGACACCTCTTTTATTGTTAATTTAGCACTTTCATGTACACTTAGTTTCACTTCACGAATGTTATAAAAGAGCACTTGTAATACTTGTCTATTAGACGGCAATTTATTGCCAATGATTTGTGACGAATAGTGTCCAACTAAGTAAATGAAAGTATCCTTTCGTAAGGATCTAACATCAGCCATCGTTAAATGTTTCTTCAAAAAGGAACGTATGCTAGAACTTATAATGTCACCACTGTAAAACACAATTGCAAACTGACATAAAAACCTACCGTAGGTGCATTATATTTCCAAACTTCCAAAACAAATAATTTCTAGGAAATAATTACATCAATAAAACATTATGAGAAAAGAGGTAGATATTTGTATTTTAAGTAAAATTTAAGTGTATTACCGTAATAAAATCTTATCTACAAATTTCTACCTGAATGCGGCACGGGTTACCGTAATAAAATCTTATCTACAAATTTCTACCTGAATGCGGCACGGGTTACCGTTCACTGAAATATCTGAAACTTTGACATAAATTATTCCTAGTATAATAGTATATTTTCGTGGGGTGAGACTTAAAAAATACGCAAAAAAAATTCACCCCCTATAGAGATGGGCCACCCTAATATACAAGCCATATAACTTATTATTCTTTTATTTGACTTCAATTTGAATCACCAATATATTTAATCTTATGTGTTATTTTTTTGTACATACAATTTGGGTATTTTTAATAAATGTTCTCCATACTCTTATTTCTTGATACTCTCCTAGAATTTATTAAAATTTTGCAATTAATAGTTTGTTACCATAGTCAGAAGTAATACTAGTTCGAGCTTTAATAATTTTCATCGCATATCATATGCTAGCTAAAATTTTGTTTCTTGGCTGACAAGATTTCTCTTCTAAATTAATTATTGGCCAAGTGGCGCCCTCTTTTGTTTATCTGTGTTTACTCATTTACTCACTCCTTTTTGGCTCTCCGAAACAAACTAGCTGCCGTGCGCAAGTGAACATTTTTTTGCATTAGGCATAAAAAGTGTTGCAACGGCGTATTAATGCTTTCTAAATGTAGGTCTGGAGACGTTTTTTATAAATTCTCTGGACAGCCCATCGCACTAATACCTCGACTCTCTAAGAAATACGTCCCAAAAACCGACTTTCCAGCACTGTATTCTCTCGAATCCTCTAATTTTTTGGCCACATCAACCGGAGAGAGGACACTATAGAATGACTGATAGTTTAGTGAAAACCAGATGACAAGAGGCGAAGGGGACGCCCTCCAAAACGCTGGGCTGATGTCACCAAGAAGCTGATAAGAAAGAGCTTTAATGCGGCTGTGCGTCTAACAAGCAACTGCGATAGATGGCGTGATGCCTCCAAGTGTGCCATACAGCAAGTGTAGGCCAACTAGAATAATTTTCATGAATCAGGACAAGATCAGGCATTTGATCTGGTACAGAGTTTGATTATAATTAGGTGCCTCTGTTACAACCTGACTAATTTAAATATACCTCAAGTAATGCGCTTTAAGCGACTTTATAATTTATGGAAAATTGCTTCAACAACAATACTGATGGTGAAATGATCATTTTATTAAATTATACAAACTAATATTGTTGACTATAATCTATGCAGCATAATTGAATTCAAATTAATAATTTCCATTCCAATATGTAATCAATATTTTATGTATTGGAATATGTAATCAAATTACTCTGAGTTAGTAAATTTAATTAATGTTATATAGAGACAGGCATTGTTCCTTATTTCAAATTAATTGGATACTTAATTACTATACTCTAATTGATTGCTTAAATTTATAATGTCCAGGGTCACATGGAGCCAATCAAGACGTCAAGCAATGCCCGATGGGCCGGTGAATCATAGGGAGATGTTGGGCCTGTAGTCCCAAAAATACAATTTTTTCCTGATCTGTTTTTAACTGGAATTTTCTTTACAATATTTATTCCCACGGATGACTAAGATTAGTATTTTTTTACTGTTCACAAATTGAATAGCCTGTAGGTTCAAAATAAATAACAATGGATCTCTCATTTTTGTGTTTTTCAGTCTTAGAATTAAGTCTACTTTATGCTCCCAAAATTTAAACATAACGAGACACTTTGTATATAAAACCTGACTGTTTCTCTGCCTCTGACAATCATCCTGTATAACGGATTTGGCTCAATTTCAGTAATGTTATCTTCCAATTTTAAAATAAAAATTTTAAGCCTAACACAGGTCATCGCTTTAATAGGTATCCACAGCCGGCAGCGCCTAGCTGAAACTTTGTTTCGTAACAGTCTTATTAGAAACACCTCGATAACATCCTAAACTAAAATTAATACATTACCTAATTTAAGTCTCTCACATCGAAAAAATTTCGAATGTCAAAATAATTGTTTATGGAACTTTAATAACATAATATTTGAAATCGTCTACCCCAAAAACCCATAAAACGATATCCCACAACGGTAGTGGGGTGGGGGTGATGATATTTAGGCGGTAGTGGGAGTGGATGAAGTAAAAAATATTTTGAGGCCTTCGGTTCTTGTACACACAGTAAATCACAATTTTTCCTCGCCTCCTTTAATAATCGGGTGGGGGTGGTTAATACCAAAAAATTTTTTGGAGCCTTAGCTTTACTTGTATATACTAAATACCAATTTTATGGACTCTTACTTGCATGATTTACCTATTTACTCCCATGTACCCTCCAATCCTTCAACGGAATAAGATCAAAATATATTCTGGTTCCAGATCTACATACGTGTACCAATTTAAAATCAATATCAATATCAATAAACGGTTCCAGAATAATCGTGCGCACGAAAAAAGTTAGACAGACCGACAGACTGAAATTTTTTTTTTGCTCAAACCTAAACTCTCGACATTGCATTCTAAACCTATGAACAATAAAAATTTTCTATTTTTTTTGCGTTACTATACTTCCACTGATATGGAAGTAAAATATTCATAATATGAATATTTCATTTTGAGGGTAGTAAATTAATTTAGAACAGTGAAAATGTATTACTGTATAAAGCAAGTTTAAAACAGCGAATAACTAAAATATGGATTAACTTTGGGTAGTAAGCGGACATGATAAAACCTGTACGGAATTTATAAGTAGCAATGTGATGCTCTTACAATGTCTGGCCCGGCAATCTGCCTAGAATAAGCTCACTCCATCTAAAAAGCAATATTTTCTCAATACCGTATAAGTAAGAAAAGAACGTTGAAAATATCTCTAAGCTCTTCAATTTCCATATTATTTTAAAATTGCTTTTAAAAATAGACTTGGTTACCCGCAAAGCTTTTGGTCAAAAGGCTGATTTATTGGTATATCTTAAATAGACCAACATTAACTGTATCTGTCTATGGATAACTTTATGTTTTCTCGAAATATCATAATTAAAAAAAAAATTCAGGAAAACGAATTTTAAATTTAAGATTACATTTGAAATAAATTATTGCTGATTTTGTGATTTGTCATTTTGAATTGAAAGTAATGTTTTACATCCACATCCAGTGGAAGCATAGTAATGCAAAAAGAAATGTTGAAAATTTTTATTGTTCAAATAGGATTAGAATATTATGAATCGTCGAGATTTTGATTTTGAGCAAAAAAATGTCTGTCTCTCGGTCTGTAATTTTTTTGTGCGCACGATTACTTTGGAACCGTTTAAGATATTGACTTGAAATTTGGTATTTATTTTGGTATTTTAGTGAGATCAGGAACTAAATTATATTTTTATCTTGTTTCAAAGGGTTGGGGTCAATGGGGGTAAATAGTATATCAAGCAAGTAAGAGTCCATAAAATTGGTATTAAGTATATACAATAGAAGCTAATGTCTTAAAAAAAATTTGGCATTAGTCTCCTCTCCATTATTAAAAGAGGTGAGAAAAATAAAATTGTTGTTTAGTGTGTATACAATAACCAAAGGCCTCAACAAATTTTTTTACTACACCCACCCCAGCTATCATCCCCTTACTACCACTCCTACCCCCACGATGTGGGATATCGTTATATAGCTTTTTGGGGTCGACAGTTACAAATATTATTAAAGTTCCATAAATTTTAAAGTACGTCAAATTTTTGCAAAGTACGGCGATTTTTTGTTTAAAGTACAGCAGTATTTCGGGAGCTAAGTCTAATTTTTTTCGAAAGTTCATAGGGTATTATAGTAGGTTTTAGGCCTCCTTCCTCCACCCTTTTTGTGACGTCACAGGGCGCCGGACTGGTGGAGGGCGTCGCTTGGGGGGTAATAAGTAATAAGTGGAGGATAATTAATCGGTAAGGGTAATTAAGGGCAACTAAAGGCAATTAAGTGTAATTAAGGGAAGTTGGGACAAGATGGGACAAGGTGCGACAAGGTGGTGGATAAAAGAAAATTAAAATATGGATAAATAGGCATAACCTTACTTATTAACATTTGATGTCATACTATGAAAGGGTAGACATATTTACATGTAACGTTTTTAATGCAACATTCACTTGGTCTTGTGGGCTAAGCCGTCACACTAATATTCATAAAAACAATCTTTTAAGTGCAATTTGGGTATTAAAATATTTAATATACAGAATAGCTTAAAATATTTGTTTTTATGTATCGTTTTCTTCGTTGTGAGAGACTTAGGTAGAAAATCGGGATGTGCAAGTATGGTAGTGATTCCTTGGGTAAGAGTTTTTCATTTCTGATTAATTTCAAAATTTATTATATGGGATGTTCTAAAAATGCCGAATACTAATCGAGAATTATGTCTATTTCTTATGACAAAATTTTAGAAGAGTTCCTATGAAGATGGTTAAAGGCTAATTTTCCTTTTTCGAAATATACGCTGAAGATAAATCAGAACTGTTTTTGATGAAATGTAATGAAATGAATATTTTCGGTCGTCAATATAAGCACAGAAAGAGTATGCTACGATGTTCTTGAATATTGAGAAAGCCTTCGATATCGTTTGGATGTCGGGATTAATCTACAAAATGCATAATTGCAGGTTCTTTATGCACATCACGAAACTCATTTATTTGTATTTGACTTTTAAACCGTTACAATTGCGAGTTAATAATAATTTTTCAGCAATATGGGATATTCCTCTTTTGTACCTCGTACCTCTTCACCTGGTGATCGAAGCCGATGCTGGAAAGTGGGCGGAGAATATCCTCAAGAAATATTCTAACAAACACAAATATACATTGTGTAGATAATACAGCAATACCCTGTTATTGAGGCACGCGTTGCCCGATTTTATTTTCTTTTTTTTATATTTCTAACGTATTCCCGAGGGTTTCTTCATTCTTCAGCCTTTCATTTATTTTAATTTTGAAACGAAACTTTTATAGTGTAATAAACATTTCAGTTTGATGTCCCTTCCTAAAACTCTAATCAGTACGCAGTTATTTGAATAAGAGTCATATACCTTGCTATTCCAAAATATGGTGTTTATATTCATAAAAGTTTGTTCGATGATTTTTGTTTTGTTATTAAGTTGACAAATGTCAAAAGCCTCATTTAGGATTTTTGATTAGAGAACAGGCCTGATTAGTCAACTGGCGCAAATTCCGGTTTTTGTTATTTCTGGAAGAACAGGGGCATGTTCTCCATGTATTGAGGTTCAAAATTTAATTGTGAAAATATACCTAATAACATCTAAGGTCAATACATACTGTATTCATAAATTTTGCATTTTTAAAAGAAAGAAACAAAATTTTTATCATTTTACAAAACATACCAATTTCTATGAGGTGTAACTTTTTCTTTGGACCACAGAAATTCGACCCTTAAGCCTCAAGCCTATCAGTTTTTATTGTCTTTGACAACTGATAGTACATAATTTTTATATTTGGAATATCACAAATCGCAATTTGAATATTGCCGTATTGGAGCTCTAGTCTAAATTGGTACCAAGTTATAACCCGTACAGAGCTGCATGCTGCATGAATTTTATTGGGCCGTTCAGAAGCATTCTTAAGTATAGTGAGAAGCGATGAACTTATTTGAACATTAATCGAATGTGGAATTTATTCCTATTTGAGGTATTGCTTGTGGTCAAAGAATTGGAAATAGCCAAGTCTGCATTCAGCGAAATAGAAAATCTAAATGCCATTAGTCCCTTGTTATATATTTATTTAATATCCGTTTATTTTGTCACTGTTGTATTGCGTTATGTAATTGTTTAAGTAATTCTCAGTTTAGCATAGTGTCATTCTGCAGGTAAAACCAGGGAACTTACACAACACAGAAACGACAACAAGACTTTCCGTGTTAACCGTTGTCGTATGCGCATGTGCGAGATAGGTTGTGTAGTTGTCATAATATTATATTATTATTATTATTAAGTATATTTAATATGTGGTATAATAATATATTATACTGAATTGTTTTCGAGTACATCAAATTTTAAAGTTCTCTCAGTGTAAGAGGTTGTGTTTCACTCATGCTCAATGAGATTAGAACCGGGCTATAAAATATCAAAAGAACCGCCGATATTGTCGCTTCTCTGTGGTGTAAGTTCTATGGTAAAACTCTGAACAGCTGTTTACGGTCCTAAAAACATATATAAACTGCATACAGGTTTATTCGTATCCATACTTCTAATTTTGGTTTAATTTTTTTTACTTCAATGCTTATCTATATAGGTACTATTTACTTAATTACGAAAGTTTTAACTTCATCCTATAGTCCACTTATTTATAACTATTTTGTTCTCCCCATTTTACAGGTGTTTATTTACTAATCTTCATATTCAATTTTGTGTTTCGTTCTCCATTCTCTTCTGCCAATTAACTTTAGCTGTCGCCCACATAAGTTTATAATAAACACCTCCGAATTTTATTGTACGATGAATAAATTATTGTGAGGTTATTGCATTAACAGATGGCATAAACCTTTCCCACGACCCGCTTCCCACACAGGAGTTGACCAATCATTGACCAATCACGTCTCCAACTTATTCAGTGCCATCAATAAACAAAAATGTGAATTCTCTATACTTCATGCTTGTAGGCTTTGTGCAAAGAAGAAAAATTTTGAAGAATTCAGTCTACAAAATTTCAGAAATACCTGGATGTCAGACGTGCCTTAAGTCGAATAACTACTTTACATGTTTAGTAAACCTAACAGACTTTTATACAGTCTAGTATTGAATAATCTTAAAATTTGGCCATTGGATAACAAACACCCTACATGAAGCACCGAGCTAAAATTTTATACACAGATAATTGCGAATCGATTATTCTATCCATTTTTCCGATAAAAAAAATGTCGATCTCGAAATTTCTATCCATTTATGGGAACTTAGTAGGACTTGAAAATATAAAAACCGCTGCCCAAGGAATCACTACTTCCACATCCAGATTCTTTATCCAAGTCACTCACAACGAAAAAAACTTTGTATGTGAAGATAATTGTTTATGGAACTTTAATAATATAATATTTGAAATCCTCTACCACAAAAACCCATAAAACGATACCCCACATCGGTAGTGGGGTGGGGGGTGGTGATAGGGGGGTGGTAGTGGGGATGGATGAAGTAAAAAAATATTTTGAAGTTTCTGGTTCCTGTACATAGGTACACTAAATCACAATTTTTTTTCATCCCCTTTAATAAGGGGGTCGGGGGTGGTAATGGGGGTGGCTAATGCCAAAAGTTTTTTTGAGACCTTAGCTTCTCTTGTATATACTAAATACCAATTTTATGGACTCTTACCTGCTTGATTGACCTATTTACCCCAAATTTACCCCAATTTACCTCCCAACCCTTCGACGGAACAAGATGAAAATATAATCTTGTTCTAGATCTCGTTAAAGTACATATGTGTACCAAATTTCAAGTCAATATCTTAAACGGTTCCAGAGTAAACGTGCGCACAAAAAAAAGTTACAGACAGACCGACAGACAGATAGACCGACAGACCGACAGACAGACAGAAATTTTTTTTCGCTCAAACTTAAAATCTCGACGTTTCATGACATTTTAAGCCTATTTGGACAATAAAAATTTTTTAAAATTTTTTTGTCGTTACTATACTTCCATTGGACGTGGAAGTAAAATTACAAATTTTGTGTTGATATATAAAATGACACAGTCTATAATACGTAGTGATAGCCAAGCGGCCTTCAAGGTCCTTGCATCAGTTAAGACCAAATCGATATTGGTTCAGAGCTGTAAACAGCCTCTTCGGATCAAACTTCTCAGGGTACCTGGGCACAGTTATATGAGGGTAACAACTAAGTAGATGCACTGGCAAGGGAGGGCTCTCAGTAGTCCTTATTGGTAGGAGTAGGTTGGTTTTCATGTACTAGAGGAAATAAAGAACTCCCCTGCTGGAAGGATTTTGGCCTTTGGATTAAAATTACTTGGATATACGACCAGACAAGAAGCTGACATTTACCACGCTCAGTAAAGAAACTATTCGGACACTCTATTGTCTTTTAAGGAGTCGGATTGAGGTTTGCTCTAAAAAACGTGTCACCGGTGTGATGCAACACATACCAATATTAAAATATGTCAGACTGATGTCTTAGCTAATTCAGCTGTTAAGGAAAAATTGACAAAGTATATATGCACAGTGTCCCAGGATAGATGTAACAAGAGGTGTAATTGACCAAAAATGTTGGAATTTTGGAATGGTATTTGGGGATTGAGTCCTGCTTGTTATAAAACTAAAGTATACCAAAAATGACTTGACTTGGTGTTCTACAGGGTGTTTTATAAGCAAAGTTCTAAAAATCACCGCTAATAAAGTACCTTTATTTTTCAAAATATGAAAAAATTCTACTAAGAAAAGTTATTTAGAATGCAATTTTATACTTCTATACCAAATTTCAGGAATATAAAATTATTTTTTTTGAAACTTCCAATTTTTTCAATAAATTAATATTTTATTTTGAACCATTCAATTAAAACTGCATAGAAATTATTTTTTGTGAATTAATATTTAAAGTTATGTAGAAGCTAAAAGTAGGCTATGAGAAAAGCAGTGGATACACATTTATCATTTATTATTGACATATCTGTCAAACGTAGTCAATATTATCCTTAATTTCTGTTTCAAATTAACGAACCAAGCATAAATAATTGAGTGAAAATGGTACTCACAGTGCGTGAAAAAATTTATATTATGCAATGCTACGGAATTGGCGATGAAAACTCGCTAAGAGAAGTGGCAAGCCAATTTAATTTGAAATTTCCAAACACTGCTTTGTCACGTACTCAGGCTATGAGAATAATTAAAAAGTTTCTGGCTACTGGTAGTGTTCTTAAAAAAAAAGAAAAATAAGAGCATATGATGAAGACAATGTTGGGGCTATTATAGCTCATGCCTCTGTTATAGAAAATCCTAGAATGTCACTAAGAGAGAGATCAGCTCTTATTAATATTAGCAAGTCTGAACTCCAAAGAATTTACAAGGCAAAGAAAATTAGGCATATAAAGCAAATTATAAACATACGCTTGAAGAGGGAGATGACGGCCGTAGGTTGGATTTTTGTTTGACCATTGAAGAAAAAATCATGGAAGATAGATTTTTCAAAATTTCAAAATTTTTGGTCCATTACACCTCTTGTTACATCTATCCTCGGACACACTGTATGTCCACATTTTCAAGAAGCAAGTATTATTGTGAAGCATGCAGAATCTTGATGTACTACTAGTTCAAACAGCACTAGACGTTTCAAAAACTTCCACAGAAAATGTACTGGTTGTTGGTCAGGACACCGATTTGACCTTTCACAAAAACGTTACCCTGCTAAAAGTAAATATTATAGGCAAGCCATACAAAGTCACAAATTGCTAAATATTTTATTTGCTTATGTGGTATTTGGATGTAAATTTGCCAATAATAAGCTCATAAGTGTTCATCTTTCAGTATACAACCGATTTACCGTTGAGATTACTCATAAAATGGTAATTCCCTGTTTGGAATAGTGTAGGGTACGAATTCTAGATCTTTTTAGAAAGCTTCTAATTCCTTCTCTACATCAGCAGTGATGCTTGCATATATTTGTATCAAAACTATTTTTAGATTAGAGTTGACCCTTATGGAGGTTATCCGATAGTTGACATTCCTATATCCCAGAACTAATGCAGTTATTTGTTTAGAGATACAAAATCCCGTTCCATTCCGGTTCAGGTTATTACAGAGAAGCATATCCTGTTTCCCATCCTGGATTCAAAATGCCTGGAGATTCAACAATGCATCTCGAAAAGACCTGCTATTTTGATGGTTGAATTTGTCGTTTGAAGTCCTTTCTCCAACAGTAAAAGATTTCTAGATGCAGAAGTTCTCTTAAAATTCAAGTTGTAAGTCGAATAGCTTACCGAACTTTCATGATATCTACACTAGTATTCAGTTTAGCCCAAGGAACAGAGTGGGTCAACTTCCTGCACCCAGTAAACAATTTCGCACAGAACACAAGCCGGCCACTTTGGGTCAGACTTTACTGTTAATTAGCAGACCCAAGACCGTTAAAGTTACTGCTTAAGCTTGGCATCGAGCTTTTAAAGAAGCCGTTCGACAGTAGCTTCACCCTTATACTATATTATCATTTTTTGTATTATTATGTAAATGATTTGTACCAGGTTCGATGCACATTTGCAGAAATATACTTAATTCTTCGTGCAGATATCTTTACAATTACATAAATTGTATCACTTTTTATATGATTATTGATATGTCAATAATACCAAACATATTTAGACATATATAAAAGACACACATATCATAAATCTTTCTTTAAAATTACGTATGTCATATTTTGTCATTTTTGGATGGTTATTAATATGGCAGTTATTCGTAACAGTTCCAACCATACAACAAATACGTTATAGTAACGTATAGGTAACTGTAATTAATGAATATTGCATATTTCTTTATAATTACGTATAGCAAGAGATATTCTGGAGGGGGCAGAATATCGAAAAGCTTGCCAATAAAATAGCCAAAACCGATAAAAGTGACCTAAAAAGGCTACCTCTTCTCCTCGCTCTTTCGTTGTCTTAAATGTAGTTTCTCAACTATAAATTATTTGATACCATTTTGAGAACTATGTTTATTATAACATTGTATAAATTTTACCGCTCATGAAATAATATATTAGCTAAAGGAGGTAATAATGACCGAATAAATATGTTGGATTAAGCTATCACGACTCTATGACCTAATTAAAATATATATATATATATATATATATATATATATATATATATATATATATATATATATATATATATATATATATATATATATATATATATATATATATATATATATATATATATATATATATATATATATATATATATATATATATATATATATATATATATATATATATATATATATATATATATATATATATTTGTCGGGGTTGCCTTGTTACTTCCACATCCAGTGGAACTGTAGTAATGCAAATGGGCTTAAAATGTCATGAAATGTTGAGATTTTAAGTTTGAGCAAAAGAAACTCTCATTTCCTCTCATTTATTAAAGATTAATAATACATCAACATACCTATTAACAACAACAATTACTGTAATAACAAAATTGCACATCAATAATACACATAGTAACAAGATAACAATAAAATATTAACTGAATAATTATACCAAAAACAAAAATTCAGATATTGTCAAAAAATTTATTTACAAATTAGAATTATAATCAAATTTGATGTTCAAATTCTCCTCCTCAGTTTCATTACATTTTCTAGTGCGGTTCACAGGATGACCGATTGATCTTCTTATCACATACAGCCATTGTGGATATCATTCAAAAGAATTAACATGAAATTTTAACGATGCGACGCACAATGATGGAAAATGGAAATAATTCGACCCTCGGGGCAATTTTAATCGTACAGCCATAATTTTTTTTATTCTCTTTGAAGTTTGATGTATTTTATTGTAGAAGTGCGAAAAGTTCGATATTTAATTAGGTGTTTTCATAAATGGGCAACTTAGCCGACTATTGCAAAACCCCTGAAAGGGGTGGTTTTTCCGAGTTTAGGGGATTCTGTTCCCCATATTAAAGGAGTCCAAGACCTCAATTTTTTAAATCAATGGCTCAATAAACCTACAAAATAATAAATCTGGAGATAAACTTATGGTTATTCAAGATTCTTATTCAGATGGTTGCAAAAACCCCTTAAAATGGGTTATTTTCCTAATTTCGGGATTCCATTCGTATTTTTAGGGTTCGGGACACCAATTTTTGGAATCAGCAACCCATAAATTCTAATTTAAGAATTTTCTAGGCTCTATGCTGCAATAGTCGGCTAAGTTGCCCATTTATGAAAACACTATTCACACTTGTATAATAAAATACATCAAATTCCAAAGAGAATAAAAAAAAATTTTTGGCTGTACGATTAAAATAACCCGAGGGTCGAATTGTTTCCATTTTCCATCACTGTGCGACGTACTGAAAGGGCCAGATGGAAAAATGTGGCAAAGGCGCGTGGCATCTATAGGCAAAAATTTGTAAAAATGGATAATAGTAAGGAATCTAGCATCCAAAAAGACGCGTCTAAAATGCCGAACCCTGAACTCTCGGGTATAAAATTAAAGAAATGTTTATATTATCCATAATTTTATGCCGAATCCTATTCTAGAGGGCGCGATGTCGTCCAAGATTGCGAAATTGCAAAAAAATTCGAAAAAAATTATCTTTTGTTTACATTGCATTTACGAGCTTATTTATGAAGATTTTTTAATAATTCTTAGAAAGTGTAGTGTAATTTTCGGCATCGAGGTACTTTTGTTATTATTGCAGATAGATATGTAGTTATTCGGGTCGAAATATGTAGAATAGACCAACGAACATTTTCTATTCAAACAATTTTTTAATTCGCTGAATAATTTAGGAGATATGATTTTTTTAAAATGAAGCGCATTGTTTTGGTCTACCGCACGCGCGGTCTTTTCTCTGTAGGCTATTTACACATGATTACGAGGCACTGCTGTTATAATAAAAATATTTATTATTACGTACAGTACTCGTCACAATAATTTGGCCGCCTATGGCAAGTTTTATTTGATTTATCAGTTATATAAATCCGCCATCCTTTACCACAACACAATTGACATTTTATTCTTATAGAGCGGAGGACAATTAACAAAATAAACCAAAAAAATCTAATAATATACACCAGGAGGAAATGTAGAGAATTTCGAAAAATGTAGGTTGGCAAGTTTACTGTGATGGGCACTGTACATTATTTTATTAATTTTTTTTGTAAGGTAAGCAACATTTTTGTAACTTCTTTCATATGAAAGTTCGTACAGATCATAAATACAAATGCTTACAAACAGAACAAATTATCTGTATTTAATTTAAGAACAACTACAATGAAAAATATTATTTTGGGTATTCAGCAGATAACTTTCAAAGAAAACATTCGTTTCTTTCATATACCATTGGTGCAAGTCTGACCAAAAAAAAAAAAAAAAGGAAGATCGACAAGACTCCCCCCTACGGTGATCGATCGATCTTCCTTTTTTGGTCAGACTTGCACCAATGGTATATGAAAGAAACGAATGTTTTCTTTGAAAGTTATCTGCTGAATACCCAAAATAATATTTTTTAACAATGATGTAAGCAGAAATAATAGGTATTTTTTTTTTTTTTTTTTTTTTTTTATTAAACTACAATGAAATTATAATATTTTTCGCCTTGACAAAATAATGGTTGTATGTATTGTAAATTCTGTGTACATAATACATATATAACTGATATTGGAGTATTATAGGTAAGTCGTTATACATATGATTGATGTTATAATGCTATAATTAAGTGTATTGATGTAATAATATTATATTATAAGTTAAAGTTAAACTAACACCTTTGACATCGACCTTCACAAAAACAACCTATTATTCACGCCAAACAGGCCTTAGCACAACTGCAGTTTCCAATGCAATTTTGGAATTGTTTGCGTTTACCAAATATGTTTCCAGGCGTTACATTTGGACGGACACTTTTTGTCATAAGTCTTGGTTTGGTACTAATATATTGTCCTTCTAAACCCAACCAAAATCTTTAGGGATGGGAAGCAATGGATTGACGCGACTTGCTGTAGGCAGCTCTAAGAATGTGCTGGTGAAATGAGTCTTCAGTTGGTGGCAAATTTCGAATATTCGATTTACAAGTGTGAAGTAAATGGGCTCGCAAATTGTCCAAATTACCAATGAAAAACGGTCTACCATATAAGACTAAAGAAATATTGTGCAGAGTTTTCAAATACAGCAGTATCAAATGAATTGTCGAGTGGGAAATTCAATATTGACTGTAACTTAGAATCATTGGCATATTTGAGGCATGTTTTGAATACGTAAGTTTTTCCTTTTCTGCGCAACCACTTAAGACGTAAGTACATAGAAAAAAATTGCTCAAATAAATTTCTGATATATTCTGCGTAGTCGACAGTTTTTGTATTATGCAGTGAATAGGTATATACACATCGAATATATGTATCCACAACTCATTTATGTTTATTTTAGTAGCATAGTATAGTGTCGTCACAAAAATGTCTATATCAGTAGCTTGTATTATTACCTTTTTGCATTTATCGTTACTATTTAAAAACGAAACGATATCATGCATGTTCTTCGCCTGTCAGACTAGAACTAATAAACAATGCGAACGTCAAATGCACACTGGCAAATCGCGTACCCGAGGCCACGCTTATATTTATTATTATGATGAGTTATGACTACGGCCGCGCGCCCTACATTTAAAAAATCATATCTCCTAAATTATTCAGCGAATTAAAAAATTGTTTTAATAAAAAATTTTCATTGGTCTATTCCACGTATTTCGTCTCAAATAACTACACATCTATCCGCAATAATAACAAAAGTACCTCGATGCCGAAAATTACACTACACTTTCCGAGCACATATTGTTTAAACAATTTATGGTGTTGTTTATAATGAAAATAATGTCTCTCTATTACACTTGTATGAAACTACAAACATTAAGCTTTCGATTGATATAAGAATTATTAAAAAATCTTTATAAATAAGCTCGTAAATGCAATGCAAAGATAATGCAATATTTAAGTTCCAAATTTTTTTCAAAATTATTACTTTTTTGCAATTTCGCAATCTTGGCCGACATCGCGCCCTCTGGAATCGAATTCGGCATAAAATTCTGGATAGTATCCATATTTTTTAAATTTTATACCCGTGAGTTCATATCATGATCGAATTCGGACCTTTAGATTCTCGACTATAAGGACGGTTTTTCAAATAAAGCAAATTTGGATTCATCCAGCAGCTAATCAGTTAGACGAGTGCGGTGGATAATCGGTAGAAAGCGATAATAGGAAAACCAAATGCAGATCTTTCCAAATGGCAAAGTTATAGAGAAAACCACCTTGTGCATAATTAAGATAAAAAGGCCATTTGCAAAAAGTACGTCGCGAGGCGGAAAGTTGTAATAGCTCATATATATATTTGAACTCAAATCAAACTCCTTTCTCGTGAATGATATAATCACTTAAAGGAACCTTAAAACTAACAACTAGTGTCCCAAAATTTTGAAAAAGTGAAATATTTTTATATTATATTCAGTCAATCCTAAAACTAAAGTGCATGAATAAACTTCCGAGGAAGTTGTGTAAATATTTTTACCTAGTCGATTGCTAGTACACGCTCTCAATTAAATGATAGTTGCGAAAACTAAGTTCTCACTCGACCTTGTCCTACTTGGGAAGGCGTTCCACTGAAATATATAGATTCTCTTAGATAGGATATTGGATATCATTTGTACTAACAATAAATGATATTATTGGAATTGTCATAGTGTTTTTATTTATTGAATGGTTGACTTTCAATCTTATTCCTCATGTGTTATTGCCCTTAAAGCATGCCCGTTTCCTTGTGAAACACCCTGTATAAGAGAAGCTAAGGTTTCAAAAAAATGTTTTGCCATTAGCCACCCACTTCCACCCCATTATTAAAGAGGGTGAAAAAATAAAATTGTGATTTAGTGTGTGTACATTGTACAAGAACCAAAGGCCTCAAATTTTTTTTATACTTCATCCACCCCCACTCCTACTACCGATATGGCATATCGTTTTATAAGCTTTTGGGGTAGGTGATTTCCAATATTATATTATTAAAGTTCCATAAATAATCATTTCCACATATTTTCGAAAGTTCGCCGGAGTAGGGTATTATAAGTAGGTATTTAAGGGTAATTAAATGTAATTAAGGGTAATTAGGGGAAGGTGGGAAAAGTAGGAATTTTTGGGAATAATTAGCGGATAACGGTAATAAACGGT
Organism: Rutpela maculata; assembly: GCA_936432065.2. Lineage (NCBI taxonomy): Eukaryota > Metazoa > Arthropoda > Insecta > Coleoptera > Cerambycidae > Rutpela > Rutpela maculata. Next base: position 49,426,691 of record OW386291.2, on the reverse strand, counting down.
TGATTAGGCGGGTAATTGAGGATAACTAAGGGTAATTAGCGGGTGATTAAATGTAATTAAAGGTAATTAAGGATCATCAGGGGAAGATGGGACACGGTGGGATAAAGTGGGACGAGGTGGGGATAAAACAAAATTAAAATATGGATAAATACTACTTATTAATATTCGACGTCATACTGTGAAAGGGTAAATACGTTTACATGTAATGTTTGTAAGGCAACATTCACTTGGTCTTGCGGGTTAAGCCGCCACGCTAGTATTCATAAAACCGTTCCCCAAGGAATCACTACTTCCACATCCAGATTCTCTATCCAAGTCACTCACAACGAAAAAACTTTGTAAGTGGAAATAATTGTTTATGGAACTTTAATAATATAATATTTGAAATCCTCTGCCTCAAAAATTCATAAAACGATACCCCACATCGGTAGTGGGGGTGGATGAAGTAAAAAAATATTTTGAGGTTTCTGGTTCTTGTACATACACTAAATCGCAATTTTTTTTCACCCTCTTTAATAAGGGGGTGGGGGTTGGTAATGGGGGTGGCTAATGCCAAAATTTTTTTGAGACCTTAGCTTCTCTTGTATATACTAAATACCAATTTTATGGACTCTTACCTGCTTGATTTATCCATTTACCCCAAATTTACCCCAATTTACCCCCCCAACCCTTCGACGGAACAAGATGAAAATATAATCTAGTTCCAGATCTCGTTAAAGTACATATGTGTACCAAATTTCAAGTCAATATCTTAAACGGTTTCAGAGTAAACGTGCGCACAAAAAAAAGTTACAGACAGACAGAAATTTTTTATTCGCTCAAACTTAAAATCTAGACGTTTCATGACATTTTAAGCCTATTTGAACAATAAAAATTTTTTAAAAAATTTTTGTCGTTACTATACTTCCACTGGATGTGGAAGTAAAAATAAGTGCGAATTGTGTAACAAGATATTAAATATAGAGGATAACTTAAAATATTTGTTTTTATGAATTTTCTTTCAATGTGACACATTTGAAGGGAAAATCTTTATGTGGAATTAGTGATTCCTTAGACAGCGGTTTTTATTAGACTTGTTTGAATTTTCCGTGAGTATCTCTATTCCTAGGAAAATATCAAAAACGGTCACATTTTGCGATATTTTAATTGTTTGTTAATAAGTAGACGCAAAAGTTAGCACAAGCAAGCTGTGTAACAAATTTTATTAACACATGGCATAATTTTCGAAACATAAATATGAATAATTATTTCATCTTATATCGAACACCCTGTAATTAAGAAACTAAGCTCTTTAGAACGTGAGCTCATATGAACGTTTCTTCCTAAAATAGCTTAACAGCTCAACATCGAAAGTGCTTAAGGAAAACCCTGTATAAGAAAATATAGAGAACATACCGCAATTCAATGTTTAGAATTGTTGCCCTCCTTTTCCTCTTGATTTAATTTATAATTTTGTGGTGTTTCAATAATGGGGCTTAAAGTTTAGGAAAACAATATAAGCAATTTGTCAAAAGCGAACAGTAAAATAAATAACGTGACAAACCTGCGATTCTCTTTGCGTCCTAATTTCCTAAAGGCGACAGCTGGATCTGTAGGATTTCGCTGTTTTAGAGTTTCCTGAAGTCTGAGAAGTCCATCATCATTTTCGTAAATTATAGTATAACTCTTCCAGTCATTTTGGCTCACAAGAGTCGCTAAGGCCTTAGAGAGAGTGTGAGGACTAGGATATAAGTTGAAAACTCGAATAGACTTGTCAGATTGTAGTCGACTAGAAGATGAAGATAATTTAGGATTCCAGAATGTTTGAAATTGTGGGATTTGCAAGCTCGAAGACACTGATTGAATTATTTCATTAATTTCAGGTGATTCGGGACCAAATATTGCAGCTACGCCTTTCTCCATTAAATCGCAAACTGAAAATTATAAAACATTAATTAATTTTCATGCACACAATTCCCATTTTTATGCAGTTATATTGGAATTCACTCTGGTAAATTATGTGGTATGCAAAGTGCTAAAATATTGTAATTAACAATAATTTTATTTATTTATCTATTTATTTATTAACGGGAAGCCCCCAACAGTACAAAAAATACTGAGAATAAAGATACAAAAATGTGAAAATAATTAAATATAACAGAAATGCTACAAATATAAGATTACATCGCATTAACTATTGCACGAATATTTTTTAAGAATATTAAGACTAGTATTTAAATAATCCAAATTAATTCTATTACAGACATCGTTCTATATTAATAGGATTATTCATCCCATAAAGGGTTCTGTGATATTCCAGGACAAAGCTAAATACCATGAGAAGTTGTCTTTGTGGAGTATGAAAGCTTATTATAGACCAGTCGAATTAGACATAATAAAAAATTTTGCGTCCTGTGGACTTTTTTATGGAAGTTGTTTAAGAGGGCATAATAATCAAGCACAGAAAACTACACCCTGCTACACCATGTGCGTCCCCTATTTTTAGGGGTTGAAACTTTGAAATTTTACTTTATGTCCATATCTTTTTCCCTATTGCCCGTAGGGCTCTTTACCAAGTTACACTTTTTGAAGATTCATCCCTCCTCTACATAATATACATATTACACATTTGCCCTAGGACAAAAGGTTTTGGCTGTACGAGGCCGGAAAGGTCGCGCTGTCCGAATTTGGGGGGGTCTTCTGTATAGGACAAACGGCTATTATTTCCAATCTACAATATTACACATGCTAATACCCTTAAGGGGGGATGATGATTTGTGAAAAAACTTTCATCGAATACCGCGCGGTTTCCATGATACAAAATGTTGAAATTTTAAAAAAAAAAATTTTTAAAAAAAAAGGGAACTTACTTTTTTTCGCTAATTTTTTTTTTCACGTATGTATGACCCTAATATAAGAAAATTTACGTTGGTTTCATTTTAATACATTCATTGGTTTAGGAGCTAGACAGCAAAATATGCCAAAAATGGCTATTTTGCTATTGTTGCATTAAAAAAACCAAAACCAGTATAATTCTGGTAAATGTTTTTGTTTATCCTCAAAGTCCTATTCATTGCGCATAGAAAATGTGTTTTAGTGTTTAAATAGGATCAACACTTGTGTAATAACGATTTATGTCATGTGTTCTCCAGTCTCCAATTTTTTTTTGCGGCCTTATGGTTCATAGTAAGGCAAAAAGCAATATACACGTGGACGGGGCACATAATAGGGTGTTAAAATGGGTCTCTTGTTAAAATGCGATAAGATGTACCGTTTTCGAGTAAAATGCACTTGTTTGCAAAAAATTACTTCAGATCACACTTTTCATCGACTGACTAGTAAATACTCACCGCTGACTACAAAAAAATACAACTATGTGTCGCTTCTTGCTTTTTCAGTTTATGAGGGACATTGCTAGTGAAAAAATGAAGGGACCTGGATTTAATAGGGGGTTCTCACTTGTTTCAAATCATAATTGCAACTTATTTTGTGTCTATAACAAAATCCACAGTAATTTTACCTTCCTCGAGAAACAGTTATGTCCATTTCGATTTAAAAAACAAACTCCTAAGAAAGAAAACACCAAATTGTAGAATTCATTTATTTATCAGATCACAATTCAGTACACCTTGGACATCATGGATTAGGACGCCTGGTGAAACCCTGTAAAAAAAAAGAGGGAATGATTCTACCTCACGAGAAAAGGTGGTGCGGAAATGAATCAATTTGTAAAAATTACATAAAGATATTATATTACTATTATTATTATATTATATTTCTGTACCGAATAGTACTAATGTGAAATAAACACAAAATAAGTTGCAATGACGATTTCAGACAAGCGTGAACCCCTATCCCAAGTCCCTTAATTTTTTCATTAGCAATGTCCCTCATAAACAGAAAAAGCAAGAAAAGACACATAGTTGTATTTTTTCGTAGTCAGCGGTGGAGTATTTACTAGTCAGTCGATGAAAAGTGTGATCTGAAATAATTTTTTCCAAACAAGTGCATTTCACTCGAAAACGGAACGTCCTATCGCATTTTAACAAGAGACCCATTTTAACACCCTATTATGTGCCCTGTCCACGTGTTTATTGTTTTCTGCCCTACTATGAACCATAAGGGCGCGAAAAAAAATGTGAAAAAGGTGACTGGAGAACACATGACATAAATCGTTATTAAGCAATAAGTGTTGATCCTATTTAAATACAAAAACATATTTTCTTTGCGCAATGAATTGGTTTTTTAGGATAAACAAAAACATTTACCAGAATTATACAGGTTTTGGTTTTTTTAATGCAACAATACCAAAATAACCATTTTCGGCATATTTTGCAGTCTAGCTCCTAAACCAATGAATGTATTAAAATGAAACCAACATGAATTTTCTTATATTGGGGTCGTACATACATGAAAAAAAAATGAGCGAAAAAAGTAGGTTCACTTTTTTTTTTAAAAGAAGTTTTCAAAATTTCAACATCCCGTATCATGGAAACCGCGCGGTATTCGATGAAAGTTTTTTCACAAATCATCATCCCTCCTTAAGGGCATTAGTATGTGTAGTATTGTAGATTGGAAATAATAGCCGTTTGTACTGTACAGAAGACCCCCAAATTCGGACAGCGCGACCTTTCCGGCCTCGTACGGTACGGCAAATGTGTAATATGTATATTATGTAGAGGGATGAGTCTTCAAAAAGTGTAACTTGGTAAAGAGCCCTACGGACAATAGGGAAAAAGATATAGATATATAAGTAAAATTTCAAAGTTTCAACCCCTAAAATGTAGCAGGGTGTAGTTTTCTGTGCTTGCTTATTATGCCCTCTTAAACAACTTCCACAGGGCGCAAAATTTGTCATTATGTCTAATTCGACTGGAGTATTAATGCTAACAAATCAGGACAGTCAATACAATTATTACACAATTTATAGACTAGTATAACATCGACACGTCTTTCAAGATGGATATTTAACTTTGACAATATAAATTCATATGCCATAATGGCACTTGGTATAAACATTTTAAAAGATATAAAACCTAAAGAACGTTTCTGGACCCTTTCTACTTTATTTAAATGTGTTTGAAAATAAAGTGCTCATACACTGCTACAATTTTATACGTATTATCTAACATAACTAATATATAGATATAGATAAAACAGAGATTTCAACGTCTTGTTGCATATATGTAATCTATATGGTGGTGGAAATTAATTTTAGAATCCAAGTATATTCCTAAGTCTCTTATTAAGTTAACGGTTTCAATTGGTTCATTTCTAATAAAGTATGAAAGTAGTATTGTAATGAAAGAGCTGGTGGCTCAAGATCATGATCATTTGTAATCAATCTTGAAAATCTATGGCAGAGCTGATAGCTCAAGGTCATGATCAATTTCTAAGAAACTCGAATGGCCGTTATAATGAACACCTGTTGTAAATTGCAAGAAAATCAACGACCTGCTTTTCGCAATAATATCCGGTGTATATGTGACCAATTTTTAAGGAACGCGAATGGCCGTTATAATGAACACCTGCTATGAATTCCTAGAAACGATGGCGCCGAGATGGGAGAATTAGAGTTTCCTTTACCAAATTGTATATATTTGTATTTATTAGTATTCAACACCATATTTGTCTGAGAACACCAGACATCAAACCGATCAAGTTCTTCCTGAAGTTCTAGGGATGATAAACTATCCTCTATAAGAATAGAAAAGTTCATATGAACGTATGTCCGCCACGGCTTAAATTTTTTGCTACAGGATGTTGAATTTATTTTTTGTAAATCGTAATTTTTTAATTAAGAAGGTACTTTAGTTATTACTTTCAATTTTGGTATGTATTAATAGGATACAAAACCACATATTTTATCTAGAAAAGTTATTTTATCGCTCCACCAGTGGCGACCCTGCAAACATGTCCTCTGATATTTTTTACCAAAGAAAAATGGTACGTCACTGACATTTTTCCATGTGGTTTCTGATTAGCCTGGTCAATTCTACATGAAAACAGTGCCTACTGTTTTCTCATCAGACGCACAGTTCTTGATTAAAAAGTAAAGTTCAAATTGAAACAAATTATTATTAACATTGATAATGATAAATTTTGTTTTATTAAAATTGTTGGAAATGGCCATTTTCACTTAATAGGCATGCTTCTGCCCGTCTTCGCATCGAATTGCGCACTCGTTAAAACATTATCGGCGTATTCCGTATTGTTTCACGCGAGGCAAGTATTCCCTCTCTTAAATCTTCTAAAGTGGTAATGGGAGTTTTATACACCAGGGTTTTAAGATGACCCCACAAAAAGAAATCCAAACTATTGAGATCGAGGGATCTTAATGGCGATTGCTGAGGTCCTCCGCAATCTATCCAATGATTAGGATATACCACATGTAAATGGTCGCGAACAATTACATTGAAATGAACAGGAGCTCCATCGTGCATGTACCACATTTGATTACTTAACGCAATGGGTCCATCTTCAAGCAACAGAGGTAGTTCTTCTTGGAGAAAATACAGGTCAGGTTGTCCATTAAGACAGGCGTCTTGGCAGAGGATCTATTACAGTTTTTTTAGATCCTATACGAAATATGGTTACTTTAAAGAGAATATCAACAGCAACAGCATTTATGAACATAAATAATTGTTAACCTAAGATACAATTAATAATATATAGAGTCAATATTAATAAATTAGACAAGCCATCTTTTGACCACTAGCAAAACAAAGTAATCTGAAATACAATTATTTTAGTCTTAATAAAAACATTATAAAGACTACTGCAAAACATCAAGCAAGCCAATTTACTATGAACGATAATGAGAATTCCATTGAAAATGATACTTCTGTACTAGAAATACTAGCAAAGATAGTAACCCAAAATGAGAATATTAAAAAACAAAATGATGAAATTATGAAACAAAATCTTGAAATAAATGCAAATATTAAAGATATAAAAACAGATTTATCAAAACAAACCGAAGAAATAAATAATATAACAAAAAAAGTTTCTGTATTGGAAAATGAAAACCTAAACCTAAAGAAGAAATTACTAGTTGTAGAACAAAAAATAAGAAAAAATAACCTTGTAATATACGGGGTAGATGAAGACGAAAATACAGATATTACGTCAGTCATAAATGAAATATTTACTGAAAAATTAAATGTTGAACTCTGTTCATCAGATATCAGCAATATATACCGAGTGAGCACAAAATCTGAAGACAAGCGAAGACCTGTAATATTGGAATTAGTAAGATATATTAAGAAACAGGAAATATTTTCACAAGTAGCCAATTTAAAAGGAAGTGGAGTAGCATTGGCACATGACCTCACTCCCGAAGAGAGAGAAGAAAAAAAGATTTTATATACGCATTACAAAGATGCAAGGGAGAAAAATTACCTAGCGAAAATTAAAAAAAATACACTGTATATAAATGGCGATCCGTATACCTATGAAGACCTAAAGGATAAAGAATTGGGAGACATAATACAAGATCAGAGGAAATCAAACAACACAAACATATATGAAACCAACAGCGCTCCAGCCACTCCAGATGTAAACAGTGTAGCGAACATTTTTTCCAACTCCTCAAAAGAAAACGAAAATAAGAATACCGGGACAAATAAAAACAATGTTCAAGAATCCTTAAAAGTCAAAGAAAATAAAGAAAACAAAGAAACACCACCAGTAAAAAAAACAACCAGAAGTTCGAAGCCACCTGAAAAAGCATCACCACCCCCCAAGAGACAGAAAAATAAATAAAATAATATGTGTAACAATTTTCAATTTTGCCTGAACGCCTTAATGTAAATTTAATATTTAAGCACATTTATAATTAAAATATTAACTTAATGTAATTTACCTTTATTGTATCTTTTATCTTTTATCTAATAAAAAATTCACTTATCTCTATTTTTCATAACAATATTCGTAGTGTGGCAAAAAATTTTAATGAACTTGAAATATACTTAGATAGCCTAGGCGAATTTGGATGTATATGTTTAACTGAAACGTTTAAAATAGAAAATGTAAATGATTTCAACCTACCTGGATATGTCGTATATTACAATCATGGAAATTTAAACCAAAATGATGGAGTATTAATGTATGTTAACAGTAAAATTAAACATGAAGTTAAAATATCTAACATAAGTGTCATAAAAGTTGTACAGGTAAAGCTTAAAATCGAAGGCAAATCTGTACTTGTTATTGGCATGTATAGATCACCTTCATTATGTATATATGAATTTCTAAATAATTTAAGAACATACTTAAGTAGCTTAGAATTAGCCGATTATGTAATTATTACTGGTGATATAAACATAGACATAATGTCAAACGACCTCCTGGCAAATGAATACTTAGATATGCTATATGAAGCCGGTTTTGTTTCACTTATAAATAACTACACAAGAATCCAAAATCTTAGTAAGTTGCATAGATCATATTTTTTTAAAAACAAAAACAATAACTAATGAAACTGTCATACCTATAATATTAACATCTACTTTAACCGATCACTATGCAACACTATCATATATAGATTGTAGTACAATGCCTAAAGTCGAACAAAAAATAAATAATACTCTTACATACATAAAAAAAATAAATTATGACCTATTGAAAAGAAACATTTCAAACGAAAACTGGGATGACTTCTTTCATACAAATGGCTGTGAGATAGCTACTAATATAAAAACCGATAAACTTAAAACAGCCATCCAGGCTGCCACTTCTAAACATAAAATATCTAATAAAAAAAGGAAAACCTGGATCACTAGCGGTTTGGTCAAATCTATTCAAATACGAGATAAAATGCATCAAAAATTAATAAAAGAGCCACTAAATATAGAATTAAAACAAAGGTATAAAAATTATAGAAACAAATTAAACGGCCTTCTAAAAAAAACTAGAAAGGAATATTATGGTAAGCAAATACAAAAAAACATAAACTGCAGTAAAACTTTATGGAATATTACAAAACAAATTACGAACTCTAGGGAAAACAAAAATGATATAAAAGAAATAAAATTACGTAATGGTATGATAACAAATAATAAAAATGAAATAACAAATGAATTTAACAATCATTTTATAGAAGTTGGACAAAACATGGCAAAGGAAATTATAAAACCCCTGAGAAATTTTCACAGAAACTCAACAAACCACTCATTTGCTCTTTTACCGGTAGATAGTAAAGAGGTAACCAGCTATATTTTAGAATTAAAGAATAATAAGGCACCGGGATTGGACGGTATTACAGCAGAAATACTAAAAGAAACAGTACATATTATTTCACCCCTTTTAGTGCACTTAATTAATATAATTTATGAGAGTGGCACATGGCCAAACTCTTTAAAACTTGTAATTATTAAACCAATACATAAAAAAGGAGATAAACATGTAATTGAAAACTATCGTCCAATCTCGCTTATTTCAACTATAGCAAAAGTTCTGGAAAAGTCAATAAAACATAGGTTAGTAAAATATCTTGAAAAATATAATTTATTATCAAGAAAACAATTTGGTATTAGACAAAATACTTCAACCAATGACGCAATAGCATACTTAACCAATGAGATCTACCAGTCCATAGATTCCAGTAAACCCTCAGTCTGCGTATTTATAGACCTTGCAAAGGCCTTTGACACCATCAGTCATAAAAGGATACTGGAGAAATTAGAGGAATTTGCTATAAGTTGTTTAGAGACTATTTAAAAAATAGAACGCAATATGTCAACATAGATAATTATTTAAGTGAACCCAAGACCGTTTTATGCGGACTACCTCAAGAAACTGTACTTGCCCCAGTCATGTTTATTATCTACTTAAACGATATACTAACATTGGACATAAAAGGTTCAATAGTATCTTTCGCCGATGATACTGCAATCTATTTTACTGTAGATTCTTGGGATGAAGTACGCCAGATTGTTGAAGTGGATCTAAAAATTATTAAAGATTTGTTTGATGAAAATCTGCTTACAATTAATATAAATAAAACATCATATCTGCCATTCTGTTCATATACAAATAAGTTACCTAGTTTTAATGAAATCATAAGTAACACAAACCTAAAGATACAAAGCTCACAAAAAATTAAATATTTTGGAATAACAATAGATTGTCATTTAAAATGGGATTTCCATATTGTTGAACTTGTGAAAAAACTTAGATCATTATTGTATAAATTTACCGCGATAAAAAATATCCTAAAGGCAAAAAAACATATGAAAGCAATTTATTGTGGTATGATAGAGTCCCTGTTAAAATATGGCATTATTGGGTGGGGAGGCACAAATAAATTCAATATCAAACCTTTAATACAAGTCCAAAAACGATTCTTAAAAATTATGTATGAAAGAAATTATCGATATCCTACAAATTTATTATACAACGAATCCGATGTACTGCATATAAGACAAATCTACAGTGAAACAATATTACACCATCATTATAAACATTTTGACAGAGATCAAATTATAGATCATAGATATGATACAAGACATAGAACCCAACAAAACATCAAAGTAAATGTTGCACAAAAAACAATTGGAATGAAAAATTATGTATACCTAGCACGTCGACTATTTAACATTCTTCCAGAGTCTATAAAAAATATAAACTATTTCAGAAGATTTAAATATGAAATCAAAAAATGGCTACTTAATCAGGATTATAAACAAATAGAAAGGTTTATTGACACTGGACATCTCTAATAATATGTTTCTCTTTATGCTTCTCTTTATAATATGTTTATATGTGTATTGTAAATTAATGCAAAATATATTTATTACATTTTATCATAAGGTATCTAGGAGATATTATTTACATAAATATCACTTCATGTAGTAATCGCAATCTCGGAACTTTTGGCACTGATTATGGCATCGGTCACGTTTGTTAAACTGTCACGAGGGATAGTATTACATTCAAGCCAAACTCATTTGGCTTTGGTAATATTGAACTTGTACACTTAACACATAATGCAAGTAAAAGAAATCTCTCCTCGTTACTAGCTCTTAAAGCTTACACGAGATCTTATTTATTTATAATACATAATATTAAACCTTATACATGCTTGTATTACTCTGTATTAAATAAATAAAATTATTATTATTAAATTATTATAATACTGGCCTTAGGTCTATCCGACTCGAAGTAAAATGGAAATTAATTAATATTAGTACATTAATAATTAATAAAATAATGAATCTAATTGTTGATTATTCTATTGCCATTGACAATACGTTGTTGTGCAAAATTTCAAGGCTCTAGGTACACAGGAAGTGGCGATAAATCGATTATAATATTTGATCTAAACAAACAAACAGAAAAAGTGAGTTAAGAAAAGCAGGTAAAAAGTGAATTTCAAGCCCCGCTTTCAGATGAGATATCGGATTATGGGTCTATCTAATAAACTACGCTTTATTTTCTTTATGCTGTCGGCACCTGAAATAAGCCTCTATAATTACGAAACACCCTATACAATGAAACATTTTAACAAAGCTTTAATTAATAATAGCAATGGATATAACAAAATAATAAAAAATTGAGGCTCTATATTATTTAACAAATGTTGAAGGCATTTGTGAGTTAAAAGTATTTTACAATTCTTAAAAGGTTATTTTTACAACTTTGCAATCCTAAAATCTCAAATAATTTTTGGGTTTTTTGATATGCAGTAATAATACCATAGAAATAAAATAACGTATTCGAGAGCATCAGACAGAGGACATTCTTAGAAATGTTCTCTTTCTCATATGAGCCGCGTTTAAAGTCAAGTAAAGCAAGAATTTTTATGACAGAAGAGACGTATAAAATGTCGCTCTTTACCGTTCGCTCATACTCAAAAAGCATCAACTAGGTCAATTGCTGGTTTATTTTCGTTCTAGAAAATATGAAATACGACAAAGTCAAGATTGAATTTCTCTACACAGAATGCTCATAGGAAATACAATTATTACTTTTTATTGCAATCCTAAAATCATAAATATAAAGGGTATGTTGAGCTTTAACAAATAAAATATATGAACATCTAGAAATCTAAGTTCTTGAAATTTTCAAATAATATGAAGTTGGAATATTGGCTAGGCATATTATGAAATTTCAATGTTTGTAAATCCGTACAGAATATTTTCAACGAATACTTTAAACTTAATATTAAATTAGTGATTACGCTTATTATTAAATAACTATATTATTATTTATTTATGTATTTATTTATTTGTTTATTTATTTTTATTTAGGTACAGTGCCCAACAAGTCGAAAAACCATATTACTGAGTAGGAAGAAAAAACTTCAAAAACGAAACAGAAAAACAGAATAAGGTAACTTTACATAAACAGTAATGTGCATGCACACACAAGAAATTCGCTGTGCGAGGAATCACTACTTCCATATCCAGATTTTCTATCCAAGCCTCTCACAATGCAAAAAATATTGACACTATATTGCACTCCACTATGTGCAAATAATCGTTTATGGAACTTTAAAAATACTTGAAATCGTCGAACTTTAATAATACTTGAAAACGACATGCCACATCGATGGTGGAGATGGATGAAGTAAAAAATATTGAGGCCTTTGGTTCTTCTACATACATTAAATCACAATTTTATTTTTTTCAGTGGTAATGGGGGTGGCTAATGCAAAAAGAATGTTTGAGACCTTAACTTCTCTTATATATGCTAAATATCAATTTTATTGACGTTTACTTACTTGATTCACCTATTTACCCCCATTTACCCCAAATTACTTCCCAAACCTTCAGCAAAATAAGATAAAAATACAATATAGTCCTAGATCTCGTTAAAACACATACGTGTACCAAATTTGAAGTCAATATCTTAAACGGTTTCAGAGTAGTCGTGCGCCCAAAAAAATGGCAGAACGACGAATTTTTTTTTATCAAACTTAAAATCTCGACATTTCATGACATTCTAAGTCTATTTGAACAATATAAATTTTCAAAATTTTCTTTGCGTTACCATGCTTCCACTGGATGTGGAAAATATTTAAAAAAACCTTCTGCCCAAGGAATCACTACTTCCACATCCAGATTTGCTTCCCAAGACTCTCACAACGAAAAAAATTTGTATGAAGAAATAATTGTTTATGGAACTTTAATAACATAATATTTGAAATCGTCTACCTCAAAAACCCATAAAACGATATCCCACATCGGTTGTGGGGTGGGTGGTGGTGGGCATGGATGCAGTAAAAAAATATCTTGAGTCCTTTGGTTCTTGTACACACACTAAATCACAATTTTTTTTTTCACCGCCTTTTATAATAGTGAGGTAGTAATGTGGGTAGCCAAAAATTTCTTTTGGACATTAGCTTCTCTTGTATATACTAAATACCAATTTTATGTACTCTTACCTGCTTTACCTATTTACCCCCATTTACCCCAATTTACTTCCCAACCCATCAACGGAATAAGATGAAAATATAATATAGTTCCAGATTTCGTTAATATACATACGTGTACCAATTTTCAATATCTTAAGTAATCGTGCGCACAAAAAAGTTACAGACAGACATACCAACATACCGACAGAGAGAAAGTTCTTTTGCTCAAATTTAAAATCTCGATGTTTCTTGACATTCTAATCCTATTTGAACAATAAAAATTAAAAAAAAAAAATTGTCGTTAGGTACTATACTTCCGCTAGATGTGGAAGTAGTAGTTAGAATGGTATTGAACGAACACAATATATACAATATTGATTAGATATGATTATTGAGTATAGATATATAATTTTAGAGATCAACGTTCAAGTTGAAAGTATCGATGCAATTCGGTGTTTTCACAAATTTTAAAATCTCATTAACTGTGAAGGTAACACTTAATTATAACTAAAAACATTTGAATTTCCACAACCAGTTGAGTATTACCCAAGAAATAATATTTTTAAATTTGAATTAAAATTTTACCGCCAAAAACACTAAGCTATATTGTTGACGTCATCGGTCATAAACATCTAACCTCAAAACATTTCCGAGTAATATGTCACTATTATGAAAATTTCTGCTTAATTCTCATATTTTCAACTAAAATCTTGTTCAATGTAATGTTCATAAAGTTTTAAATATCTTCTCCCAATAAAATAAGGCGTTTTTTGTAGGTTGGAAATCCAACCTATAATTAGCAACTCATTTGTAGTAAGCAACAATATTGAGACATCATATGCGATTTTTAAATGCATGCTTGGAGCCATACTGATTTCAAATGAGAAGTGCGGATATAATCATTAAAAATGACAATAAACTTAAAAAACCTAAAAGTTGAGGTTATGTTAATGCAACCGATGACGTCACAGCCCGTTTTATATAATACTCTTTCAGTTATTTCAGTTTTGTTATTTATTTGTTGAAATTTTAAATTGATAGATGAAGGAACGGTGTTTAAATATTGGTAAATGCTTTAATGTATGGAGTACTTCATTTTAATAATATCAAAAAAGCAAATTTGCATACAGTGAAAATACCTAATTATGTATGTAGTTCACATGCCTTGAAATGGGGATTTTTTTTATATTTGTTCAGGATTTGATAAGTGTTAAGTAAATGTGTCTGGCGCGAAGCAATTCTGTAAGTATGAAAAAGCAGCAGCATATTGAGTACATAAATGCTATCATTGGTGTTAAGTATCAATCTGAAGAAAAAGTTAAGGAAGACTTTACGGGTATCCTGTAATGATATTAATAAAAACCTCGATAATAATTCAGAGTGAAGATAACCAATAGGTGGATATTAATGTGGAATACTTTAAAAACCTTCGTCGAATATTTTCTAAATTTTTTGTATGTGTGTTGTAATATGGAAACTATAAGATGGACACATATTCCAAATTTTAACTCACGATAGAGAAATACATTAGTTTAAGACCAGAGAGATTGCTGAAATGGAAAGTATTTCTAGTGAGAAATCCAAGAGATTTATAAGACTTTGACATTAATTACTTTATTAATATGATCTGTAATTTACTACTGTTCTTCAAATACTACATCAAAATAAATGAATGTTTCTGATCTAGAAAAGTATGTTATTTTCAAGCGTGTATTCATATTTTGTAATATTTTATTTAGTTGTAATTGATGACATTACATTTTGATGATAATGATAATGTTTAAAAAACTGTATCTATGACAATGATGTAAAAATAATAAATAATCAGGAAAACAGTCCACAATAAAAGCGAAGTTATAATTTCAATTAATACAATTTATCTATTTATCTATTCTTCCAAATAATCTGCAATTACAATTTAGGCATAATTTTGATCAGTTCGAGCTGGATCATCAGTCAGGTAATTTGGATATGACGTGGGCCCATTGTCCATAGAAAGAAAAATTTGATTGAAATTGAGACTTATTTCACAGGAGTGATTTAGTAAGTCCAATCAGTCTTTAATTTTATATTACTATTTGATGTTCTCTTAAATCTATTTAACTATTTTATTCTATTTAAGCTGATATTAATTACGTGTTGTATTTAGCCACAGCTTATTTGGTATAATTTATATCTAAAATAAAATTTTGACACACACGTCGAATTAAAAATTATTAAAGATATTTTATTGTTATCAAATTCTGTACCTCGTTTTGCTTATTGTCATAATAACAATGTCTGACAATTTAAAATCACTTATACGTTTACGAGGGTCCATCAGGTAAAAATTAACTAACTCTGAAAAATCCGTAGAATCTATTAAACAACTTGATGATAGCAATAAACCGAAATTTTCCGATTTAAAAATTAGATATAAAAACTATTTTTGCTTTTTAAAGGAATTTAATGACGTTCAAGTGGAAATTGAGGCTATATGTGATGACAATCAACTTAACAAACAATTTAAAGAAAGAGGTATGTTTGAAGAAAAATATTATACAGTTCTACCTATTTTAAAGGAATATTTGATTTGCGCTGAAAATTCTTCAGGTACAATTCTAAAGATAATTTAGTACCCAATTTAAAAGGTATTAAGTTACCAACAATCAATTTACCAATTTTCACAAAAAAAACAATTATCATGCAAATTTCTCCACTACTAATGTTAAATGCAATTTTTGTAATGGCCCCCCCATTTAATTTACAATTGTGATAATTTTTGCAAACTTGATGTTCCTATTAGAATAGAAAAAGTACAAAAATTGAAACTTTGTGTTAATTGTTTAAGAACTGGTCACGACAAAAATAAGTGCCAATTTCGTTCATGCAGAAAATGTAAGGGAAAACATAACACTCTTTTACATCAAGAGAGGTCAACTACAATGACAACAGATTCGGGTAAAAATACTCAAGTTAACATGTGTTCAAGTTTAAATTTGCTGAATAGCCAAGTTATGTTATCTACTGTAATGGTAAAGGGAAAGTTTTTCAAGGTAATTTTCATCTATGTAGAGCTCTATTAGACAGCGGTGCAGAATCTAATTTTTTTACAGAGCAATTTTCTGCAAAATTAAAATTAATCAAGTTGTATCCAATGTGATCTTACAATATTTTCGGATTATAACAACTTTACTGCTTCAATTTCACATTTCATCATCCCCACGATTTCAGGTGAATTGCCACAACAAAGATTAAATATTTTTACATGGAATATTCCTCAAAATATTCCGTTAGCTGATCCTCATTTTCAAGAACCTAGAGAGATTGATATGTTGGTAGGTGTTGGTTTATTTTGGGATTTGTTGGTTGAGGGCCAGATTAACCTAGGTAAAAGTATGCCTGTACTAAAAAACAGTAAACAGGTTGGATAATTTCAGGAAATATTCCTGTTTCTTTGTCATCATCTTATTGTAATTTTCCTAAAACTCTTTACCATAATGAAGATGAGCAATTAAAGAGATTTTGGGAACTCGAACAAGTTTCTTCTTGTCATCTTTTATCTGATGACAGTATATAATGTGAAAATGTGTTTAAAGAAACCACTGTTCGATATGAAACAGGTCGATTTATTGTCAGATATCAGATATCCATTGAAACATCCAATTAATTTACTTGGCGATTCTAAAGCTACAGCAATTAAACGATTTTATTCCTCGGAACGTAAATTTCTTGACATTAATTTTAAATATCAATACAAACAATTTATCGATGAATACGAATCATTAGGTCATTTGTCTAAGTTACATAAATCTGACGTTTCCAGTGACATTTCTACTTCTTATTATTTGTTTCTGCGATGCATCTCTGAATGCATATGCAACTTCTGTTTACTTACGCAGTCAAGTCAATTTTGGGAAAATACAGGTACATCTCTTGTATGCGAAAACAAAAGTAACACCATTAAAATCCGTTTCTATTCCACGTTTAGAGCTCTGCGCTGCTCTATTAGGTACTTAATTAATGAAACATGTCATTACCTCACTATCAATTTCTACACCTCAATATTTCTGATCAGACTCACAAGTTACTCACAATTTACTCCAAACGTTTGTTGGCAACAGAGTATCTAAAATTCAAGGTATTAGCAACAAGGATGACTGGCATTATGTTAATACCAAACATAATCCAGCTGACATAGTCTCTCGTGGGGTATTACCTAATAAATTGATGTTATCTACCATATGGTGGTCTGGTCCGGAATTTTTAAACGCTCATTGTCATAAATAAGTTATTAATATTTATGAATACGCATGGTTCCAATTAGTATTTTTTGTATTAGCTGTTTATGTTATCTGTTATTTCTTTACTGGTTTTTTATTACTTGTCTATTTTCTTGAAATAAAACCAGTCTGAAATTAAACCTTGTATTTATCACATGGCGCTGCAAACAAAAAAGTTTTATTAAAAGTGAAATGTAATAAAAATTTATTTTACAAAATGAATCAAGATTATCGTGGAATTGCACCACTAGATATGAGTGGTAATGTGTCTGAAAATTGGAAATTTTGGATTCAAAAGTTTAAAAATTATTTGAGAGCAACAGAGTTGGATAAAAAGGACGAATATTTGCAGTGTGCACAACTACTGCAGTATATTGGAGATGAAGGAGTGCGTGTTTTCAATACCTTCAAATTTAGTCCACCTGAAAAGGATAAAATAGACCCTCTTATACGCAAATTTAAGGAATTTTTCCAACCAAAAAAGAATTTGACCTACGAAAGGTACAGATTTATTAACAGAAAACAGATGGATGGTGAAAAAATACAACAATACGTTACAGATCTGAAAAATAAGGCCAGAAATTGTGAGTTAGGTGACCTAGAAGACAGTTTAACATGTTCTGTTTTAATTAGTGGTTTAGTTTCCATTGAGTTAAAGCAAAGGTTACTAGAAGATGATGAAATTGATTTGGCTAAGGCAATACGTGTGTGTCAATCTGTCGAGGAGTCGAAAAAACAAGAAAAAGAAATTACTGAAGGAGCGGAGGTGTGCAGTGTTCAAAGTCGATCAACATCGTTTCTAAACCGACCAGGCCCGTGCGGAAGATGTCAAAATTCACAGCGACAGTTTAGAGAATCACCAACTAGGCAAGCGACGTCGACACTGGGAAATCAAAATTTGATGGGACGCAATTCAAGTCAACCAGCTCAACGATTTGGAAATTCTTGCTTTAGATGCGGTTATCAACATGTGAAAGGAAATTGTCCAGCTTTAGGTAAACAGTGTGGTGCTTGTGGTGTTTATAATCATTTTAAAAAAATGTGTAAAAATAAAAATGTACATATTGTCAATTTAGAAAATGATAAATTTGGTAGTGAAAATATCTTTATTGGCATGGTTAATTCTAATGATGAAATAAATAGGGAGTGGAATGTTGAGATGTTAGTAAATAAGAAAAAGTTAATTAAATTTAAATTAGATAGGGGGGAAAGACAAATGTCATAAGTTTGAAAGATATAAAAAATTTAAAATTAGCAAATTCTTTAAAAAACACAAATATAAAATTAACTAATTATTCCAATGAAATTATACCTGTTGTGGGGGAATGTCAGTTAGATTGTAATTACAAAGATTCTGATTATTTGTTGAATTTTGTTGTGGTAAAAATTGAATCACCTGCAATTTTAGGGCTAGAAACGTGCTCCAGGTTAAATATGGTACAAAAAATACATCATATTAATGAAAATTATAATTTTTTATTTGAAAAGTATAGTGAATTATTCAGTGGTATCGGTTGCTTAGATAAAGAATTTCACATTCAATTAAAAAAAGATGCTAAACCGATAGTTCATGCAGCTAGAAAAATACCTTTTCCCTTAATGGACAGTCTTAGAATGAGTTTATCTGCAATGGAACGGGAAAATGTGATCGCTAAAGTAGATTATCCGACTGAATGGGTGAATTCCATAGTATTAGTTAGAAAACCGGACGGATCATTGAGAATTTGCCTCGATCCCCGTGATTTAAATTTGAATATTTCTAGGGAATATTTTCCATTGCCGACTTTTGAGGAAATCACTTCAAAGCTGAGTAATGCAAAATATTTTAGTACATTAGATGCTATGTCTGGATTTTGACAAGTTAGGCTGGATAACGATAGTTCTGATTTATGTACTTTTGCAACTCCATTCGGGAGATATAAATTTTTAAGATTGCCATATGGTTTAAATTGCGGTCCAGAAGTTTTCCATAAAAGGTTTAAAGAAATATTTAATATAGATGGGGTTGAAATCTATATAGATGACATTTTAATTTGGGGCAAAGATAAAAAAGAACACGACGAGAGACTAGAGCAAGTACTAAACATTGCACAACAAAATAATATAAAATTTAATAAAAACAAATGTAAATTTGCTATGAAAGAAATTGTTTATATGGGACATAAAATAACACAAAATGGATATAGCCCCGATTATTCTAAAATAAAGGCCATCACAGAAATGCCTACGCCGAAAAATAAAAAAGAATTACAGACATTTTTGGGGATGGTAACTTATGTGGGAAAATTCATTGAAAAATTATCAAGCATTACAGCACCATTAAGACAATTACTTAAAAATTTTGTACCATGGGTTTGGGAGAATCAACATGATGCTTTTAACCAATTAAAAGAGGTTTTGGTTAAACAACCTGTGTTGCAGTTTTATGATCCTAATAAGCCTATAGTGATTTCTGCAGATTCGTCAAAAAATGGCGTTGGGGCTGTTTTAATGCAGAATAAATTGCCTTGTATGTATGCCTCAAAGGCTTTAACTGAAACACAAAAAAATTATGCCCAGATAGAGAAAGAACTTTACAGTTTAGTTTTTGCCTGTGAGCGTTTTCACCAATTTATATTAGCAAAACCCATTGTCATGGAGACTGATCACAAACCTCTGGTACAGATTTTCAATAAACCATTGTATGACTGTCCACCAAGATTGCAACGAATGTTTATAAGATTGCAAAGATATGACATCAAACTTGTACATAAACCTGGTAAAGAGCTTTTTATAGCTGACGCTTTGTCGCGAGCTTATATAACAGATTCTGAAAATAATAATAATGAGTTTGAAAATGAAGTTGAGTCACAAATTTGTTTGTTAAGATTGAATTTAAATGCTACTGATGAAAAAATCAAAGAGATAAAAACTGCGAGTCTAAATGATCCTGAAATGAAAATGTTATTTAATTATGTAAAAAATGGTTGGCCAGAATCAAGTAGACAAGTCGAACCATTAGTTAAAATTTATTATAAATTTAAAGATGAAATAATAGAGGCTGAGGGTTTGCTATACAAAAATAAAAAACTTATAGTACCACAGCAGTTACGAAAAGATATATTATCCAAAATACATTACAGTCATTTAGGAGTAAATAAATGTAAAATCGAGCTAGAGAATGTTTTTACTGGCCAAGCATGTCTAAGCACATCGAGGATTTTGTGTTAAATTGCTCCATTTGTAGATCTATGCAAAAAAATAAACAAAAGGAGCCTATGTTGCCACATGAAGTACCTAATCTACCCTGGGAGAAAGTTGCATGTGATTTATTTTATTTGGATGGGGAAATTTATTTATTGGTTGTAGATTATTTTTCAAAATATATCGAATTAGCGAAACTAGTTGACAGTTCCTCCTCAATACAGGTCATTACATATTTAAAATCAATTTTTGCACGACATGGAATTCCCAAAATTGTAATAAGTGATGGTGGACCTCAATTTTCCAGTCTTTATTTTAAACAATTTTCAACTGAGTGGCAGTTTACTCACATAATGTCAAGTCCATTGTATTCGCAGTCAAATGGGCTGGTTGAAAAACACGTACAAATTTTTAAAAAAATGTTAATTAAGGCCAAGAATGATCATAAAGATTTGTATTTAACATTATTACATTATAGAAATACACCGATAGACGAAGAAATTTGTTCTCCTGCAAAACTGTTAATATCTAGATATTTAAGAGATAATTTACCCCTCGAAAAATCAAAATTTAAAACTCAAAACAATAACTATGAGGATATTAAAAATAAATTGAAGTTTAAACAGGCACGTCAAAAAGAATATTATGACAGAAAAACAAAACCGGATCGAAATGTGTTTAAAAATAATGAAAATGTCCTTGTAAAAACAAAGTTATCAGATAAAAATTGGAAAAAAGGCGTAATACAATGTAAATTAGAAAGCAGGCCTAGAAGTTATAATGTAAAATTTGATACTGGTAACACTTTGTCAAGAAACAAACATTTTATACAAATTTGCCAACAAAATAATGATAATCAAAATATACCTAGTACTAGTTCGAATTGTAGTAGCAATGATCTAAACAATTATTCGTTAAACAATTCGGATGATAGTGAGGACGATGTTGTTTTTGTACCAAATTCAACACGGGCGGGTAGGATAGTTAAGGTGCCTGAAAGACTAAATTATTCTTAATTCAGGTTTTAAATTAAAATATTTTAATGTGTACTTTTAAGTTCTATACCTTAAGTGTTTTTTTATGTATTAAAATAATACAATTGTAGTGGTATTTAATTTAAAATATTATTAGGATGTGCAATTTCTGCAATGTTAATCTTTAAATGAACAAGAGAAATGTCATAAATAAGTTATTAATATTTATGAATACGCATGGTTCCAATTAGTATTTTTTGTATTAGCTGTTTATGTTATCTGTTATTTCTTTACTGGTTTTTTATTACTTGTCTATTTTCTTGAAATAAAACCAGTCTGAAATTAAACCTTGTATTTATCACACTCATCAATGTGAGTGGCCAAAAACGTCTGATTTTATTGATAAAAATGACATACCTGAATTTAAGAGAGAAGCTAAAATATTTTCTGTTACCGAAAAACCCAGTTTTAGTTCGTTCAATCATTTTTCAAGTGCAGAAAAACTAAAACGTGTAACGTGCTATTGTTTCCGATTTATTCACAATTCTAAATTAAAATTGGATAAACGAAACTTTGGTCCATTTTCTGTTCATGAATTAGAATATTCATGGTTGCGATTAATAAAAATTTCTCAAGAAGAATGTTTTCCCATGGAAATATCCACATTAAACAAGGCGTCGTCTCGACAAAAACACAGATTATCGTCTTTGCTCCATTTGTCGATAATGATGCATTACTACGTGTTGGCGGACGTCTCGAATTATCATTTTTTAGCTCTAATGTTAAACATCCTTTGCTATTATCATCTAAGCATAATGTGACGAAAGTTATTTTCAATTATGAGCATAAAAGATTGCTTCACGCAGGGCTTCAATTACTATTGGCTACTATTCGTCAAAAATATTGGCCTATAAGTGGCAGAAATTTGGCTAAAGCTACAGTAAAAAACTGCATTATTTGTTTCAAATTCAAACCTATTTCAGCTATTGTACCTATGGGAAATTTACCTGAACGTAAACTTGAACAATCTTTTCCATTTGAGGTTACAGGTATAGATTACACTGGTGCATTTTTCATAAAAGATCAGAAAGACAGGGGAGCAAAAATCACAAAATGCTACATTTGCGTATTTGTATGTTTTTGTACGAAGGCCATACACCTAGAATTGGTTACTGATTTGAATATTGAGACATTTTTAGCCTGTTTGCGATGATTTGTTTCTAGGAGAGGAGAGGTACGCCCAGTCATATTTACTCTGATAATGGGACTATATTTCTAGAAGCTCATAATGAATTGAATGCACTAGGAGAATTTCAGTTCAACAGTCAAAACGATATTGTTAATCAGACATCACGGAATAATATTTCCTGGCACTTTATTCCTCCATATAGTCCCAATTTCGGTAGATTATGGGAATCTGCTGTAAAAAGCACCAAATATCATTTGAAGCGCATCCTGTTAAATGCAACAGTTACTTATGAAGAGTTTTCTACTCTAATTACCCAAGTTGAGGGTATTCTTAATTCAAGACCTCCGTTTTCAATTTCATTCGATGTTAATGATCTATCCCTATTACTCTATCTCAGTTCCTGATTGGACAAACTTTAACAACATTACCAGATCTCGATTTACAAGATATTGCAACGGTCAGGTTATCACGTCTCCAGTATGTACAACAACTCATGCAACAATTTTGGTCCAGATGGGCAAAAGAGAACGTTGCCCAACTCCATCATCAATATAAATGGAAAGACATTCCTACTAAGATGCAACCTGGTACTTTAGTACTGATCAATGATAGTAAGTTACCACCATATAAATCCATCCAATCCAATCCTGGGTCGAATTCAAGATTTATGTCCACGCAAAGATGGAATCTGCCGGGTAGCCACGATTAACACTAGCAGAGGTCTAATTAAGCGATCTACCAGACATTTGTGTCCCATTCCACTTCAAGAACATCTTCAATAGAAATGTCTTGTTATATACTTAATGCTAATATTTTTCATGTTATTAGTTAATATAATTAGTATTGTTATATTTTGAAGCACTGCTTCAAAGGCGGGAGCTATGTTAATGCAATGTTTAAAAACTGTATCTGTGACAATGATGTAAAAAATAATAAATCAAGAAAACGGTAGGATGAAAAATCATTAATAATGACTTGACATCATCAGTCTTATTAGATAAGCATTCTGTTAACCAAAATAAGTTCTGAACTCTAGATCAACCTCATAAAAATTGAGTTGAGATTCTGATATTTGATGTCTTATTGGCAAAATATATGCCCATACAATAAAATTTCTAACATTCGTTATTCAAAATTACAGGTAGGTAGGTAGTTATTAGAGTTCTATCTCCCTTTTTTTTTTTAAAGACGAATACTATTTTGGACTGTTCCCAATATTGTTGATGTTTGAAGAGAACTACTGTGGCACAGCCACGTACTAAGAAAGATGGAATATTGTTGGGGCCACTGGTTAATTTTGGTTTACACCAGTGCTTTGGGGACTTCAACTTGTGTAAAATTACAAATATTTAGACAAAAATTATTAAATGCGTTATTATGCTCATTATCATTGTTACATTGCTCCGGAATAGGATACGATTGTTAATAATATTCAAAAAGAGTTGCTAACCATTTGAGGATTGGATAAGATATAATATTTAATATATTTTGGCAAATTGGAGACGTTTTTTTTAAGCTAACAAACATATAGACAACATTCCAAAGGATTCTGGGCAATGTTTTCTCCCAAATTTTAATTTATCTGCGCATTCTCTATATAGGATGTGTTAACATTTTACTAAAATTTTAAAAATAATCTTCGTTAACTTTCATCAAGGAAGATAACTAAGTATAGTTATATGTTTTATGGAACACAAGCACTTGATATAAGTCTTAAGGTATCATAGAATTTCTCACATGCTGACTGAATATCATAGAATTCGGTTGATAAGTTTCAGTCAATTTCAGAAAACATCTTATATAACATGGGGAAATTAACTTTACCGAAATTGTATGAGTAAGATATATAGATTTCTAGTTATGATTATTTCCATTACTCGTTGAAAAATCAATTCAACTTGACATAAAACTCAATTAAACTAGTTTTAATGGTAAAAAGTTGAGAATTCCTGTTATGGATATGTCTAAAATTTAACCTGAACTTCAAGATGCATGAAGGTTTCATCAAAATATTTTAAGGCGAGCAGGACACTTATTTATATAGACCTTTCCTAAAAAATAGCGAAGAATCCGGTAATTTTTTAAATTCCTTTAAAGATTTTAATTATTTTTTTCCAAGCTATATAGATACATATCCTCTACTTTGTAATGTGATGATATCGATATAGCACTAGCACATTACAATTTCCTACTCATTACATGAATGAAAATCACATTCGTATCGGACCAGTAATTTTAAAGTTAAGAGGACATGTTCAGGAAGATCAATTTACTTTAGGTTATTGCCTCTAGGAGACGTACGAAGACATCTTAAAGCTTAAACCTTTACAGTTAACTAACATTTAACTAAGTACTTTTTTGTCACAATATCAAAAATGACTTATTATTCAATATTTACTATTTTATGCACTTACTGTGTTTGAAAATGAGTTTCCATAAAATATTTTATGTTATTTTTTTAACACAGTATTTCAATTAAAAAAATAGTATTACAAATTATCACTAAAATCCCGCAGATAGAAATAACAATTAAATTTTAATTTCATTGTCCTCGCTAATTATATTTAAAAAATTTTGGAAAAACAATATATCAACGAAATAATAATTTATTGAAAAAGCAGTACATGTGCAGAAGCTGTGTTTCGTGTTGGGATATGTTTTCATTTTCTTTATCAGTCTCATTTAAAATCAAAGCATATAATCATAACATACTGTGTTCTTTCCTATTATTACTTGTATACTGTGTTTTGCATTGGGAAACCTATAATTTTAGTGCAGATACTGTATTACCGCATTCCATATCCTTTGCAGATAAAACAACCGCTGTTGGATAAAAAGACACAGCACAGCACAGTATCTGCATATGAGTGAAAGTTTAAATTTTGATAAAAATGTTTGTTACTGTGCTCTTCCTTCCATTTTGTCAACTTGATTTGAATGTTATTAGATTTTATTAGTCATCTGCTAAGCCAATTTAATTCTCTGTCTCCTTTATCTTCTTAGTAATATACAGGGTGGACCAAATTAGATGGGATCTAAAATTATGGCATTTAGACAAAACCCAATATAGGTGTACTGAGCTCGAGTTTCGAGAAACAAACAATGTAATGGCGCAAACCGTGATCGTCTATCTTTTTCGACCATCGAGCTACAGAGCGTTTTTAGAAAATTGGCATTTTTGAATGACCTCTATATCTCAATTACCAAGTGTCAAATCGAAAATCGTAACACATTCTAGGCACTTTTTTGAGTAGAATCCGTTGCTGATAAGAAGAAAATTATGAATTCCTCAGTTTTCGAGATATAGACATGACTTGTTTTAAATTATTTCATTATTCGATTACAACTTAAATTAGCTATCCAATGATATATCATATGTCATATATAGCGAAGTATAACGCTATAATAATAATGTGTGAACGCTGTCTATATATAATATTTTTTAAATAACCCCAAAGCCAAAAGTCGGTAGAGGTTATATCGAGAGATCTAGCTGGCCACAAAACAGGACCATTATTTCCTAAATATTAAACAATATCTAAACTACTTTTTTGTTTATTAATGTTCAGTTAGGCTAAATTAATTGTTAGTTATCAATTTAGTTAAATTAGCTAACTAGACATTGATAAACTAGTCCTGAGTGATATATAGATACATATCCATTCCTCCCCAAATTGACCATTTTAATAATTTCGTGTTTCATTTGACGTATAACCTGGTAAATTAATCTTTGATATTGTGTTACAGGCATATTGTCTACAAAGGGCTCTATTTCTTGTCGTAGAACGTTAATAAAATTTTTGGTATGCAAATTACCGTGAAAAAAATGAGGACCTATTATTTGGTATCCAATAAAACCACACCAATAATTTAACCAAATCCAAATCGTCCTTGATGATTAACTGTAGCGGTTACGTGTTTATTTTCATGAGCCCAATGGTGGTTATTATTCCGATTCAAAATTCCATGGTGACTAATCCTAATTTTGCAGGGTTTGAATTTATTTTTTTTAAGCAACGCAACTCAGTTGTTTTTGGGATTCCTAAATTTTCCTGTATATTGCGAGACAGTATATAGTCCCTTCAAATTAGTCAAAAAATTGCTGTTTTAAGGAAATTTTTCCCACATGAGACCTGTAAAAAGTGAAGTATTTGGGTTGTCTAAACATGACTTTCACCCCCCGCAGTTCTAAAAAAGGGTGGTTTTTGAGAAATATGTACATATATATGAATTTTAACGTTATTTTGTCTTTTTCTCTCTTTTGATGAAAAATTATGCATTTTGGTGAAAAATATCAAGAGAGCAAAGTTGTAGAGCATAAAATTTCCTGCAAATATTATTTCTCTCTACTTTTTTTTTTCGAATTCGGCGTAGTTTCGCCGCTAGAGGGCGTGAAAGAAATAAATATAATTTTTTTAGATTTTGAGCCAAAATTATGAATTTTGATGGAAAATTACATGATATCAAAGTTGTAGAACAAAAGAAAAGAAACTAGAAAACACCTAAATATAGTGAATTATATACTATTACAACTTTGATCTCATGTAATTTTTCATAAAAATGCATAATTTTGGCTCAAAATCTAAAAAAAGGCACAAAAGTCTATATGTATATTTATTTCTTTCGCGCCCTCTAGCGGCGCAATTCGAAAAAAAGTACAAAGAAAACTTATGGGAAATTTTACGCTCTACAACTTTGCCCTCTTGATAATTTTTACCAAAGTGCATAGTTTTTCCTCAAAATAGAGAAAAAGACGAAAAAACGCTAAAATTCATATATATGTATATATGTCTCAAAAACCATCCTTTTTTAGAACTACGGGGGGTGAAAATCATATTTGGACAACCCAAATACTTCACTTTTTACAGGTCTCATAACTGTGGGAATAATTTCTTTAATTTTTCCTAATTTGAAGGGACTAATATTATGATTTTCTCTTACAGTTTCTAAAACAATATTTTCCACAGCTTCTGTACCTGGTTTATTATATATTTCTGCTTGAGGTTTTACAAATGATCCAAACTCTTTTAAATTTTGTTGTAGCCTTTTGAATATTTCTATGTCTGGCTGTCTCATTTCTGGACAGAGCTGGGCAAAGTACTCATTTAAACTACTTCAAGTATCAAGTACCAAATAGTTAGTTAGGGTACTTGTTGCATCAAATATCAGTTACTTTTCAAAAAGCAGAATACTTCAAGTATCAAGTACTTCGAGGCAGTACTTGCAATTTTGGATGTAAGTACTACTTGTACTACTTCAATTAGTCATTTAATTCTAACAAGTATTTTCTTGTTGTATCAAGTAGTAAGTACTGTTTAAAAGTAAAACACTTACAAGTACATTCAACTACTTCAAGTACTTTAAATTTTTATTTTTATCTAAACCAGTCTTTATGTGTAAATATTTCTATACATTGACATACTTTTTATATTTAGGGTATATTTAAATATACAGTTTTTTGAAGTTGTTTTATTTATTTACTGAAAAATGAGAAAATTTTGCTCCTAAAAAACATAACATTCCATTTCATTAATGTATTCTAAAATAACTAAAAGTAAACATTTTTAAATAATTTTTCAGATTTGACAAAATTTCTTGAATATTATATTCTAGGAGATAGCTCAATATATGGGGCCTGGGATATAACATGTTGGCATTGCTGTTATGTTTTAGCAAGTATTTTATCTTATGTGAGTCAGACCTCCCCCCTGCCCGTTTTGGCGCTAGCCGTCCCAGAAAATATTCAATTGTGAAACAGAGTATAACACTTTGGGGCTTGGTGCCAGTTGAAGAGGGTATATTGCCTGTCAACATTCGATATATGCCAACATTTTTTCTCCGTGCAATTGGCAGCACCGGCGACATCAATTATGGCCAAAATTGGTACGTAGTAATAGTAGGTATAACAATTTCTGACCAAGCGAAAAATTTTCGTTGTCAATGCTCATTGCAGGAAAACCATATGCCAACATTTTCTGCTTGCCCATTTTCCAGATTTTTGGCAAAAAATTGGACTTTTGGCCAAAACGGGCTAAAACTGGTGCTCTTCAAAATGTTGGCACCTTCTCAAACTTGTAGTTTCGGTACCAAAGAATACCTGAACATATTAACACATAATATCAACACTCTCAATATAGGACTACATGTTTATTACCTTCACACTATCTCTGTCTAATAAAAACTAAAGGCAGCGTTGCCAACGCTTCGCCGCCTATATACTGGCATTTTTTTTATAATAACTGACATTTACTGGCACTTTTTTTACTGTTATTGCTTGTATCTTACTGTCAATTTTAAGGTGGGCAGTGCCGTGAACGTAATTCGACAATTTCTCCTATATCCCTGAACTGATTGGAAAAAAAACAAGCTAAAAACGTACTCTTCGCCGGTTTACTAAACTTTTTATATAACTGTTACACATTCTATAGGATACTCTTCGCAGTTTTTTGTAAATAATGTTAGTTTTAGACATTTTTAATTTTATAGTACGAACTTAGTTGGTGAAAGACTCAGTGTAAAATAAAGTAAAAATTAAAAAAAAACTATACCATACCACATGTGGGTTTCGAACCTGGGACCCTTGAATTCCGAGTCAAAAGCGTAAGAACTACCTAACACGTAAACAAATGTAAAAAATGCAAATTTTTACAAAAACATAAAAATTTAAAAAAAAAAATTCAAATTTAAATCATTAATAACATTTTTATTTACTGATCGATTTTGTTCAAATAGGGTTCTTCCCCTAGCTAACACTAACTTACTGTCCAAATTTCAGTACAATCGGACTTTTCTTTTTTGAGTTATCGTGCTTACAAGAAACGTGATGGACGGACGGACAGACGGACAGACGGACAGACGGACAGACGGACAGACGGACAGACGGACAGACGGATAGACGGACAGACGGACCGACGGACAGACGGACATTTTAAAAGTTGTTTAGAATTCGTTCACTAACACAATGATATGAAAATTTTTTATCTACGAGCGATATTTACGATTTTAGAAAAGTGCCGATCAAATACAATATACTCTTCATTTTTGCGAAGAGTATAATTAATAGGCTTTTAGAGACAACTTGATAGAATGGTACTAGGCTATTGAAAACTAAAGAAACAAGAACATTTTTTTACTTTTACGAAAATCAAAAAATTTTTTTTTTACTTTTAAATAGCTCAGTACTATTCTATAATGTTGTCTTTAAAAGCCTTTGAATCCATTCAGGGATGTAGGGGAAATTGTCGAATTACGAAATCATTTTCTTAAGCACGGCGCCGCGCCGCCACCCTTAAAGGAAAGCCTTTTATAATAAGTGTTTTCGAAAAACGATTCTGATCAATCCTTACCGTGTCGTATTCTTTTTATTTTAAAAAGAGACAAAAGATAACAGGTGAATGCTGATGATTTAATTAATCGTATCAATTTTTCCGAAAATACAAAGATAGGGAGTACAAAAATACAGGTTTATACTTATAAACACTAAAGTCTTATTTAAACTTTTAAACAAAAACATATATTTTAAACTGTTAATTAGAATAATAAAATAGAAACTTAATACTTCATGGGCAAAAATCTCATTCAATAA
This sequence comes from Rutpela maculata, assembly GCA_936432065.2. Taxonomy (NCBI): domain Eukaryota; kingdom Metazoa; phylum Arthropoda; class Insecta; order Coleoptera; family Cerambycidae; genus Rutpela; species Rutpela maculata. The sequence continues at coordinate 49,396,162 of OW386291.2, read as the reverse complement.
AAAAACTTTAAAAACTCTCTGGTTTAAACTGAATAGAGATGGTAACACTTCAGCATCGACAGAATTTGAATCGATCGATAATAAACAATTTTTTATTTGACATTTCAATTAGTTGAATAATATGGTATTTATTTAAAAACAAATTACTGGCAAATTACTGACATTATCTTGATACTGGCAGTTTTACTGGCAGAGCCCTAAATTACTGGCAAATGCCAGTAATTACTTGAAAATCAGCAACACTGACTAAAGGCAAATGCTCTTTTTAGCAATAACGAATAACTGCAGGTTTGAACTGGACTGTAAACTTACTTGCAGTACCTAAGGTCCTTGAAGTAGTGATCCAGTATTTTAAATACTTGAAGTAATATGTAACGTACTTTAAGTACTGTAATTTCGTTTAACAAGTACTAAGTACTAAGTGCTATTCTAAAATATCTACAAATATCAAGTACCAAATACTCATTTCTTCGGGTATTTGAAGTAAAATACTTCAAGTAATAAAAGTAATTGAAGTACAATTTATTCTACTTTTACTTGAAGTAGTGCCTAGCTCTGTTTCTGGATATCTAAAAATATTGTTCAGGAGGCACTTTTGACACAAAGTTTTGCTGTCTATAACTTACCTATTAAAATAAAGTTCGGAAGCTAAATTTGAATTTGTTCACATTCTATAAAACACTTAGTCAAATCTTATTTCATGTTTTTCACCATTACTACATTGAACCGTTTTTGCCAATGCTCACTCCCAATTAACTCACAAATTAGTTTATGACATTTACGATTATTTCGATTTTCTTTTTTTTTTTAATAAGTACCTTATTTATATTAATTTTACCATGGCCCTCTTAACAAATATTAGAAACGAGATAAATATGCATAGATGTCAATTGAAAACAATCCGAACATTTATTGTAGTTTAGTGTTACCTATATCTGGCAAAATTATTTTATATTATAAGAAGTGTTCTTGTTGTTAATAGTTTCCCATGTCCTTCTCACAAATATATTAAATTTCTCGAAAATTAACCACTTTTTCTAGAGGTGAATGTGACATATGATATATCGTTGGACAGCTAATCTAAGTTGTGATCGAATAATGAAATATTTTCAGGGTGTTCCATTTAATAGAACATTAGTTATGCCTATATCTCTAAAACTTCTTCTTATCAGCAACAGATTCTACTCAAAAAGTGCCTTAAGAATGTGTTACTTGATTTTCGATTCGATATTTAGTAATTGAGATATAGAGGTCAACCAGGAATGCCAATTTTCCAATAACGCTCTGTAGCTCGGTAGTCGAAAAAGAAAGACGATCGCGGTTTGCGCCATTGTTTATTTCTCGATAATCGAGCTATCGGACACCTCTATTGGTTCTTGTCTATCTGTCATAGTTTTAAAGAAAACCCCAATTCCCATCTAATTTGGTCCACGCTGTACTGCTTACCTGTCTACATTAAGTAGTCAGAACTGCTTTATAGAGAAAATAAACGCTTCTGAAAGCTTGATAAGTAGCATTGCTTTTTCTATTCATTGTACACTTTTAGTGCATTTGTGCAACCTCAAAATTATTTTTCTTGGAACAGGCAAATGAGGAAAAGTGCTCAAAGTTAATGCTAACTAAGGTTTCTATACATCGATAGAAAGCTCTTTTCATCCTCTATCACATACTGAAGTTCTCACTTAATCCCGTGTATGCGTAACTCGCCATCTTGAAAAAATGGCTGAAATCGGGCACTTAAATAACGACCTATATCTCGCGACCCACTTAACCATTTTAATATATATTTTTTTTAATAGAAAGCTCATCAAGTGTTGAAAAAATGCCTTTATAACTTATCCGTGAATACTTTTAAAATTGTGTGTACGGTGCCATAGTAGGCAACAAGGATACAAAAAGTTGGTAGAACACCATAAACGTAAAATATTATAATTCTAAATTTGAATCATCTACAAAACTGGAAAATTTTCAGTCAAGGCCGTGACAATTCAGACAAAGTGCAGAGCACTTTCTAGCAGCGGCACATTTACATTTTTTTTGACACCCATCCTGATACTTGCAATATATTAATTGTAGCAATTCTTGGGGAGCGGCATCTTGGGTCATAGTGACCGGAATTAATTTAGTGCCAACCATTTTCCACCCATAATCTGTAGCAGGTAAATTGTTTCTAAGCCAAATTTGAACCTGATGATAAGTCCTAGAAATTGAAATAAAATAATAGGTACATATGCACTGCACACATTAGGAAGTGTTTACCTCAAAATGTGTTGGTTAAGGGCGACCTCGGTTGGTGGTAAACTCGTTAAATTGAAGTCTCTCTCGAGTGTTTGTTTCGCTACAGCTTTGTTGTAGAGCAAATATCTTTGGTAATTGATTTGTGTTCCCATTTTCAGCCCATACAGACAATGACAAAAATATCGACCTGCTTCAAGCAACTCTTCATTGTTTGCATGGGACTGATTGAAAATTGCCAATCTCTTTCTCAGAGATGGTTGTTTTTTGAGAACTGCCATATCGTTCGCTTTTCCTTTCCAGAAAATATCGCAGCCGGTCATAGCGTATAAGAACAGTAAATTAGTGTAGATTTCATCACCATATATTTGGCAGAGGTTAAAAATATTGAAAAATTGTTCTCCAGTTTTACCGTGAGCTAGCTTTTCTAAATACAAATTTTCCAATATTGAATTAAGAGCAATTGCAATCACCATTAAATCGGTATTCTCCCCTACTATCACTATAGGCTGTGTTATGTCGCTTTGGGCCCCTTTTATAGCAAGGTTGACTATTGAGGCATCCGCGTCGGCGAGGGCTTCATGCGCTCCGATGTTGTGATCCAAAAAACACTCAATCAATACCTTAATGAGCTGGGTTTTGTTTTTACTATTAGCCAAAAAATTGAACTGACCAACAGGGATGATGCTTTGTCGTTGAAGCATTATTTCAAAACAGTTCTTTTTCTTTCCGGCTCTTCTCCTATGTTCTTCATCTTTAGTCGAAGCCTGTTGTTCGTAACCATCAAAGATTACAACGGAATTAGGCCCATAGTGATTCAAAATGTAATTAATATACATCTGAATTAGTTCATCGAAGGTCACTAATTTTGGCCAAACCACAACATTCAATAGCCAGCCACCACTATGACATATCTTATTATACAAATAAAGAAGGTGGTAAAGCTGCCAGTTCGTAAGTGAAATAATTCTTGAGGTCGTCTTCATGTTTTTTTAAGCCAGTTATTCTGTTGAAGAGTTGATGCGAATCAATAGGGCCGCAACTGATCTTGAAATACTGAATTTTTTTCAAATGTCGTTTTTTATATTTTTGGCGTTTAATCAGTAAATTGAACGGAAAAAGCCATACGGATTTTTTTTTCCAGCACTTCATGGGCTTTCGATTTAAAAAAAAAAAAATTAAAATAGTCAAGCGGGTCGTGAGATATAGGCCTTTATCTAAGTGCCTGATTTCCACCATTTTTTCAAGATGGTGAGTTACGCGTACACGGGATTAAGTGGGAACTTCAGTATGTGATAGAGGATGAAAAGAGCTTTCCATCGATGTATAGAAACCTTAGTTAGCACAAACTTTGAGCACTCACCTATAAGCCCAGTATTCATTTTACTGGTCTATCTATTTTTTAATAAATCTGAAGCATGATAAACGTAGTCCTTATCATTTTGAAAAACCCCAGCCGATTTTTGTTTTTACTAATTATGAAATTTGATTCGATTAGTAGTTGGCGACTTCGGAATAACTTTAATTTATCAATCACGGTTTCTTCAAGTGAAAATACGCGGATACATAATTATGGATGGTTATTGAGTAAAGCAAGTTATCTACCTACGTAACGAAGCAAGAGATAATATGGATTCAAATAGACCTTTTGTTGTTTTGGAACGTTATAAAAGTAAACAGGCATTTATCTTACTTTAATACTTCTTCCCAGAATAAAGATGTATTTAAAAATCTACTTAAAAGCCTGCTATAATAAGGGTTTTAAGATCCAAGAATAGCTTTACAGCAGAATTGAGGAATTTATTTCAATTTGCGCGTTTATTTATTTCTACAAAAATTACCTGAACCTACACGGATTAAAATCGATAGATGCGTAGGCTATTAATGATTAGAAGTATGTGTTTTAACACAGTATAATTGAAAACCAGTGCAATATACTTAGACCTGTATAAAACGTGTTTTTGTTTGAAAGTTCTAGAAGCAATAAATATATATAGCATGAGATATTTGAAATGCGTAACTTATATTTGAAGTACAAGAAATTATCTAAATATAGCAAATTTTATGAAAAATAAATAGCGTTAAAAAAATGAACCAAATATAGTGATAGACATGTAATAAGAATCTGCATACGTTACAGGATATATGTCGTATATTACACTACAGTTTGTTAGGTTTAAAATTTATATCAAAATATACTAACCCAATTTTGTAGCTTTCAAAAGGTCTATCTCTTGCGTTCTGTATATATGTGATCTTAACACATATTCATTGCTCTTGCTAAACAAGTTAATTCGCCGAACAGCACTTGCTATTGCTAGTGTGGTGTACTCTGATTGGTCATCGTCGTTGATGAAGACACCTGAAAAAAAAAAAAATTAATTAATTAAATGCCTAATATTAAACAACTTTCATCTTTTGACCCAAGAATGAATACAACGATATAGCTAGATGTCGAGGATATAAAGGTTCATAATAACGAAGAGTACACAGATTGAATAATTATACAAGTTATTTGCAAATTAATAACAATTATTCATTCCGTTGATGGAATACTGATCTGTGGTAGCACTATTTTGATGGCAGCTCTCAAAACTCGTATAGAAGTCCAACTTTATCTACTTAAACATTTTAGACTAGGGGCCCACCGACCACTAATTGGGTGTCATAAGTTTACTCCCAAAATGTGTGAACTGTTGTTAATTTGGGGCCGTAGAGGGCAGAAATGTCCATGCCAGCCCCTTTTTTTGGTAAAGGGCCGTACGGCAGGCCCCCAAATGTGTAAGAAATATGACTTGTAAAAGTAAAAAGAAAACTACTAATAAGTCATAAGTTTACGCATGGGGGTTTTAACAGAGCACAATAAGCCCAGGAGGCTGCAGTGCCCTCGGAGTATTCTTCACAGACAAGCCCTAGGAGGAGAGGTTTTAGTCAGTTGGAGGCTGACACTCAGACCCATTTCAAATGGGGATAGGCAGCCCGTGTGGGTTTCCCCTCCTCGCAAAAAAATGAGGGTGGAAGGGATTTCTTAATTTACCTCCAGTATTCATGAATTCAGACTCCCATTCATTTTGGGTGATACAAGGAGGCCCAAATTTGAAAAAAAAATTATAAGATAGCATTGAATGCGTTCTGAGCTATCTTAAATTTAACATTATCTAACCTATGTGGTCGTGAGAAAGGTTACCTTTTGTTATAATATGATGCTCTACGGAATGTTTAACGGGCAAATTGTAATTTGGTGAACGTATCAAGCTTGGAAATTCTAAAAGTAATGCAGTGTATTCATTTGATATGCTAACTTAGGAGAATGTAATGGACCATTGTTAGAAAAAAAATGTGTTGATAAACTAGTCATATTGTCAATTAAACATTTACGTTTCAAACCAACAACTAAACCAAAATGCGTTAAAAAGTCGGCTCCAATAATAAGGACATTAATACTGCAATATTAAAAACAAAAGGAAATAACCTACGTAAGTTTAAATCGATTTTCAAAAATTTTTTTTCGAATGTATTAATAATAGATTCATTAGCGGCTGTCAGTACATCAGAGTTCTTCTTAATATCTGTTAAAAGATTCCGAGGTGCTATCGACAAATCGGCGCATGTGTCAATGAGAAAATTTAAGTTATTTGCATTATCAAATATAAAAAGACGACGTTTACTATTTGAAATATTAACTCAGCTGTCAAAATATCATTAACTTTTAGTCATTTCTGATTGTCAACTTTGAAGTCTTTGGTGAAAGTGCACCAATCTCCGAGACATTTAAATGCTTTATGACCATAAAGTTGATGGTAATAGCAAACTTTGGCATTAGAAGGGTTATATCTAATGCGGGTATTGTTTCGACTACTAGAACGGGGCCTTGAGCCCATGTGATTTCCTGAATCGAGGCGATTTTTACAATTATCACAAAAGGTGCCAGAAACTGTAGAAGTAGCAGAAGTTATTGAAGAAATTTTAGACTCAATAGCGTGTAATTGTGAAGAAAAAATTTCTTGTTTGTGCAAGACTTGATTCAACGTATCTTGAAAGGTTGTAATCAAATTTGACGTAGATAATGTGGGATTAATGTTACAAACTGAATTAGATATAGGGGAAATCATAAAATTCTGACATGACTCCCAGATACGATCAGCAATGTCGATTATTTCTTTAATCTCGGTTTTTTCGGATGCAGATAATCGCCGTTTCCATAACTTGACTAGGAGCTCCTGGCTCAGAACATGGGAACCTCGAACAATCGACAGCACTGACCGGTAAAAATGGGACGGTTTGAGGTCCCCCATCTGGGAACCAGAGAGCAAGTCTTTTAACTGCTTTTCCTCGCTTGAGGTCAAACGAGAAATCAGGATAGTTTTTAAGTTATTGTACAAATCAAATTCGGGTAGATTAGTGACAACGTCATAAACTGTTGTGATAACATCCGGTGGCAAACTTGCAATGACATAATCATACTTTTTTCGATCATTGACAACTCGATAAATGTTAAATTGTGATTCAATTTGTGTGAACCATATTTCGGGTTTCTACCCCCAGAAAGGATGAAGTTTAATATTTGTGACATAATTATTATGCGATGTCACAACTGTTTCGTCTGGTAAAATATCATTTGAACGAGATGCTTGCTGAGATGTCTCTGAATGAGATGGTTTTTTAGATGTCATCACCAAATGACTGACTGATTCTTTTAAACGCAGGGTAAAATGATAAATGGTAAAACAATTCACTTACCATATAAATAAAGAAAAAAAGGATATGTTTTGAAAATCCGACAGTCTTGGGATTATGAAAATTCAACAGCCTTGGGAGTGGGAGCAATCTTTCTTAGCAGTCGTCCTTATATACTTTCTCTGGAGTTGAAGAAATAGATTCCAAATAGAGACGTCCGAAAATTAAGTATGGTATGGTATTTTAATCCAATTAATAAATCCAATCCATTCGATCCAATAAATATACGTGCTGATCCAGTTTAATACTTCCAAGTGGTATATGACCATATATAAACGAATACGATGTTTCCAAAAACGAAAATATTTTGAATTTATAATTACAGCCACATTTGATATCCAATTCCAGGTTTTTCAGAATATTCGAATCGGTGTCACCAATTGATAGATATCACGTCGGGGTCACCAATTTATAGATATTAGGGTTTGGAAAATAATACGTCTATTTAGAATTCTTTTTGTTAAGTAATGTATATATTCGAAGATAAGTAAAGTTTTAGATTAACATTTTGTATAATACATGTTATTATTTTTTAAATTAAGAAATTGTTGTTCTTTTTTGTTTCTTGATTCCCCTTGGTTACTTGAAGTCCTTGAATCTTATATTTACTAGTAAGTGAACTGATCGGCACAAATGGCAATCAGGAACTTGGTAAGTATGAACTTCCTGAGTGCGAAGAATACATTCGCCATCTTTGAAAAATGGTGCAAAGGTCTTGCCTTTCACGATGATTGACGGCGTATCGGCTTTTCCTACCGCATGTACTAGTTTCCCTTGTAATTCGATAAATATCATAAATTTACGACTGGCAATCAGATACTTGGTAAGTATGAACCTCTTGAGTGCGAAAAAATATTCCCCTTCTTTGAAAAGTGGTGCAAACGTCTTACCTTTCACTTTAATTGACCACACACCACTTTTCGAAGATGGCAAATGTATTTTCGCACTCAGTAGGTTCATACTTACCAAGTTCCTGATTGCCAACTTATAATTTTTTTTATCTGACTTTATTTTCAAATTTGGGCAAGCTCCTTGTACCACCTAAAATGAATGGGATTCTGGATTCATGATTTTTGGGGGTAAATTAAGAAATCCCTCCAACTCCCTTGCGTAAACCTATGACTTGTTGGCTGTTCTTTTTACATTTACAAATAATATTTCTTACACATTTGGGGGCCTGCCGTACGCCCCTGTACCAAAAAATGGGCTGGCATGGACACCAAATTAAAAACAATTCACACATTTTGGGAGTAAAATTAGGACACACAATTAGTGGTTTGCGGGCTCCTGGTCTATTTAGTTTGTTTTAAATTTAATGGAAAAGAAGTTTGTTTTAATATATTAACTGGTTGCTACGAATATATGTGTGTTACATTAGTTTTATTTATAGGTTACATACCAAAGCTGAGAAAAATATGTCATAAGGAGTATTAAGAATGAAAGACAATTTCGATGCAAAATTAATTTGTTCCTGAATTATAATAAAATTCGAACAGACTTCATAATGCGCAACATGATTATTATGAAGTTTTATGATGCTTGCAATAACTAAGAAAATTCGTGAGTTTTTTGAACCAATAATATTATCATAATTCTTAATAGAAAATCAGTTCAATTATATAAAGCTGGTTTCATCAGCTTCTGGTCTAAGCGTTTTGTTTTTGAAACTTCTTTTCCTTCCTAATGGGAGACTGAACAGAAACCTTTCTAAGAATTATTGTGGCTCTACTCTTGAAGAAGATACAAACCATTCAAACTGTGTGAAGTATGACAATCACTACTTTTCGTTGACTGATGATTGAGGAGACTGGTAGAAACAGCAGAAGTTCTGGCCAGCAGTAGTAAATATTAACTTTTAACTACAGAACTAACAAAAATTGGGTGAGGACTTAGTAAATATAATGTAATATAATATATATTGAATATAATGTTCTTCCTCAGAGTCTCTTTGTGACCACATACCACCGAAGAAGGCAGTGCCTAATTCAGATGTAAATCATCCCTAGGAATAGGTACATTTTTCTTTCTTGATTTTAAAGGAAACAGAAAATATCCTGCTTAAATCCTGCTTCAACGTGTTTTATTTTCAATTTTTAATTACAATATTGATTAATTTTCAGGACTAAATAGTGTAGGTAATCTTCATGTTCGACATACTTTTCTTCAAAATATAATAGACCAAAATGTGGAATTTTTTTGTAGCGTATGATTTCAAAACTAGAATAAATGTTATCTCGAATAAATGTTATCTTGAACCATATATAAAACTTTTTATAATTTTTTAGGTACGAATCCGTTTGTTGCATATTAATTTATTTGAACCTTGCCGATTATTAACTATATTTGATATTTCGATATTTATACAGTGTGTGAAAATAAAAGTAACTTATTTATGATGAATTATTTTACTTCCACATCCAGTGGAAGTATAGTAACGACAAAAAAATTTTTTAAAATTTTTATTGTCCAAATAGGCTTAGAATGTCATGAAACGTCGAGATTTCAAGTTTGAGCGAAAAAAAATTTCTGTCTGTCGGTCTGTCTGTCGGTCTGTAACTTTTTTTGTGCCCACGTTTACTCTGGAACCGTTTGAGATATTGACTTGAAATTTGGTACACATATGTACTTTAACGAGATCTAGAACTAGATTATATTTTCATCTTGTTCCGTCGAAGGGTTGGGGGGTAAATTGGGGTAAATTTGGAGTAAATAGGTAAATCAAGCAGGTAAGAGTTTATAAAATTGATATTTAGTATAGACAAGAGAAGCTAAGGTCAAAAAAAATTTTGGCATTAGCCACCCCCATTACCACCCCCACCCCATTATTAAAGGGGATGAAAAAAAATGTGATTTAGTGTGTGTACAAGAACCAGAAACCTCAAAATATTTTTTTATTTTATCCACCCCCTACTCCCACCCCCTGTCACCACCCTCACCCCACTACCGATGTGGGGTATCGTTTTATGGGTTTTTGGGGTAGAGGATTTCAAATATTATATTATTAAAGTTCCATAAACAATTATTTCCAGATACAAAATTTTTTCGTTGTGTGACTTGGATAGAAAATCCGGATGTGGAAGTAGTGATTCCTTGGGCAGCGGTTTTTTATAATAATTTATACTCTACAAGTATATTTACATAAATAGACTTTCCATTTGAATTCGGCCAAATCTTTCTCATGACGTAAATATGAAATTTTTTTGAAGTTTATTCAGGACACCTAATTTTTTAAGTGAATATTGCAATATTTTTGCCTTGAAACACATATTTCTAAAATAATAAAGTTACTCAACTTTTTTCATCTTGTTTGCCGGGTTCACTCGTGTACTTGATGATAACCAACGACTTGTAAATGAGTGAAGTTTAATAAATAATATTCTATTTATTATAAAAACTAGTTTCTTTATATGTGATTACCATAAAGAAAAGACAAAATTCAAGATGATTTAAGTGTTTCATCTTAAAATGGTGAGTGGTAAATTTCAGTTTTAATAATTTCAAATCCATATTATCCATGACTATAATGCGTTAAAAGAAATTCGCGAAATTTTCCTTAATATTATGTTATTGATATCAAATTATTACATTTAAGCTTTAAGTAGGAAGCCAATATTTTAAATTGGGGATTTTCTCTCAACAAGTATGCAAACCTGTGTACAAAACGGTCGTTGATATTTGCGTGACGTAAATTGCATATATTTTGACTTACACAAAGTGATCAAATTATAAAATATTGTGTGACGGCCAAGATAAATAATACAATGAAAACAACATAAAACATTTTATTATTCCCATTTAGATGACTAGACGTCAGACGAAATGATACGTCCCACAGCAATGCCCCAGACATAATACTATCGGCGACATAATTATCGCATCATTACAATTCTTGTTTGAAAAAGAGTTTGAAAATTAAGTTATGGAATTATGGAGTTGTAAAATTTAAATAAAATTCATGCGTAATTTACTGCTGGAAATAATGCTGGAAATAATGGCTAGGAACTCATATGTTATATTTTCCCTAGAATTTAATTTTAAAACGGGCAAACCAGTTTTGATTACACAGGTCTACAAAGAAAAGGTTTCGTCCTAAAATTCTCATCTAACTTTTCTGAAGTATTTTGACGTGTTGAAGCCAATTTTAGAGAAAAAAAATTTCTATCATGTCAGTTTTTCTCCACCACCCGTTTTATTCCCTAAAAAGGAAAATGGTCTTGTCCTATGGTTTTGATATAACTTTTCTGAAGAATTTTGATGCGCTGAAACCAATTTTGCGGAAAAAAAAATTAGGCGATAAAAGGGGATTTTGACCAGTGACCATACAGGAAAAAAAAATGTTTTCAAAATGGGCTTTAGCATGTCAAAATACTTCAGAACAGTTAGATGAGCAATTTAGGATAAGACCTTTTTTTTGTCCTTTTAGGGGATGGAAGGATGATACGGGATAACTGACACGATAGAAACATTTTTTGTTAAAAATTAACTTCAGCGCGTCAAAGTAGTTCATAAAAGTTAGAGAAGAACCTTAGGACAAGATCTTTTTTTTTGTAGATCTGTGTTATAAAATTCGTGTGAAAATGTTCTAGATTTACTAAAAGAACCTTGTCCTAATTTGTATGGATTCTGACTTAAATATCTGTATGCAGAATAGAGTGAATGAAGCAATAATACATTGGTTCTAAGTTGCTATGCTGTGTGCACGAGGTGATATAAACGTACCATTATAGCATCAATTTCAATTGTATCATTCTACGGATTTTTGAATGCAACTTGATACCTTTGAAGTCCGTCCTGGAGGGGAAGACATATGAGCGGCGGATGTACCAGGTGGGTGGGTTCTGCCAGCCTCCGTAGGGGGTAACGCCGAAGCGATTACTGGCTTGGTTGAAATTCTGCGTTGTTGCTCTTGCAACGCTTATCTCTTCAAAGACACCGAAAATCATTACGAAAACATTCACTTTCTGGCACTCCATACAGTGAGAAAGCTTATTTATACTTTCAAAATGAAGCGTCGTCTAGTAACAAATCAAACATAAATCCAGCCGATTTGGTTTGTCATAGTTGTTGGTGTAAATATCTGCTACATGCTAATATTATTGCTGTGGGAAATATACCATCAGAAAAAGAAAATATACGCTCAGAAGAGGAAAATCCACTAGTTAATAAGGACATTCTACAGCTTGATATGAACATAACTTCTAACACATAATCTCAATGCGTATTTGGATGTAAAAACGGCCGCATTTCACAAAAGGCAAACGCTTAAGTTTTGCAAGACTTTAGGTTCTATATTCCTCAAGATGCAAGGGCATGTTCCTAACATAATAAATATCACTGGAGCGAAACTTCAAATGAAAGCACAAATATTTTTACTGCTAAACAAATTAGTGATATCCCTTAATTGATAAGCTAGGGTCATTTTGACCCCAATGGAATTTTAAATTTGGCGCTAAAACGAGGCGGTGCATGTCACCTATCAGTGCATCTCAGTAGCTTCCTAAATATTCATAAAGAGTGCTCTAGTGCTGCAGTATCGTTTCAGCTGTCAACAGGAACGCATCAAGTAAGTAATGTAGGGTCATTTTGACCTCACATCACCAAATATGGGTCCGACTGACCCTGGATCACCTAATAATGTTGTTTATTTTTCAGCAATAATTTTTTATACTATGGCTGGACCTCCACGGCAGGTTAAGTTTTCTGTCGCGGACTTTGAAACTACAGTTCTGGGATGGTTAGATGAAGCGAACAGTAGTGTAGATGACGAAATATATGATTCAGAAGTAGTTGTGAGTGACCACAATCTGCAGATTCTGAAATTATCGAATCATCAGAAGAAGATGTTGCTGAAGATGTTGTTGGTAACTTCGAACAATCTGAGGATGAAAATATAGCCGTATCAACTGATGAAAATATTGCACATGGGAGTACACAAAATTTTGAAACTGATGATGAAGATAATATGCCATTGTCAGAATTATTAGCGAAACTAACTAACAGGAAAACGTATTACTATGGAAAGAAGAGATGTTTTAAATGGTCTAAGGTTCCTCCATCAGCGAGAGTTCGGAATGCTACTCATAATATTGTTTCAGATGATAAAGGATTGCGAGAGCGTGCAAAACAGTTGGGAAACAAACCTGAACATAAAGAAGTTTGGAATCTGATATTCACTGCTGATATGAAATATGACATTTTGCGTTGGACTAACAATAAAATGCAGATTTATAGAGCAAAATTTAGTAATCCAAATAGACCTGAATTATCTGTGCTAGATATAATAGAGTTCGACGCATTTCTTGGGTTATTGCGCTATACGCAAATCTTTAAATCCAATCATGAAGATCTTCCGGCGCAATTTCAAAACATGGAACAGGTCGAGATGTGTTTCGTTGCACCATATCCGAAAAACGATTCCTATTCATTTTGGCGTGCCTTCGTTTTGATAATCCGGACACCAGAAATGAAAGAAAACAATCCAAAAAGCTGCAGCAATATTAGATGTTTTTGAGAAATTTGTTACGAACTGCCAGGAAGTATACACGGTAAGCAGGCATGCTTCTATTGATTAAATGTTGGTTGCCTTCAGAGCACGTTGCTGCTTCAAAATGTACTTCCCAAAAGAACCGACCAAGTATGCTCTAACAGATGCCGAAAACAACTATTTCTACAACGGATATTTTATTAGAGAATATTATTTAGGTATTATGCAAATCACAACTTACACACTTTTTTATTTATTATGAAAATACCTACTTACTGTATATTGTTGCCCTAATCTGGGCACGCTAATATACTAGTTAGGTAAATATTTTAAAACACTCATTATTGGAGAACCAATCAAAACAACTACTCTTCTAGCTAATACTGACGAAGTATTGAATTACATGATAGGATTCTTAGCATTTTTATTTTTAGGTATTTTCATAATAAATAAAAAGTGTGTAAGTTGTGATTTGCATAATACCTAAATAATATTCTGTAATCATGATAAAAGCAAATAAATAAAAATAATTAATGGTAAAAAATAAATCAAGAATAGGCTTGTAAATAATGAATGAATGTTTCTATACTCTACTGATGAGAACTAACGAGTTCGAAAAAACTTGTACAACTTTTCTAGAGTTGAAATAGAATGTAAGGTTCAATAATTCTTGTGAATGACTGAATTTCAATAAATAATTTAAGTATCTTCAATATATTTTTTTGCCTTAAAATGCCAGGAATTTTATCATGTAATTCAATGCTTCATCAGTATTAGCTAGAAGAGTAGTTGTTTTGATTGGTTTTCCAATAATGAGTGTTTTAAAGTGTTTTCCTAAGTAGTATATTAGCGTGACTCGATTAAGCTACCAATATACAGAAAGTAGATAATTTCATATTAAATAAAAAAAGGTGTGTATGACTAAATATAAATGAATGATTTAAGTATTTTCAATATATATATTTTTTTCTCTAAAATGCTAAGAATCCTATCATGTAATTCAATACTTCGTCAGTATTAGCTAGAAGAGTAGTTGTTTTGATTGGTTCTCCAATAATGAGTGTTTTAAAGTATTTACCTAACTAGTATATTAGCGTGCCCAGATTAGGGCAACAATATGCAGAAAGTAGGTATTTTCATAATAAATAAAAAAGTGTGTAAGTTGTGATTTGCATAATACCTAAATAATATTCTCTAATCATGATAAAAGCAAATAAATAAAAATAATTAATGGTAAAAAATAAATCAAGAATAGGCTTGTAAATAATGAATTAATGTTTCTATACTCTACTGATGAGAACTAACGAGTTCGAAAAAACTTGTACAACTTTTCTAGAGTTGAAATAGAATGTAAGGTTCAATAATTCTTGTGAATGACTGAATTTCAATAAATAATTTAAGTATCTTCAATATATTTTTTTGCCTTAAAATGCCAGGAATCTTATCATGTAATTCAATGCTTCGTCAGTATTAGCTAGAAGAGTAGTTATTTTGATTGGTTTTCCAATAATGAGTGTTTTAAAGTGTTTTCCTAAGTAGTATATTAGCGTGACCCGATTAAGGTACCAATATACAGAAAGTAGATAATTTCGTATTAAATAAAAAAAGGTGTGAATGATTAAATATAAATGAATGATTTAAGTATTTTCAATATATATATTTTTTTTCTCTAAAATGCTAAGAATCCTATCATGTAATTCAATACTTCGTCAGTATTAGCTAGAAGAGTAGTTGTTTTGATTGGTTCTCCAATAATGAGTGTTTTAAAGTATTTACCTAACTAGTATATTAGCGTGCCCAGATTAGGGCAACAATATACAGAAAGTAGGTATTTTCATAATAAATAAAAAAGTGTGTAAGTTGTGATTTGCATAATACCTAAATAATATTCTCTAATCATGATAAAAGCAAATAAATAAAAATAATTAATGGTAAAAAGCATATTTTATACTGGAAAATTCAATGATGGGACCACACTTACAGACCAGGAAAAAAAATGACCATTCCTTCTCAAGCTGATATAAGACTAACTAAACTAATAGCAAAATCAAACAGGAACAAGGCTGACAACTGGTTTTCTTCAGTGGAAATTGTGCAAGAGCTCAAAAAACGGGGCTCATGTATGTCGGTACTTTGAAGAAAACCAAGCGAGAAATTCCTACTGAATTTTTACCATCAAAAGGCCGAGTTGCTGAATCACGTTTATTTGGGTTTACAAAAGACCCCACATTGGTTTCGTACGTGCCAAAAAAGAAAAAAGCCGTTCTACTGCTCTCTTCAATGCACCACCACTCTGATATTAACTTCCAAAACAACAAACCTGACATTATTACGTTCTATAATAGCACCAAAGGAGGAGGGGTGGATGCCTTAGACCAAAAATGTTCAGTATATTCATGTGGACGACGCACAAATAGATGGCCTTTGACAATTTTTTTCCGCATTGTGGACATATGTTCGGCTAACTCCTATAGACTCTACGGCTTTTACAGTGAAATAACTAAAATATCCAGGTTTGGTTTTGTAAAAAATCTTGCATATTCTCTGGTGGTACCACCCATGTATCGGAGAATGCACAAATTCAACCTCCAACGAGATCTCAAACTTACGATGGCCCGAATTGCAAGTGTGCCTCTGGAGGAGCCACCAAATGTTGACACCAAGCTAACTAAAAGAAAGAAATGTGCATTATGTCCATACAAGAGAGACAAGAAGACATCAAATATGTATATAAAAGGCAAAATCCCCATTTGCAATGACTGCAGCAGGCACATTTGTAAAAATGCTTATAAAATATCTGTTTTCTTGAGACGTCGAATAAATGGCTCAAGTTTTTTAAGTGAAATGATATTGTAACGAGTAATCACCCCCTTGGAAATAGGCAGCACTAAATACATGTACAAAATATATGTTGTACATTATGCCATCTGTGAGACAGTAGAAACAGTAGAAATGTTCTGGAACATTAGAGAAAAGAGACTTCTAGATAACGCCGCGCCGTTTCTAGAATAATTCAGGAAGCAATCGCTAGGGGTATATAAGGCCGTATTCTCGGCCGGAAGTTAGAGAAGTTTTGGATTGACAAGTGAGGTTAAGACTACAAAGTGAAAACAAAGTGATAAACATTGTTATTTTTAGTCAGTAAAGTACATTTAAGTTAATAATAGTATTGTGAAGTATCCAGTAAATTATTTAATAAAGTGTGTTAGTGGTTATCTCTTTTTATAATTTTTGGAACCCACGGAATTTGCAAGGGTGGTTTCCTAGGGGTGGAAACACGTCACAATATTTTATTTCTTTGACAATTTTTTGGAGGTCCAATATGTTTTTACTTGTCTTAGATAAATAATTAACTGCACCTTTTTAATCTCTTTTATATATATTTTTTTTCATTTCTTAACGAACTGTTAGAAAAAACCCGCATTTTTGTATTTGTTTAATAACAACATAAATAAGTGTTATTCTCTATGAAGATATTTGTTATTTAGGTAGCAAAATGAGTATCTGAGAGCTTTTACTAAACATAGATGGTAATAAAAATAAAAGGTGTAGGAGGAGGGTGAGAATGACCCAGTTCACCAAATACGTTTGTCGAAACAACGTCACCAATTAAGGGATATGGTAGACCTTATGAATAGACTTGTTAGTTCAGAAAGGGCATATTTAGTTAACTTTGATTTTTATGAAGACCCCGAAGAGGTAAGTGAACATTATGCCGGCTTAAAGAAACCTCAATTCGAGCATTTGATAAATAATCTTTCAACTTTAAAAACTAGAAAAAAGCCATCCAGAAACGGCACTGGCAATCTACCTATGCAAGCTGAAACACACTGATGAGCACCTTGCTCAAATATTTGTTAATGGGTCTCGACATACTGAGTAAAGTGAGGACAGCTTTTGAAAAGGATTTTACTTCTAAATACCTAGGTTTCATCACGCGAGACAAATATAGATATATCGTAGTTTTTAAAAGGTATCTATAATTAATAAATATTCAAAGGAATATATATATATATATATATATATATATATATATATATATATATATATATATATATATATATATATATATATATATATATATATATATATACATATTCATTTTAAAAATATAACTTTGCATTCTAGTAAAAATACATATCATTTTTTATCGATATTAAAATTGTTATTCCATTTTTGTTTTTTCCAAATCCCTGGTTACTTGAGTCTCATTCATCAGTAAGTGAATTGTAAGTGAACTGCTTGCCACAACAAACTAACCGAACAACGTACACCTTTATCACGCAACCTATTATTGAACGATGATAACTCATCTTCTTTTATTATGAAATGGGATTGTACTTATGTCTATATTCACAAAAGCAGGAATGCTTTTTAACGGAAGAACTATAATATGCATAAGTTACAGCCATTAGTAAAACCGACGATTTGCATTGCCCCCAAAGGTTATATAATTGATGTTAGTGGGCTATTTCCAGCATCGAAAAACGATGACAGTATCTTGTCAGATATGTTCGGAAATATGCCAGAAGTAAAACTAAAATTCGAACGTGGACATCTCTTTGTGGTGGATAGGGGATTTAGGGCCGTTGTTCCTTATCTTGAATACGCTAAACTATCTTTTTCGACTACCGAGTTACAGAGTGTTTTTGGAAAATTGGCATTTTTGGATGACCTCAATTAGCAAGTGTCGAATCGAAAATCGAGTAACACATGCTTAAGGCACTTTTTAGAGTAAAATCCGTTGCTGATACGAAGAAAATTATATATGCCTCAGTTTTCGAGATATAGACATAACTGATCTTTTTTTTTTTTTTAATGGAACAATCTGTAAATTATTTCATTATTCGATCACAACATAAATTAGCTATCCAGCGATATATCATACGTCATATTTATCTCCAGAAAAAGTGGTTAATTTTCTAAAAATTTAATATATTTGTGAGGAGGTCATGGAAAACTATTAAAACAACAACACTTCTTATAATATAAAATAATTTTGCCAGAAATAGGAAAACTAAACTATAATAAATGTTCGAATTGTCTTCCATTGACTATGCATATTTATCGCATTTCTAATATTTATTGATGAGGCCATGGTAAAAAAAGAAAATCGAAATAATCGTACATGTCGAAAACTAATTTGTGAGTTAATTGTCAGTAAGCGTTGTTAAAAATGGTTCAATTTAGTAATGGTGAAAAATATGATATGATTAAGTGTTTTATAGAATGCGGAGAAGATTCAAATTTAGCTTCCGAGCTTTATTTTAATACGTAAGTTACAGACAGCAAAACTTTGTGGCAAAAGCGCTGGCTAAACAATATTTTTAGATATCCAGAAAAAAGACAGCCAGCCATTCTACAGTTAATCGCCAAGGATGATTTGGATTTGATGTATGGTGTGGTTTCATTGGATACCAAGATAGGTCCTCATTTTTTTCACGGTTATTTGAATACCGAAAGTTTTATTAACATTCTACGGCAAGAAATAGAGCCCTAGACAATATACCTATAAGACAATTTTAAAGATTAATTTACCAACACGATGGCGCTCTAGGTCATACGTCAAATAAAACTTGAAATGATTTAATTGCTCAATTTGGGGAGGATTGGATTGGTATCTATATATCACTCAAGACTAATTTATCAATTTCTAGTTAGCTAAGTTAATTAAATTTATAACTAACAATTAATTTAGCTAGCTGGACAGTTAAACAACAAAGTAGTTTAGACATTGTTTAATTTTTAGGAAATAATGGTCCTATTTTGTGGCCAGCTAGATCTCCCTATATAACCCCTGCCGACTTTTGGCTTTGAGGTTATTTCAAAAATATTATATATATAGACAACGTTCTAATAACATAGAAGAATTGGAAAACAAAACATTAGCTGTGTTTCGGACAATAACTCCTGTCATGATTGGAAATACAACAAAAGCTGTGAGGACAAGATGTCAAAAATGTATAGATGTCAATGGAAGACAATTCGAACATTTATTGTAGTTTAGTTTCCTATTTTTGGCAAAATTATTTTATATTATAAGAAGTGTTGTTGTTGTTGTTAATAGTTTTCCATGGCCTCCTCACTATATATTACATTTTTCGAAAATTAACTACTTTTTCTAGAGATAAATATGACATAATATATCGTTGGATATCCAAATTAAGTTATGATCGAATAATGAAATATTTTTATTTATTTATTTATTTATTTATTTATTTATTTATTTATTTATTTATTTATATAACATTTATGAAAAGGTACAAATGTTATAATTTCGATAATATAATTTACAATAAACAAAATATTTGGTGGGCACCTAGATGTTGGAACATCTGTATATGCCTTTATAAATTTTCTAGTGGGTATATTATTTATTTATATTAATTTTGTATGGAAAGTACTACATTATTCACATAGAAAATTGAAATCTTCGAAATTGAGAATATAATATTTATACCTATATATTCATGTCATTACTACATTATGTCATAATCCTGAGAAATTTTTCATAGTTTTTTATAATGTATACTTTACTTTTTTAGTTGAAATTTTTCTTATTTTTCATTTGTCTTATATCCGTTGGTAATAAGTTGTAAAACTTTGGGGCCAAATAATCTATAAATTTTAGGTTTATAGTTCTACGATTATTTGGTATAATTATTTGCTTATTTTCATTAGCTCTAGTCAGATACTGGTAGCTGACATAGTTTTCGAGTTTTTCTGTTTTATGAATGTATGAGCAAACTGACTGTATACAATGTGTCCCACTTTTCATGGAGCCACCCTCATATCTCGCTCACCTGATATCCGAATATTTTGAAATTTTGGTGGTGAATGTATACCTATAAAGTGAGCCTTTAAACGTAACCACATTCGACTGAAGACAGAGGCGTTCGATTCTATGTTGGAAAAAGGGGGTCGATTTTTGAAAAAAAAGTATTAGCGATATTTTTAGAGAAAAATTAGTAAGATATTCTTAATCAGCACCTTTAGATACCCCTTTGTACAAAATTACATCGTTGTGGGTTCAAAGGTGTTTGAGATATGAGCCGTCAAAAAAAAATTTTTCAACTTAAAATAATTTGTATCTGTAAAACGGATTGAAAAAAATATATTCTTTATTTTTGTTCAGAATAATATATTGTACTAGTATGAAATGATTCTATAACAAAATTACTATTTATTTAATAAGACAAAAATTCTAATTTGTACATATCTACCATGTTTCTAACAAATAATCTTCAATAAAGACCTAAGTAAGCCATGAAAACAAAAGTTATTGCAAGTGTCAATGTATTATTGAACGTCAATAAGTTAATACGTTAAAAATTTAATGAATGCTGGTTTAATGTTACATGATAAGTGAACCGAAATTTTTTATGATAATGGCTCGGCGTTTAACAATGCAAGAAAAAGTGGAATTGGTTCGTTTAGTCGGAGATAATGCCAGATCATATAGAAAAGCTGCTGATGAATTTAATTTACGGCATCCTGGCCATCAGCATCCCATTCACCATAAATTGGTAGCAACCATCAATAAAAATTTTGACAATACAGGAAATGTATGTAAGTTAAGACCAAAGAATTATAATTTACAAAATCGGCAAAATCAAAACGAGGAACGCATTTTACAATATTTTAGAGAACATCCAAGATATAGTATAAGGCAAGTAGCATTAAATCTAAATATTAGTAAGAACATCGTTTGGCGTTGCTTGAAAAAACATAGAAAAAGAGCATTCAAGCCAAACTTTCTACATACCCTAGAAGCAAGGTCTGTAGAGGACAGGTTGCCTGGTAACTAGGGAGCGCCATATTGCGCGTCATCCAGAGGACCCGCTTCTACAACTCACTTCACAGAGGTAAAAGATGCAACAGTCGACCAGTGTATCACTAACATCGTTGATCTCGTCGTACTTTGTTTAATATATTTTATTTCTGCTTACACAGTCATTGAAAATATTATTTTGGATATTCATATTTTAAGTAGGTCATTTGTTGTGTATGTTAATTTTAAAAGGTCCTCTGGACACGTCACTCCCGCGCAAGAATTTTATTGGCTCCTGAGTTACCAGGCAACCTGTCTCTTTTACAAATCTTGCCCTAGAAGAAGGTGATACTGACAGAAGATTGGATTTCTGTTTTTGGGCCCAGGGTGAATTTTTAAACAATGTAAATTTTCTGAAAAACGTCATATTTACTGATGAAGCAACAACATTCACTACCAATGGGGTAGTATGCTCTCAGAATTGTCGTTTTTGGGCTGACGAAAATCCCCACTGGTTTATCAGTACTAAAAGCCAATACGTGTCAAAAGTTAACGTTTGGTGTGGTTTATGGAAAGACCAGATTATTGGCCCTTTTTTCATTCCGAGATTGAATGGAGAAGCGTATTTAAATTTGTTGCAAAGAGAAATTCAACCCTTTCTCAATAATCTGCCTCAAGATGTCAGAAGGGACTTGTATTATCAACTTGATGGTGCCCCGGCTCATAACGTTGCAAGGGGTTGGCTAGAAGATAATTTTCCAGGTAGATGGATAGGTTTATAGAAGTCAAGTGCATGAGTTTCCCCCGAGGTCTCCGGACCTAACACCACTTGATTTCTATTTGTGGGGTCGTCTAAAAAATATAGTGTATAAGGACAGACCACGTAGCCAAGATGAGTTAATGATCAAAATTAGACAGGCATGTGTTGAAATCACTCCAGCCGAGATTAGGAAAGTTGTACTCCATGTAAGAAAACGGATTGAGCAATGTATTAGGAATGATGGTGGTTACATAGAAACGCAAAGAATTATGTAATAAAATTATTTATGTAGATTATTTGTTAGAAACATGGTAGGTATGTACAAATTAGAATTTTTGCCTTATTAAATAAATAGTAATTTTGTTATAGAATCATTTCATACTAGTACTATACATTATTCTGAACAAAAAATAAAGAATACATTTTTTTCATATGAGAATCCGTTTTACAGATACAAATTATTTTAAGTTGAAATTTTTTTTTTTTTGACGGCTCATATCTCAAACACCTTTGAACCCACAACGATGTAATTTTGTACAAAGGGGTTTCTAAAGGTGCTGATTAAGAAAATCTTATTAATTTTTCTCTAAAAAAATCGCTAATACTTTTTTTCAAAAATCGACCCCCTTTTTCCATCATAGAATTGAACGCCTCTGACTTCAGTCGAATGTGGTTACGTTTAAAGACTCACTTTATAAGTATATATTCACCACCAAAATTTCAAAATATTCGGATATCAGGTAAGCGAGATATGAGAGTGGCTCCATGAAAAGTGGGACACATTGTATACAGTGTGTTTATATTACAAATGTCCTCATTAAAGAGTATGCTTGTGGGGTATAATTTATTTCTATTGTAAATTATTTTTACAATTGTATTTTGTATAACAGTCAGTGGTTGTAGTTTTTTTTTATATGTCCCGCCCCGAGCAATTAATCCATATCTTATCAGAGATTCTACTAAGGATTTGTACACTACTATGAGTAATTTAATATTTAAGAATTCTTTTAATATGTAGAATTTATGAATCAGTTTTCGTATTTTTTTGTTAAATAGTCAATATGTTCTGACCATTTTAGGCGTTTATCTATAATGATTCCTAAGTATTTTATATTCTCTACTTCTTTGATTTCGTCACTTTTATTATTATCATTTATTGCTATACTATTATAGTCTGGTCTATTTGCTTTTGTTAAAGAGAATGCAATATATTTGGTTTTTTTAACATTAAGGGATAATTTGAAAGAGTCTAGCCAATTTTTTACTATATTGCAGCCTTCTATGACTTTTTCTTTGGTTTCTTCCCAAGTATTACCCGTGAAAATGAGTGCAGTGTCATCTGCGTATGATATAATTTTGCCTTTAATTTTTATACTCAACAATGAGTTTATATATGTAATAAATAGTATTGGTCCTAATATAGTACCTTGGGGTACACTAGGGTGGCCCATCTCTATAGGTGGTGAATTTTTTTTGCGTATTTTTTAAGTCTCACCCCACGAAAATATACTATTATACCAGGAATAATGTATGTCAAAGTTTCAGATAATTCGGTGAACGGTAACCCGTGCCGCATTCAGGTAGAAATTTGTAGATAAGATTTTATTACGGTAATACACTTAAATTTTACTTAAAATACAAATATCTACCTCTTTTCTCATAATGTTTTATTGGTGTAATTATTTCCTAGAAATTATTTGTTTTGGAAGTTTGGAAATATAATGCACCTACGGTAGGTTTTTATGTGTTTGCAATTATGTTTTACAGTGGTGACATTATAAGTTCTAGCATACGTTCCTTTTTGAAAAAACATTTAACGATGGCTGATGTTAGATCCTTACGAAAGGATACTTTCATTTACTTAGTTGGACACTATTCGTCGTAAATCATTGGCAATAAATTGCCGTCTAATAGACAAGTATTACAAGTGCTCTTTTATAACATTCGTGAAGTGAAGCTAAGTGTACATGAAAGTGCTAAATTAACAATAAAAGAGGTGTCAGTTTTTTGGGATAAAGCTCGCATTCCGACACGTCAGGATTTTCATTGTGTTAAACAACTAGATAAACTTTATGCAGAGTGGAGGAACTTACAAAAATCGGCTAAAAGGGCCAGTGCGGGAGTTAAAGAAAAAAATTTCGTTGAAAAATTGGACGATCTCTTTGACATTTCTCATGCAAATGCATTGGAGTTGATGAAAATAGATGAAGATAAGCAGTTTTTAATTAACCAAAGAAAAAAGGGACGTCCTGGATTTATGCATGGTATTGATTACCAGCTTGCTTCTCAAGAAAAATCAGCTGAGGAGAAATTACAGAAATTATCCGAACGAATGCAACGAAGTCAACAAGAAAAAGCTAGATTAGAGGAAACAGTCACCTGTCCATCATCAAGTAGTAATTCAGCCGACTCCAACGAAAATGAAGATGAAATAATCGAAGCCCAAGAAGAGTTGTTACAAGGCCAGCCTGGCCCGTCACAGCCAAAAAAGAGGAGATTGTATGGAACATGTAACATCATTACACCAAAAATAGCCACTGCATTTGATGCTTGCAAAATAAGCGACAGGTATGGAGTCCATATTTTGACGGCAGTAGCAGAAATACTAGGACATGACCCCACATATTTGTCCATCAGCAGAACCACACTTCAGCGCTCTAGACAACGCATCCGCGAAGAAAGAGCTGAAATATTAAAAACTGCCTTCGGTAATTCTGAATTGCCGGCCCCAATCATCCATTAGGATGGAAAACTTTTACCTTCTCTCACTGGAATGGGAAATATCGATAGACTTGCTATCTTAGTTACTAGTGGAGATATTGAACAACTACTTGGAGTACCAGCTTTGCCCAATTCAACTGGAAGAGAACAGACTGAAGCAGTTTATGATGTGCTTTGTGAATGAAATTTGGACGAAAAGGTAATAGCTTTGTGTTGTGATACAACAGCATCAAATATGGGTTATATAAATGGGGCAGCCACACTATTGCAACAAAAATTAGAAAGAGATATTCTATATTTTCCTTGTAGACATCATATTTTTGAAGTGGTTTTGAGAAGTGTGTTTGACACAAAAATGCCTTCCTCATCTGGTCCAAATGTGCCACTATTTAAACGTTTTAGGGAATTTTGGCCTAAAATAGATCAAAATAAACTAAAAACTGGATTTCAGGTTATCAAAAATTAAACACATTTTACAACCAGTTAAAGCCGAAATTGTAAAGTTTCTAAATGCAGCTTTAACTTTGCAAACAGCCTCGTGATGATTATAAAGAATTTTTAATGCTTTCTAAACTTTTTGTTGAAGAAGAGCCCACTCACACGACATTCTATCAACCAGGGGCATTTCATCATGCACGTTGGATGGCCAAAGCCATTTACTGTCTAAAAATATTTTTTTTCCAAGATCAGTTCCAAACTAACTAAAAAAGAAAAAATAGGTATTGAAGATATATGTCTCTTTATTGTAAAGGTTTATGTAAAGGCCTGGTTTACAGCGTCATTTGCTAGTAAAGCACCGCTTCATGACTTAGACTTTTGTAAAGAACTCATTAATTATCAAAATATTGACAAAGAAATATCTCAAGCCGCAAGTAGGAAAATAGTGAACCATTTGTGGTACCTTAATTCAGTAAATGTTGGCTTATCTTTCTTTGATGACGATATTTCAGTTACCATTAAAAGAGAAATGGTTAAAGCTTTGAATAGGAAAGCACTAAATCAAGAGGGTATTAAACGACTTATGATTAGTAACATTACTGACGTTGAAAACAAGGAAATTCAGGACTTCATATGCGAGAACACTAAACAGTTTTTTCAAAAATTAGGTTTGTCTATGGAATTTTTGGAAAATGATCCAACAACATGGAGGGAAAATGAAAGTTATACCCGATGTTTCAATATTGTAAACAAAATTAAAGTTGTAAATGATGCCGCTGAGAGAGGAATCAAACTTATTACTGACTATAATGACATTTTAACAAAAAATGAAGACCAAAAACAGTTTTTACTCCAAGTTGTAAATGATTATAAATCACAGTTTCCAAATGTAAAAAAAGAAACCCTGTCGCATGCTTTGGCCTAGTGCAAAAAATATTGTTTTTATTACTATATTTATAGTAGATTTAGGATAATATTTGGTACTATGTATGAAAAAAACGTTTTATAATAAAATACACAAAGATAAAACGAGAGTATTATTTCAAAAACTTCTAGTCTAGTTTTCTTAGACTACGAATTTACAGTAGTATGACACATGTCATAGTCACAACAGATAATGTCTTTGGTATTTGTATGACTTGATTAGTCATTCTAAAAATAAATTGTTGCTGATTAAAAAAAAAAAAACAATGCATCAGCCAAAGAATGTAAATAATTCCATTTACTTTTATCATTGCATAATAATGCATTCTGCGGCACCCCTTGCCTTCAATTTGCCTCAATAACATTTTGAGGGGACTGTTTTTTCTTCAAATGGAACCATTTGCAGGGGTGAGAAATAAAAAATTTCGATTTCAAAAAAGATGGGCCACCCTAGGGTACACCGACTTTTATTTTCTGAGGATTGTTAAGAGTATTGTTTAATTTTAGAACTTGGTCACGATCACTTAAATAGTTTTTGAATATATCTAGTACCGTACCTCGAACTCCCTAATGTGATAAAACATGAAGAAGTTTTTGGTGTGGTACCGTATCAAATGCCTTTGCCAGGTCAATGAAAACTGCTATGCTTTTTTTACCGTTGTTTAGGCTATTTGTAATCTCGGAGGTGAAAAAGTACATGGCGTCGGCTGTGCTTACATTTTCAGTAAATCCAAATTGATTTGTGTTTAGGATGTTATTCCTGAAAAAATGGATTAGTCTTCCATTAAGACATTTCTCTAAAATTTTTGCAAAATTATTTATCAAGCTAATTGGGTGATAGTTTTGAATTTTATTTTTTGAGCCCTTTTTAAAAATAGGTGCCACCATAGATTGTTTAAAATATTTAGGTACATGACTCGTTTTAAAGATTAAGTTGATAATGTGTGTTATGGGCTGAATGATTTCAGTGTGTGCTAATTTAATATTTGTTGAGATACCGTCTATGCCAGGAGCACTGTCATTTTTTAGAGAAGAGTATTTTATAATTTCATTTTCGGTGGCTAGTTTTAAAAACATAGAAGCTGTACAATAATTGTTTAAGCTAAAAGGGTTATGGGGCACGTCTATTTTCTTTTCCATTTCAGAACCAATATTTATAAAATAATCATTACAGTAATTAGCCATGTCTGTGTTATTCTGAAATTCGTCGCTGTTTTCGTTAATGATTTTAAGATTTGTATTTTTAGTTTTAGTTTTTTCATTAGTAGCATAAGATATTATTTGGTACATTTTTTTATATTATTTTTATTATTCTCAATTTGTAATTTGTAATAGTTGTATTTTTATTTTTTTATTAATATATTTAATCGGTTTCTATACCATTTATAGTGTTGTTCTAGTTCGAGGCTGTGATTTTTCCATAATTTTTTTTTAAATTGTTTCTATGTTTTATTGACATTATTAAACCTGTTGTTATCAATTCTTTCTTTTTTGTTCTGTCTGTTTTATTATTGATTTTTTTGATTTGGAGTCAGTTAGGATTCGTTGAAAAATTGAAATAAAGATATTAGTTGCTTCTTCAGAATCATTAGAGATTAAAACATTAGACCAGTCCTGAGAAGTGATTTTATTTTTAAATAAAGTATGATCTAAAATTTCATAAGTGCTATTTTCATGAGCGTTATTTGCAAATTGTTCATAATTAATGTTTAGCATTATTGGAAAATGATCAATTATATCCGTATCTAATATAAAAGACTTCAATTTTATGTTATCTACTTTACTTTCTTTCTGACAAATAAATGATCTATACAAGATTCTGTTTCAGAGGTCACCCTGGTGGGAGTGTTAATATACGAAATAAAACCATATTGTCCCATTAAAGAGAGGTACTCGTTTACAACATTATTTTCATTGCTTTCTATGTTTATGTTTATATCCCCAGTAAAAATTTCAATATTTTGTGACAAATTTTGTTCAAATAATTCTCTTAAGTCCTCAATAAATAATATTTCTGTAATAGGCGGAGGTTTATAAGCAGATGTGATACCAAATGTTTTGTTACAAAGATTAAAAGTGATTCTAGTATTAGTTGCTTGGGAATAAGTCAATTTGTTATGGCTTACAGTAACATCCAGTTCAGATTTTAATAATGTTAAAATGTCAACATTTTTGTTAAAATCGCCATTATTATAATGAATTGTGTAACCCGGTATGTTAAACTCGTCAGACGATAATAGTTGGAAGCATTCACTTAATATTATTATATCACAATAAAAAAGTTCGTAGGCTTCTATCAGTAAAAGTAGATTGTCAAAATTCTTTTTGATACTTCTAATATTAAGGTGTATAATGTTTAATATTTTGTCTTTCAGCACTACTTGTTGTTTTAAATTTACATCGTTTACTAATTTACCATAAAGATCTTCTCCTGCAGAGTCCAGTTGTTCTAAAACTTCGTCCTCTTGGGGCCGGAACATTATACGTTGAAGTCTATTTTATTTTTTAAAACACTTATTTGGTAGTTATAACTGGGACAGTCCGGATCAGAAGCTTTATGGGAAACACAGTAGTTCATTTTATATTTATTATTAGCTTGTACACAGTTGTTACATTTTTTAATTGATTTCGGACATTCGTTTACGTCATGTTCTTCTGCACAATGATCACAAACTTTTACTGGTGCACTTTTTATTTATATGGAAAAATCCTTGGCAATTGAAGCATTTTGTAATACTAAGATCTTCATATATTGGGTGTCGCTGCCATTCGATAAAGATTTTTTTAATATTCATAAACTTCTGAAACAAACCTGCTGAGCATTCTGCAAATATGTTTGATTCGTTGTTTCTTTTTTTTTATATACGTTATTTTTAGTTCGTCAGAGTCCTCTATCCAAGAATTTTGTTTTCTAATACATTTTGTAATTTACACTTCTGTTTTATTTCCTACATAACCTGCTATTTTCACTTTAGGCTTTCTCATCTTAGTCGTCTCAATTTCATATTCATTTTCCAGTATGTTAGTTGCCGCGTGTTTTAACTCTTCTATTTCGCGTTTTGTAGGACACTTGATTACAACGCAGCCGTTTTTAGTGGTTCTAATATTATTAATTCCAATATTTAATTCAGAAGGGCTCAGTTTATCTTGAATATCGGCTTTTGTTTTCGTGACGCTTTGTCCTTGCTTTGGTCTGATCATTAAATTAGGAATATTTACTATAGTTTGAGAGTCTGCAACGAGTTGTTTGCTAGCCATATAAGCATATGATTTCTCCTGCGGTACCTAAGTATTCGATGTGTTTATTTCTTCATTTAATTCCGCAATTTGTTCTTTCAGTAACTTTATTATTTCATCTTTGCTTGTAATTATAGAGTTTTTACTGTTTATGATCTCCTGAAAAGGTTGAAATGTTTCAAAGTTTCGGCATTTTGGACAATAGAATTTCATCACCCTTCTCTCTGAAGTTCGAGAACTTTAATTTTAGCCATTGATAGGTTCCCACATGGTTTACAAATTGGCTTTTTACATCCATCACAATTGTATATTTCTTTCCCACCCTTACAAAGTTCACACTGCATTTTTCATAATTGGGTTTTCAACACTTGCACATGAGGCCACCACTTCACTGTCACTAGCCTTTTATGGCTGGGATTTCTAATTAGGGTCTATTACTTATTGCCTAAGCTGGCTAAGCTATTACTGCTTTAAAACACGTCCGATCCCTCTGAGCGTTGGACTAAGACTCTTAAAGCGTGTTCTATTTAAAAAAACAGTCGTGTCTATATCTCGAAAACTGAGGCATGCATAACGGATTCTACTCAAAAAAGTGCGTTACTAGATTTTCGATTGAACACTTGGTAATTGAGATATAGTCATCAAAAAATGCCAATTTTCTAAAAACGCTCTGTAGCTCGGTAGTCGAAAAAGATAGATGATCGCGGTTTGCGTCATTATCTGTTTTTCGAAAATAGAGCTCAGGACTCCTATATTGGTTTTTGTCTATCTGCCATAGTTTTAGAGAAAACCTCAAATCCCATCTAATATGGTCCACCCTGTAGAGTTAGAAAAAATAGACAGAATGTGTTTTAGATAGAGTAATTTTCAAATTTTAATCAACCTTATAGTATATTTCTTTATATTTTGATACATTTCTCAAAAACTATTTCATTTCAATAGACAAACTTTCATTCTCTGATAGCCTATATTTAAGGAAAAAGAATATTGTCAGATGCATCATTATGTACATTTGAAAAACCCTGTATATAAGCGCAGTAAAAACTTACAGGCGTAAACTCTATTACCACAGCGCACTTATTTGCTCGGAGCACCTTGTATTCTATAGACGTTTAAAAAGGTGTTAATTCTTTCAAATGTCAAATATATTTATATGTACAGGGTTATTAACGTGTTTAGAGTAACACTAAGAACCAAACTTGACTGGAAAGGAATATTGATAAAAGACATAACACAAAAATCGACCGAATGTGGCTACTGGCTCGTTTTAAAATTAATGTTCTTTCGTTGAGATATATTTGCGTTAGTCGTTCCGGAATATCAACACAGTTGATTTAAACTATCGAAATACCTATCTCGATGTAAAAAGCTGTTAAATTTCAAGGAATTTATTGCGTTTCCTGCTCAAGATTTGTTAATATATTGTGTACTAGCTAGTTTTTCCGGCATTTCCTGATGACTTAATAAAGAATAGTATTAACTAAATAAACGTAATTTTTGACATTCTGCAATTTTGTTTTAAATTAGTTTCATTAATTCAAAGAAAGTAGAATAATTATATTACATTTACATAAATAACAATAAATCACTGTTGTATTAGTGTTAAAGCTTTTGTTTATAGAACTAAACGAGAATAAAATATTTAATGATTGATTGGATGAAGACGGACTATCGCACAGTGGTTCAGAGAGCGGATTTAGCTTATCAAAAGTGCTCGAATCATGTCGCGCCGGATGACGTCATTACCCACCATAAGCCTTTCGAAGACGATAGACTGTCGTATACAGGTAAACCTATTTACTTGTATTCGATACATAAGTAGTGGCCGAATAAAACATAACTAGTTAAACTCACCCATTTTCAACTCGTCAGTCACTTGTTTTTGACTGCTGTTGTTACATGTCTTTAAAGAGAAAAGTGAAAACTTTTTATTATGGACCCTACTAGTCACGGCATGTACTAGTATACTGTATATTATTTGTTGAAATCATTATTGTTTTTCTCGGCTGTTAGACAATCATTAATCGCAAATAAAAATAATAAAAATGAAAAGTTTGACATTACAGTATTTTGTGGAACTTCATGGAACCTTCTAATTTCCTATTCTTATTAATCCACAGTCCTTAGATTTCAAAAGCTATTTAGTAAGAGGCTCTGCTTCTTACAACTATTCCTGTTATTTTCATTTTAGTTGATGCCAGCAACATAGCCTGACGAGAGTTGCTTGAAGTTTGGCATGCAAAAACGATTGCTGTATATCGATATATAATTACTAAATTACACTTGGAGAAAAATTACTTGAGTGAGAAATCGGGTAATATCTGTAAACTGTTTGTAAGAAGATGGAAGCAATGTCACGCCAACATTAACTATTTTAAAATACTGATACTACAAAATTGCACATAGAAAAGTATAACTGGTATTATATGCCAATCACTTTATATAAAGTACTGATCCATGGATCGGAAATCTTCTATAGTGCCTATAGAAAGAATGTCTAAGGAGGCTCACGAATCCTGCCATAAAAATGCGAAAAGATTCAGAGAACATAGTACTCGGAAGATATCTCGTAGTAACACCATGAAAGAATTAATATACACATGTTATTGGTAACGAGCGATCCATTGATCAATTCTTTCAGAACATTGCCGAAAAAACCTAAAGGATCACTTTTCCAGGAAGTTGAAAATTTGCTCCCTACACATAAGACAAAAAAGACAATATACGATCATAATTTTAGTTATTTAAAAACTTATTCTATAACAAAGTTCTTCTTCTACGTAAACAAATTTCATTATTAATTAACGTTATTGGATACTTTTAATTTTTTATTGTATATTAGACAATAACAATTATTATAAATTCATGTTTGTTTATTAACAGAAAAATTTTGTTTATTAATTGCTTTGTGTCAATCATGGTTTGGAATCCCAGGAACACAGAACAGTTCAATAAAGTATACTAAAATAAAATTAGGTTTTTATTCATAACGAATATTTTTGATAAGCTAAATCCGCTCTATGAATCACTGTGTATCGTGGATGGAGGAAAATAAAGATATACTTTATAAATGACATATTTGGTTTCAACTGTTGTAGAATAAATTAATTATCTTTTGCACTGATTCTTCTACAAGCGACATGAAATTACCAATGGAGGAAGCAAATTGACCCTAGAAATAACATTTGTTCTTGAGCTTTATTAATAGGGATTGCGAAACAAAATAACCCAAGTAGCACAGTGTGGACCATGAAGTTTTCACAGCTAAATTTTATCTGCGAAAACGTTGGAATAACCAGGGTTTAGCTGTAATTTGGATTTGGAGTCTCAAAGCGTTTTATTTGAAATATTTTTACTGCTATAACATTGCTGTAACATAATTAAACAATCAAATCGCTGCAATTGCTATTCATATTTCTGGTTAGCTGCAATATGCCATCTGGAGCTTTTGCAACAGCTCAATAGCAGCCGGAACAACTAGTAGTGACACTTGATTATACTATATACTTTAAAGGTAAAAAAATGCGGTTTAACCGCTAAACTATACAGAGTGTAATTAGTTTCATGTCATTAAAAAAACTGGTAATGGGGACCGACTAGACAAACAAAAAACCTCTATGACTTTTTCCTCTAGGGGCACTGAAAAAAACTGACCTGGGTCAACAATTAAAATATTAGGATAGGAAACATTTGAGAACCACTGCCTTTCTGGGTCAATGGACGTGTACTTCCCAATTATACAACTGTCATAAAAAAGTGCAAAGATTACCGACTGACTCGTTTTCGCCGGCACGCGGCGGCCCGCAGTTTCAAAGCAAAGAAGGGCGGCACCTTTGATGACCGCCTCAACCGAACCAATTATAAAAATGTAAAAAATTCGTTTTGCAGAAGTGCAAGCAAATGACAGTTTTTAATTTAGAACAAAATATTGGAGCTTTAATTGTTGTTCATAATTTTTCAGATTTAAATGTGATTTATTAACATTTGTAACCTAGATGAGTGTTCTGGGTTAAAAGTTTAAAAAATGAGAAATAATTACATGACATTGGGAAATAAAGAGTTAGACGTCTGAGATACGATAACAGAAAACAATTATGTGTATTTTAAGTTAGGTATTTATTTAACGAATTGCCGATCATTTATCGAAAACTGAAATATTCGGTAAATCTAGAACTCACCAATAAATTATTGTTGATTTACATAAATTGTTCTAAATGGCTTCCATCTGCATCAATACACTTTTCGACACTTTGAACTAAGGACATACGCAGTCCGTTCAACACATTTGGTAAATTAGGATCATTTTTTATGATTTCTATGCACATTAAAATACCACACTAAACTATCAACTAACGTTGTCAATAAAGAAAATAAAAATAAAAACTTGATTCAAACTACAAAAGGCAACACAAAAAGAACGAACCAAGTAGTGTCTGTACGTAATCAAGAACTTAACGACTTGAACGGTAAGTCAATAAAATAAATCTTAACTGTAAATACGTGGCCCAAAATTCAAAAAGAACAAAAGAAACATACAGAAACAACGAACGGGTTCGACGTGTGTACTGAACGAAGTGCCCATAGAAACTAAAATATTGCACAAGGGAGAGTATAGTTTTCTTCAGATCTACTAAGCACTCAGAAAACGCCGACGTCTTTCACTTTTACGGCGCCGCTAAAGACCTTACCTTACCTACTTTTAAAAAGCCATAAAAAAGTGTGATTATCAACTTGTGACCTCGCCGACGCGCGGTCTCTAACAAAGGAGCGCAATACTTTGAAAGAGCCGTATTAGCATATTTGATGTTTAGAGGCGCCGACATAGCGAAGATAAAAGCCTATACCAACATTCCAGCAGTTCTCAAACAATATTATCGAATAGTTTCGAAATTTTTGTTTATTTATTTTTTTTCTAAAACTATAGGTTCTAGACCCCATGTTATAAAGTTTTTTTGTTCGTTTAGTCGTTCCCCACCACCAGTTTCTTTAATGACATGAAACTGATTACACCCTGTATTTCCATATTTGCAGCTGGTGATTGATATTTACAGCAGCATTTAACAGCTAATTTATTGTCAAGTATATAAATTAGCGGCCATATTTCCTGTAAACGACGAGATGAGATGAGAACGGCAGCCACTTTGAACAATATTTATTCTTTTACTTCCACATCCAGTGGAAGTATAGTAACGACAAAAAAATTTTTAAAAATTTTTATTGTTCAAATAGGCTTAGAATGTCATGAAACGTCGAGAAAGTTTGAGCGAAAAAAAATTTCTGCCTGCCTGTCTGTTTGTCTGTCTGTCTGTCTGTCTGTCTGTAACATTTTTTGTGCGCACGTTTACTCAGGAACCGTTTGAGATATTGACTTGAAATTTGGTACACTTATGTACTAGGGTGGTCCAAAAAAAATTGTTTTGTAAACATATTCTCCACATGCTCGCCCTTATTCCATATGGTAATAAAAAGCTGAGAAAAGAAAATTAGGTGAATTGGTCAATATTTAGAGGTTCCGAAAAATGAACACTTCTAAGGTCAGACCTACGTTTTTACCAAAAAAGACGATATTTTGAGAAAAATTTTTTATTTATAAGAAGTTTGTTCTTGTTTGTTTGCAAGTAGGAAACTGTGACCTGTGCAATTGAACAAGCCGAAGAAGATATTGAAGCTGTTCTTCATTCCTTGTGATGTTTGTGTTATATGTTTGGATTAAAGCAATACCCCTTTCGGCACAATCATTTACTACTTTCATTTTGTGTACTCTCTCTTTTAGTTCAACGTAGTTGGGATCAGAAGACCACAACTTAGGATCCTTACAAAGAAAAAAGCAGCTTTTTCTTTTCCGTTTGTATGAAGGATGTTAAGGACTTCAGTGGTTCGCTGCGTAAAGTATGTCTCTAGGGGACTATAATGGTTAAAGAATTTCCTCTCTATTCTCTTAAGGGCTTTAGCCTTTGGTGGGCGCTGTAGGTTTTTAACCATCTCAATTTTATTGGCATCACTAACACGAGAATCAAAAAGAGCAAGTCCAACCAAATGTTCAGAAAAAAACCACAAATGACGTCGAGATGCTACAGAAGCAGCTTTTTTAATATTAGAATTGGTATGCTTCAATTTGTTCTAAAAGAATAGCATCATTCATAACAGCTTTCTCAGCCTTGGATGCCTCGTTCCAATGCCGGCCGTAAATGAGAGCTACAAATAAGCATACATCAGTAATTCCTTCTTTTTCTCGAGATCTTTAAATAAATAGATTTTAAGAGAATAAATGGCCTTTGCCATCCAACGTGCATTGTGTAAACCACCTGGTGCTCGAAATTTTACTTTTGACCCGGGGATGGTACCTCCAAGAAAGATATTACACAACTGCAAAAGCTCTAAGTAGTCATCTCGAGGCTGCTTTGACTGGTGAGGGTCTTTTAAAATTGTAGTATAGTAGCTCATCATTTCTTCCCTAAGCCTTTTTGCTTCATTAGAATGATACAGATCATTGCTGCTTGGATAATAAACTTCTTTGTCAATCTGAGACCATTGTTTCCTAAAACGCTTAAATATAGCCACATCTGGACCGTTACTAACACCAAAAGCTGTACTGAAAACAGATAAGAGCACAATTTCAAGTACATGGTGCCTACATGGAATCCATACAAGACTAGTCTGTAAACTTTTTTCAAGAATAGCGCATGCTCCATTTTTTAAACCTGTATTAGAAGCTGTTGTGTCAAACACTAAAGCACGCACGTTTTCTCTCAGGTTCCAGTTATCCAGAGTGTTTAGGCAAGCAGTAGCTTGTTCTTGACCAGTTCCACGAGTAATATTTGGAACTCCTAGTAATTTTTCATCCCCACCACCAGTAACAAGTATCGCCACTCCGTCAACTTTTTCAGTGCCTCCTGCAATATCTGTAAGTAGCTTGCCATCCCAGTGAAGAAATAAAGTTTCCTTAAAAGAGAAAGTTGACTTGTCATTTTCCGCTATGACCTCATAACAAAACTGCTGCTGCCACCTAGCAAAAAACTGTTGAACTATTTATTCCGCTAACAATAGGAGGTGCTGCTATCTTGTGTAAACTGTAAGTAACTAATAAAAATTTTATATTAGGTTTTTTAGAGCACCGTTCAATAGTTTATATTAATTTGTCTAAAAAAACTTGTAAAACGTTTTTTTTAAACTGTAACGTTCAATTTTCCGGAACCCCTAAATATGCTCCGATTGGTCCCAATTTTGATAAGGTAATTAATTTTGCGTAGGGGAACGAGGGCAACAATGTGGAGATAAACATTTTTTACTTTTATATTTTTCAAAGCATTTTGGACCACCCTAATATGTACTTTAACGAGATCTAGAACTAGATTATTTTCATCTGGTTCCGTCGAAAGGTTGGGGGTAAATTGGGGTAAATTTGGGGTAAATAGGTAAATCAAGCAGGTAAGAGTCCATAAAATTGGTATTTAGTATATATAAGAGAAGCTAAGGTCTCAAAAAAAATTTTGACATTAGCCACCCCCATTACTACCCCCACCCTATTATTAAAGGGGGTGAAAAAAAATAAAATTGTAATTTAGCGTGCATACAAGAACCTATGGCCTCAATTTTTTTTTTACTTAATCCATACCCACCCCCAACCCTCTACTACCACCCCAATCCCCACTATCGATGTGACATACCGTTTTATAGGTTTTTGGGGTAGGCGATTTCAAATATCATGTTATAAAGTTACTTCGAGTAATATGGATGCGCAGTAGGTTTCCCCGAGTATTATAGCTGCGCAGTAGCTTTCCTCGAGTACCATCGATGCGCAGTAGGTTACCTCTAGTAGTATGGATGCGCAGTAGGTTTCTTCGAGTATTTCGGATGCGCAGAGGCTTTTCTAGAGTACTATAGATGCGTAGTAGGTTACCTCAAGTAGTATGGATGCGCAGTAGGTTTCCCCGAGTATTATGGATACGCAGTGGCTTTCCTTGAATACCACTGATGCGCAGTCGGTTACCTCAAGTGGTATGTATGCGCAGTGGGTTTCTTCAAGAAGTATGAATGCGTAGTGGCTTTCCTCTAGTAAATTGGATAAACAGTGGGTTACCTCGGGTAGTATGGATGCGTAGTATGTTTTATTGAGGAAAATGCTTGAAGTTCACGGCACAGAATGATTTTTTATATCTTTTTCATGCTATTTTCTGCCTATTACTTCTACATCCAGTTGAAGTATACTAACGCAAGAAAACTTTCATTGTACGAATAGGCTTAGAATATCATGAAACCTCAATATTTTAAGTCTGAATAAAATAAATTTGTCCATCGCGTCGGTCTGTCTGTTAGTCTTGTATCTTTTTGGTGCTCACGATTACTCTGGAACCTTTTAAGATATGGATTTAAAAATATGGCACACGTATGTATTTTAACGAAATCTGGAACTAGATTATATATCGATCTTATTCCGTTGCAGAGTTGAAGGTAAATGGGGGTAAATAGGCAAATAGGTAAATCAAGCAATTAGGAGTGCATGAAATTGGTATTTAGTAAATATAAGAGGAGCTAAGGTCTCAAAAACATTTTCGGCAATAGCGACCTCTATCATAACCCCCACCCCATTATTGAAATGGCAACTGCGTCGTTTGGATTTAACTGTTGTGTTACAGATTTCACGTTTCTAAAATGACAGTAGTAGTATGTTGCTGCTTTTAGCCAAGTCCCCCATCGTGTTATAATGGACTTCGAAGGGAATTGAGTATTTGGTATAATTTCGTGGAATAACCGTTATTGAAGAGGGTGAAAAAAAATATTGTGATTTAGTGTGTATACAGGAACTAGTCATCAAGAATCACCACCCCTACTACTGATGGGGCATATCGTTTTATGGGTTTTTGGGGTCCACGATTTCAAATATTATACTATTAAAGTTCCATAAACAATTATTTCCACTTAGTGGAGTACAAATATAGTATTTTCGTTGTAAGAGACTTCGATAGGAAGTCTTGATGTGGAAGTAGTGATTCCTTAGGCAGCGGTTTTTATATTTATTGTCATCTACTTTAGTTTTTATAATAAAGAAGTGTTGTAATATTCTCCCGAGGACACAACATTAAGAATTTAGTAATTTTAGACAATTTCTGATGAAATATATAAAGAATTATAATTCTGAAGAGATTAATAGTTTTGTAAAAATAGAAAATCTCTGAAGCCCTCCAAACATACAGAAGTATCACACACACATTTAAGGAAGAAGTGAAAACCACGTCTTGAACTTTTTATAAGTACATGTACTCTAAGGAATATGCATCCATTTTCATATTAGTATCCAATAATGTCTATTAAAGGTAATTGCAGCCAAATTGTTTATCATATGTAGTTCCAAAAATATACAGTTCAATTGCTGTAATCTGGTCCTTCCACCAGCCAAATGGCTATAGCTATAGGGCTTTAGCAACATTTTCAAAGCAAGAAAATCTTATACCACTTTGACTGTTATAGCGCTGTCGCAACCTTATTGTAAGGTATCCGCGATAGCTGCTCTAGCTAAATAACAGCCAGTTCTTGTTGCCGCAATATTGGTGCAGCTTTATTACAGCTTCTTGTGCTATTTTGGAGGGTACAGAAGTTTTTTAAACTCAACAGGATAGCCATTGGTGATGATGGGTATGCGAAGAACAAATACTCATTTTGCAGAACCTGTAGTTGGAGTTTGGAATTACCGACCATATATGACGTAAAACCGGGGTTGGCTTTAGGCGTCAGCATTATGTGTCAGCTCATATAGATTTGCATGCATGCATGAAACAATACCTTACCGTGAAATTTGTATCATCCAAAGTTGATAAAGTCTATTTATTATAAACACTCCTCGAGAACTGGAGGTACAGGGGGATGTACTTAACACTAAACTAATACATATAAGTATTTTTCACTGCCAGTGGTTACAATAATAAAAGTATCTTGCTAATATCGGTTCTAAATATTCTGGAGTTAAAATTCGGCGCCTTTCTTTGAAAATCCATTTATATTTCGAGAAGGGCCGTTCAATGTCGGCATATGTAACTGGGGCATAATTAAAATATCTAAACTTTGGCAAAGTTACCACATTCATGCCCAGTGTATCCAAGTGCTTTGCCATTTAAAAGGTCTATTACACCTATCAATATAACAAATTCTAAATTGTTTATAAGCAGTTTGGAATTTTGTTTGTACTGTAATTTCTCCATGTAATAGAAAAATACATTGTCGAAGATCGAACATAACATTCATTGCATCGACCGTAGTAAATTCTGATGTTGGCTGATATTGAAGATTCCGTATGGCTAGAGAAATTCGTGAAAAACATCCGTGTATAGTCTTCAGATTTTCTGGAACAGCTGGATCTTTAAATGCCTGTTGCGCCTGTGAAATGACAACTGCGTCGTTTGGATTTAACTATTGTGTTACAGATTTCACGTTCCCAAAATGACAGTAGTAGTATGATGCTGCTTTTAGCCAAGTTCCCCATCGTGTTATAATGGACTCTGAAGGGAATGGAGTATTTGGTAGAATTTCGTGGAATAACCGTTCACGAATTGATGCTAAGAGAAACCTTTTTTACACTAGCTGTCAAATTAATAATTTCAGCAATTCTATGAAGCCTATGTGCATGTTTCCTTCAAAATTTTTTCAGCAGCTTTCATATAATTCACTCGATCGGTAAGAAATAATAAGATACTTGTCCTTATTTTCTGCATATTTGTCACCTCAAAAGCCTTGTAAACTCGAATTCACTGCCTCTGCTATAGTGCGACAATTTGTAGCTTCTAAAACTTTAGAGATGGTCAAGTGTCCGCTCATTGAACAATTTTCGTCCAATGCATCCACTAAAACATTCGCTACCTTAAACTCGCAAGCATTGATTGTTTCTTCCACGCTAAGCCAGATGTATACTTCTGTGCAATAAAATCCCGTACACTTGGAAAATAAAGTAATCCAGTTTTCACTAATATTAAGTGGTGTGAAACAGTCTTTTTGGAATTTAGATTTTTTTATTATCATATAGGTTATAAAAAACTGACATTGATTGTGAAACGTCAAAAGTAATGTATTTGAATAATGTTAATCCAGAAGAAAACCATACGTATTTTTGTTTTTTTTTTACTTTTTTACACCATTCGATAGGAATGATTTCGATTTATAACAAATGTAAACAGTAAAAATTGACGTTTAAAAATTCACAGATACGACGCTGCACATAACTGCGTTTGTATTTATTGTGTAAATAATGTAACTAATATTTTGTACATATGTCCGTCATTAAGACTGAAAAACTTTTTCATCGGTAAACACAACATTGTTCCAAAACTCCAACAGGCGATAGACACAATTTAAACAAAACGTAATGCGGGGTTGCTTCTGTTCTTCTGTTAATACGGTCTTCTTGGCACTTGTACAGTTTTTATTTCCAATTTTCCTATCTTTCGGCTAGCTGTTGACCTCGATGCTGAAAAATTTGTCATGAACACAGCGTCTGCTGCTGTTTGAAACGGATTTTTCCTCAAATAGCCAAGGAGTGCTTCATTTTGAACTTCTCGATTGGCCTGAATCATCTTTTCTCTTTACGTTTAGTTAATTTTGGCATTGCGAAAATATGACACTGACAAATAAATAAAGAATGATTTAATATAGCGAAAAATAGGAGTACGGGATTTTAATGCACAGAAGTGTACTTCCCATTAAGATCAGAAGAAATTTTCTGTCTAATATTTTCGCACTAAGGGGCGCGCGTAGAGGCGACTTCAATGTGAATGTCAGTCGATATTCCGTTGAAGCAACGTCGAGCGCGGTTAGTACTTGGATGGATGACCCATCTTGGGAAATACAGCGTTCTCGTCCCACCTTCTAGCGGCTTTTATATCAGTGTACTAGCGGCTTGTATATCAGTGTATACGCGGAAGCTACGTAATTTCAGACGAGGATTACGTAGTGGATATACCATCCTTCGGAGAGGTTGTAAAGCAGGCGGTCCCTTGTCTATCAAATGTTAGGCAAGTAAAAGATCCCTACTCTTCTTAAGGGAAGAGGTTTGGCAAAATTTCCAGGTTGGGGGTAGCTCATTTCCTGGCGTCGGTGATAGGCCCTGGCAGCGGAAATAAGCCGAAGTTAAATAAATAGATAAAAAAAAAGAATTATCGCACTCCGTAAATAAATATTTTTTCTTAGTGTAGACTCCGAAGGCACCTTAACATTGCTGTATTTGCCACTAATATATTTTTCCAAGAATCGTCTAAAAAACCGCTGCCCAAGGAATCACTACTTCCACATCCAGATTATCCAAGTCACTCACAAGAAAAAACTTTGTTTGTGGAAATAATTGTTTATGGAACTTTAATAATATAATATTTGAAATCCTCTACCCCAAAAACCAGTAAAACGATACCCTACATCGGTAGTGGGGTGGAGGTGGTGATAGGGGGTGGTAGTGGGGGTGGATGAAGTAAAAAATATTTTGGGGTTTCTGGTTCTTGTACATACACTAAATCACAATTCTTTTTCATCCCCTTTAGTAAGGGAGTGAGGGTTGGTAATGGGGGTGGCTAATGCCAAAATTTTTTTTTGAGACCTTAGCTTCTCTTGTACATACTAAATACCAATTTTATGGACTCTTACCTACTTGATTTACCCATTTACCCCAAATTTACCCCAATTTACCCCCCAACCCTTCGACGGAACAAGATGAAAATATAATCTAGTTCTAGAACTTGTTAAAGTACATATGTGTACCAAATTTCAAGTCAATATCTTAAACGGTTTCAGAGTAAACGTGCGCACAAAAAAAAGTTACAGACAGACAGACCGACAGACAGAAATTTTTTTTTCGCTCAAACTTAAAATCTCGACGTTTTATGACATTTTAAGCCTATTTGAACAATAAAAATTTTTTAAAATTTTTTTGTCGTTACTATACTTCCAC
Source organism: Rutpela maculata (assembly GCA_936432065.2). Classification (NCBI taxonomy): domain Eukaryota; kingdom Metazoa; phylum Arthropoda; class Insecta; order Coleoptera; family Cerambycidae; genus Rutpela; species Rutpela maculata. The sequence continues at coordinate 49,353,930 of OW386291.2, read as the reverse complement.
TGGACGTGGAAGTAAAATGGATTATCTAGTTTAGACCACGATATGTTACATTCTATCATAAATTTCACTGAATTTAAATTAAAATTGCGGTGTTTGTCATTGTAAGTAAAGCCACCTACGCCCCGCTCCGTTTATGGTTTTCTGAAGAAATTTTAGTAATATTTATGTTTATTGACCACGAAATTTCTTTCTCACATCTGATGCAATACAATTATCTAACATCAAATTGCAAATCGTTAATACAGCGAATCCAAGAATTTACCGTAGCTTCCGCCGGTTTCGTACGATGTCACATTTTAACCGCGTTTTAGGTACCTACGTCCGAAATAATCCAGATTATGGGAGATAGTGTTTAATACCACACAAAGTAAATAACACAATATACCTTTATAAATCCCTGTACCATCAAGTTTTTTATTCAGTGACAATTATTTTAAGCAGGTTTTTATTTAAATTTTAAGCGTTAACTGCAGAGAAACAAACTTTAAAAAATCCTTAATCATAGATTATTTTAAGCTAACAGCATATTTCAAAATAAACCCATTTAAGTTTATATTAAAGAAAATGTATGTAACGCCTTGGTTTGTCATTATGTAAACTACTATAAAATGAGATAATAAAGAAATACCTTTCTGAAATGTAATATAGCTAACAAAATAAATACTAATAAAATGAAATAAATGAAACTGTTGACTCGGAACCCAAAAGTCCTGAGTTCGAAACCCACATAGGTTTTGGATGAAGTTTTTTAATTTTATTTTATTTTATACTGAGTGTTTCATCAACTAATAGTCTGGGAGGTAGCGTCAAATTTAATTACATCATTTCAACAAAGTTTATTTTTTTAGTACAGGTTGTTTTTTCATTGCTTATCGAAGAATTGGGTGTCAGCTACTTCAATCGCGGAGATGAGAGGCGTGGGAGGCTGCGCATCCGATGAAATGATTTCGTTTTTCGCGTCAATCCAACAAGGCTACTAAACAATAAATAGTTTATTTTTGTAATATAAATGAAAAAAAAAAATGTGTCAGCTGTATAGGGTAAGGAGCGAAAGTTATCAGCTGCCCTAGTCAATATGTATAGAAAACACGTGAAAATTCGTTGTTTCAACAAAGCTGAAATTTATTTATACGATAGTTTACGATATCAAAAACAATTAAAAAGTGTCAGCTGACAATACCATGGGACAAAATCTGTCAGCTAGGCCTTTTAAGTGTACCGCAGCGTCCAGAAGCTCACCGCCTCCGGTATCTTTAATGCCCCAGCTAACGTGTTTCATTTTTTTTTTAACCACCTGATGATCAATTTCAAATTTCTCTCAACACACACTAATGAAATACTCCTGTTGATATCGTTTTTCTCATATGAAACTTGAAACAAAGTGTATGATGGATTTTTAATTTTCCATCAATTGAAAGATGTTCCTGGAACGTTCGAAAGAAATTCTCAAAAGCTACTCCAAATATTTACAATGAACCAAGCACGCATTGCAATTATTGCATTCGATCGTTACTTTCTCCCATCCATCAAAGATAATGAGCACTTATTAAGAGGAAGAGTGTAAGGCAACAGATTTACTATCGGTGGCCCAGAGCAGAAACGTCCTTCAAATTTCGCTAATGAATTGACAAACGTTTATTTCAAGGAGGCATTGGTGAAATTCAGTTGCGATCATTGAGCAGAAGATTATATGGCACCTTTCTTCTCCGGAAAAACTGTTCACATAAATTATGACTTGTGCTGTAAATTCGAGGTAATTGATAGCAAGGTCGTCAAAACGGTTGTAGAATATCTTTCTTTTCCTTCACCAGAAGAAGCTGACAGCAAACCGTTTTCCACGTGTGTCAACTAGATTTTGATTCTCGAGTCACAATAAGATGTTCCGACACAGATATAATGATAATCATGCTCGGAAACATGCCTGCCCTCCGAAAAAATTTACATATAAGGGTTCTCACTGGTACTGGAAACAATCAACGTTGTAGTTAATAAAATATATGAGAAATTAGGTCAGCAGTTGTGTCTAGCACTCCCAGGTTTTCACGCCTTAACCGGCTGTGACTTCAATCTAGCTTTTTATAGGAAAGGAAACAGGCTTTCATTGACATTTTTCAATACGCACCTGAAAACTTGGATGAGAATTTTACTATTCTGGAGGAATTTGTTTGTCATATGTACGGTTCTAAAAGAATCAAAAATATTAATCTCGTACGCGTGGCTACTTTCATTGAGGCGTATAATGTCAAACAGAAAGAAGATGTCTTGAAGATTGACCAGAATTTCGAAGGATCTATGTTATCTCCATGAAAGACAGAAATTAAACAGCATTTTTTGCATTTACATTGCTCAATTGTGGAGTCATGCACATTTTCATACGCCAAGTTTGTCTTTTCCAACTGATTATGGATAGAAAGAATACGATGAGAAGTATATTTTCAAGTGGTTTCAAGGCAATCAATTACCTATAATTATATCATATAATATCATAAATGAGAGCGAGGAAATTCCAGGTATTCTATGCATATAATCTTTTACTTCTACATGAATTCTCTTTTATTCACTTCAATGATTTTCAATATTTTTCAGCAGATATTTGTGAAGTCGAAAATGAGAACGATGACGCTCGACAATCTGAGGAAAATCTAGATTTGGAAGACCATTCAGATATTACATAAATAAACTATTTATAGTTTTGTAGCTTTGTTGGATTGACGCAAAAAACAAAATTGTATTACTAAATGCGCAGCCTCCCACGCTTTTCATATCCACGGATGCGTCAGCTGACACTTATTTTAGTTCTTTTTCGAACGAAAACTAACATTAAAAAAACAAAGAAGTCGTGTTGAAATGACGCTTAAAATATTGACGCTACCTCCCAGACTATAAGTTTGTATGATAAAACTAAAAATGTCTAATACTGACATTTACAAAAAAAAAACCGCGAAGAGTATCCTACAAAATGTGTAATAATTATATAGAAAGTCCAGCAAATCGGCGAAGAACCTAATACTTCCTCTAGTTATATTATAGGTTTCATTTTTACAAAGTTCGGGAAATAGACGAGTTGGTCAACATGTGCAAAGACTTTTTACTACTTTTAGTGATACCAATCTAGTTCCTGCCAAATTTTTTTCGTGAAATATGTCAATTGCTTTCCACCTCGAATTGGTATACTTTTCTTATCTACCTGAAAATGCAGACAAATCCTAGTTTCCAAACATTTACTATTTCTTTCGATTTGAAGCCTCCTAGAACTGGCCTATAAGTGAAATATTATTCCATACTTTTGAAACAATCCTTTTCTTTTTGGAGGTAATGAAAAAGTCATTGGCTTTAAAGCTAATGTAAACATTAGGGTCATCTTAACACAGGAAAACAATTTTTTTGGAATTCTTATTGTCTCACCCCTTAAAATTGTTTCATTTACTAAGAAAAAAAATCCACCAAACTTGGTCTCCTAGAATAAAGAAAAGTGGTGGCGCCGGCGAATTTTTTGTGGATAAATTTGTTCGTAAAGGACATATCTTCCTTACAATTATTTTTATTGGTACTCATTTAAATACTATATTTTGGTACATGTAAATTATTCTTTATAATTGCGTTGATTGAAGAGTCTATAAGATACGCAACTATACGGCCAAAACCGTTCCTCGCTCATCACGCTTCCCCCACACGTCCCTATCCACATATTGTTCGTTGACTTGTGGTGCCACCGCGCGGTGTTATTTTGCGCGAACCGCGAATAGAAATACTGGACGTTGATATCCAGCGAACGAGGGTACATAATATATTAATTAAGTTATAATTCTCCAGGCAGGTTGTAGACCGGCGCAATCAGTGCCGGCGTCAGGGCATTTGGCACCTGTAGCAAACAGTTGCTTGCCGCCCTGATAAAAAACATTTACAAGTTACTACTGTTAGGACAAATTTATTAATAAAAACTTACAAACAAAAATCTCAGATAAATAATTCTTTCACTAGTTTCACTTAAAATTCAAAAACAAGAGAAACCTTTAACTATCAATTATTGTCGCATTTCATCTTTTAAGTCGCCACGTTGTGCGCTGTAACAATCGTGTTTTGTTCGAAATTGCAATTGTTCCTTGTCCTCGAGACCCATTTGGGGTTCAAAAAATGTTTTTTTGAGATTTTTGTTCAATTTTGAATTTCTGAAATTTATAAAAATGTGATAAATTAAAAATATTTTATTTTGCTATTCGGTTCAGCTTCATGAAATAGTATTTATGAGTACGTTTAAGACCTCCCAATTTTTTAAAATAATTAGAAAAAAGAGTATGCAAATGTCGAGGATGGTGTTTTTGATCTTTCAGCGCTTGCGTAGCGAGAACGGTAATAAATACGAAAATGCACCGCACTTTTTTTTGTACAACATGGAATTTTCTACAAACAAGTCCGCGAGGGCATATTCTTATCTACTATAGTTTTCGAGCTACAGGTGCTCACGTGTAAGCATAAAAATGACTGTTTTTTACGCTACTCTGCAAGTGGCACTGGCGACTTAATTAACAAACAAAAAAATTAAGAAAACGGCGATGTTAATAGTCAAATTTAAATTACACAAAACATAATGAGTAACTTCTGTTTAAAACTGTTTTTTATTCGATGCATAATATTAATAATGGAGTTACAAGTATTAAAAAAATGTTGAAATAAAGTAAAAAAATAGTTAAATATTCTTTGTGTTATTGAAATGTATGTACAATTGTACAGAAAAAAACACTAATTAATAAAAATATGCGGCAAGTTCCAGTTATATAGAAATCGATGAAAATGAAAAATTACACTTTTCGGCCGTAATATGAATTGTTTATATGTGATAAATAAAAACAAAATGATATGTCAATAATAGATACATTTTTTTAATAAAGAAAATTACTTCCTACAAGGTGGAAAAGTTCAAATGTACGATTTTTTTAATGTTTTTTGCATTAAAAAACGCATATTTAAGAAAAATGAAGGACGCCATCGTGCAGAGCGATCAGAAATTCATAAATAAAAAAATCGACCACAAATTCTCATTGGACAAATAATATTTAACTACTTTAACGGGCTGCTTGGAGAACAGCGCGAAAAACAGTTACTTTGAGGTTTGCGCGCGGGCGCCTTTGGCATGTGAGCCATAATAGATAAAAATATGCTCTCAGGGACTTTTTTGTACAAAATTCGATGCTTTATAAAAAGTGCATTGTGTACCATTTGTGCGATACTTTATCGCCTCGAAAACTATGCTCTCGAAAAAGTAATACCTACTTGTAATAAAAAAAAAATTAACCAGTCTTTCCGCAGATATTCAAATTAAGTTAATTACTTCCACATCCAGTGGAAGTATAGTAACGACAAAAAAATTTAAAAAAAATTTTATTGTTCAAATAGGCTTAGAATGTCGTGAAACGTCGAGATTTTAAGTTTGAGCGAAAAAAAATTCTGTCTGTCGGTCTGTAACTTTTTTTTGTGCGCACGTTTACTCTGGAACCGTTTGAGATATTGACTTGAAATTTGGTACACGTATGTACTTTAACGAGATCTGGAACTAGATTATATTTTGATCTAGTTCTGTCGAAGGGTTGGGGGTAAATTGGGGTAAATTTGGGGTAAATGGGTAAACCAAGCAGGTAAGAGTCCGTGAAATTGGTATTTAGTATATACAAGAGAAGCTAAGGTCTGAAAAAAATTTTTGGCATTAGCCACCCCCATTACCACCCCCACCTCCTTATTAAAGGGGATGAAAAAAAAATGTGATTTAGTGCATGTACAGGGACCAGAAACCTCAAAATATTTTTTTGCTTCATCCACCCCCCACTACCACCCCCCTATCACCACCCCCCACCCCACTACCGATGTGGGGTATCGTTTTATGGGTTTTTGGGGTAGAGAATTTCAAATATTATATTATTAAAGTTCCATAAACAATTATTTTCACATATAAAGTTTTTTCGTTGTGAGTGACTTGGATAGAGAATCTGGATGTGGAAGTAGTGATTCCTTGGGCAGCGGTTTTTTCTTTGTTATGTATTATTTAATATTATATCAAAATGGTTTATTTTACTGGGAAAAAAAATGTTTTATGTTGCCAGCAGCTCATTGGGTTTTTATATTTAATTGTTATGAAAATAAACAGACAGGCAGGCAGGCAGGCAGAATTTTTTTTTTCGCTCAAACTTAAAATCTCGATGTTTCGTGATATTCTAAGCCTATTTGAACAATAAAAATTTTAAAAAAATTTTTTGTTACTATACTTCCACTCCTTCCACTGGATGTGAAAAATTATACTATGTTTGGTTTCTCAAATATTTGCGATAAATCGAAAATAAACGCATACTCCCCTCTCATTCTCCAAAATCCCATCATTAACAATAAAAATGTCGCGTCGGCCCCTTGTCAACAATGTATCGACTAGACTGATAATAAGGTGGCAAAGAAATATAAAGATAAATCACGTCTACAGAGAATTATCGTATACCATATTACGCCTTTCTTTCTCGATGTATTACATATTAAACACATTGTCCGAATATTAAATTTATTGCATCTTACCGAAGACGAAGATACATTTTCAATTTCACTGAATTGGGAAAGATTTTTAAGATTTTACAAACTAATATAGGTTTGTTTGCAGGCTATATGAAATTTCACTTTGACTTTTCCACTTAAAATATTTTCCTCTTGTTGCAAAATCTTTTCGACACAAATGTCTCGCCTTTGTTACCGTGGCATATATAATTGTTTTTACTCCTTGCAATCTAGGATTTTGTCTCACTAATTTGTCATTATCTTTCAAAGTTTGTCCACAGAATAAACATTCCATTGTTAAGCACTAAATAATATGTAATAACTCAATAAAAATAACTAATACTCATTTGCATTCACATTATATAAAGAAAAGTTTGTTTCTAACTGGCATAATATAATATAAGATTACTTGTATTAAATAGTCCACACTTGCCGGACATCTAGGCCTCTAGGATCGAAAAACTCAGCTTTAAATAACAAAATTTCGAAAACTATAAGTCGTAGAGACCTGATTTTTGTTTTAAAAACTTCCTTGAGGTGTAGACTTTATTTCATACGCAGATGGTATGTCAAAATTCCTTAAAATAAAAAAGTTTTTCGCTTACTGAAAAAAGCGCTGCAAGGGAAGTAAATGTTCAAGTTTTACCTCGTTTTACAGAAAAATTAGATTTTCCATAAAAACAAAATTTAAGCAGTGACCTTCGCCCACATTTCCTCCATCAATTAAAAAAAAATACGTATAATTATCTCAATTGGTTCCGGAGATATCACGAGGGATGTGTGAAAATGTAAGAAAAATTAATTTTGACAGATTTATAACATTTTTCGTCATAAAAATAGTTTGACCTCCCAAAAAATATTGTAATTGGACATTACAGATGGCCAAGGACCTAATCTATCATGCTGTGAAGGTCCCATGTGGTTGTACCTTCAAAAATTTTTTTTCAAGAAGGGAGCTACTTTTTCCTCGTTTTACGGTGCACTAATACAACAAATGACACGAACCATGCGAGTGCTATCAGCCGACTGAGGGACTGAGATTGACGAGATTGCTAGACCCTTAGTCGGTGGCGCCTAACTATACCACAGACCCTGCCCGCGCTATGATATTAAGTACACGGCTGCATCTCTATAAGGACTCTTCACTCAACGATAATTGTTATTATGATGCTGGTAGGTCATTTTACCTACTTGAAATAAAAAGCAAAGGGAGTAGGATTATTTAACTAAAGAGAGATTTGGCAGCTTTGGCCTTTTCCAAAGATCAGTCCTTAGAAGTAAGCAATAAAACAGAACGATATATCTTTTTGCCTGCTTCCACTTACAGGAGATATCGTTAATCTGCCTACACCATGCCCCCTAAGGGACTGCTGATGCTTGTATAAGTTGAAATAAATAAGGACATATTTTTAATTTCCGCTTTTACTTAGGTGAAGTAATATTTAGAGTTGTGTGTTATATTTTTAGTGATTCTTGGTCTGTAAATTTTGTTTAATCATGTCATCTCCTCGAAGTTTCAGAAAGGACAATTTAGTGTATCTCGTGGGTAGTTATTCACCACAGATTATTGGAAGCAAGCTTCCTTTCAATAAGCAAGTTTTAAGTGTACTTTTTTTTAACCTGCAAGATGTGCAATGGAAAACGAAGCCATTGTTTTTTGGCACAAAGTGCGTATCCCAACACGTGATGTGCAACATTGCGTTAAAAAAGTAGAAAGCCTACCTATATGAAGAATTAAGAGCTCTGCAGAAATGTTCTCATAAAGCAAGCAAAAGTCCTAAACAGGAAGAAACATATTTTGTGGATAAATTAGACGATTTATTTGACATTGCTGATGCGAACGTTTTTGAAATAATAAAGACAGAGGAAGACAAACAATTTTTACTCAGTCAAAGGACAAAGGGAAGACAACTAAGATCAGGTTTCATGTATGCTATCGATAGAAAACTAACTGAAAAGAAAAAGAAGTGAAAGAACGAAAACAGAAGAATCTTGAACGAACGGAGAAAAGCCCCTACATTTTTGAAAATTTTGTCGCATTAGACACTTTTGAGTCATCAAGTAGCACCTTGCGTGCAAGCTCTTCCTACGAAGAATTAGACTCCGGAGTACCTGGACCCTCAGAACCAAAAAAGAAAAGATTAGTTTGAACATGAAACATAATAACCCCAAAGATAGTTGCCACCTTCCCCATATTAACGGTTACTGCTGAATGATGTACTTTCCTTGTCTATAAGCAGGACAACTATTCAACGCTGTAGACAGAAGTTGCGGAAAGAAAGAGCTGAAAAAGCAATGGAACGTTTAAAGGATCTAATTTGTGGTCTCCTGTTATTCACTGGGATAGAAAATTTTTTAGGAATTTAACTGGCACTGACAAACACGACAGATTCTCGATAATAATTACAAGTGAAGATGAAGAACAAATATTAGGAATACCAGTTTTAGAGAATTCGACAGGAAGAGAGCAAGCAACTAAAGTTTATGAAGCACTATTACACTGGAACCTATCTGATAAAGTGAAGGCTTTATGTTGCGATACAACTGCTTCGAATTGGGCCACTTAAATAGTGTAAGTGTTTTATAAGAACAAATGTTAGAAAGAAATTTACAATATTCGCCTTGTAGACATCAGATTTGTGAAATAATTATAAAAAGTGTTTTTGAGGTGAAAATGTTTCCTTTTAGGGGCTTGATGTTCCATTATTTAAACGTTTTAAACATGCTTGGCCTAAAATTGATCGTACCAAATTTAAATCTGCAATGGAGGATGAAAATATTAATCAAATATTACAAAATGATGGTTTTGATATTCTTCATTTTGTAGAGAACGCTTCAAAGACGAAACAACCCCGCCGCGATGACTATAAAAAGTTTTTAAATCTGACTTGGTTATTTTTAGGCAAAACAGATAATCAAATAAATATTCGCGGTCTTGGGGCTTTCCACCTCGCACTCTGTGTAGCAAAAGCGATCTACTGCTTAAAGATTTTTATTTAGATATGAATTTAAATTAACAGCAAAAGAAACAAAAAGCATTATTGAAATATATGTATTTTTATTGTTAAAATATGCGTTAAAGCCTGGTTTATAGCTCTTTCTCCACACAAAGCTCCATATCATGATCTTCAATTTATAAAAATCTTATAACTTATAAAAGCATTGATCCTGCTATATCTAAAGTGCAATTTCAAAAATTCAAAACTATTTGTGGTATTTAACTCCTGAAGCTTCTGCTTTAACTTTCTTTGATGATTAAATTTCAACTGATGATAAAAAGGACATGGTTAAGGCTATAGCAAAAGAAGACTTATTTGAACAAGGCAATAAACGGTTCAAATTTAGTAGTATTGATGGCATACAAAGTAAGGAACTGTCATTTCATTTCCTCGGGCACAAAAACATTTTTTGAAGATTTAACCTCTACCGAATTTCTTAAAGGCGATCCTCGAACCTGGGAGACCAATCAGCAGTACAAAACTTGTATAAACGATACAGCTAAAAGAGGTATTAAATTAATAGATGAATATAATAACAGATTGACAACAGACGAAGAGCAATGCCGATTTATAATTCAAATTATTAGCGAATATCGTAAGCATTTTACCGACATAAAGAGAGAAACAGTTACAAAAATGTGTCAATATAAGTTATTATTATGTAAAATTGATTTACTAAGTGTAACTGCTCTCATAAGTCATATTTAGATAAATATTGTAAACTTGGCATATGATTTTTGATCCGAATAAAAGCTGATGTTGTTATAAATAAGTTTCATTTTCATTCATTTCCCATTATCCAAATTTGACAAAATTTTGTAGTGGTATTTTTTTCATAATATAAAAGCACTTTAAGGAGTGAGACAAAAAAAAATCGAAAGACGAAAAATTTTGGCAACCCTAGTAAATCTGCACATATTAATATTAAGACACTCACGAACGTATAAGTTAATTTTGTATAAATAATACATTGTGGTGTGACACCACGTATAGGATAAATGGGGTGTTAAAATCAAGGAGATAATATGTTCATTCAATTTTACAAAACCGCATTATTTATAGACTGTCGGAAAACATTTATTTCGTTCTGTGAAAAATTATAACCTCTCTAATTATTCCGCTCCAATATAAAATTCAAGTCACTGGCAAGAGTTGAAAACTTTTCACCACCATGAATTTGAAGGAAGCAATTAAAATTATATTTGTTTAAGAGCTCCGCGAATTACAGTCTACGAAAACTTCTTGAAAGTTAATTGGTTTCAGTAATGCACAGTAATTAACAAATACAAACTATATATAACTTTTTAATTAAAAAATGGTATTCAATTAAATATTAATTTACAAATAAACAAAACATTTGTAAAATTAGTTGTATCAATTAAAATTTCTCGAAACGACAATCAATCTAAGTGGAATCGTGGTTTATAATAATTGGTGATAAATTATTATCTAGCAGATTTTTATATTGTGAATAATAGAAAAATAAGTTTATCCGTGGCTCTATCCGTTGGATGAAACAAATTCAATTTATTTACACTATTGCTTAATATCGACACAGAGACAGACCGAAGGGAAATTATTGGGAGGGGGGTTCACAACTATTTTAGTATAGTAGATAATACTCTCTATCAATGCGCCAATAAAATTTAATATGAAATTCAAGATCCAGTACTTTTTTTTATTAACAGAAAAAGAAAATTTTTCAACATATACTTTAAGTTTAACCACAGAAGACAGAAACTATACAGAAGCGCAAGCAAGCCTTCCTGACGGGACCAAATTTGTTCATAGTCGCCATGACGATAAGGCATATATTTGTCAAAAGCCATATGATAATTCTTGACGTTGTGCGATTGACAGTCTTTGAAACTCTTACAAGGTGGTTGGTTATTTTCGTGCCTTTTTCTTCCAATTTTCGACAATTTTTTATTCTAAGTTTATTTATTTATTTGATTTTTGTTTATAATGGCATCCATGCCCTTCGAAGGTGAAACAAATAAGCTTCTTTCTGTTTCCCAAAGATCCTGGAAGGTATGTACAAATTTATATTACTGAAACAACTAGAAAGTAATGTTAGATATACTAAACAATTAGCAGTTGGAAAGAAGTAATATGGAAGGAAATATTTTCTTATCAGAAATAAGTTACAGAATATGTTCATCAGTTTCTAATGAACAGAATTGTATTGTGACCATGAATAAGGTAATTAAGTAATGACTCTCAACTTGTACCACACTAAAGAACTTTTCATTGTATCATTTAAAAAAAAATCAATAATTGGGCATGTGCAATAATGTGCATCTTATAACTAACATAACCTCAAATTTAAATTTTTTCACTTTTATTCTCATTTTTAATGTTTGTATACTCATTTCTGCTTGAAGCAATACTGGCTCCAAGCAAATATTTCAAAATTCAGGCTAATAATTTTTCAATAATGTTGGTTAATAAAAATAGACTGCTAATTACAGGTTAGATTTCCAACCTACAAAAAGAGTCCATTTTAATAGGAGAAAGTATTTAGAACTTCAAAAACATTACACTGAATTAGATTTTAGTTGAGAGTATGGAAACCAAGCTGAAATTTTAACAACAGCAACGAAATACTCATAAATCTTAAGAAACATATTGAGGTTAGCTGTGCACATGCCCTATTCATGTATATTGTTATTTTACGTAAACATTTTTTTCACTGTACTATTTTATTTGTAATATTATATTCAACAATATAACCAATATAGTTATATACATAATATATGTCGCTTTCATTGTATATTTATACATTTTACTACTTTCCATGATAGAATTTTCATATTCTGGTAGCAGTATGAAAAAAATGCATTGACTTAAAAGTGCATTATTATGATTGAAATACGGGATATAAATATAAAAGTGTACTTCTTTTTTTGAACATTCTGTAATACACTATGACTTGGGCCATCAACTTCATTAATACCGTATATACGTATTCCTATTCGTGTACCATATCTCCTAAATATAAAACAAGACATTTTTCCCAGTGTACAGTGTATTGGACCGAAATATTGATATATTTTTTGTGTACATCATTTCTCTGAGTGTAGTAAGGCATATTACTGTCACTTCGAGGTCACAAAAATCAGACACCCGATATCAAAGGTGCCGCGGCAAGCTTTCGCTTCTGTATAGTTCCTGTCTTCTGTGGTTTAACTAACCTATTGAATACAATGCAGTTATATCGGGCAAGGCAAATTAATTTATTAATAAAATTATATGATAACATGCAAGTTTTGAAATTAATACACTAGGGTGGTCCTTAGCTATACTTGACGATATTTTTTTCTTAAAATGTTTTCAGCCTCACCCCCTAAAGTGGTTCTAATAATAAAAAAAAATTAAGTATACAAAATTTTAACTCGATCGGATAACGCTAACCCGTGGCCCAAGGCAATTTCAATTCACCATCACACGTAATTTTCGTCTACTCTCAATAGTATCTTATGAACTGTTGACTACATACATAATTGGAAAACAATTTATTTGCATTTTTCTCATACATTTAATGGTTGAATATTAATAATTAAGTTTGGTTGGGGGCGAGCGTACAGGCGACTTCAATGTGAATGTCAGTCGATATTCCGTTGAAGCAACGTCGAGCGCGGTTAGTACTTGTTAAACGCAGCGATCTCGTCCCACCTTCTAGCTAGCGGCTTGTATATCAGTGTATACGTGGAAGCTACCTAATTTGAAGATGAGGATTACGTAGTGGATATACCATCCTTCGGAGGGGATGTAAAGCAGGCGGTCCCTTGTTTATTAAACGTTAGGTAAGTAAAAGATCCCCACTCTTCTTACGAGAAGAGGTTCGGCAAAATTTCCAGGCTGGGGGTAGCTCGTCTCCAGGCATTGGTGATGGGCTCTGGTAGCGGAAATAGGCCGACGTTAAATAAATAGATTAAAAAAAAGATTTGGTTGGCATAAACAGGCATGTTCTCGTTGAAATACCAGGATACACGTTTTGCGTCCCATGAATTATTCGAATTAGCTTCCCTTTATAGCAACACGGTATCTGTCGCGGTTGTCTGCTAGGCATATGACCTCAACAAATTCTTTTTCATTGGTCACGTTTTAACAACAACGATTCCCTGCGATATTGCCATCTGCTGCAGCTGAGGCTCGAACCCTCGAACCAGGAAACCCGTGGTCTCAATGCTAACACGTAAGCACTGAACTCCAGAGTCGGTTAAGATTCTTTCAGCATTTGCCATCTGAATTTCCATGAACCATTAACCGTGTTATGTTTTCCTTTTCCGTTGATGTGTCCGAAACATCATAGGATGGAATATTCTCGTCAGTAGGGAGGTATAGCGGGCCTCCGATCGGCTTCAATTGTTCGCAATTATTAGTCTAAGAGCTGGCTGCAAAAAACCTGGCCAATCAAGTAACAGAATGAAAGGTTTTTGAAATGTTAGTACTTACAGCGAGTATAAGAAAAATCATTTGGTACCTGGGCAGAACTTGTGCACACAAGTTCTTTATGTGCTCTCTCCGGAACATTTTTCGTATAGTAACTATACCAATGGAGTAACAGCTTGAAATTACTCTTAAAATTTACTATTTACAGAGTAAAAGAAAAATATGCTTTTATGCCTCGTTAAATCTTGTAAATTTTTTTATTATTTTTTTTGGTGCATTGCTGTACCTATCGAGTAACAGCTTCAAATTACCACCAAATTAAAGTTTAAACATTTTTCAGTTAGAAAAAACATTTGTGCCACGTCTATGCCTGTGCCAATGCCTGGCACAAAATTTTCTATTTCTCGAAGTCTTATGCTACTACTATCTGTATAGGTGTTCTTCACAGGTAGGCTGTAAATAGTATTGTCCTATACTTTACTATGCTTGATCTATGCTACTTAGAAAGTTTAGTAAAAAGTGTCATGGCGAAAACTAGATTGGTATCACTAAAAGTTGTAAAAAGTCACTGCACATGTTGACCAACTCATCTAATTCCTAAATTTTGTAAAAATGAAATACCTATAATAGAGCGCGAGCTAGGTGGCTTTTTCGGCAGCTCATCGTTTTATGAACTTTGAGATATTTTTATGGTTTAATGGATGATAACCATTCATAAAATCGACTTCTGGCGGGGCACTTCCTGTCAGGAGCGTCACGAACACTGTTTAAAAATCAGTGAAATCATGTCATCGTTACAAGGCTGATTTTTTTTTTGTGTGTGCACATTTTATGTTTAGAATGAATAAAATAAGATCGCCAGAAAGTGTGGGCCGTCAGGAGGAGCAGCTAGAAAGGTAATAATGATACAATACATCTGAGGCACGGTACGGAGTCAAGCTAGCCGAAAGTGTTAAATTCCTGTATATTTAAGAGCCTATGGTACTTTTGTTGACACTAAGAACTTTACGGGGAGGCTATTCTATTGTTGAAGTAGCTTATATTTACGTTTTAAAAAAGGAGCCAGAACTTGTAACGATGAGTTTATTTAAATGCTCAACCTTAAAAAGTTTGTAACGATGATGTTATATAACTCCGTTTTTTTACCTCTTTGACTTTTCTGGTTGCGCCTGATGGCCCACACTTTCTGGCGATCTTATTTTATTCATTCTAAACATAAAATGTGTACACACAAAAAAAACTGGCTTTGTAACGATGATATAATTCCACTGATTTTTATATCTTGAACCATGGCTAACTCGACGGGCTGACATAGCCAGAAGTCTATTTTGTTGTTATTTAATTTCGATAGATTTAATCAGCGCATAGAAAATGCTTGTAACGATGAGTGTCCGAAAAAGCCACTTAGCTCCCTCACCATAACTTCTAAACTGACTGAAAAAGTGAGAGATTGTATAATTTTAATTTTTTTAAATATTGTAAACTACAAAACAAACTAATAAAGTTGGTTTCTAATCAGTTAAAGTAGACTCAATATTGAAGATAATGAAAACAATGATATTGATTATTATATTTTTACAAACCTTGTAAATTAGACGAGTTGGTCAACGTGTGCAGTGGTTTTTAGTAACACCAATCTAGTTTTCACCATGACACTTTTTACCAAACTTTCTAACGTGAAATAGGTTCAATATTAGAAAAAGATATATGGAGACGCTGACCATTAAAGGGATGTACAGACGATCAACCAACCAACCGCCTTTCTCGGTGCACTCTGACAATTGCCATGACAACTCGTAAAAGTGTGCTGGTCTGCTGGAATTCCAACGTCTCCAAGTGTACCGACAATATTAGATCCAGCAGACCAGCTGAGTTTTACGAGTTCGCATGGCAATCTTCAAAGTGTACTGAGAAGGGCGGTTGGTTGGTTAGATCGTCTGTACATCCCTTTAATGGTCAGCGTCTCCATGTATCTTTTTCTAATATTGACCTATTTCACGTTAGAAAGTTTGGTAAAAAGTGTCATGGCGAAAACTAGATTGGTATTACTAAAAACCACTGCACACGTTGATCAACTCGTCTAATTTACAAGGTTTGTAAAAATATAATAATCAATATCATTGTTTTCATTATCCTTAATATTGAGTCTACTTTAACTGATTAGAAACCAACTTTATTAGTTTGTTTTGTAGTTTACAATATTTAAAAAAATTAAAATTATTAGTCGAGGAGCCTTCCCTAGCTGTACGTGTACCCCCCGCCCGATCCTTGGGGACAATGTTTTTCATAAATATTAAAGCCTAAGGAACAACTTAAGACATGTCCTAAAAAAAAAACTGGCTTTACTTTCAAAATGGCGGCCATATGTTACAAAAAACTGTTGCCAATGTTGTTTTTGTCATTTAACACAAAAAGTAAAAAAGATGAACAAAAACTTTTTTCACAAAAAACAACGTGCATAAAATTTTCTACAATTTTCTACCTATACAATATTTTGATAGGAGTTATCATTTACCAGATAAATGAGTCCAAAATTAAGAAAACATAGAAATTCATATATCGGTAAATCACTTAGAGGAAATAACTGTGACAATTATTGTAAGGCGTATAATATAACTTTACATTATTAACATTAAAATAAAATAAAATAAACTGAAAAAAATTAATAATAATAATAATATTATAATTTGCAGACATTTATCTCGAAAACGGTAATAGTGGTATCTGGAAAACGGAAACTCCTATCCAAATATTGTGTAGGAACAAAATTGTAGAAAATTTTATGCACTTTGTTTTTTGTGCCGAAAGTTTTTCTCCATCTTTTTTAGTTTTTGTGTTAAATGACAAAAACAATATTTGCATTTTTTTTAAACGGACGCCATTTTGAAAGTACAGTCAGTTTTTTAAGGACATGTCTTAAATATTTCCTTAGGCTTTAATCTTTATGAAAAACATTGTCCCCAAGGATCGGGAGGGTGCACGGACAGTTAGGGTGGGCTTCCGTAGCGTTACGTTTTATATTGAATTTTATATTTTATTTTAAGAGGTGAATCATTTATCTGGAAAATGGTAACCCCTATGCAAATATTGTACAGGAATAAAATTGTAGAAAATTTTATGCACTTTGTTTTTTGTGCAGAAAGTTTTTCTCTATCTTTTATAGTTTTGTGTTAAATGGCAAAAACCGTATTAGCAAATTTTTTTTTAAACGGACGCCATTTTGAAAGTGCAGCCATTTTTTTAGAACATGTCTTAAAGTGTTCCTTAGGCTTTAATCTTTATGAAAAACATTGTCCTAAAAGATTGGGGGGGGGCACGGACACTCAGGGTGGGCTCCCGTAGTATATACAAATACAAATACAATCTCTCACTTTTTCAGTCAGTTTAGAAGTTATAAGTATTTCATTTTTACAAAGTTTAGGAATTAGATGAGTTGGTCAACATGTGCAGTGACTTTTTACAACTTTTAGTGATACCAATCTAGTTTTCGCAATGACACTTTTTACCAAACTTTCTAACGGGAAATAGGCCTCTTAGATCTCTCTCAGTAGCATAGATTAAGTAAGCATAGTAAAGTATAGGACAATACTATTTACAGCCTACCTGTGAAGAACACCTATACAGGTAGTAATAGCATAAGACTTCGAGAAATAGAAAGTTTTGTGCCAGGCATTGGCACAGGCATAGACGGGGCACAAATATTTTTTCTAACTGAAAAATGTTTAAACTTTAATTTGGTGGTAGTTTGAAGCTGTTACTCGATAGGTACAGTAATGCACCAAAAGAAAAAAAAAAAAATAAAAAAAAATTTGTGCCAAGGCATTGGCACAAGATTTAACGAGGCACAAAAGTATATATTTTTTTTATTCTATAAATACTAAATTTTAAGAGTAATTTCAAGCTGTTACTCTATTGGTATAGTTGCTATACGAAAAACCGCTGCCCAAGGAATCACTACTTCTACATCCAGATTCTCTATTCAAGTCACTCACAACGAAAAAACTTTGTATGTGAAAATAATTGTTTATGGAACTTAATAATATAATATTTGAAATCCTCTACCCCAAAAACCCATAAAACGATACCCCACATCGGTAGTGGGGTGGGGGTGGTGATAGGGGGGTGGATGAAGCAAAAAAATATTTTGAGGTTTCTGGTTCCTGTACATAAACTAAATCACATTTTTTTTCATCCCCTTTAATAAGGAGGTGGGGGTGGTAATGGGGGTGGCTAATGCCAAAAATTTTCTTGAGACCTTAGCTTCTCTTGTATATACTAAATACCAATTTCATGGACTCTTACCTGCTTGATTTACCTATTTTCCCCAAATTTACCCCAATTTACCCCCCAACCTCTCGACGAAACAAGATGAAAATATAATCTAGTTCTAGATCTCGTTAAAGCACATTTGTGTACCAAATTTCAAGTCAATATCTTATACGGTTCCAGAGTAAACGTACGCACAAAAAAAAGTTACAGACAGACAGACAGACCGACAGACAGACAGACCGACAGACAAACAGAAATTTTTTTTCGCTCAAACTTAAAATCTCGACGTTTCATGACATTTTAAGCCTATTTGGACAATAAAAATTTTTTTAAATTTTTTTGTCGTTACTATACTTCCACTGGACGTGGAAGTAAAATGTTCCGGAGAGAGCACATAAAAACTTGTGTGCACAAGTTCTACCTAGGCACCAAATGATTTTTCTTATAGTCGCTGTAAGTACTAACATTTCAAAAACATTTCATTCTGGCCAGGTTTTTTGCAGCCAGCTCTCGCTCTATATGGTCACATATTACCGAATTCACCGGTCACAAGTCTTCAAGACGCGACGCGACGATGCAAAAAATTTTCTATTTGGAAATTTGACTAATCAAATTATCGGCAGTAAATTGCCATTTAGCATACAAGTTTTAAGTAAATTTATTTCAATTTCAGATAAGTTAAAATGATAATTTGTAAAAGCGTTTTGCATATTATTTGCGAAATATTATTATCTTGGCAAAAAGTCTGGATATTAACGTGTAATAAACAACATTGTCCAGAGGTAGAACCTATATTCTAGATAGAGATATCTATAAAAAACATTTGAAGAGGAGGTTGAAAGTACAGCTAAAAAAGAAGAGAACTTTCGAGGAAAATTAGATAAACTTTCATTTTTTGGTCACATCAACCGAATAGTGGACAATATAAAACAGGAAAACTAGATAGCAAAGAACGAGGAGGCCGATCTGCTGAACGTTGTGCTGATATTAGCAAGGAGCTGATGGGAAAAGCTTTGGAAAGGTTGTGCGGCACTGACAATGCCGGTAGGTTTGGATATGTCTGCGGTCAGCCTTGATTTTAGATTTGGGGATTGTCTAGTTATTTGTGGTGTGCGTTTACGGTGTGCGTGTTTGTGCGTGTTACTTCACAGTTAGATAACTGAAAACAGATTTTTTTATTTCAGGCAACACAAATTTGAGAAGATCAGTTTGAGGTCGTTTGGAAACGACGTAGGAAATAAGCAAATAATGTTTAAAGCCAAAATTACACTATGAGAGGCCCATTTTATATGGCCAGTAGTGTTCAAAATTTGGGAGGTATTATTGAATAGTTCATGGGATCTAAAACATCTGCTAAGACATCAATAGCGAGAATATGAATGTTCTAGTACCTGTTTACGCCAATCAAAGCTTCATTATTTCGAAAATTATTAATTGTACAAGAAAAATATAAATAAACGAAGTTTTAGAAAATGTAATTTTCATTCGATTAAAAATGTAGAAAATTTCGAACTGATCAACCGGTAACGAGATACTTTTAAAAATAGGTAAAAATTTAGTATTTTAGTGATTTTTAATGACCTTGGGGCAAGGGTTAGCGTTATCCGATAGAAATGAAATTTTGTATAGTTCATTCTTTAAATAATCGGGACCACTTTGTGGGTGAGACCGAAAAAAATCTAGTGTTGCAAAATAAGGACCACCCTAAAATATACAACATAGTAAACTACATTAAACATACATCACAGTAAACAACTTAAAATAAAACCTCGTCAAGTGGCACTATGGTGCGTAAACATATATAAATAATAAAAAAATTAGCGTCTATACAGAGTGTAATCAGTTTCATGTCTTTAAAAAAAACTGGCAATGGGGACCGACTAGGCAAACAAAAATCCTTTATGACTTTTTCCCCTAGGGGCACTTTGAAAAAAACTGACCTAGGTCAACAATTTAAATATTAAAGTAGGAAACATTTGAGAACCACTGCCCTTGTGGGTCAATGGACGTGTACTAGGTATAATTCTACAACTTTTAAATTGCCATAAAAAAGTGCAAAAATTACCGAACGACTCGTCGCCGGCCGGCGCGGCGGTTCAAAGCAAAGAAGGGCGGCACCTTTGATGAGCGCCTCAACCGAACCAATTATAAAAATGTAAATAATTCGTTATCTCTTTTTGCAGAACTAAAAGCAATTCGTAGGCGTAGAAGGGTTTAAACACAGCATTTCTTTATATGTGTGTTTTTTTAATTTAGAACAAAATATTGTATCTTTTATTGTTGTTTATAATTTATCAGATTTAAATGTGATTTATTAACATTTGTAACCTAAATCAGTGTTCTGGGTTAAAAGCTTAAAAAATGAATAATTATTGCATGACATTAGGAAATAAAGAGTAGACGTCTGAGATACGACAACAGAATTATGTGTATTTTAAGTTAGGAAAAAATCTGATTTATTTAACGAATTGCCGATCAGGTATCGAAAACTAAAATTATTCGACAAATCTAGAACTTACTAAAGTTGATTTACATACATTGTTCGAAATGGCTTCCGTCTGCATCAATACACTTTTCGGCACATCGTACTAAAGACATACGCACTCCGTTCAACACATTTGGTAAATTAGGATCATTTTTTATGGTTTCTATGCACATTAAAATACCACATTAAACTATTAACTAACGTTGTCGATAAAGAAAATAAAAATAAAAACTTGGTCCAAAATCCAAAACAAACAATCCAAAAGAACGAACAAGTAGTATCTGTACGTAATCAAGAACTAAACGACTTGAACGGTAAGTCAATAAAATGACTGTGTGCTTAACGAAGTGCTCACAGAAACTAAAATATCGCACCGCTAAAGACCTTACCTTACCTAGTTTTAAAAAGTCATAAAAAAGTGTGATTATCAACTTGTGCCCTCGCCAACGCACTGTCTCTACCAAAGGAACGCGACACTTTGTGAAAGAGCCGTATTAGCGTATTTGATGGTTAGATGCGCCGATATACGAAGATGAAAGCACAACATTCCAGCAGTTCTCAAACAATTTTACTGGAAATTTTCGAAATTTTTGTTTATTTTTTTCCCTAAAACTATGGGCTTCAAACCCCATATTATATAAGGTTTTTTTTTTAATTTAGTCATTCCCCACCACTAGTTTTTTTAATGACATCAAACTGATTACACCCTATATAATGAGAAGTAGCAATATGGTGTTTAAAACGAAAATATGTTTTACAATTTTGCATATAAATAGGGCCGGATTAAGGATTGGCGCGCCCCTAGGCTAATCATGTATTTGCTCCCTCTTATTCATAATGGAAAAAAAAATGGTGAGCGGGGAGGGGGGAGAAATATAAAAAAACATTTTTTGTCCGAATTTTAAAGTGACGAGCCAGGGGGTAGAAATATAAAAAAGAATTACAGAAGGAAATGAAAAAAATATTTGGGGACAAAATATATTTTTTTAATAAGCACTGACGCCCCTAGGCTATAGCCTAGTTAGCCTTAAGGATAATCCGGCCCTGCATATGAATTTGCAAGCTGGCTGTACACATTTAAATATAATTCCACTAGCATTTTGGTGGTAATTTTGGTGACATTCATACTTATACCGTGAATAGTGTGACAATTATTACTTTTAAATACCATTGTTTTGCATGATCTATTTAAATATACTTACTCGTGTTTTGTAGATTTATCACATATATCTGTTTAACGAATTAATCACCGTCAGGCATGACAAGGACTTAACTCACAATGTATAATGCACTATATCAACAAGTTTTATGATTTCGTTCACTTCACGTTGTAATCTTCATCACGTAATAAAATTTACCGATGCTATTGGTTACACGGCTGCAGTATTCTTGTAATTTTATAGTAGTAATGTAAATTCACACATTTGTTGTAATATTACAAAAAAGTCTGTAAATTTACACGAGGGCTGGTAAATTTGCACTCAGTGTGGATAATTGTAACATTATTACAGGAATAGATTCAAAAGTTATGTATATTTCTATGTGGCATGTAATTTTAAATGTAAATGTCTGTAGCGATTTCTTATTACATTATTCTAACAGTAAATTCTACTAAACAGTGAATTTACTGTAAAGGGGCTGTAATTTTATATGCACTTTTTCAGTGTATCGACAGTTGATAGCTATCCGAACTAATGACCTTGCCAATGGCGACTGACGGCGTCAGTAAGCACATCCATAACACAGGCTCAAAAAAAAAATTAATTGAACTGAACTTCTGAATATACTTTTCTTTAGTATTTCTTCGCGCTGATTACGAATCTGAAGTCAGAATGGGGGGTACATGCACATATTACAGAAAAAAAACCCGAAAAACTGTCAGAAAATGCGTTTTTTATGGCTTTTTAGGTGGTATGTTACGGTTGCTTTTGTCACGTTAGAAGTTGTGATATAATTTGTTATTTTGCTGGGAAAGAGTATGGATAAACACAACACTGTTAGATGTTTAACTATAGAATTCAATCACTAAATCGATACGTTAACTTTATGTAATTCATTATTCAAGTTATACCAATCAAAAAAAATGTGTCATGTATTGGTATTGTATTTTCACATATTAATAGTATTTCCTAGTCACATTTGCGTACTTTGGTAATCCTTTTGTGGTAGTCCAGCCAACTTGTGTCTAGAAATAAACATAAAACTTTAATAAAAACATTTTTGAGTAATGTATTTAAATAATTACTTTACCTTCATCAATCACAGTATTGTATGGTACATTTCTTTTCCGTGTAAATTGCTAATTCTCTGACATAGTGTGGAATCTGGAAATAAATAGGAACTATAAACAAATCGCATTCATAAACATAACCATAACTCAAGTAGTCCAATCTATGATAACGACTAGTTCAAATATATCACTTACCTTCTGTGCCTTATGTTATTTGCTTATTAAAAATTCATATTCATTAGTTGTTTATAAGAATAATAAAGTGAAACAAAATAATAGGTTACAGGAATTTGATATGAACCTTCGACCATATATACATATAGACCTAGCTTGTTTACATATAATGATGATGGCATGAATAGCGGTGGGGAAAGGAGGGTAGAACTTAATGCAAGTTTGCCATGTCACTCCATTAGTCATGTTATTAAGGAAATATCCCAATACTTAGGATAGGATATTGCGTTTTTAAAACCACCCTAATGTAATTATTACTAATAACACATATGTGTTCTAGCCTATTATCTTCAAAATGTAATGATTTAGATAACCTTATCTATGAATTAGATATTTTTTTACACACTTTTTTTATTTATCTGCAAATTTTATTAAGTGTTGGCAACTGTGCAATACTGGACACATACTGTCAAAAGTGTCAAATATTAATTGTCGTCGCTATATTTAATTCTTGTTGATTTGTGCTCTTTTCTTGTATATTCGAACAGTTAATTAGAATTTTCAGTTAGTTTGAGAATTATTAGTGTTCATCATGGTAAATAAATGCATTGTATGCAAAAAACATTGGGGTAAAGGATGCGGTCGCTCATTTCACAAGTACGTAAACAGAAGTCATAGGCGTGGAAAAGGGACAGTAAATCACTTGAGGCCATTCATTAAACGTAACTTGTTTAT
Source organism: Rutpela maculata (assembly GCA_936432065.2). Taxonomy (NCBI): domain Eukaryota; kingdom Metazoa; phylum Arthropoda; class Insecta; order Coleoptera; family Cerambycidae; genus Rutpela; species Rutpela maculata. The sequence continues at coordinate 49,330,112 of OW386291.2, read as the reverse complement.
TTTTTACAATGATTAGGTATTTCATGAAATCTATGTATTCTAAAACTTATTTAGACTCCATTTATTGTTTATATTGTTTATGTATTTTATCATGAAATATATAAATTTTTTACATTTATTTTCTTCACCAGTCTTCCATCTTAGCATTCATCCTTTCAAGGTATTGATAACCAGTGTGGGCAATGAAACAAACATGCATATTTTTTTTTATAAAAACATAAATACATTTATTACAAATATTTCTGTAAAATAATCTATAATTTTGTAAAAGCCTAATGGTAAATTTATTAGTTCCATTTAACAGTTTAAAAAATTCACAATTCTCATTATGAAATTCATTTTTCAATGAATTATATACACGTTTTTATTACTTCCACATCCAGTGAACGTATAGTAACGACAAAAATTTTTAAAAAAATTTTATTGTACAAATAAGCTTAGAATGTAATGAAACGTCGAGATTTTAAGTTTGAGCATAAAGAAAAATTTCTGTCTGTCTGTCGGTCTGTCTATAAGTTTTTTGTGCGCACGATTACTCTGGAACCACTTAAAATATTGACTTGAAATTTGGTAGACGTATGTATTTTAACGAGATCTGGAACTATATAAGATGAAAATGATTATATTTTCATCTTATTCTATTGAAGAGTTGGGGGTTAAATTAGGGTAAATAGGTAAATCAAGCAGGTAAGAGTCCAAAATTAGTATTTAGTGTATAGAAGAGAAGCTAATGTCTCAAAAAAATTCCTGGCATTGGCAACCCCCATTACTACCCCTACCTCATTATAAAAAGGGGGTGAAAAAAAATTGTGTAGTGTAGTGTAGTTATTGTGTAGTGTGTGCACAAGAGCCAAAGGCCTCAAAATATTTTTTTTACTTCATCCATCCCCACTACCACCCCCACCCCATTACCGATGTGGGATATCGTTTTATGGGTTTGTGTGGTAGACGATTTCAAATATTTTGTTATTAAATTTCCATTATTAAAGTTCCATAAACAATTATTTCCACATACAAAATTTTTTCGTTGTGAGAGACTTGGGTAGTAGATCTGGATGTGGAAGCAGTGATTTCTGGGACAGTGTTTTTTTTATATAAATATCCGATTTTGATATTTTTTGGTAAATTTTTAATGTGTATTGATTTTTCAATAAATTACAAAAGTTGGTCCCCTAATAACTGATACGCCCATGGAAAGGATTCTACCCTCCTTTCCCCAACCCCCCTAATGCTGCATTCAAACAGTTGTCTATGTAGAACAAAGAAATGATAGGTCTATGTATATATGTTATATAAAATTATACGCTTATTACCAAGACTTAGCCATAACAAACCTTCACAGGTATATCATATTACATGATAACGACTTCTCTTATTAATTGCTTATCTTCAAGATATCATATTTCACCTTTGTTTCTCATAACTTGTGATGACTGCAGAACTGCATTTCCTTTGTTCTATATTTTGCTTACTCAGGTTCTGTATGTTATAAATATGACTAAACACGCTTTGTTTAATCAGTTATTAAACTCACTTAGAATGAAACACTTCTAATTTATTATTCTAATTCCTTCTCCAAGAGCCAACGTTGGCTCCATTAAATAAATAAATCTTTTTAAAAAGTCACTCATGTAAACCGTGATCTAACATTGGCGCAGTCGGTAGGATCCGTAAACATCATCAGAACAAGAAGCCTAACTGGTAGTGAAGCGTAAGAGAACATGCAGAACATCTGCAGAAGGTGCCTAACTAGTGCGTGTACATCTATTAGAACAAGGAGACCTTCCTCACTGGTGGTGGCGGATCCCAATCCCTTGACGGACGAAGAACCTACCCATGGAAACGAAACTAACGTAAGTCATTTTAAGAATCATCTCGTACCATTTTACTATTTTATTTTCGCAACTTATTTTATTAAAAGTGTATTATACTGCTAATACACTCGGCGCACAAAGCCAGTTCTATTGTCAAAGTGAAATCTATTCCTTTACAAACGCAACGAAACAAGTTCATTTAATTTTAAGTTATTTATTTTCGTATTATACTGCTAATACGAAACATTGTGTATTATACAGCTAATATACAATCCATTTACGCACGCAACGTAACAAGCTAATTTAATTTATCGTATCATACTGCTGATACGCAACCAATTTTTGTCCAAGTAATTTCTAAATACAAAAAGCAAAATGCCAGATAGAGCTCAACCAGAGCCAGTTCAACCAGTGCCACCGGCACCAACCGAACAACAACTACAACAACAACTACAACAGCAACAACTACAACAACAACAACTGCAACCAGAGCAAATTGAACCTTACAAGCTCTCTGAGATATTTTCGTTGATACCCGAATTTGATGGCAATGCCATTAATTTACAAACATTCCTCAACTCCTGTCATTGCGCCCAAAGCATGGCAATTGGAGATCAAAAAATTCTTTTGACCGTCCACATAAAAAATAAATTGAAAGGCAAAGCTGCCGAATTAATAAATTCTCGTAACCCTGGCACCTGGCCAGAAATCAAAGCACTATTGGAAACCCACTTTGGGGATTCCAGAGATCTAACGGCCCTGATTCAGGACGTGCAGCGCATTCACCAATTGCCAGGTGAATCAGCTCCAACATGTATTTCGCGTTTACAAACGCACAATGCTAAAATGCACGCCGCAGTGCAAAAGCAAAATTTAACCACAACGCAAAGAGCTGCACAATCAGATCTCATCGAAACGATGACCTTAAACAATTTATTAACAGGCTTAGAACCGAATTTAGGCCGCATCATACGTGCTAGCAATCCTCCTAGCATACTGAAAGCCGTAAGCAGAATTCGTAGAGAGCTACAACTCTCCTATTTCGAGCAACAGAAATTTCCGAAAAATAGTCCGGTCAAAAATCCCACTTTACAACAAAAACGACCCATTTCAAATTTCCAACAAAAATTCTGTTCATTTTGCAAACGCAATGGACATGCCATAAGCGAATGCCGCACAAGGCAACAATCGCAAACAATGCCGTCAACTTCGCAAAATTTCCAACGACCAAATTACCCAGGAAATTCAAGTTTCCAAAACTTTTCACAAAACAATCAATTTATCCAGAGGACATTCCCTCAAAACGGCCAACCAAATCAACCACAGCAAAACAGGCCCTCAGCCATAAGGCCGAACCCTAACTTCACACAACAACGACCATCCGCTATTCAGCCTAACCCGAATTTCAACCGTTTCAATCAACAAAAGGCTCATCACCTAAATTATGAACCTTACGAAAACCAATGTGATTATAACCAATACGACGACTACTCTTTCGACAATTATCAAAATTGCCAAAGTCAAAATGAATCGTATGAAAATTATAATTTTGAAACCAATCAAAATATCCAGGAGAATTATACCGCTAATTCTCAGAACGAGCAATACGAGGATTATACTGCTAATCCTCAGGATTTTCGCTTAGATCCGGAGTACCCCATGGATACTCCAACACAACAAACAGACCAATTCGAACCAATTACGGAATTAGAAACTCAAGTACAAACTATGAACCTCAACGACAGTTTCGACCCAATGCTGAATTTCCCAGAACAGACGTTCATGTAAATACGCTTTCCCGTACCCTATTAACTGTAAATTCAAAGAACCTTTACTATATGAAGGATGCAACTGGTAAATTTAAAATTCTAATTGACACAGGCGCAGGTATATCAATTTTTAAACCTAAAACAGCTGAAAATTACAGGCGTAGATCTCCTGAAAATGTAATCATACAGGGTATCACTGATCAAAAAATTTATATCAACGAATCTGTTCTCATCCCCTTTTCAGATGAGTCACACAAAGTTTATATCTATAATCTAGATATAGATTTTGATGGATTATTAGGTGCAGACTTCCTAGAACATTACGAATGCAAAGTAGACTTTAAAAATAAACAACTAGTCACAAATTTCAAAACCGTACCACTATTTAAAGTTACGGAAGAAACTACAGTAAATTTACCTTTACAACCAACTATTAATTCTGATATAAAAAATTCAAATTTAAGCAACATCAAAAATTTAATTTCTATTGAACCTCGTATGGAAAAAATTTGTAAACTAAAATGTAACCTGCGAAATACCGAGGCTATACTGTTAGCCCAGGAAAATGAGAAAGTACGCTTACCAAATGCAATTGTCAAAATCGATCACAATGGAGAATTTTTAACTTCAATAATAAACGCAAACGCTATTCCAAAAACCATAAACTTTTCAAATCTTAACCTAGAACCAGTACAAAAATTTAAGTCAATTTTTAACTTAAACGCGCAAAACTCTGACCAACAACTAACGACGGACAGATCCTTCGAAATCAGGAACGAATTGCGCTTGGACCATCTAAACGAAGAAGAGGCCGAAATAGTAACGCAGCTTTGTTTAGACTTTCAAGATATATTCTATTTAGAAGGAGACAATTTGACATTTACTAATGAAATCAAACACCCTATTGACACCGAAAATTCCCGACCGATATTCACTAAATCGTATCGATATCCTCAGGTCCATAAAGAAGAAGTTAAGTCCCAAGTATCGAAAATGTTAAGTCAAGGTATTATTCAACCCTCAATCTCACCTTGGTCCTCTCCTGTCTGGGTAGTTCCCAAAAAACTGGACGCTTCTGGTAAACAGAAATGGCGCGTCGTAGTCGACTACCGCAAACTCAACGAGGTTACAATTGGTGACAAATATCCTCTGCCCAACATTTCCGATCTTTTAGACCAACTTGGCAAATGCCAATATTTCACAACCTTAGACTTGGCTTCTGGTTTCCACCAAATTGAAATTAATCCCGCAGATATTCAAAAAACTGCTTTCACAGTTGAGAACGGTCATTATGAATTCGTGCGAATGCCATTTGGACTCAAAAACGCTCCATCAACTTTTCAAAGAGTTATGGATAACATCCTGTTAGGTATTCAAAATGAACGATGTCTCGTCTACATGGACGATATCATTATTTACTCTCCTACAATTCACGAACACATTTCCCGTCTAACTGAAGTCTTTAAACGCCTTCAAAAAGCCAACCTCAAAATTCAACCAGACAAATGCGAGTTTCTTCGCAAGGAAGTCGCTTATTTAGGACATCTCATTACAAAAGACGGCGTAAAACCGAACCCTTCGAAAGTTGACGCTATTTTAAATTTTCCCCAACCGAAAAATCCAAAAGAGATTAAATCGTTTCTAGGCTTAGCCGGATATTATAGACGCTTTATCCCCAATTTCTCCAAGATAACCAAGCCCCTAACAAAACTACTACAAAAAGACATACCATTTCTCTTCGACAATGATTGTATAAATTCTTTTCAAAATTTGAAACAAACATTGACGACAACTCCGATATTACTTTACCCTAATTTTGATCAACCTTTCGTTCTAACCACTGATGCGAGCACATTTGCCGTCGGCTCAGTGCTGAGCCAGGGGCCTATTGGCAAAGATTTACCTATTACCTATGCTTCTAGAACCTTGTGCAGTGCAGAAACTAAGTATTCAACGATTGAACGCGAGCTTTTATCGATAGTATGGAGTGTAAAGCACTTTAGACCATATCTGTACGGTAGAAAGTTTAAGCTTGTAACCGACCACAGACCACTCACCTGGCTATTCTCTATAAAAGGTCCAGGAAGTAGACTTGCCCGTTGGCGACTCAAATTAGAAGAGTACGACTACGAAATAATTTATAAACCCGGCAAAATCAATAAGAACGCGGACGCACTTTCCAGAATCAAAATTAATCATTTTTCCGAATGTTCCAAATTTTACTCAAAGGTTCTAGCCGCGAATGACGAAGAGTCAGACGACGACGAAAACCCAGATAACAACGAAATCACTAACGAACAAATTTCCCAAGAATTTGAAACTTTCACTAACATAAAACAACATCCTTGATAGACTATTCAAAAATTAAAGCCTCGAACAAACAACTTTTGTATCGAGAACATAAAGATATTATAACCTTTTTCCAACAAAACAACTTACAAGATCTACATCACAAAATTATCGAGGACATATTCGAGGAAAACCCCGAATTTCATAACAATAAAATCAATATTGTATCGAGCAAAACAGTCAGACATAGGAGATATTTTATCATCCCTCTACCTTTTGATATCGAATCTGTAATTGGACATCTATTTTTGGTACTATTTAAAAATCAAGATGTTTTGGATCTTTCTAAGACATACTTTGTCGAAAATAATTTAGGCCTCCCCATACTTGAAATCCTATCATTCATTTTTGCGGAAAAAGACTTAAAGGTAGTAATTTGTCAAGATATTGTCAGAACTGCCGACGAAGATGAAATTCCAATTATATTAGAGCAAAATCATTTTGGTAAAAATAATCTACACCGCGGAATAAATGAAACGATTCGAAGAATTAGAGAAAAATACACTTGGCAAGGTCTAACTAAAGACGTTGAAAATTTTATAAAAAATTGCGAAACTTGCCAAAAGACTAAAGTATGCCGGAAAAACCTTAATAACCCTCTAGTAGTCACAGAAACCCCAAGAACACCATTCGAAAGAATCAATATCGATTTATTTGAATTCCCCACTCGAAATTACGCTTTAACCATTCGCGACGAATTAACTAAATTCACGCAAGCATATGCAGTCCCGGATAAATCCGCAAAATCTGTCGTAAACACTTTGTTGTTATATTTTCAACATTATGGTACCCCATTAAGAATCCATTGCGATTACGGTGGCGAATTTGACAACCGCTTGCTCAAAGATCTCTGCACCCTCTACGACATAAAATTAACTTATTCAAGCGTAGGACATCCCCAATCGAACGGATCAATAGAAAGATTTCATGCTACCTTAGCTGAAATGATAAGAATTCATAAAACTGAAAACCCGAATGAACATCCGTTCACGATTTTACCATATGCGGTAATATGTTATAACAATTCGGTAAATAAAACACACGGTTTCACCCCATATGAACTTATCTTTGGTCATACGTCTAACAGACCACCTGAAACTTTATATAACCAAAAAGAGTTAATAACCAAATACGTTAGAGATTTAAACAACAGAATATCCCACTATTATAAAATAGCCCGTAGTCGAACACAATCTCAAAAAGAGAAAGCAAAAGTTCGCTTCGACAGAAATGTTCCCCAAAAACGACCTGAATACAAAATAGGTGACTTGGTTTACGTAAAAGAATCACAGATCAAAAACAAATTGCAAAACAAATTTAACGGTCCTTTTAAAATAAAAGAAATTTTCCAAAATTCTGCTACCCTATTAAATCTCGAAACAAAACAAGAAACTAAAGTCAATTTTGATAGAATGAAACCATATACTGAAAATTAAATTTATTTTCAGGTTTCTCCTGCTGTTCGGATCAGCACTCTGTCAATACAAAATTACCCCGATCAATAACACTGTTGGTGTATGCTACCACCAAGACACGGACATCGTGGTGACAAATGACAAATGGACTCTACTAGTGCATAAAAACATTTCATCCCTCAAACTAGCTTTTGACAAAAATCAAAATATCTTAGACAGAATCTTGTACACTCTCCATAATGGTGATCATAAGTCAATTATTTTTACGAGTGAAATTAAAACAGACTTTAACCTTTTAACACAAATATCCAACTCTATAAAAAGGAAATTTGACGAAATCTTTTCAGATACAAAAGATATAAACGAGGAATACTTAACGGTATCGGTACAATATTCAAATCCATAACTGGAAACTTAGATGCTGAAGATGGCCAGTACTATACTAATTGTATAAATAAACTAAATAACGACGAACATCAATTGGAAAACTTAATCAAAAATCAAATTTCAGTTACAACTTCTGTTATTAAAAACTTCAACTCGACTATACAAAAATTACAAATTGACGAGGAAACCTTTAACAAAGATGTCGAAGAAATAGAACACACAATTCAAACAATGACTCAAGCTATAGAGGCTGCTCACATAAAACTAAAATTTTTATACATTTCCGAACAATTAATGGCAAGCTATTTGTATATCGAAGATAATTTAAACGACATTCTAAATTCAATAACATTTGCCAGACTAGGAATCATTCACACGTCAATCATAACCCCTAATCACTTAGTGACAGCACTACAAGAAGTTTCACAGAGCTTACGAAGGAACAATTTGCCTCTCCCCATTAAATTATCGGCAGTTGCTATGTATTTGGACATTATTGAATTGCAAGCGTTTCAAATGGATTCTAACTTAGTATTTGTTTTAACAATACCACTTGTTGAACCCCAAAATTATAACACCTATCACCTATACCCTATCCCGATACTTGATAACAGAACTGGTCTACATCACATTTTATCTATTTCACAAAAATATATCGCGAGAGATGATGATTCTTTGATGTACATACCTATACAAAATTTGAAAGAATGCAAATCACTTTATTTTGGAACCAAACTATGTTCTAACCTGTTTGCATATCCTATCGACCAAAATGCCATATGTGAAGCCAGAATACTAAAACCATTGCCAAAACTTCCAGAGAACTGTCAAACTTCCTTCATTATTAGTCAGGGATACAACGTCCAAGAACTTGAAGACAACACATGGCTAGTAATTAATTCCGAACCACTTCACATTACCATCAACTGTCCAAAGAGAGAATCCACAACAGAGTTAATCAACAAAAATTCCATCATCAAACTACAACCAGGATGTTACGCCTATGCAGGCATTACTCGAATACAAGCCAGTGCCAAAGACTTCTCCGAAATTAAGGACAATTCACATCCTATCCAAATTCATTTTGAATGCTGTAATCACATGCCCGACAAAATCGAAATTCCAAAATTAAAACCACTCAAATTAAACAATCTCGACGTAGAAGATCTAAATATTGCAAAAACCAAATTGGACCAATATTCCAAAGACCTGGATGACCTCATAAACGAGCCTTTTGTGACCAAACACGTATCTTGGTTCACGTGTTTTACCTTAATATATTTTGCTAAAGTTAGTAATCCTTCAATTTTTCAATTCAATTGATTTAATATACGAGAGCATATAATTTTTATGGTTAAAAATTGTCGTAATATTATATCACTTCTTATCTGATCTCGGATCAACAGGTTAATCTTCGTCAGGTTTAGCTTTTAATCGTAGGGGACTTCTGTGATGGAACTTCTCAAATGTTATACAAATTACGTATATCGTATTGTATTTTTTCTTGTAAAATAAATCATTTTTGTGATTACTTTTCTACAATCCTTCCTTGAAGGGTTTCTAATGGTATCGCGAAAATTCAATTATTCTTTTGTCGTTTCGTCTGCGCAGTACATCCTGCGCAAGGCACCTGTCTACTAAGGAAACAGAGGTTCTTTGTACTTCCTTCTTGGCGTGACCTTTGAGGCGAAAAGGCGTGTGCCTGTGGCAGCTTGGTAAATTGGTGAGAGAAATCTCTTATCCACATTTTGTTAAAAGTTACATGGTTTGTTGAATTGTATCGTGGGGATTCAGTATTTACCAGTTATAATGATTTGGGAAAAATCTACTCAGCATGATTGCTGGATTAATGGCTACAATAGAGCACGTGTTAGGTCGAGCACATGGTCGACATTTTGTTAAGCCCTAAAAGGGTGAGTTATTAGATTGCTAGTGGACGTAAATAGTAAATGGTACTAATTTGAATATTAACAATTTTAGGCTTTTTTTGGAAATGGTACATTTCGTAGATTAGTGGTTAGATAATGATAGTTAAGTACTTAAATGGTTGAATAATTTTGGAGCTTATACCGATGGATGTTTTTTTTGGTTGTTTCCTTTAATTACTTCGAGATGGTTTTAACTGGTTGTGGTTCGAGCTGAAATTTGGCAGAGTTGATCGATCACCCTAGAATACAAGAAAAACAGTTCAACGCTCATACCTTTCCACTCCTGGAAAAAGTTAAGTGTTCTCACATATTCTTCCTTGTATTTTAAAATTTAAAAAAAAAAACTCAAGATTTAGCGTCAGTCGTAACTTGTATAATTTTGGTTATATGTATGTATATATATATATATATTTTAAATTATTTCATAGCGTTAAGACATGAATTAAGTATCTACTTGCATAATACCATTTCATGATATATGTAAAATTACCTATTAACGGGGAATATTAAATTCCACGTGCATAACTATTTTTTTTACTGTGTAAACTGCGTGCAATTGCATTTGGTATTATTATCCGATTTCCCGTGTTAATAATTTTTTATTCTCTTCCCTTTTTTTTTTAAACTTGTGAACCTAACCTGTTATAGGTTTAACTTATTAAATAAATTTATCACTTTTGACACGCCTGAGGTGTTACGTTAAATTTGATACGCTTATTTTTTGACTTGGTATTATTTAAAATGTAAATAAAGATTTGTTATAAGCTCCACTTCATGGGTTTTCTTTCTCAGATTATAAATTGACAGTTTATTAATATTATGTTTATTTAGGTACCTAGAAAGTTAATTAGGCAACCAGTATGTCCGTATATACTGGGGACTCACCCCGAGAGTGACGGAAGCTGGCCGAGGACTGGTAAGGTGTGAGAATTGATAACCCAGGTTTAAAAATACAGGAGGTAACAATCCCCGTATCATCATTGATATCCCGGGGCTAAAGCTCCCGTATCAGGTAAAATATGCATGTGGCGTGTTCGGCTAGGCTGTATGCTACGTTTTTTGCCCCACTGATCTCGAATCTATTGTTAGAACCTAGGGCTAACTGTCAAAATATTGAGGAAAATAAAAAAACCGTAAAAAATCGCGTTTTTCGCTGATTCTATGTTTTTTTATTGATATCACTTTTTTTTCATGAATACATAGCGTGTTACGATGGCCTGCGTACACCTTTTTTGAGTAATTTTTCCCGTTGATGTTCAATCAAATTTGAAGGTCAGTGATAAAAATACTGAGAAAAATAAAAAAAAACTGTCAAAAGTCGGGTTTTTTCATGGATATCGCGTTTTTTCATGAACGCATAGCGTGTTCCAATGTATCAAAAATGATAAAGAATTACGAAAAGTTAGGTTGTATGATGAGTTTGATAAAATTGAAATACTATATTATCACGGACAGTGATTGGGTATCCTGAAAAAACAGATTTTTGACAGTTTTTTTGATTTTCCTCAGTGTTTGCATCACTGACCCCAAAATTTGACTCCAGATTCTTGATCAGCGGAAAAAATTACTCGATAAAGGTATATTCAGACCATTGGAACACGCTATGCGTTCATGAAAAAACGCGACCTGCATGAAAAAACCCGATTTTTGACAGTTCTTTTTATTTTTCTCAGTATTTTCAAGACTGACCTTCAAATTTGACTCAACATTTGTAATTAGCGGGAAAAACTACTCAAAAAAGGTGTATGCAGGCCATCGTAACACGCTATGTATTCATGAAAAAAACGTGATATCCATAAAAAAACATAGTATCCGTGAAAAACAATTTTATACGGTTTTTTTTTAATTTTCCTCAACATTTTGACAATTAGCCCTGGGTTCTAACAATAGATTCGAGGTCAATGGGGCAAAAAAATATAAGAAAGATACATGCAGCCTAGCCAACAAGCCACATGCATATTTTACCACACAAAAAAACATAAAAACGCATTTTTGACAGTTTTTCGGGTATAAGAAAAGTATATTGTCTAAACGTTGGTTGTGGCATTTTCTTAATTTTTCTCTATTCTTATTGGGATGCTCTGCCACATGTATTCTTCTAAACAATGTCTGAAATCTACAAAATAATACAATTAACCAGTATTTTACTGGAAAATAACCTCTACGCCTGTGACTTTTACGTCAAAGGATCAGTTAGAGGGTGGTTTTGACAAATAATGAATAAGAACAAAAATATAAAAATGACGTATTTTGCTGACGTTTCGGAAAACGAATCTGTTTCCTTTCTCAAAGCGTATTATAATGTTTGTGGGCTGTGTATATTAAATACACAGCTTTAAGAATATATTTGTTATGTTCAGTATCCATAGATACTTACTGCTTACACAGAACTGTTGATATGTCTAATTGATAGTTTTATTTTAAACAATGTTGAGTTTGTTAAGTTCTTCTTTTAACATCGGCAGCCAGGTTGTGCAAACATCTACAGAACAATTGGACACGCATTTATCCTCATTCATCTAGACCATTCAGTGTTAGATTGGGTGAGCACAAGGGTTACATTAAAAAAATGAGATTCAGAAATCGAAGATTTGCGAACACGCTTGGGAGAACGGACATAGAATAAACTGGGACTCGGCAAAAATTTTAACAAAAGAGACAGATAGCAAGAAAAGAAAAATTAAAGAAGCGGCTATAATACTATTGAATGAGGATAAATGCGTGTCCAATTGTTCTGTAGATGTTTGCACAACCTGGCTGCCGATGTTAAAAGAAGAACTTAACAAACTCAACATTGTTTAAAATAAAACTATCAATTAGACATATCAACAGTTCTGTGTAAGCAGTAAGTATCTATGGATACTGAACATAACAAATATATTCTTAAAGCTGTGTATTTAATATACACAGCCCACAAACATTATAATACGCTTTGAGAAAGGAAACAGATTCGTTTTCCGAAACGTCAGCAAAATACGTCATTTTTATATTTTTGTTCTTATTCATTATTTGTCAAAACCACCCTCTAACTGATCCTTTGACGTAAAAGTCACAGCCGTAGAGGTTATTTTCCAGTAAAATACTGGTTAATTGTATTATTTTGTAGATTTCAGACATTGTTTAGAAGAATACATGTGGCAGAGCATCCCAATAAGAATAGAGAAAAAAAAAGAAAAGTATATTCAGAGGTCCAGTTCAAATAACTTTTTTTTTGTGGGCCTGTGTAATCCTTCACGACTCGAAGCTTGGGGGTAATTGAGGCTACTAATTATGCTGCATAATTATCACAGGTCTACAAAAAAAAAAAAGGCCTAAGGTTCTAATGTAACTTTTCTGAAGTATTTGGACGCGCTGAAACCAATTTTGGAGAAAAAAAATTCTATTGTGTCAGTTTTCCTCTACCACCCCTTTCATCTCCTAAGAAGGACAAAAAAAGGTCTTATCCCAAGGCTCTAGTCTAACTTTTCTGAACTATTTTGATGTGCTGAAACCAATTTTGGACTAAAAAAAATTTAAATGGATGAAGAGGGTGGTAGAGGGAAACTGACCTGATAGAAATTTTTTTGTCCAAGATTTTCTTTAGCGCATCAAAATATTTCAGAAAAGTTAGATCAGAACCTTAGGACAAGACCTTTTTTTCCCCTTTTTAGGGAACAAAACAGCAACAACAACAACAACAACAACAAGCATTTATTAATGTTTCACAAGGTACAATAATGCGCCATTCCGGAGTCCGGCCCGGAGCCAGCCAGACAACCACGGCGAACATCGCCGAGGTGGGTGTGAGACTGGGAGGGTAGGGTCCGGTTTGGCGGTGACGAAAATTATTTGCTGAGTTAAAACTCCTGCCTAATGGAAAAAGGCTTAAATTTAACGGTAACGTATAACGTAGTACACAAGGGTACTTAAAAATAATTAAAATTAAAAACAGTAAAAAACTATCGATTTCGCGCACACGCGAACACTTAAAAATTTTGATTGCTGGCACGGGAAAACAAAACTCAACGAAAAAACCCGTTTGAGACAATTCCACCCTGGTAGTCTTCCTGACGCCAGGAAAGTGTCGTGGATAGTTAAAAGTGTGTAATGTTATGTGAAATTTTAGTTTGTTAAGAATTTATTGGTCGAGTCTGAATTTAGAGACAAAAAATAGACAAGGAACAAAAAAGGTAAAAACAAATAAAGGGAATAGGTTGTAGGTTTTGGTGAAGATTAAAGGTGGGGAAAGGAGAAGTTGTCGTAGAGGGAAGTGTGGTTAGAGAGGTTGCCGAAAGATAGGCAACGCCTGGTATGGTAAGGGGTGTCGGATATCGAAAAGGATCGCATTATGCTGTCTGATTCGTGTTATGTTGCGGGTTAGCGGACTATCGCTCAGTTTGAATTGATAGAATTTTTGGGAGATTTCTTGGACGTAGTCCGCTAGTGGCGTTATGTCGTGGCAACGATTATATAGATCTCTGAGGGAGGTGTATCTGCCCGAATCAGAGATGAGGCGCATAAATTTGTGTTCGAGAACTCGGAGTTTCCTCATTGTCGTGGTCGGTATGCTGCACCACACCGGCGCCGCGTATGTGATGGCCGGCCTGATCACCATCGTATACAACAATTTTTTATTTGTCCTGTTGAGTCCGCTACTCCTTGCCAGGAGCGGATACAGACTCCTGGACATGGAGTAGACCTTGCGTATTGTCTCGTTTATGTGAATGTTGAACGTCAGTCTCTTGTCCAAGTTCACCCCTAGATACTTCACGCACCGTTTAATTGGAATTTGGCGACCCCCGATCGAAAGTGGTGTTAGAATCCGATTTTCGGTGAAACGGCGCGTGAATAGAATTGATTCCGACTTCTCGGCATTGATCCGAATTTTCCACCTGTCGTAATACGCCGTGTCACGGGCCACGTGAGCCTTCAGCAACATATTAGCTGCCTGTGCATTGTGCGAATGCACGTACATGGCCGTGTCATTGGCGTACTTGGCAAGGTTCGAATTCGGGAATTCCGGGAAGTCGGAGACATATAGATTGTATAGTTTTGGTGACAGGCATGATCCCTGGGGGACGCCCGCGCGAATGTCCCGCCGAGTTGATAGTTTATTATTCACTCTGACCTGCAGCGATCTGCCTGTCAGGAAAGAGTGAACAAGTTTCGTTATATGCATGGGGAAGTCCAGTGCGTTTAGTTTATGAAGCAGTCCCGGGATCCATACGGTATCGAAAGCTTTCTCAACATCGAGGAGCACCATGACGGTGCTCTTCCCGAGGTTGCATTGTACCTTGACGTCATTCACGATCCTGACGATCTGCTGCACAGTGCCCCTGCCCCGCCTGAAACCGAACTGGCACTCATCATCGATGTGGAGTTCATCCTGAGCAGAGTCTAATCTGATCAGGATGACCTTCTCTATCAACTTGGAGATCACCGACAGCAACGAGATCGGTCGATAGCTGCCGGTGAGCTTCGCGTTCTTATTCGGCTTTAGGATTGGCACGACCACGGCGCATTTCCACTGGTTGGGCCAGTGCTGCAGTCGCAGGATCGCGTTGACAATATACGTCAACTGCACAATGCCTTTTCTCGGGAGATATTTAAGAAGCTTGTATTCGATGCCGTCTGAACCCGGGGCTTTATTGTTGGGTAATGTCCGGACGATGCCAGCCACCTCCGAGGGCTTGGCCACAAAAGGGGTGGTAAAGAAAAAGGGACACGATAGAAAAATTTTTTCGCCCAAAATTGGCTTCAGCGCGTCAAGATACTTCAAAAAAGTAAGATGAGAATCTTAAACCTGTGTTACATAATGTTTCATGTAAGATTTATTATATCAGTTTGACAGTTGCGATACGTTGCCAGTGGCCATTTACGACGTCTATAGGCACTCAACTGACCCTTCATTTAAGACGAGGGTCAATAGACGGTATTAAATCTGCTGTAATTTTTTTCTTCTGCAAATTCTATTATTATGACAGCTGTCGTAACGTTATAAATGCTACGAGTAAAACAGTAAGAAGGTATATACAGGGCCTTTAGTTGATTGAAACGTAGGGCCTACTGATATTATGAATTCTGCTCTATTTGAAGTATTTTTTCATGAGTAAATTATATTATTTTGACAGTTGACAGCTGCCAAATTCTGTCAGTCATTTACACTTTAATGATATTTTTCTTCAACCGTTTCAAAAGTAGGTACTTTCGGAACGACTTTTTGTACCGAAATTAGCGTATTCTAGTACTAGCGCCGAAAGTAGCTATTACGGGTACTAGTACTGTAAAGTAACAGATCATCTAAACATCAATGTCAGTTTGCAGGTTATATTTCACTATGAATCACATTAATCATACTCGTACTCGACGCTAAACAGTCTTGTTGCTATGGTAACAAAATAATGACGCTTAAAATTGACAGATAATAGTTATTTCAAAATGGACAGTGTTGACAGTACAATTAGTATTAATATTTATAAATAGTCAAAGTATATCAATTTTTGGTTTCATTAAAGAGACGATGGAAGAAAAAATATTGTACGTAACGCACCCCGAAAGTGCTTTTACTGGACTCATAAGCTCCAATTTGCTTACTTGTCCAGTAAAAGACCACTTTCGGAACTTGTTACGTAAATAACTATTATTAACACTATTGAAATAATAAAACTGCACGTCAGCAAATAATGTTATTCTTGCAATACTGTATTGTCCACCGTCAAAAGTAGCTGTTGACAGTTAACAAATATCAAGTGCCCCATTTGAGCGGTTATCAAAGTAGCGCACAAAATAACTTGCATACCAGTTCAGTAATATAACGATTTATATCGGACAAAATTCATAAAGTTTTGAAAATTGGTAGAAATGTTAAGGATAGCATAAGAATGACTAAACCGAAAAGTTTCCACCACTAAGTAGTGTGCTTCATCCCCTAGGAGGTCGCTTCCACCCCCATTTCTAGATTATCTCGGGAACGGTGCACTTTTTGATAGAAAATACCTATATAAAAAATTGTTCCTTATTATAATTCTCTATCAAAAACGTCTCAATAGTTTTTTTCCTAAAATTATTAGTACCATGGGAAATAAGGCGAACACATTAAGAGTTGGTTCCGGTTAACCCAATAAATTGTAGTCTTTATTATAATTTACTTTAGAGTTCAATGCTTAACGCTAAAGCAGTAGCTACTGAACTCCACTTAAAAATATAATAAATATAGCGCTTCCACCCTCTCCCACCCCATAAAATATATCGCAATTTTTAAGGAAGCGAGAAAATTGTATATTGTACTTGTTGCCACGCCACCCCAAAGGTAAAGTAATTGGCGCGTTTTTTTTTACGTGGTGTCCCCTGTTTACCTAATTCACTAATTACACAGGTCTGCGAATAAATGTTGTTGGGCAACTGAGGGTCATTTCCGAATAATTTTCCTCGCTGAATCCGAATCTGGCCTTAGAATTGGCCCATCACGTCAGGATTTTAAAAGATTTGCGGTTAAGTACTTAAAAAATAGCTCTTTTTACAACTTTTGAGATTATGTATAAAACTGAAATATTTCTTCACCTTATTTCTAATAAATACGTCATTTAGTACCGTCCTTCCTCTTTAAAATAAGCTTTCGAACGGTCATCTACGATGTTTCCTCGCAAAGTTATAGCCCTTTTAATTTGAATTTGAAACCATCATCCCATACAACCCAAAAATCTTAACCGAACGCCTAAACGAATCAAGATTTAACACAACAGAAGGGATAACCAGATAACCAACAATTTTAAACAAACGACTCTAGACCAATCAAGATTGTTGAGTTGTAGGGGATCATGGTTTCAAATTCATGTCACCTTAAAATGGCTATAACTTTGCGAGGAAACATCGAGAGCTTATTTTAAGGAGGAATGATGGTGCTAAATGATGTATTTATTACAAATAAGATGAAAAATTTTTTGAATACTATACATAACCTCAAAAGTAGACAAGAAAGTCCTTTTTGAAGTACATAACCTCAAATATTACAAAACCCTGACGTGGTGGGGCAATTCTGAGGCCAGATTCGGATTCAGCGCGAAAAATTACTTCAGAAATGACTCCCATCTATCCAAAACAAAACCTCGTAGATCCGTATTATCAGAAGGTTAATCTTCGTAGTCTTTCATAGATTCGACATTCATGTATGCTTGTCCGTGGCAATGGTAACACATTGTGGAGCAACGTAAGCCTGCTCTTCTGCAACTGCACCTGTTTCCGCACTCTAACTTGCATGAACAAGAAATTAGTGTTAAAACAGATTTGGGAGCTCGTTCTTTTGACTTCGTAGTTTGTGCCTATGCATAGGACTTTCCATCTGGTGATGCTTGCCCTGGTCTGAGTTTATTTGAAGTAAAACAAGCTAAAAACGTACTCTTCGCCTGTTCACTGAACTTTTTATATAATTGTTACACATTCTATAGGATACTCTTCGCAGTTTTTTGTAAATAGTGTTAGTTTTAGACATTTTTAATTTTATAGTACGAACTTAGTTGGTAAAAGACTCCATGTAAAATAAAGTAAAAATAAAAAAAAACATACCAAACTCCTTTTGGGTTTCGAACCCGGGACCCTTGTATTCCAAGTCAAAAGCGTAAGAACTACACCACCACCTTACACGTAAAAAAATGTAATTTTTTACATTATAAGACACGAGCTAAAATCATATTTTCACGGTTGTATATTACATTATGAAATGTATATTTGTGAAATATATAAATATTTAGATATTAAAGTGATCATTCCACCAGTTTTCCATTCAATTACAAAAACATAAAAATCAAAAAAAATTTTTTTTTCAAATTTAAATCATTAATAACATTTTTATTTGCCGATCGATTTTCTTCAAAAATAGGGTTCTTCCTCTAAGTAATACTAATTTACTGTCCAAATTTCAATACAATCGGATTTTTCCTTCTTGAGTTATCGTGCTTACAAGAAACGTGACGGACGGACGGACGGACGGACGGACGGACGGACGGACGGACAGACGGACATTTTGAAAGTTGTTCAGAATTCGTTCACTAACATAATGATATGAGAATTTTTTGTCTGCGAGCGATATTTACTGATTTAGGAAAGTGCCGATCAGATACAATATACTCTTCGTTTTTGCGAAGAGTATAATAACATGCTCTGAGGCTAGCTAGCATTTATTGTGTGGGTTGTTGAATTTATGTATGTTTATGTTAGTGTTAAATTAGTTTGGGTGGGAATAACAATAATGGGTTTTCTATTTTAGACTGTGCATGCAGTGTTGATGGCTCTTTTTGATTTTAGTATATTTTTATGTTTGTTTGTATGTAATTTATTGATGGCTCTTTTGTTTGTGATCTTCAACGTTTTTTTTTTGTTTGTTTATTGTATTTTTTTTGTATTTTAGGCTTGTGCTATTTTTTTGGTATTTTATTTTTTTAGTTTTTTTTGTGTTTTTGTTTTGCACTTTGTATTTGGTTTTTCGATTTTCTTTTCTTGTTTGGTTACAATAGTATTTAGGGAGTATATATATATATATATATATATATATATATATATATATATATATATATATATATATATATATATATATATTATATATATATATATATAGTTTAAGGAGGGTAGGTGCTGTTGCGAATTTAGCTGTCGAGGGGTTTAGGAGTGTAGGGTTGCTTGATGCTACAAGGGTGTTTGCGAAATTTGGAATTAGCCTATTTAAGATAAAGTTTGATATGGCTGGGGTACCCGATATGTCGTGTATGAGTTGAGCGGGTGTCATGAAAGGTAGATTTGTGACTATTTGCAGTAACTTGATCTGTATGATTTGGAGTTTTCTTTGGTGAGATGGTGCTGTAATCGGGTACCATGTCTGAGATGCCTAGGTCAAAATGGATCCCGGGCTTACTCTACAAACTAAACACGCTTAACTTTCCCACGCATATCACCAAACTAATTCACTCTTTCCTGACAGGCAGATCACTGCAGGTCAGAGTGAATAACAAACTTTCAACTCAACGGGACATTCGCGCGGGCGTCCCCCAGGGGTCGTGCCTATCACCAAAGTTATACAACTTGTACGTCTCCGACTTCCCGGAGTTTCCGAATACGAACCTTGCCAAGTACGCCGACGACACGGCCATGTACGTGCATTCACACAATGCACAAGCGGCGAATATGCTGCTGAAGGCACGCATGGCCCGTGCCGCGGCGTATTACGCCAAGTGGAAGATTCGGATCAACGCCGAGAAGTCCGAGTCAATTCTCTTCACGCGCCGCTTCACCGAAAATCGCATTCTTACACCACTTTCGATCGGGGGCCGTCAAATTCCAATAAAGCGGTGCGTGAAGTATTTGGGGGTCAACTTGGACAAGAGACTGACCTTCAATACGCACGTGAACGAGACTGTACGCAAGGTCTACTCCATGTCCAGGAGTCTGTATCCGCTCCTGGCGCGGGGTAGCGGACTAAACAGGACGAATAAAAAATTGTTATATACGATGGTGATTAGGCCGGCCATCACATACGCGGCGCCGGTGTGGTGCAGCATCTCGGCCATGACAATGAATAAATTTAAAGTCCTAGAACACAAATTTATGCGCCTCATTTCAGACTCAGATAGGTACACCTCCCTCAGAGATCTCTATGCACGTTGCCACGACATAACCCCACTAGCGGACTTCGTCCGGGAAACATCCCAAAAATTCTATCAATTCAAATTGGGCCACAGTCCGCTAACCCGAGACATCACACGAATCAGACAGCATAATGCCATACTTTTCGACCTAAAACACCCATTACCATACCAGGCGTTGCCTATCTTTCGGCAACTTCCCTAGCCAAACCTTTCCTATACCACAACTTCCCTTTCACCACCCTTTAATTTAACCACCTTTTACCTCAAACCCCTCTCTATTCTCTTTATCCATTTTGTTGTTTTTGTTAAATTTTTGTTCTTTTTGTCTCTTTTTTTCCTTCCAAATCCCCTTTTGACCAATAACCTCTAGCAAATCCCAACTTTTAAAATCACACTCTCCCCTTCACCCTACCTTTCCGGAGGCAGGCAGACCACCGGATGAAGATTGTGACTTGCTCAAACGGGTTTTTTCATTGAGTTTTTTCCGTATTATCAGCCAAAACTTTAAAACTAGTACGCGTGTGTTGTGCGCGCGCCCTTTAATCAAAGTTTTTAAATTTAGCAGCTTTAAGTAGCTTTAAATGTTTTTAAACTTAGTTTTTAGTTCTTAGTTATCTGCAATTGTCAGGCTTAAGTTTTTTACTGTTAAACAGGAGGCCTAACCCCCCATCACTTGATCTGTTGTTCAAGCCGAAAGCCGACCCCTTTCCACCCGACCACTCATCTACCACGGCGTTGCGTGGTGGTGTGGTCGGCTCTGAATCGGGGCTCGGTCTAGGCGCATTCTTTTACCCGTAATGTTGAATAAAATTGTTTTGGATTGGATTGGATTGGTCAAAATGGGTCGCAAGTATGACTTGTATAAAAGGACAGCCACATGGGGGGGGGGGTGACTTTTTAAGAAGAGAGTAGAGGGTGGAGGTGCGTCTCCAACACTTCCTCAGTACATTTTTTATGTGCGAGTTGAACAACATTTTACGGTCCAGGATTACATCTGAGTACGATATTTCGTCCTTCCAATTGAAGGCTTGCCCTTGAATACTAATTGTTGTGTTAAGTTTGCCCGTTTGTCTGGTAAAATAGATGGGCTGAGTTTTGGTGGTATTGGTTTTTAGCCCCCAATTATTGTAGAACTCTATTGTTCTGTCTGCCTGCAGCTGTAAAAGGTCTGTCATTATATCCGCCCTTTTGGACGTAGCCAAGATGGCGGTATCATCTGCAAACAGACAGAGCATGGTCCTATGGTCAGTCGGAGGTGGTAAGTCATTTATAAAGATGTTGAATAGGATGGGACCAAGGGATGACCCTATCCTATCCTCGTTCTTTTGTTGTCATAGTTGGGGTTAATATACCGCCGACTTTCTTCCATCCCCAATTAGTAGCTTCTAGCATAACGTTTTTTCAGGTTTGAATTTGGTAAAAAACGCTATATGAGTGTTGCCGGGCAGCAGCAGAAGTTGGTGGTAGTTTTGATAACATTACAGTATTGTTCACTTTACTAACAAGTTTGGTTTAAAGACATGAATCTGTATACATCTAGACTTTTTCTGCGTAGGAAGAGTTGTATAAAGCTAGAACAAATCGCTCTCCTATGTCTGCAATTTTTCCATGACTAGATTTTTCATTATTAAAAGTTTGCACGATGTCTTGTAAGCCATCTCTTTTATTAAGCACATTGATTGCATTAACCTTTCCTTTGGAAAAAAACGCTGAGGTTGTGCCGCAACCGCTAATGGCGTGTGCAAATAATATTGTATCTTTACATTTTTTTAAAAAAGTTGAGAATTGTAAATCTCGGGAACTGTGAATCCTTTTGCTGGTATTACCCTGTTTTTATTTTAAAAATTTAATGTCTTTGTTAGAAGGAGAAAGAGCAATAAGAAGGACTAGCAGGTCAATATATCGCCCTACGACAACAGCTGTGTTGCACTTATAACATTTTTCGATAGCAGTTTGTACTATTAATAAATCGGCGTTATCAGCAGCAACGAACACCTCGATTCCTTCTTTCCTAAATTTTTTCACTAGTTCTGCAATCAAGCGTTCTTTGCTAAACAAATGACTAAGGAACTTCTGCTGAGTTTCAGAAACAACAGGGCTTTCATCAAATATAATTTCACAAGTTCTTTGAAGTAAGCTCCTTTGTTCTAGGCACTTCGTGCTGTTTGCATTCTCGAAATAACCATCACAGTTACTCTATTACCGCAATGTTTTCTTATGCAAGAAAGAGGTACTGAAGCCAGTTCAAAATTAAGCACGTTTTTAACTCCAGACTCCAATGAATTGTGCAAATAATTCTTTAAAAATTGTGATATTTTTTAGGGCTGAGAGGGTGGAAGCGCTACATTTATTATAATTTTAAGTGAAATTTAGTAGTTACTGAATTTGCGTTAAGCATTGAACTTTAAAATAGACTATAGTAAAGATTATAATTTATTGTGTTAACTGGAACCAACCTTTATGTGTGCGCCTTATTTCCCACGGTACTATTAATTTTAGGAAAAAAATTATAGAGACATTTTTGGTAAAGAATTTTATAAGGAATAATTTGGTATATAGTGTGACGTGTTTCCACCCTTAGGAAACTACCCCTACAAATTTCGTGGGTTCCAAAAATTATAACAAGAGATAACCACTAACACACTTTATTAAACAATTTACTGGATACTTCACAATACTATTATTAATTTAAATGCACTTTACTGACTAAAAATAACAATGTTTATCACTTTGTAGTCTTAACCTCACTTTTCCAAACTGTCAATTCAAAAACTTCTACTTTCTATACTTTCTGAACTACCCGCCGAGAATGCGGTCGGTCTTTTATACCTAAAAACGACAGATCTCGATTTTTCTATGATGACGCCACCATTTTCTAGATAATTCCAGATGTCATCGATCTAGAACTACTTCTGGTAGGTTCTTTCTCGAGTAGGTGTAAATACATCTGAATTAATTGAAGGGGTTGCAACACATCACACTGCCCCCTCCTTAAGCCCGGTCAGGCAATTTGGAATCATCGGTCTATTTTGCCAGTCTGTCCAAATGTACGATCTTCATCTTGGACTTTTTGCTTCGTTGAATCCGATAAGCGACATCATTAATTCGCCAGAATAACAGTATACGGTCCATCCCAAGGAGGTTGAAGCTTCGGTGGTCTCCATTCCTTCCGCTGTGGGTTGTAAAACCAAACCAGATCTCCCACCTTGAATCCCCTTGTACTGGCATTCTGATCATAACGAGCCTTCAATCGGTTACTAGTTTTGTTCATCTGCTCTCGGTCATTCTTCGGCTGTTCTCGACTTCCATTTCTGTAGTTGCTCATAGAAAATGGTTCCCCACGGGCAGCACAATTCTTACATTTGCGACACCAGGCCTCCACATCCTGGCGACTATTAACCCAATAGAACTGTTCCCGTGCTCTACTCAATGTCTTGTTTATGCCGAAGTGTCTGCTGGACGTTTCATTATGTGCTTCCTGGAGTACTTCTGGTACACGACACCTGGGAATCACTAGACGCATGGCAACCTGCTTCCCATCTGGGCTTTCCCATGCTCTCCTCAAAAGCCCATCTACGACCGTAAGTGAATCCCATTGTGACCATAAAGCCTTCAGCCCCACTTCTTTGTTGGAAACATCCTTCCATACTGGACCCGTTCCCCCTTCTTTTGCTCTCAACGTGGGTCCGATTTCTACATCGCGCAATTGCTCTTGCCTCAGAGTTTTCTTTGACCAACTGTCTGGAAGATCGACCTAGACAGTGTTGACTTCAACCATGTTCGGCAGTTTTCTCACCTGAGGGTAGCGCGCTTGCAATATTCCTTGTCTGGTTTTCTGGATAATGCAGGAGTTTTGAGTGCCTGCGTTGCCAACAGCCTGGTTTTCTCGCATTGATCGTTCACTTTTGACAAAATAAATTGTTCGTTCCCAATCCTTAAGACTCGCTTTCCTACGTCAACAATAAATCCATACTGTTCCATAATGTCCAGTCCCAAAATAAAGTCATCCGTGATGTCAGCCACGATGACCCTGTGGTCGAACCTTAATTGTCCATTCTGCAAACCCAGGTCTACTTCTCCATGAACCGTAGCCTTGTCCCCCGTAGCTGTCCGGACGATCACTTCATTTTGCCTCTTGGTAATCTTTATACCCAATATAAATCCTGGCCGTACTATTGATGACGTAGTACCTGTGTCGATGGTAAACAAACATTTTCTTCCATTCACATATCCTTGCAACAACAGACTGCTTGCAATTCTTCGAAGGTGGGAAATCCTAATTTCTCTGGGATCACTGCATTCCTTCGCCAGCACAGCCCCCCTGGTGTAGTTTTTCTGCTTCTCTTCGACATTCACAGCTTTCATTCCACTCTCCGAGTTCTGCTGTCGACAGTCTCGTTTCATATGTCCCACCTTGCCGCAGTTGTAACATTTAATACCTCCGCTCGGCTTTCCTTTATTTTGTTGTTTTCTCTGCTCCCCGAGATCATCCACTTTGTTGAATAATTTGGTAAACATTTTCTGCATTTCTGTCAACATGGGGTTCTGGTTCATTTCTCGTTGCGATTCTTCGAGAGTCACAGCTCGCACTCTCTACCTTGGAGCATCCCGATAAGCGGCTTTTACTTCCAGTGCACGTACCAAAGCTTCGCTACTACTTTGGTGTCTCGTCAGCCTCAGAACTCGCCTGACGTCTTCGTCCCTTATCCCATCTAAAAAGGACCCCACGGCTAATTGTTCCTGGAATTCTCTAGGTGCACTCGGATACGCCAGGTGTGCCAGTCTCTCTATGGCAGCCTCGAATTCTTGTAAACTTTCTCCAGCCTTTTGTGTCCGTGATTTTAGCTGGGCCTGGTATACTTGGGCGAGATGTTGGTCGCCATATCTCAAATCTAATGCAGCTTCCAAGACTTTGAAGTCCCTTTGTTTATCCACTGGGATAGTCTGAAGTAATTCTGAGACCTGGCCCCTTAACGCCAGAACTAATGCCATAGCCTTTTCCTCGTTATCCCAGTTATTCGCCGATGCTGCTGCCTCGAATTGTCTCTTGTAGGTTGTCCATGAGCTCTGGTCGGAGGAGGGAGGTTTTAACCGAGGAGGGAGGTTTTAACCGAGGACCCGATGATGTTACTAGTTGGCCTCCTTTTTCTCTCAATTGTCGTTTAAGTCTCTCCATTTCTCCTTCGAACTCGCTCATTTTTCCTCTAATGTCACTTACTTCCCCTTTTACATGACTGACTTCCGTCTTGACTTCAGAAACTTCAACCTTGACTTCACCTACTTCAGACTTTACGCTACCCATATCATCTTTGATTTCTTTCTTTAGTTCCTCAGTGGTGGAAATGATAGCGTCCTGTTGTATTTTCATTTGTTCATTTAGAATTTTCCTTAATTCTTCCTGGCGTCTTTCTTGCTCCTGTTTTTCCTCTAGCTGTCGTATCTTCAGGTCTTCCATAATTTGTCTCAATTCGTCTTTCTCTTCTTGACGTCTTCTTTCTTCCTCTTGACGTCTTTTCTCCTGTTCTACTTTGTCTTCCTGGCGTCTTCTTTCTTGTTCTTCTTTTTCTTCCTGACGTCGCTTTTCTTGTTCGTCTTTTTCTTCTTAACGCCGTTTTTCCTCCTCCTGGCGCTGCTGTGCCATCATCCTCGTAAATTCCGCAAGTAGGTCCTTCATTTGTTTCTCCGTAGCCATGCTTCTTGTTGTAATGGGCATACGATTATGTTAAAATAAATTTAACTGCCACGTCAATATCGGTAATGAAACTTTCCAGAAAAATCTCGAAACAGCACGAAAAAGTCTTATCCAGAGTCATGTCACTATCCAGTTCAGAGAATTTAATAATCTCCACTAATGTCCAAATAGAAAAGTTCTAGAAATTTTTCACGCACTAACACAAATGAGTGTCTCTATCACTACTCAGTTTAAAGGATTTAATTATTACACTAATGTCCTAATAAAATGTTCTACAATGTCTCAAAAATGCACAACACTATTTTCCTGTTCGAAAATAACCCTAGAACAATGTCCAGTAAATTAGTCCTCCGTGTTAGCACTAACCCTCGAGAATACTTCCCGAACACTTCACCACTACTTCAGAGGTCCTCTAGTCATAAAATCCCGCTTCTGACACCAATTTGTGACGTGTTTCGACCCTTAGGAAACTACCCCTACAAATTTCGTGGGTTCCAAAAATTATAACAAGAGATAACCACTAACACACTTTATTAAACAATTTACTGGATACTTCACAATACTATTATTAATTTAAATGCACTTTACTGACTAAAAATAACAATGTTTATCACTTTGTAGTCTTAACCTCACTTTTCCAAACTGTCAATTCAAAAACTTCTATTTTCCATACTTTCTGAACTACCTGCCGAGAATGCGGTCGGTCTTTTCTACCTAAAAATGACAGATCTCGATTTTTCTGTGATGACGCCACCATTCTCTAGATAATTCCAGATGTCATCACTCTAAAACTACTACTGGTAGCTTTCTCGAGTAGGTGCAAATACATCTGAATTAATTGCAGGGGTTGCAACACATCACAATAGGTATTCTTATCAAAAAGTGCACCGTTCCCGAGATAATCTAGAAAACCTGAAAATGAGGGTGGAAACGACCTCCTAGGGGATGAAGTACACTATTTAGGGGTGGGAAATTTTTGGGTTACTATTTCTTATGCTATCCTTATCCATTTCTACAAATTTTCAAAACCTTATGAATTTTGCTAGATATTTTAAAATATTAACTGCTATTTTACTGAACTATACGTAGAAGGAACAATATTTTTATTTACCATGTGCTAATATTAGGCAATATTCGATTACCGGATATAGTTATTGACATTTAAAAACTGCTAATATGACCATTTTCGATAAATTAATGCCATTATTAATGCGATTAATGCCATAATCGTGTTCAGCGACCAAAAATTAATCGAAAAACGCCATTTCTGCACTTTTGTCAGAATGTTCAAAAAGTTTATTTTTTAAATATGGTTGTTATCTGATATAAAATTACAAATTAAACATCAATGTTACGAGTAATTATTGGCTGGAAACAATGAATTCTAATCCTAATATGCTGTCCTAGATTTAAAGTATTATGAATATTTTGAATCATATCGTTTAAAGAAACTAATTAAAATTTGTATAATGCGTGTATGTGCAATATTTAATTGAATTTGCATTTTATCTAGTATAAATAAATGTGATTTCAATATTCAAATAATCCGATTAAATACTCTGATTCTATTCAAATATGATATTTTATTTTTATATGCATTGTAGTAATCCGTGATTTTATGATTCATAAATTATTATTTAATATAACACATTCATCTAATTTCACTTTTACAATAAATTCATCCAATTTATATTCTTTAAGTTCTTAGTATACATAAGGTGTTGATGGTGATGAATAAAATAGAACCTTTCAACTGTGATCCCGTCATTGACTGACGTAGAGAAATTCGGGTTTCCGGAAATACAAAATATCCTATTTGTACGTATCCATTGAATACTAACATCTAAACACCGCAAAACTTGTCATTTCATTAATTACATCAGTTTCAGAGAATCGTAGTACAACTCTAAAGCTTTAGTTTTCCAGAATAGTAGTTCCTTCGAATCGAGGTCATAATTTATACAAGGCGTTTACGAACATATGATATCCAATTCTAAATGGTGTATTATACCAAAGAATCAAACTGTGCAATAGAAAAATAAATATATTTTTGTAATGTCATATCCTAAAATGACATTTATTTGACAGTTTCGATAAATCAAAACAATGCCATTATTGACAAGTGTAAAATAAAGAATAAAGAGTGAAATAAATAAATTTTATTTCACAGTGTGAAATAAAACTTATTGGTTTCTATGTAAACAGCCATAGAATTTAGTGGTGGATGAAATTCAGTTGAGGCCCTTGGTTCTTGTACATACACTAAATCACTATTTTATTTTTTTTACACCCTTTAATAATGGGGTGGAAGTGGTAATGGGCGGTGATTAATGCCAAAAAATGTTTTGAGACCTTAGCTCCTCTTTTATATACTAAATACCAATTGTATATCGGTTTACCCCCATTTACCCCAATTTATCCCCAACCCTTCAACGGAATGAGATCAAAATATAATTTAGTTCCAGTTCTCGTTAAAATACATACGTTTACCAAATTTCAAGTTAATATCTTAAACGGTTCCAAAGTAATCATGAGCACAAAAAAGTTGCAGACAAGCAGACCGACAGACTGAAATTTGTTTTTGCTTAAAATCTCGACGTTTCATCACATTCTAAACCTATTTGAACAACACAAATTTTAATTTTTTTTTTTGTGGAAGTAAATATGGTTAAGCGTGAGTTGGATTCTGTATTATAAACAATATACAGGGTATCATTTAAATAATAATAATAAATTAAATTAAATAAATACAAACTTTCGCTGCAGATTCCACATGGAAAAAATATGAAAAAAGTTCATATAAACATGTCAGCAAATACCTCCTAAGAGAGCTAGGGCCCTAGAGTAGGTGTTTATTCAATATTTCAGAAACTCCTTGTTCTATAGCGATGAGATTCGGTACGTTATTAAGTACCAATAAGAACTATTATTTCATGGTACTGGCTACATTGAAATTCATCCAAGGGCGTACGGAAGGGGGGAGGGTATAAATAATCCAAGATTTTTTTATTCCGTTTTTGTTTTTAGAGAAATAGTAGCGGAATATTTGTATTAATCAGAAATTTCTCCCAAAACATAAAGGAATTAAGAAAATTTATAGAAATAAAAATTTTATCAGGAAGAAGAAAATGTTAAAATATGATCATTAGCATGAGCTCGAATTATTAAAACCAAAATTGATAAACCTAATGCTCCTTCACAAACCCTTATTGTTAAAAAAAATTATAAAAAAAATATTCATAATTAAGTATCCTTAAATAAATATAAAGAGAAAACAATAAATTCTAAACTCAATATTATTGAAAGTAAATTTTTACGTTTAGAAGAAAATACTAATAAACCTGAAAAAAATATTAAAATTATTAAATATAAATAAACTACCATTAGTTTTAATGACTTTAAAAAATATATTGGTCTTGTAAATCAAAAATAAGTAATTCTTGTAAAAGTTCAGAGAAAAAAAATGGTCCTCTTTGTTAAACAAACAAGGACTAATCGCTTTTTATAAAAACTGGTTTAAAATAGTCGTTGTAGGGTTTTTTTTTGGTCCGATTTCAATTGATAGTCCAAAGTTTGATCTAAACTAAAATGCCATAATTTGATAACATAAACAGTTCAAGTGCACAATGAAACATCTTAATTCTGAAAAATCTTAAAAATAGAGATTATTGAAATTAAAATATTTTTTTATAAACGGTGGTTAACAAATAGGATCTGTTTTTATGTTAATTTGACAAAGGAATGATATTCCGGTACCAAAATTTAAAAAATTAAAACGGAACAAGAAAGTTTTGGATTATAAAGGAGGGCGTCCTTTTATATGTTCCCCTGGATGAATTTCAGTGTAGTCAATACTATGAAATAATAGAATTAATATTGACACCTAATGAAGTACCGAATCTCGTCTCTGCAGCACAAAGGGTTCCTGAAATATTAAATAAAAACCAACTCTAAGGCCCCACCTAGCTCCCTTATTTGCAGACATATGTTTATATGGACTTCTATTCACGTTTTTACATTTGAAATCTATACCAGAAGTTTGTAACCGGTATTTTCGGACAACTAAATTTATAGACTCTCTTAACTACTTAATTGATTAAAAAAACATGGACTACGGAGAAAACTTTTCAGTAGTAATATATACATTCGCCATTTTTTTGAATTTCTTTTATATAGTCAGTGTCACTCATGCGACAACACTTCAACACCTCACTTTTGAAAATCATTCCAAATCATTTAGGTTTTACAAGGCATCACAAACAAAGTCACATGTATACATAAATGCACAGATACAGACATACAGAAACACATTATTGCGTTCGTAGTCTGATCAAAAATATTAAATGTTTCTTGGTACCTTTATACGGAATATATGAACTTTTATTAATGACTTAAACATATTTTCTGTTTGTGCTTTTACATAGACCTATGTATATGAAAATGTGTCATATACTAAGGACTAGATCACCATACCCTTATGTACTTTGATGTTCCGAATCTGAAATTGATGTTAGGATTGATTCATCACGTCACCGCAAAGAACTGCGTGTTTTTTATGCATTTTTGACTATTTTTTGAGATTAGAAAAAACTCTGACATGATCAAAGTACATGACACTACTTGGTATGCCTGTTATTTGAACCTTTATTAGATTAATTTTACAAAAATCAATATGTTTGGTTGTGACCTATTACCCATTTAATTTAATAGGTTAATAAATACTCTGTATACATTTAAAACTTAATTAATGGGAAAAATTAAAAAAAATATATAATTCAATTAGAACGTTGGTGTTTAGATTTTTTTTTAGATTACTCTGAAGGAGCGGGCGATTGGCCTTCCCCCACTGCGACCTATAAGGTCTATTGTAGTACTCCTTTTTTGTGTGCCTCAGGACTCCCCATCCAAACATGGTCTTCCTAGACTTCGAGTCTGTTGATAAGGGCCCCCAGGCACGGTTATCAGCCTCTGTCTTTCTCTCGCCGAGCCGCCTCAGTCCAGTCAGGCTTTTACAGCTCAGCATATGGACTGAGATCTCCAGCGAGAACTTGGGTCACCATTCCAAGCGCTGGACCGTGGCCTACGTAAATGATTCCATCAGGCCACCGCATTGCACTCGAATCCGACTGTGACGTCACGAAAGGAGTCCTTCGGTTTTACAAAGCTACTGGGCTGCGGGTGGATTTCGCGCGATTTTGCAAGATTAATATTTTATTTTTTCGTATAATTTGTTTAGTATGAAGTTGAGTATGGATTAGTGTCAACTAATTGGGTTTCAATTTGTATTGGAGTCGAATGAAAAGTGAGTTACTTAAATATTTAATGTGCAATATAGTAATAATTCAAATAGATGGAGAAAAATACTATAAATAAATGATTAATACTTAATAATCATAACAGTTATTGAAATTTTATCTTGATTTATTAATGTA
Organism: Rutpela maculata; assembly: GCA_936432065.2. Lineage (NCBI taxonomy): Eukaryota > Metazoa > Arthropoda > Insecta > Coleoptera > Cerambycidae > Rutpela > Rutpela maculata. Next base: position 49,298,713 of record OW386291.2, on the reverse strand, counting down.
TATTTATACTGTGAACATTATGAAAGTGCCCTTAATTAATGAATATCAATTAAACTCAGGTAAGAAATGCCCGTCGATGTTGTGTGCCAGGATTCAAATCAAATTACAATAAACAACGATATACTACTGTGTTTCGCGTTCCGTCGGACAAGAACCTGGCAAAAAATGGTCTCACAGCATTCACCGAAAACATTTTATCCAGAATAAAAATTCAGTAATCTGTGTTAATCATTTTAGTAAGCAATTTTTAAATACTGAAAATTCTGTCAAAAGAGATGATGGAACTCTTCTAACACTTCCTCGAAAAATCCATAAACTTTGTGAAGATGCTGTTCCTACAATTTTTAATGAACGACCCAAATCTAGAGTTTGTTATCTGAAAGATTGAAAATGACTTTCTAAACATAAAGTCAAAAAAAAATATATTAGAAACGAAATAGACAGAAACCTGCGATAGTTGTTATATGCAAAGACTGCAACTAATTCGTAGTTGTTTGATATACTTTTCTAATATATTGTTGAACAATTATTCTGAAGTGACAAATAATCATATAAGGGAAGAAAACCAAATGAGGTGTAATAAGAAAAAAAAAAGGTCATTGATAAGAACGCCGACTTCTTGAATTTCTCCAATTTTTTTGCATAGATGTGTTCACAGACGTTATAGTAATCGTTTTTGATAGTTGAAATGTTGTGCTTATTTTGGAAAACTACCCCCTACAATGGGGGTAGTTTCGAAAAAAAAATGCGAAATATCGGAAGTAGTAAGTAGCTGTATTGTCCTCTAAATAATTTTATTTAGGGTAAGGACAATAATATTTTTTATTAAAAATACCAATATTGTAGGGGGTAGTTTTCCAAAATAAGCGGAACATTTCAACTATCAGAAACGTTTAAATAACATCTGTGAACACATTTATGCAAAAAAATTGGAGAAAATCCAGAAGTCGGTGTTCTTAACAATTACCGGAAAAAAAATACTAGCAATAAAGAGATTAAAATAAACTGTGATAAAAAAAGAAAAGTTGATAGGTTGCAATCTCTGTAATAGGAATTAAATTTAAAATAAATATGTTGTACATACTTGTGTATGTACTGATCTTTTAATATTTATAACAATAACTGTTGTGACTTATTATTATAGAGGCATTTTAAATTTTTGTTACCCACAATTTATTGCTGTTAGAGTTTAAAGAAATAATTATTTTTTGTTTTGTTTTAACTATTATTAAAAGTGTTTATTTTATTTTGAATCAATAATCAATCAAGTGTGTATTTAGTTTTATAGATATATTTAATTTTATAGTATAATACTGATGGGTAATCATTTACAAATTGTTTATTTATTTATTTTTAGAAAACTATTTGTGTTTTTATATATTTTATTATTAATTATATAAAGTAAATCATTTTTAAGAGTACATTTACATTTTTTGTTCATATAATTTTATTAGAAACATTCAAGAAAGCGTTAAAGGTTTCGGTATGTACCATAATGCTAGGACTCCGACGGCCGCCATTAAATTGAATGCGGTGGCCTGATGGAATCATTTACGTAGGCCACGGCTGGACGCGACCAACGTTGCTTAACATCGCTGATCGAGTGCCGGCGCCTAGATCGGAGCCCGTACAGAGAGCCATGAACGTTGGTGTTAGTTTAAATGTAGTTATTTAGTAAATTGTAATTTTTTCCATAAGTGTAGAACATCAGTAAGTATAGAACAATTTCAGGTATATACAATTTTTCCTTCGGTTGCATACAAACGGAGCGATATTAATTACATTTTTGGCCTTACTTTGAGACGTTGTTTGCCTTTGAAACTATTTATCGTAGGAAATTGATCTTGAGCTGACTTTTCTTACTATAAAGTTTAGCTTTTATTTAGAAAAAATGACCGCCAGAGACATTTTCTTTAAAATCATATATCTTAGTAACCGTTGCTCCTATTTTAGATTTCTTTTTTTTGTTCCATTCCTCACTTCACATTTTACAGAAAGTATGATTACATACTTTACGATAAATTAAACGATAAACTTAGGAAATTAAAAAGTAATTTAAATATTACGGAAATTTAAACTCGAGATGTTTGTACTGAAATTTCTAATCAATAATAAAAGTTCTAGAGCACACAATTAGCTTTCATTTGTTTTTTGGCCGATGTTACTAACTCAAATATTAACGGAGTGATAGTTGATTTATATATAAAATTGTAATCATTTTTAATAATGTACATTAAGGTATAAAGGGTGTCCAGACAGTGTTCTCTCGGAAGATTGTGCAAAAAAAAAATTTCTTAACAAAACTTTCAATGTTTCGTTTCTACTACAACTTAAAATTATTTTCCATTATACAAGGTGTCACAAAAACGAGTCACACAAGAAAGTATAATTTTTTTAAATAGAACAGCCTGTATTTCCTTAACGCCAGTTAAGCCTCCAAGGGCCCTGTATTACACCCTAAAATATTTTGCCAAGTTATTTTTTTCTGTTTTTCTTTTGGACAGTTTACAAACGTTTTTGACGGGCATATCTCCGCGATTCATTAATCGTTATTTCTAAAAATATGGGATGTTGTTTGATAATGATGTATTTACTGAAAAACATTTTTGAAATAAATCTTTAGTATATCGGGTCTCCAAAATATTTGCGTACATTTCTTGATATTTAATTATTATTTTTCTCATTTTTTTTTTAAATGGAATGCCTAGGTATACTTTTTTACATGAATGAATAAAACATACAATTCCTCACATTTTAATATCTCTTTATTTCTATTTCAAACGTTTTTTGAGATGTGATTATATCAAATAATTTTTGCGTAAATTAAGGTGCTCTTTATTTTAGCATTAAAATCTATACTTTGTTTTACATTTTTTTCAATTTTTTTAAATGGAATGTCTATAATTTTTTTAAATGGATATGTAATGCTTACAATTTCTCGCATTTTGATATCTTTTCTTTTATGAACGGTTCTTGAGCAATTATTTTTTTTCACGATACTGAAACTAACCTAACAACTGCTCAAAATGTCCACCATTTTGATTCAGATAACACTGAGGGCTCTTGATAAATGAGCGCCCTACACAGTGTAACATTTATACGATTGAAACACCGACGAATTCTTTCCATCATATCTTCTCGAGTAGTTGGTTCTACTTTATAAACGTCTGACTTCACAAATCCCCAAAGAAAAAACCCACTGAAGTCAGATTGGGTGACTTAGGCGGTCATGTAATGAGACTCAACATAATTTAATAAAATAATAAATTAGATATTGTTTAACAGTTTATTAAAATATTGGACCTCCTCCTCCTATCCACCCTTCAGGAAACTGATTACTAATGGCCTGACGAACATTTCTACTAAAACGTGGTGGTGCACCTTCAAGTTGTAATCACATATTATTTGTAATGTAATCAGGAATATGCTCGATTATTTGTGGAAACGTATTTGGTGTAAATTCTAAGAAGACTGTTCCATTCACATTTGCCTCAAAAATGCGAGGATGAATAACATAATCATGTACAATTCCTCCCCTTACATTTAAACTCTGGTTCTGATTTTTCTGTGCAACATGAGGGTTTTCTCTGGCATAATAATGGAAATTGTGCCTATTCACAAATCCGTTGCGATGAAACGTTGATTCATCCGTGAACAATACAAATTTGAAAAATTCTTCATTTTCTCTAATATGGTTTTGAACCCACTGGCAAAAATTTAATCTGCGATTTAAATTCACATTCCAAAGGTCTTGATGCAGCTAAGCTCGATAGGGGTGAAACTTATTTTTACGAAGACATAGGGAAGTACTAGATTCACTGACCTCTATATACCTACTTAACTCCCGAACACTTGCCGTAGGATTTTCGATTACCGCTAAAGTTATTATTTTTTTTTTTTGGAAGTGTTTTGGCCTCCGAAGACAGGTTCGATTAGCCACAGAAATTTTTATTGTTAGTTTTAATTAAAATCAAGTATTCAATTGTTTGATTTACAAATAAGACAGTCATTTCAAAAGGTCAGTCATCCAATGGAACTGTGTAACACTGTTACTTAACTTTCTAACTAACTTAAACTAACTTAACTTACTTCTGCTGGTGTTTTTTTTTTTGTTTTTTTTTTTAAGGAATTGAGACAGGGACACGATGCGTCTAGGGGTCTGTCAAGACTTGCACATTCAGAGGAGAGACCACGGATATCAGGGGTTAAACATGGGGATAAACAATAGGATTTTTAACATATATAATATACATAAATGCTAGTATTAATGAATTTCATAATGGAAAAAAGGAAAAAAAATATATTTTTTTTCCTCCTTTTTTTCTTTTTTTTTTCCGGCAATATTACTTAAATTAAAATGCGTGTAGATTTTATAAAGTTATATATTATCAAATTAATATTATCATTTTCGATGGACAAAAGATTTTCTAAATTAGTAGGAAATTGTACTTTTTGGCGAATGAGGGATGAAATAAAATGATCTCTTTCCAGATTATAATCCGAGCAATTAAATATTAGGTGGTTTGGATCAGCACTAGAGTAGTCATTACATTTACAAATATCAGATCTAATAATTCCTATTTTTTTCAAATGTGAGGAGTAGATAGTAGCCGATATTGGGCCTCCCCCCACCACTTTGTGTGACGTCACGACCTTGACCTTGGATGACGTAAGCGTTCTTGGGCTGTGCACGCTCTTGTACCATATCACTTGACCTTGAAAAGGTACGTTTGTTAAGCACAACTGGTTTGAGCCTCCGTGGCCTTGACTTTGGTTGGTGTAAGCGGCCCTGAAATGTAGACACTGCCTGATCTTGTGTTAGGCTTGCACCACGTCGCTTGACCTCGAAAAGCACGTTTGTCAAGGATAAAATGTGTTGTGACGTAGCAGCACGTTGCCATAAAAGAGAATGCATTGTAAGAGCAAAATCATATTTAGTCTGATTCGGCTACAGTTAATAAGTTGGTGGTGTTGTGATCTTAAGTATTTCAAGTAAGAAAAATTTTGTAATATAATTAGTTGGCATTCTTTCACTGTATACAATTGTTTAAATATGAATACCAATATCAATTTATCAGTTCTTAATGAACGTATCATTGAAGACACGGAGGTTTTAGAATTAAAACCTATTTCATCATTAACTTTAAATAAAGTTTACATCATAAAGAAAATGATGATGCTTAATACACGGTTTGGTAAATCGATTTTAGTAAATTTGTTTGACGAAGATACAAATACTACTTTTAAATCATTTTTACCTAAACGTATCGCAGAACTTGTAAGTGCATTTATGGATGAAATAAATTCATCTAACTGTAAATACGCGTTGATGTATTTAGGACAAAGTTCTCCCATATATGCCGGTGCCAAATCAAGGTCACTATTAAAATTCAAACTTATTCATTAAATATATCAGAAAATATGTAAATGTTTTAAAATATTATCTAGTTAGTAAATAGGGTATAGTGAAAGAATGGCTGCGGTAGAAGTATTACAAAATATAATCTTTTTTTAGATCACTCATTAGCTCATATCGAATCAGGCTTAGTTGTAGTAAGTTACCACAAGTATTTAGATTCAATTTATTTACTTCTCATCAGTAGCATCTATGTAAGTAATTTTATAATTTCTCTTTTATATTTTTTCTAAATTTATTTATTTAATTTCCAGCTTTACCACAACCAACAAATATGTGGATGCAATATTCGGCACAAAAGTGGACAAGGGCGGAAGACATTGATTCGGCCATTGATAAACTGTCTTGTCAACTGAGCGATCTAAGTATGGATTCTCTGCATGCTATAAACTATGATCTAAATTTCTGCTTCGATGCTGAACAAGTTGAACGTCTTAAGGAGGATTCTGAATTGTATAATACCGGTGCTAATCTGTGTGGCAAATATTCCTGTGGTATTTTAAATTTAGAAGAATTTTGTGAGCAAATGGTACAAATAGATTTAAAACGTTTTCTATATGATATAGAAAAATATCTACCTAAAAAAATTATTGAAAAATATCAACTCGACCAATCTGATGAAGAAGCTGTAGACAACTCAATTAGTAGTTAATCACTTATTGTTCTTTTTTTTTATTTTGAGGTGAATATGTATAGTAATTAGAATTACACAACTATTGTAAAATTGTAATTGATGTACATTAAAATGCATTATTGAACTATATTTTATTGTAAGGATAAAAATGAAATAAATGAAACACATTACTAGATTATATTTTTTATTTCCCTATTTCTTAGCTACATATCTAAAAAAATATGTTATTAATACTAAATATGAATAAACTTAAAGATATTTATTCAAATTTTATATCTAAATCTACAATACATTTATTAAGATAGTGAACATTTGCAAGAGCACAATGACTATTGTTGGGCTGAATATGCTCCATACATCTTGGTACACTCAAAGATTTGAGACTAGGTATGCAGGGGGAGCAGTCATCTAGGTCTATGATTTTATTCCATCTTAGATGATGTAGTAGGATGTTTTTCTTTAGTCTGCCTTTGCATAAAATTATAACATCCTGTGGTGATACATTACATCCATAATTATTAGCTGTATTTTGACAAAGCCGTAGAAGTATCATCGGAAATTCTGACAGTTGAATATATCCATCACTCCATTTTACACCGCCATGATAGTAGTTCTGTAGCCATCGATATTGATTCTGTTCACCTCGGGTTAGTGATGAAAAAGGATATGGTGGCTTGAAAAAGTAATGTGCTTGCTGGTTAGTGTTACGGCACACCACAGCCAATTATTTTACTGTAAACACATTCTCTTTATATTGAAATCCTTGTAAGTCAATAATCAAAGTAGGAAATTCGTTGCTTAATGATGACATCATAAAAGAAAGTTTTATTTAGCGCCGGCAATTCCAGACTGAACTGAACCATCCAGTGCACTATATCTTAAATATGTATCGTGAAGTATAAGCGCATATACACGAGTTTGTGCAGGAAACTTCGTCTTTCGTGTTTCAAATTCTATTTTTATGTCTACAGTGGATGATTTAATTGCATCCGGTTGGCAGGAGCAATCTATGACAAATAATGGGGATTTTCTGAATTCTCCCAGATCCATCAATGGTTCAGCCATATCTCTATCATAGTAACTACGTTGAAAGTTCTCGTATGCATAGTATGCTGCGGAGTCCAGTTTCTTATCGAAATCCAAATTCCAACGCTCATATGGAAATACTTCAGAGTTCAGATATAGTCGAATATTATTAATATCTGCAGATATAAACTGTGTGACGTCCTTGGTTCTATCATTGGAATTACCATTGTTTTGAAATCCGATAATGATATATCGAGGTCTCTCAAGGCTGCTAGTGGTTTTAACAGCCCATATGTCAGACGATGTATCACGCAAAGTAGGTAGCTCATATAGATCCCACATGCGGTAAGCCACCTTCACTATGGCATAATTACCACCCTTATTAATTCTATTTAATAGTTTAAGCTTTTGTTTATCTTCAAGCACAATATGTTTTATCTTCCACTCAATTTTACTAATTTCTAGATCTGCATCAACTTCACCAATGTAACTATCTTTAAAAGATCGAGCTATGATTAAAATTAATTCCTGCTTTGCATTTATAACACCTTTTGTGTAATCTTCTGCAAAACCCATGATGTATTTAAGAGGCAGCCTACCACTGAATACATGACTGGTAGTATCTAAAATGTCTTGCTTCTCTGCGGTCAGACCCCAACCTGCAGTTAAAAGTGATCGGAGATGTGTTTGTCCATATGATACCATAGTCTTCATTGTGGTAGTGATACCAGGCTTCCTAACGACAGTCACTTGTTCACCACCCATTTCATATCTGATTTCATCGAAGAGAAAAGCTAGTGTGTTATTGGATAAATAACACCGCTTGGTAAGATCACTTGGAGTAAATTTTCCTTCTATATAAATATAACTCTCTGCAATGTCGAGTATAAGATCTTGAAAATTGACAGGAATGCGTATTTCATCCGAGTTATTATAATACGGTGATCCGTATGGTTTATACGTATGCTCATGTAAACTGGCAAGAGATTTATCAAACACGGGCTCGTCGAACACTTCATGTTTTTCACTAGATGTAAAAGCTGCCATTGTTATTTAATTTTCTCTCAGTTTTAATCCAATAGATTGAAGAAATGCACGGTCCTTAGCCGACAATCTATGTCTTAACTGTTTAAGAGGTATACGCTGAATGAATTGGTTTCTACAATCACTCTTCTTTTTATCGTTAAACATTTTATATTGGCAATGTGCCAATCGTTTTTGATTATATCGAAAGCCCATTTTTGCTCGAAATATTAAAATTGTTTCAATTATAGCTTCACAATAATCTTTTCACCTCGAAAGTTAATTAAATCTCCATTGTCATCCAATATGTGCAGAGTAATGTTGTCGATAAACTGACGTCCTTCAGGTCTAACAGGTAAATATATGATGTTAGCTGGCTCCTTGGTAAGTTTATATCCAGGTTCAACATCAATATCAAACTCGAAGAGTGTGTGGGATTTTAGGGCATTCAGATACGCTCCGGAAATAATGTTGCAATTCACACGTACCATTCCTACTTTCATAATATCAACAGGGAGTGTCGATTCATGGCTCTGGTTTGGATGTAAGTATGTTGGCTCAAATCCCAACAAACTTCCAATCGAGTTTGCTTGTGAAAAGTCAATTCCATATTTTGACCAAATTTCACACTTCAGCGTATTGTTGTTTGCTCGTAGCCGGAATAATTTCTCTTTTTCTTCCTCTGTATCAGCTGGTATAGCTTTCAGTATTGCTCGCTATTTCATCAATTTCATAGGCTCCATATGGTATATGCTTGTATACGAGGGGTAGTTTCGGACGCTCTCTATAACAAAAACGATTGTTTGTCTCGTCTACATTAAATATAGAGTTGCATGAATAAAATCCAATTAATCCCAGTCCATATCGACTACCCATATCTAGTTCAATGGGTGGATAAAATTCTGCACTGAGCACGCTTGAGCGGCTTGATAAAGTGAAGGTGTGTGACATGACTGATGTTTTTGGAGATTGCTGCATGAATTTATTGTGATTTACAGCAATTGTTGTGGATTAATCTTCTTTTTTTGGGGGGTGATGGAGATACATTTATGTCATTATTTGACACCACGTTCACCTCGTGCACTTTACAGTAGCAGCAAAATATTTTTCGAGGTGGTGAGCCATCATTAACATCGATATTATTTTCATCATTAGAATAATGTTCTTGACAGTACTGATATTTTAAAATATCAATATCATCCTGAAGATGTCTGGGTAACTTATCCCACACTAACGCAATTTCATTAGGGGCACATGCAATCATTACCTCTTTAGGCATATCTGAAAGTTGCTGTTTGCTCATCTTCAATAAGCTGCGTAGTCTAAAAAAAGCAATCAGTGGGTGGCCCATCCGTTTAATTGCTTCTCGATCCATTGATGGTGTTGCAGATTCCATTTGAAGAGTTTTACTTAATTTTTTGAGGAAAGAAACTTTAAGCACAAATGACCACACCACACTGTGTTAAAATTTTGTTGGCGCTCATAATTATAGTAGATTTTATTTGTAGACATTGAACCGTTGCGCAAGTACTGGACTAGTTCTCTTGGCGGGGGTAAATCGCCAAAACTATCGAAATATGTGACTAAACTGCCACGTTTCTTATATGCCACCCAGTGTGTTCCAGGGCCATCTATACTATCCAAATTTATGATGGAGGATTCATTATGATGTGGTCCAGAATTTGGTAGATTGTCACGCATAAATATACCTCGAAAATATGGTACCTTCATCTTCTCAGCATAATATTTAAGATCGATGTCGGTGAGGGGGTTTCGAGGTAGGGTGTCTAGTAGTTTTTTGAACTTTGTAGTTTTAAATAAAGACCCAGACCTTTACGATACGGTTTCAAATATAATCCTTTGCCACTTTTTCCTAGAGCAATCGCTTCCATGTGTCTATTATGACGATTTTTTTCGGCCAATTCCTCTCTACTTGTTTTAACATCATTTACAGCTTTGGCTATACCAGCTGCACTTCCAGCCAAACTACCTAACGCTGATAATCCAGCAAAAATAGGTATTAAAGGTAGAATTCCACCAACTTTCGGAATCGGTATTATGCGAGGTGTACGAATATTGCGTTTTCCACCAGCCGCTCTCATGTGGCGCCGTGCTGCTTGAAGTGCCATTTGAGAAATTTTTTTTGTATCATTAGCAATAGACCGCTTGCCACCAACCTTACGTATATCATCACGTACCTCGCGCACTATTCCAGCACCGAACGCTACATTCTTAACGTTCTTCCTGTTTTTACTCGTCTTTTTAATTATATTTTTTCTTTTTGTAGTACGAGATGTTGCTGACTTACACCCCATACCGAGACGTTGTTTCCCCTTCATTATGGTGGTAACTAACCACGCTGCAGCCTTTTCTTTTATACCTGCGTCTTTGGATTTAACTCGTTTCCAAGCAGCTTGTTCAAGCTGATAGTCTGCTTTGTGTCGAGCAGCTAAATCCGTATTTTGATCGTATGTAATATCGTGTTGCTTGCATGCAGAATCCAACTTATTTATACCTGGATCACCTCGCTCTAATCTTTTTCGTAATTTAGTACCGGGGCCACAGTACTGATAACCTCCCGGTAAATGCAGTTCAAATGGAAGTTTATTTATTAGGGAATTTACTACCCCTTTACCAGCCTTTAAACAATGGCGGTTTTTACTTGTGTGCTGTTTGACTGACAACATTTAAATAACAATTGTAATGCATACATCTATTTATATAGTCTTCAACCGTGCTACAATGCGTATTGTGAAGCAGAGACAGAAGTTTGCTGTAGACAATTTAGACGAAAAAGTTGGATGTGGGTTACAAGTCGAATCGCGCCATGGACCATTACTTCCCACAACTATTCGTGGACTATTAATCGGCCCAAGTGCCTGTGGAAAGACAAATTTACTTATATCTCTGCTTACTCACCCCCTTGGACTTCGTTTTGCAAACATTTACCTATATTCAAAGTCTCTATATCAACCCAAGTACCAGTATTTGCGCAAGATATTAGAGCCTATTAAGGGACTGGGATTTTACACTTTCAGTAATAATGCGGATATAGTGCAGCCATCCGACGCTAAACCTGATTCTATATTTATATTTGATGATGTTATATGTGAAAAACAAGATGTAATTCGTGCGTTTTTCTCAATGGGTCGCCATAGAAATGTAGATTGTTTTTATCTGGCACAAACATATTCTCGCGTGCCAAAGCAGTTAGTGAGGGACAACGCAAATTTTATAGCATTGTTCAAGCAGGATGACATGAATTTACATCACATTTTATCTGATCATGTCTCACCAGACGTATCTTTTAAGAAATTTCAAGAAATGTGTGCAGAATGTTGGAAAGAAAGATATGGGTTTCTTGTAATTGACAAAGATAGAGAAGTACATGAGGGAAGATACAGGAAAGGACTTGATAGTTTCATATATCCATAAGGAATTGTAATTAGGACTTCAATCGATCTGCAGACTGCGTCGGTAGTACATCGGCGAAATTAAGCAGAAAGCTAATATGGTTAGAGATGTGGGAGCTGAAATAAGTCTGAAACGTCAATTAGTTGAGGCTACCGACTCCGTACGCAAGAAATTCAATTCTCTCAAGAATAGAGATGCTGAGAATAAATTAACGCTGGAGAAGATATATGAACCTATAACCACACCTTTAAAAGTCTTATCATCCGCTTCAAAGGTAAAATCACAAAACAATGTGCCAACACAGATGCAAAAGCCAACACAAACACCAGGGGGTGCAAGAGCTAGTACTAGTACATTTAAGGTAACACCTGAAACTAGTGATGAAGATGAGAATAATGCAAGTCAAGCATATTTTATGGAAACGCCACCCAGATCATCGTTAATGAGTACCCCAGGTTCAGAAAGTAGCCTTAGCAGTGCAGAAAAAAAGGATGATGTGATCAAACAACATGTAGAAAATTTGAAGTTTGGCAATCATAAATATGATACTGTATACGGTGTGCGTCTAGATCCCAACACAGATAAATTACTAATGGGTAATAGCGAAATACGCTTTTTTGGTGGACATATCACCTTGTGGCATGGTAATAAGCGAGTGGGAAAGTATCCTGGCAGTTCTAAGTTGTATGATGTAATATTTATGAAACATCCATCAGTTCTACGTAGTGATGAGACTTTTATTGGAGATGAAGAGCGTGAAATATATCGGCAACTATTAAATAAGACAAAAGCACCATATAACCATTATGATATAAGTCTGGGTTTGAAAGTAAAGAAATGGAAGAAATTCAGTGAAATTATAAAACCACTGTTATCTCCTACAGTGATGACGAGATCTAGAAAAGGTTCGGGTATGCCTATTAAGAAATTATACAATAATAGAGGTGCGGATTATGTCTATTGGAATAAACCGAAAGAGTTGGTGGATCGTCTACGTCTGCTGTATAGTTCAAAAATGGCAGGTAATAGTGGTGTTAACAATGAAATAGTTAGTTTGTTGGAGGAAATGAGAGAAGAAAAAATAATCTTTTAGCGAAATTAAATTTAATTCCAGTAAGGAGTGTCAACGCAGGGAGTAATAATTTAAATAAAAAAAGAAAAATTGATTTTATTAAATTTCCCTGTAAATATATCTAATTGGAAAGTATAATATATTGTGAAATACTTAAATCAGATCAGATGTAATCAGAAATGCTACCTGTTCACAACACAATTGACAAGTTTGGACGTAGAAGAGGCGGCGCTAATAAATCATTAGTCGTACGCGGTCCACCAGGTCTTGGCTTTAACCTAACCACAGATAATCACTTTGATATCCAGAATAAACGTTTAAAGAACGTTGGAGAGCCAGTAGATAGTAAGGATGGTGTAACACGTAACTATGTTGAGAATCGCTTTGCTACATTCTTTGCAGAAATCCATAAGGCTATGGATGAGATCAGTGACTTAATTATTGCAGCAATGAAAAAGTATGTCGATAGTCAAGCTGACTTAAGTAGTGGAGCTATGAAAAAGTATGTTAATGAACAAATGCATAAAGTTAATGATCAAGCTGGCTTAGTTAGTGGTGCTGTGAGAAAGCATGTTGATGATAAAATGCAAAGGAAAAAAAAAGAAATTATTGCAGCAATGAAAAAGTATGTTAATGAACAAATACAAAAATATACTGATAAAAAACATGAAGAAGTTGAAAATGCAGTTACTCTAAATACTAAACAGATTAATAATTTAATTGAGAAACTTGTTAAATTAGAAGAATTAACTTATTAGAAATTAGTCTATTGGCAAACATCTACCAGTTAGGTTTATCCTCCCCATTGGAACCAAGAAGTTATCATGGAAATTAGTAGTACAAAAAGGGGCATTGTGGAGGAGTTGCACAGATTACCCCGTAAACATTTTCGTAGAAGGGTTACGGTGATTTATGGCAAATTGATTTGGCTGAAATGCAGCCATATGCTAATGAGAATAAAGGTTATCGATATATTCTCGTAGTGATTGACTGCTACTCAAAATATGTGTGGACAAGACCCTTAAGAAATAAAACAGCAATTGAAATTACGAAGGACATGAGGAGCATTTTGCAAAAATCAAACTACTCACCTAAGAATATTCAAAGCGACCAGGGTACCGAATTCTACAACAAACACTTTTCCACTTTAATGAAACAACATTCCATTAATCATTACTCGACGTATAGTACAAAGAAAGCAGCAGTTGTGGAGAGAGTGATACGGACATTAAAAAATTGGTTATATAAAGAATTCTCAGCTAGAGTTAATACAGATGGTTCGACATTCTAGCCAACGTTACAAATATGTACAATAACAAAGTACATCGCACGATTGGTATGAAACCTGCTGATGTAAAACCATCCACAAAATTGAGTGCTTATGATAATATTAGGATTGCTTTAAAACCTAAGTTTCATGTTGGTGACGTAGTTCGAATGTTTCTTGTTTTCTTAAAATGTTTTCTTAAAATGTTTTCTTAACCGCTTCTCAAGTCACCGAAGTAACTCCTTGAAAATCCAGAATGGTTTTGTGTTAGGTAAAGAGAAACGAGGCCCTACAGCTTATAGTGGAGTCCGAACCACTTCTTGGGGATAATTTTATACTTAAAATTATTTCGCGATGAGCAGGGATTGAACCTGCTTCGCTAGGTACGCCAGTATGCAAGCTAGACGCGCTAAACCACTGAGCTACCGTCCCCGTAATAAGTGCATACAAAGGTGTATTTGAAAAAGGTTTTACAGTCAATTTTTCAACTGAACTTTTTAAAATTGTGAAAATAAACATAACTAACCCAACAACTTATCAGCTTCAAGATATGTATGGCCAACCAATTAAAGGATGTTTTTATGAAATGGAGTTACAAAAAACTAAATATCCCGATATATATCTAGTGGAAAAGGTGTTAAGGAAAAAAGGAAACAGAATATTTGTTAAATGGATGGGGCTTTCCAAAGAACACAACTCTTGGATTGACAAAATGGACGTTGTGTAGTTTATTAAATTTTAAACAATGTAAAATATGCATAATCAAATTATATATTTACTTGGGTATCAGTAATATAGTAATAGAATATGTATACGACATTAATGTGTTTTATTTCAATGTCTAAAATTCATTATTGAATAGCTTTATTTCACTGTACCATTATTTACATTTTATATTTCAGTAAGTTAATAGAAGAAAAAAAAACAAATTAATTTAAATATATTTTATTGGCAAAATATAAACACAATAAAGAAAGAAATTATATATCTTCATAAAATTCCATGCCTTAATTCCATGAATTAATCTCATGCCTTAACAACTGTATTTCTTGATTAAAACACCAGCATTTTCTTTCGTGATGCACAAAACTCCCATAAAAATGACCAACATTCTCGCACAATATTTTATCGTCTCTACACATCCTACACACATTGTTCCAACAATCGTCTTTGTATCTATCACAAGAGAGACACCGCTGCCTTAATGGAGGGTCCACCTTGCACACATCACAAACATCTCTGCTTACTCCGAAATTTGTGCGAGTTAACAGCTGCAGACACTTGCGGCATTCATTTTCTTGGCGCTCGCCTGCATCTCTTCCTTGAACCCCTTGGCTTTTCTTAATTGGCACAGGATTCGCCTCTCTACATTTTCTACACAATCCCGTACATGAATTCATGTACTCCTTCGGCCAAGACACATAACTATTATGACACACAATTTGGTTATACGTACTATATGGGTATGCGGCAATGGTTGGTTTGGATTCCCACTCTTTTGGAAAAGGCATTTTAACACTTGTTAATACTTTATAGTATATACAGTACGAAAGCAGAAAAATAACTGTGCTCCTCTTCGTATTCATTCGCATTTAATAGATGTTGAGGGTGCTGACGTCATTCAAGGCCAAGGTCGCCGGCTACATATAAGTTTTCAGTTGATTTTCAGCACTTCAACAGATTTATTCGTTTACGTTTACCCTTACACTTTTTTTAATTAACAATGGCTGCTGTACCAAATTTTATGGTTGATGCACCCAGGGGATGTGCCAACCTGCAGTTTTTGGATTGGTTGGCAGAGCTGGACCTCATTAACAATATGTGGAGCGACGATGAGGGTGATGCAGATGCGCCTGGTGTCGAAGGCGATGTCGATGTCGACGCTGTTGGAGCCGAATGGGAAGTTGCTGGAGCCAACGAGGGTGTTCTCGCAGGAGACGAGGAAGACGATGATGGTATCGTACTTGAAGGGGGACCTGCTGATTCTGACGACGATGGCATCGTTGCAGATGCCTCAGATGAAGAGGATGAAGTGGAGTTCAAGGACAAGTATCTCCTAAGAGGACACCCCGGGGGTGAGATATTCTGCACCACTATGACGTATGTGGCTGTGGATACAAGAGGTGGTGCAGAATATAATATGTGCTACGAGTGTTACATGGGCTACCAGCGACGTGTCGACATAGCATGGCATCGGCATGTCGATTACCACGCTACAACACGTCTGACGGACGTGGAGAGAGATTATTGCAAATGTTGCAGAGATCCGCTGCACCAAATGAGACCAGTGGAAATCTGCAACATTTGCAATAATAACAAGAAACAGAAATTGTAAATAGTTTAGTATTGTAATTGTAAATATGTAAATAGTTTAGTTTAAGTAAATTAGTCCTTAGGTAAATTTAAGTAAATAATTATTCTTTTTGTAAATAAATGTCTATTTTATGAAAATGTTTGTTTTTTACTTTATATTTTAAGAGCAAAATAAAGTGGGGGTAAATCGACTTAATAGTAGGAAATAGTATAGTCTTCTTCATTTGAGTTTCTGCATTTAATATGGACACAATCCAAGATCCAACCGTATCCTCTACCAGTGATTTGATGTTATCGAATGTTGTACCATTGGTATGGTGCGAAGTAGTAAGATATCAAGATCCTGAAACCGGTGAGTGGTGTTCATATTTATCGTGGGTTACAGAGGAGCCACCGGGTCCGGCCGACAGCACTACAAATGGATACCGCGAAACGTCCTCAGAGGCAGTATCCTCTGAAATTTCACCGTCTGTATCCGATGCAGAAACGGATTAAACTGTCTATCTACAAGGCTTGTTTATGTTGGTTGTGGTGGAGTGGGGGTGTGCTTATATGAGAAACTCCTCACCGTTTGGTCCTCAGTTAAACTGCATAGCTGGAAGAGAAATGGCTTCCCAAGAAAATGTGAGTTCCAGCGAATCCACTGAAACAGCATTGTCTTTCTGGGAGTACGACGTTAGAGTTGCGCACTCCTACGATGGGAATGGTCCTGATAGTAGCAGCTGGGTGGTGTTAGTGTCCCACCACGAAGATCTGGGGCATCAAGAAGATCCAGATAGTGGTAGCTGGTCCATGGAAGCTGAGCCGCCCAGCAGATCTGCTTCTCCATCGGCTTGGTCTATCGATACATTGCCAATGGGTGGCAGCGACTCCGAGGTAGAACCGTCCAGCAGACCCTCTTCGCTATCGGCTTGGTCTGTAGATACAGTACCAATGGATGATGGCGATGACTCCGATTAACATATTTTTAGTTTATTTTTATATTGTTATTTATATTTTTATATTTTATTTATATTAGTTATGTAAGAAATAAAATATCAGTATTTTGAAAAAAAATTTTTATTTACAAATAATAATACATACAGTTCAGTAAATTGTTGAAGTTCAGTATACTGTAAATAATATATCTTACACTATATTTATACAGGTCATTAAAAAGACAAAATTTCCTCAAGGTTACGCAGGAGAATGCGTTATTTGACTAAAAATTACAAAATTTTCGCCGCTACGCGGCCTCGTGGCTAACATTATCTTGATTGTGGTATTATAAGACTTAAAATTAACTATTTAATTAATTGACTTTATTCATATTTATTCAATAAGAAATATACCCGTTCTAATATTACAAAGTTTTAAACTGTAACATCCCTAAGTATTATTACAAAAATTTAAAAAATACATATTTAAAATTATTGATGTTAGCCGCAAGCGGCCTCGTGGCGCGTAAGTCAGAAAGACAGCATAGCTGACTTGAGGCCGCGTAGCGGCGAAAATTTTGTAATTTTTAGTCAAATAACGCATTCTCCTGCGTAACCTTGAGGAAATTTTGTCTTTTTAATGACCTGTATAAATATAGGTATATAGTGTATATATGCCTAGGTTTCCTAACCTAACTTTATACATTTAATTTAAATAAAACATGGAAAAAAAAAACAGATATTGCAGAATTATTTATTACATAAAATTTTTACAAAGAAAATGAAAAAAAAGAATTATATATATATACAAATAACTACTCTAATAATAACAAAGACATAAAACTATTTCTTTTTAATATGAGATTTTTTTTTGTTTAATTTTTAGTTTTTTTTTAATTCACTTAAAAACTATCCTAAAATTACAATACTAAAAATATGCTTAAAATTATCCTACCCGATTTCATACACACACACACACACACACACACTCACACGCGGGGAAAAAATTGAATATTTGATGAACAAAAGTCTCATCAGATATTCAAGATTTTCTCAATCTCCCTCAATCTCTTTTTAATTCGCTCGCCGGCGATCCTGCGATTTTCTTCCTCTCTCAGTATGGTATTACCCCGCTCTATCATATCTCGAGCAGAGGTAATCAATCGCGCATCGCCTTGTCGAGCCGCCATTGTTTCCGCTGTCTCTCTTTTAAGTTTCGTGTACAGCTTAGCGAAACTGTTAACGATATTCCTATCGTCAACTTGAGAAAAAATCTCCGGTTCTGAATCGGAATCATTCCGATTCACAACCGGAGTACTCTTACGAATTTCCGGTCTCACCGGTTTAGAACAAGTGGCTTGTTCTAAACCGTTGTTACCGGTAAGTTTACGAGACACAGTCATCTTTTTCACACCCGACTTTTTTGGAGCAGTTTTATTTACCAGCCCTTTGCCTTTGTTTGACGTGTCAAATTTTAAATTTTTAGGCTTATCTTTAATAGGGCTTAGAAGGGCTGGTACAGACTTTTGCTCATTTAAAATGTTGCGTAGAATTGAATTATCAAGGGTTTCGCCTTGACCACTAAGCCATCCCTCGCAGGTAGAGAAATCTTTGAAGGGCTTGACTGTGCATCGTCAACTTTATTCTTCGATGACGAATATGCTGATTTAATTTTCTTGGGTTTCGAGCAGGGTTCAAAATCAGAATCATCATCATCGGTGAATACCTTCTTCGTAACAGTAGGCGAAGACCGAGCGAGATTTTTTTTCGGCACACTCAATTCACCCTGACACGCTGCAGTCACACCGATTCCGACATTGTTGCTCCCTGGTTGACCCTGGTTGACAGACTGAGGCGCGTTTTCAACATCATCCAGGAGACGCAAAAAAGCTGGGTCGATGTTGTCAAGATCGTCACCGGTTAAATAGATGTCCGCCTGAAAAGAAAATATTAATCAGATATTAAGCATTTCACAGCTTACACACTTTCTGATTTAATTAAAATAAGAAAGTACCTGGATGTCGCTAAAGTCGTTGGAAGCCGGGAGCCGTTGTGAGCCGCCGCCATTATTGCTCGTGGGTAACACATCATCATCCTGCGATGGTCGGTAGTTGGCTAAGAATGCCATCGCCGACAGGGTATTCACAATTGGTGATGAAGACCTTCTTGCACCTTCCATTTTTGTTTTAAGAGAAATTTCCACAAAGGAATACAAAACTCAACAAGAATTAAAGCTTGAAAAGCACGAACACGTCTGATCGACTTGAAAGTTGAAGACGAGAAGAACTTCCTCCTCAGCGTCAGTGACGCTAACGTAGAACCCACCAACCCCCCTACTCTACACCCCACCCCGATTCTCATTGGTTGTAAATTAATCCCACTCTTATTTCTTATTGGTTGAAATTAACTAACGCCCACTACTATAGCAAGCGGTACTAGATGCAGTAGCAGAGCACTACAACTTTTACTAAAGGTGGTAGCAAACTTCAATTGACTAACGCTACCGCTGGAGACTAGATGTCCTAGCAGAGCTCTTTTCGAACAGCAAACTTCAACTATATGCACTATTAGTTAAAAAAAGTGGTGTAGTAGCTTAAATAGTGAATATACAACTTATTTTGAGAGGATTTAGATAATAAGGAAAACAAAACAATTTATATAAAAATTTTATTAACGAATAATAAGAGAATACATACATTTGTTACAATTATTGACCATGATTAAGTAAAATATTGGGATGAATTTTCCAGTTTTGTATTATGTTTGCCGATCTTTGCGTTAAGTATTAAAAGTATTATTAGACTGACTTAACTCTGCTATTGCTGCAAGTAAAGCATCTAAATTATCATTGTTTTTTTCAACACCTCGTTCGAGACTATTTACGGCTGATATTAACCACTCAAAGTTTTGCTTTGGCTCACTTTGAAAGAATCTTATATCAGAATGTCCCCAAGGCAAAGTCTTTGTTGTATTAGGAATAATGAAACGCTTGTCGTCATGATGAGAAAGAGCTACTTTATTCTGCATCTCTGTAAAAATATCATGTAAATGACTTCTAAATGTGTTCATTTTTCGAAATATTAAACCGCCTTGTTCAACGACTTTCTTGTAGTCGTCTACCGTTAATTCTTTTTTAATAATCGATTTCTTTGCACCTTTGGCTTTCTTTAGCTCATTACGGACTGACTGTACATAATAAGCTTTTGCCCCCGTACCATAAAAGCTGATAATGGGATCCTCATGGAACTCATCTTTCATATTTCCGAGCACTGATGGATTTTTTGGAATACTAAATTTATTTCCTTCCTTATAATTAGACGTATCAAATTTTTCGGGATTTTGTACAATAAAGTTGTAAAAATTGTCGGTGAAAATTTTAATAATTAGCGAATCTGTGTCCATGTACAACAACGATGCATCATTGCCGAATTTACTTTTAATAACATCATAAAAAAAGTCATACATAACCGTCTTCGATAATTCAAGTATACAAAAGCCAACGTATATTGGTTTGTTATACAGGACTTTCAATTTACCCATTTCAATTGCTACAAAATCTTCGGAGAAAATTGTGCATGACTTAAAATTTGGACGAGCTATTAGTGCATTTGCACCTATAGTTTTTCTTTGATTACCCCAGTGAGTAACTAACTTAATATCTTTTCTATTATCAACATTTTCCATTGTCTTACCAAAAACCGCGTTATTCATTAACTTATACTGATCTTTTTCAAATTTATTGGTTGCTTTATTTCGCATTTCTGTACTCAAATCAATATATTTTTTTAACCATGGCGACTGATTGAATTTAAGCACTCTGTGTGTTTTTAACACCATTAAACCATTTCTAATGGCTTGTTTTAAGTTTCTGTAGTGTACAACATATCTCTTTTTATCGTTCAAATTTGGAATTAATTTCGATGATTTTGATTTTGATTCAGGCGGTATAACGTTTTCCACTAAGAATGGCAAATCTGAGTGTAAATCATGCAACTCTTCAGGGTAATGTATATCCACTTCAAAAATATACCCGCGTGCACTTTGATCTGAAATATTGGTAACATCTAAATCGATAATTTCTCTTTCAGATAACCACTCAAATGCACCTGTAGGTATTACCTGAGACATACTGTGTTCATATAAATTCGTGGAGTCTAGATAAGTAATAAATGATGACTGCTCATTGGGATTGTAATTAGGTAGAAACTTATTATTCGCAATATGCTTCCTTTCTGAACACTGGCTTATCCCACCACGTATATCCCTTTTAAAAAAGTGAATCATGTCAATGTCTGTTAATAGTTCTAGTTTCACTCCTGTCAATTTTAACATAGCGTCCCAAGATAAGCCTGGAGCTGTATAATATTGAGCTGGATCCAATTTATATTTATTTAGACAAATTTTGCGAAAATTTTCAAATACGTCACATAAAAGAAGCACATCTGATTTTAAATAGACATCTGAATAATCGCCCAAACTCTGACACTCAAACAACCTCCATACATTTTTAGCTCTTTCATAATCTTCATCTGATATATGTGTTTCATTTAAGTTATCATAGAATTCCTGCTTGGAAGGCAAATTTCTATTATCTAACTTCTCTAAACTATCCACAAAACTGTATGGAAATACACCTTTCCGTCGCATTAAATTAAATTTTACATTATCAGCAAAAAAGCTTCTAGTCATAACCATTTGGTTATCGGTTAAATTTTCACCTAAATTCTGTAGTGATGCCGACATAAATTTGAAACTATCAATGAATCGTAATTTTAAAAATTTATTTTTCTTTTCTCCTCTGCTGTTAACATAATCATGCATATAAAGGTGTTTTGTAAAAGATATATATTTTTCCTTGTTTTGTGGTATTACATCAATTTTGTCTTTATGAGAACATAACTCTTTCACAAATAGGTGTATATCATATCCGCTCATATTGTGAAATATAACCGAAATAAAATTTGGTATTTTATAATTTAAATTACAGATAGAATGAGCAGCACCGAATCTTATTTTACCAGTGACGTGGCAATGATCTTTAACTTTTACATCGCCTTCTTCGAAGGGTTTCTCACATATACCGCAAACAGTTGCATTATTAAAATTTTCTCTCTCCGATGATGTCAGAGGAGTCATTGGAACTATATCATTTAAATATATATTATAAATTTCCCTTAAATCAGACTCTATACGCGATACAAAAACTTTAGCTGCATCAGATCCTCTGTATAGTTCAAACTTGGAAATAGAATTATCAAAAGAGCATTTTATGAAATATGCGAAGGAATACGGCTCATGTATGAAAGTTTTGTTAGTGTAAGAGAATTCAGGGTTTGGGTCACATGTGTTTATTGGTTTCAGAATAGATTCAAAATCAGCATACACTACGAATGGTACTTGCATTTGCCTTTCAAAGTTTTCAAATTTTAATATATTTTCCGGTACCTGTTTCCCATATTTATCAATCCGAAATTGTGTCGATGGTGTTGTTGTATAAATATGATTACAATCATTTTTCTGATGAAGCATTAACTGACGCTCATTACTAAAATACAGCAAGCATCCATCACAAAAATATTTTTTGTGCCCGTGAGCAGAAATTTGATGTGAAACTAACCCAGATAAATTCTTTATCCAACAATAGTGAGTTTTGGCACAGTCTACCGTACAATGATGATCCTCATCACATTCCGCGGAAATTAATAACAAATTAATATGCATACGCAATTTTTTCTCAGAGTAACGCAAAGGTCCAACAACATCATACTTTACTCTATTATTCTCAAATTTCTTTTCTAAACCATATACATTAACCGATATATTATTCAATTCTTCAAATTTTGAAATATCCCGCAATTTAACTGGAAAATCCATACCTGCCAAATTTAAAACTCTTGAATAATGTGGATAAGATGACATGTCAGATGTTCGGCCATTTGCAGGGTACAGCGCTGAAGTTACAGCCCAAGCAAAACAATACTGATCCTGGTTTTCTATATTCACTATGGCCTTTTTATTTTCTATGAACTTTGGTAGTTTGATGTATGGTGAACCACCCAGTGGACTGTACTTATTTACATTTATTTCAACAAATTTTATTTGCTCGAGGGCCCATCCTAAAAAATAATATGCATTTATTAATCATTATTCTACACATCAATAGATATTTACATACCGGAATCACGTTCTTGGAACTCTGTAGTTTGTGTCACCATCATGTCCACAAAGGTATCGAGAAAGTTGCCTAAATCCATACTCTGGTCCAAAATCTTATTAGGAGTATTAAATGATTTCATTTCTGATATTTCTTGAGTTTGCAATATGTATTTGGCTAACGTCTCCATGTTTATTTTTACTGTTTTGTGAAGTAACAGCACTTCTAATAAATTTAATATTTTAGGTCTAATTTCGTTGAAAAATATTATATAGTCTAATTTCTCATTTTCACTATGCACTCGGTAAGTTATAATTCTATATTTGAAGGCACTTCGAACAATTTCTACACCATCCATCAAAGGTACACATGAGTTTGTTCTATGTTGCAATGTTCTTTTATGAGATTGCATCTGATTAGCTGTTAGAGTCACATTACGGCTGTTACACGTTTGCAAGCTTGTAGACGTTGAAGGGTTTGAATCCACTTTTGGCCGTTTTGCTGAAGGACCATCTTGATTTAAGTTTTTACATGCTTGCCTCTGATGGCGTCGCATATTATCACCTCGCGTAAAACTAGCACCACAAATACACGTATACATCTTTGCTACGTTACTACACGAGTCGAACGTTAAGAATGATTACACGTTAACTCCTCTCACTCTTTTATAGCAAAGTGCTGCTACGTCACAACACATTTTATCCTTGAAAAACGTGCTTTTCGAGGTCAAGCGACGTGGTGCAAGCCTAACACAAGATCGGGCAGTGTCTACATATCAGGACCGCTTACGCCGTCCAAGGCCAAGGTCACGGAGGCTCAAACCATTTGTGCTTAACAAATTTTCTTGGTCAAGTGATATGGTACAAGAGCGTGCACAGCCCAAGGACGCTTACGTCATCCAAGGTCAAGGTCATGACGTCACACAAAGTGGTGGGGGGAGGCCCAATATCGGCTAAGGACCTCTACTGTGAGGGACATCTTGTGTGATTTATTTTTAATCTGGATATTGTCAAGGATAGTGTTCTTTGGAAATTTCCATCAATATGTGGTATTTTTTGTGGTAAGGTAGGATGAATGTTAGTGTACTGATTACTTGATGTTGATGCAAATTCCAACCAATCTGCTTCCCAGTGCTCTCGCATTTCTTTTTTAAAAATTGCTTTCAAATCTTCTAGCTCTAGCCAATTGAGTTGCTTAAAGTTAGGGAAGCTTTTTGCAAGTTCATCTACAATTTCGTTTCCCTCAATTCCTGAGTGTCCTTTTGTCCACAATAAGGTTATCTCCTGTCCGTTTTTCTTTATTTGA
Source organism: Rutpela maculata (assembly GCA_936432065.2). Lineage (NCBI taxonomy): Eukaryota > Metazoa > Arthropoda > Insecta > Coleoptera > Cerambycidae > Rutpela > Rutpela maculata. The sequence continues at coordinate 49,274,172 of OW386291.2, read as the reverse complement.
TGGTATAGGTTTATAATATTGAAAATTGTTGTGTTTTTCTGTTTTATTGAAAGGTGTCTGATGCTATTGAGCACTGATTGCGAGTCACTAATAATAAGTGTTTTTTTGCTTTTATGCTTCTTTGCGTAGATCAAGGCTTTCTCAATAGCAAACGCTTCAGCTGTATATATGGATATCTTATTGTGCAATCTGTATACCTCAGTTGTGTTTTGTTGGGGAATGTAAAGTGTGCATCCAGTTCCATGTGAGTTTTTGGAACCATCTGTATAAATTAAATTATATTCCTTGTAATTCTTCTAATATTAAAAGCATAAGTTTTTGGTTCTTTATTCTATTTTCGGTGTATTTTGGGGTGATTATTTGGGGTTTTTGTTGCAACGTATCGTAGTCAATTTTGAAGAAGGGGTTGTTATCCATCTCTCTTATACTTTCTTCATATTCTCTTGTGGTTAGGTATGCTTCAACTAAGGGTGGATTGTTCTTTAGAGACCAGTATTTATTAGTTAGTGATTCAATCGTAAGGGAATTCATTATATTTGTTCTGTGGGTGCTATATACCCTTAATTTGGATAAGAACTGTTTGGATAAATATTCTACTCTGATGTTGAATGGAGGCTCCTGTGCTTCGGCTAAGATGGTGTTACATGGGGATGATTTCATGATACCTAGACAGATTCTAAGCGCTTTATATTGAATTCTATCGATTACCTTTCGGTTGGTGTTAGAGGTTGCATAATAAAGTATACAACCGTAGTCCAATATCGGTCTAATATAGTTTCTGTAAAACATTAGTGCTGTTTTAACTTCTGCTTCCCAGTTAGTATTGCATGTCATTTTTAAAATATTCATAGCTTTATCACATCTTGCTTTCACATAGTGAATATGCTTTGTCCATAGTAGTTTTTTATCTAATATAATTCCTAAATATTTAGTGTGATCAACGATTCTGAATGTCATATTGTTCACTGAAATGTGTTGTGGTGTTTGTAGTCTATGTCGTGTGAAAAATATTATTACTGTCTTATCCAAGTTTATTTCAAAACAGTGATTGTTTAACCACATGTTTAAATTATATACCATATGTTTTAGTTTAGTTATGCATTTCTGATATGTTGATTGTGTAGTATATAAGCATATGTCATCTGCATACTGAATACATTTTATGTCTTCTTCCCATAGTTGATGAAAGTGTACAAGTTGAACAGTAGTGGACTAAGAGTTGATCCCTGAGGTAGACCTTGTCGGACTGTTCGAGGACCTATTAAATTGTTGTTGTGGTTTCTAATATATATTTTTCTATTATTGTATAAGTCTATTAGGTTATAAATTGTGTTTTGTGGAATTCCTTGACAAGAAAGTTCTTCCTTTAAAACTTTGTAGTTTACTGCTTCGTAAGCTCCTTTTATATCTAGGAATAAACACATCAGGTATTCGTTTCTTGTTAAAGTACACTGTATATCTGTTACAAGATGTGTGAGGGCTTCCTGGGTACCTCTACCACTTCGGCGCTAAAGTTATAGCCAGGTCATTTTCTTCATTACAATACATTTCGTCGCCTCACCTTCTTTTCATGTGCAAAATTTCCAGTACGTTCAAAACGTTCTTTCAAATTTTCTAGAGACCTCACATCAGAACATCTATAGGGATATTTTTGACCATACATTTTTGATGCCAATAAACAATTTCCATCACATTCACCAATCACATAACATTTACCATATATATTAAATCTTATTGACAATAACTATAATTCGTATTTTTAAATATTAATTCAACTTAATCACGATAATCTTAAACACATTGGAGAAATGTCATAGAGTAAAGACAAACGCAAAACAAAAGACCAAAGCCATACTAGATTTTAATGCTAAAATAAAAAGCACCACAGTTTATGCAAAACTTATTTGAAATAATCATATCTTAAAAACGGTTTGAAATAAAAATTAAGTGTATAATATTAGAATGTGGGGAATTTTATGCTTTATTCATCCATGTAAAAAAATATAGGCATTTGAGAAAAATAATAATTAAATAACAAGAAATGTAAACAAATATTTTGGACACCTGGTATAATAATAATTTGTTTCAAAAATGTTTTTCAGTAAATGCATCATTATCGAATAATACCCTACATTTTTAGAAAAAACAATCAATAAATCGCGGAGATATGGTAGTCAAAAAAATGTTTGTAATTTGCCAAAAAAACAGGAAAAAAAATTGTAACTTGGCAACGCTGCATCCGATTGGCAAAAAATTTTAGAGTGTAATTCAGGATCCTTAGAGGCTTAACTGGCGTCAAATAATTAGAGGGTATACCATTAAAAAAATTATACATTCTTGTCTAACTCCTTTTTGTGACACCTTCTATAATTGAAAATAATTTCACGTTGTAGTAGAGATGAAAGATTGAAAGTTTTGTTAAAAAAGTTTTTTTATAAAGTTAACCGTTTTTGCACAATCTTCCGAGGAAGCACTAACTGGACACCTTGTGTATTTCCAAGAACTCAAGTTTTATTTTCTTCAGTTATCTTCTATTTTAGGCCGAAAGATGTAATAACACTTTCGATTGTACATAAAAAGGGGAAGAGAACAAAAAAGAAATCTAAAATCGAAGTAATGGTTACTGAGATACGCCCGTCTAAAAGAAACGGTTCTGGCGGCCATTTCTTCTAAATGGTGGCTTTAGTTCCCATTGGGATTTTTCGGGACTTTTATATCCTCATTCTACATGAATAAAGCTATCCATTTCGATAAAGAAATAGCTGTCCGCAGATAGTTCATACTCAAAACTGGATTTGCCTGCACTACTAGTGTAGTGGAGGAACAACAATGCAATGAGATAGAAAGTATAATATTATTAATATTACATTATAGTAGCGTATATAACAAGAAAAACTTTACTACTACATGTTCTATTAAATTAATTATTTTCTACGACATAAAAAAAATTATACCATCACAGGAATAATGATGTTTGGCAACCATACAAAAAATACATATTTATTCCTTTAATTTATGTTGATACGAGACATTCAACCGTGTTTACAATGAAATCCAATATTAATGTCCACCTACACCAGTGACAGTTTTAATTTTATTAAGCGTGCTAGACACAGCCACAGACTATAATTTTGTACTCATTATGCAAGTTAAAATAAGATTTTTTTATGAACATACTTACTTTTTATACAGACACATTCTCTACTTCCTAAAATTAAACCATTAAGCAGAATGTGTACGTTTTGATTAATAAAAGGTATGCACTACTCGAGACACTAAGAAAATTGTTTGAAACCAATGTTGGTAAGGGATTTATAATTAATAGTCCAGGGAGTCATTACGGAAATACTTTGAACTTAAGGGATTTGAATGAAACCTTTTACAGTTTACTCTAAAAATGACTAATTTAAAAGTTTACTCATTAAAAAAGTGTACATATAATTTTTTTTTTTTTTGAAAAACCAAAAAAATCAATATTTTATCGCAAAATATTTTACAACTACTGATATAACTCAAACAATTTAAATGATAAAATTACGAAAAATTTCATACAGGGAGTTTCGAGAGTATAATTGCAAAACTGAAAATGATTGATCAAAAATGGCCGACTTAAACTTGAAAATCATGCAAATATTGCATAAAAATACATAAATATGTTGCACTTCTTACAATACACATTAAAATAAGAACGCTGGTAAGAAATATGAAAAAAAAATGTAAAAGGAAATTTGTAGAGAATTAAATTCTCTACAAAAAATTCAGTGAGGGCATATGTCTATCTTTTATAGAATGTGCAATGGAAGAGTGCGACGTGTGGCATGGTGCAGATTCATCGAATTTAAACGCTAATATACCCAAAACAATAAAAGATGCATATATGCCGCCACTCACTTTTTAATGTAAAATTTAATTTTCTACAACTTTATCCCTATAGTTTTTTATCAGCTCTTATAATTTTGGCAGCGTTTTCATTTTAATGTAGATATTGTTTTCTAAGTATATTATATATCTACGTATTGGTAGCCATATTGTTGCCGCCATTTTGAATTTTGCCTTTCGGGAATTTCATGGGGTCTCCATGCCAAATTTCAAGTTCCTAGCTCACCGAACAGAAAAATATAGGTAAAAACTTTGTCACACTCTGTTTTATATAAAAATATGGTATAACTGTGTATATACCTATGTCTATGAATTGTTTGGGTATTTCCCGACGAGCTAGGAACTTGAAAGGGTCTAGCCGTACTTCCATGGCGAAACTGCCCTCGATAGAAACCTATATCGTAACCTATGTTATATTGTAGAGGGCGCTAATAGTAGTTGATCGAGTAGATATTAGCTCTATATCTTTGTTAATTGAGGAGCTATTTGAAAAAAAGTGTCCGGAGACGACTTTTTTTCAAAGCGATATATCTTAGTTAATTTTAAAGCTAGGAAAATAAATCTATATGGCAGTGTTATGGTACACTTTTCAGTTTATTTTATAGCATTTCCTATGGGCCAAGCCTAAATAAAAGTATTTAAAAAATGCAAAGAAAAATTTTGTCAATCGATTTCTATCAGATCTAATTGAATTACCACTTTGAAAAAAATATACAATAATTGTCTATGTCTTGCCTAACAGCATGCCAAGTTTCATTAAAATCCAAGAGGTGCAACATGTCGAAAAAAAATTTAAAGTAAGTGGACCGCCACCTTACGACCACTATGTTGAAAAGTTGCGTTTTAACAGCTCATAAAAAATATATCAACGGTTGGTGGTGTCAATTAGCCTATTACAATGTTTTTTTGATCTATTTTTATAGTGACTGTAGTCGGTCTCAGTTAAGAATGCAGTTGTTTTCGTTATGAGCGGAGCACAGTTTACACAGGATATGGGAATTCCCAAGTAAGTGGAATCCCCCATGGCCGACTCAAGCCAGTTGGTACATAAAATAAAAATTAACGGTTTAAATTGGCTTTTGTTTGGCATTTGGCTCTTTTATAAATACATTGAAATTATTTAATTCACATTGCAGCATATTTTGTTTATATTAATGAAAGCTCATTATAGATGTAAATCCTCTAAAAATGTCAAGTGTTATAAGAAATAGTTAAACCTACTACTTGTTTGTGCTCGATATCAGGCGAGCTGTTCTTGTCTCTGCCGTTCTGAACTGAATCTTTGATCTCTCTCGCGCAGCGCACATCGCACATCGAAGTTTATTTTATTGTTTTATGATATTTATGAATATTAATAATAAAAAATTGTACTAATTGTTCATATATTGTTCGGCTATTTCCTTCCATTTTTATTAAAATCAGACTGCTCTAGTTATATTTATCTCTTTTGTTACAAATAAGGATTCACAAACACGGTATCGCCTGTGCTAAACGCTGTGCGATGTACGAAGCTCAAGTTGTTGATTTCATCACTCTTATTTAAGAGCATGGTTCTATTTAATTTTATTGTGCGATGTGCGAGGGGCGTCGATATGGCCACTCTCATTTAATGGTTTATTTAATTTCAGTGTGCGATGTGCAAAGTGCGGTGCTAAGTGCGGTGCTAAGTGCGGTGCTATGTGCGCTGTGCGGTGCACCGACGTGACGACGTGGTCATGCACTTACACGGAGGTTATTATATTTGTGTACACTTTTTAGGCAGGTATATGAGAGAGATCAAAGATACAGTTCAGAACGGCAGAGACCAGAACAGCTCGCCTGATATCGAGCACAAGCAAGTAGTAGGTTTGCCCATTTCTTATAACACTGACATTTTTAGATGATTTACGTCTATAATGAGCTTTTATTACTCTAAATAAAATATGTTGCAATATGAATTAAATAATTTCAATGTATTTCAATTTCAATGTATAAAAGAAAAGTGCCAAATAAAAGCCAATTTAAACCGTTAATTTTTATTTTATGTACCAACTGGCTTGAGTGAGCCATGGGGGGATTCTACTTACTTGGGAATTCCCATATCCTGTGTAAATTGTGCTCCGCTCTTAACGTAAACAACTGCATTTTTAACTGAGACCGACTATAGTCACTATAAAAGTAGATCAAAAAAACATTGTAATATTCTAGTTGACACCACCAACTTGATATACTTTTTATGAGCTGTCAAAACGCAACTTTTCCAAAGATTAATGAAATGTAATGCAAATTAGAACCGTCAACATAGTGGTCGTTTAAGGTGGTCCACTTACTTAAAAATTTTTTTCGACATGTTGGATTTTAATGAAACTTGGCATGTTGTTAGGCAAGACATAGACAATTATTATATATTTTTTTCAAAGTGGTAATTCAATTAGATCTGATAGAAATCGATTGACAAAATATTTCTTTGCATTTTTTAAATACTTTTATTTAGGTTTGGCCCATAGGAAATGCTATAAAATAAACTGTAAAGTGTACCATAACACTGCCATTTAGTTTTATTTCCCTGGCTTTAAAATTATCTAAGATATATCGATTTGAAAAATAGTCGTCTCCGGACACTATTTTTCAAATAGCTCCTCAATTAACTAAGATATAGAGCTAATATCTACTCTATCAACTACTATTAGCGCCCTCTATAATATAACATAGGTTTCGATATAGGTTCCTATCGGGGGCAGTTTCGCCATGGAAGTACGGCTAGACCCTTTGGTATGAACTCCCAAAAAATAAAAATATCTTGAACAATTCAAAATGGGGGCTCTAATATGGCGTCCAAAATTTGAATCAATTTCTAATTTATAACGATACTGACGCAGAGCACGGGCATCTTGCTAGTCCCACTTAAAGAATAAAAAATAATAACAACAAATATGGACATCGAAAGAGAAGACCTTCAGCAATAACATATTGAAAAAAAATGTATTATTTTTTTTTTTGTAAAAGTTACAGCTGTTGAAAAATTCAAGCTTTAATGTCTTCTCAACAAACTAACTACGTTAGCGACATTTGAAGTTTAATGCATAAGAGGCGGAAATTATTTTTTAAGATGAATAGAGAGAAACTGATAACCTCTGTACTGTTTTGACCTACCTAAGAGACCTTAAAAACGCTTTTCTTGGATCATTTCTAGCGTTAAATGCAAAGGAGATATTACCGAAATAAGGAGCGTATCTCGTTTTATCAAATTACGACATTGCTCGTTTGGCGCTAAAATCTCACAATACTTTCAGTTATAAAGGAATAATCATAATTTTGATACTTTTTTGATATTCACGCACATTTCTTAAGCCGTTGGACATCGCATGCATGTATATATTTGTGTAAATATGTGTAAAGAAGAAAATGACTCAAACATTGATGAAGATGAATAATTATATTAAATTTAAGTTTAATCTCTATATATTATAGGTAGTTAATAAAATTGAAAAATATGAATTAGTGTTTTCTTAATTTGCTACACCTTAACACAAAAACTCGATGCAAATTCGTAATCAACAACCCCAAAATAATAAATAATATTAGTTTCATTAATAAATTTCCAGTATTTTCTTTATACTTATTTCTTAACTTAGAAGTAGTTTTCACCTTTCGCAATTAGTTTTATTATCAGGGGATGAGATTTATATCTAAAAATGTAACAATCTGCTAAGGAGTCCTAACTTCTCAAAATAAACAAAAAATAATTGATTCATCAACATAAAATTTTTAATTTCTTACTTCACATTCGTGATCAGTGTCTCCAAAGACATAAACAATATTAATATTCATTAATTCATTCTCAGTACTTCGTTAATTATTGATTTTTTGATGGTGATATTCGCCCTCTTTGGGGTAAGAGCACATGTATCCTTTCATAAGATTTAAAGTTAATACCCTAAAGTTTAGGAATCCGCAAATAAAAAAAAAAATTCTAAGCCGCAATAGAATTACTTCGAAGTTTGGGTACTTTTTAATACCATGTAACTATACTATTAACTACATTTTTACTTCGATATTTGATGTTTGGAAAAACTATGAAAAGTAGGTTTTTTTCTTTTTTTTCTTGTGATAGGGGAAGTCATCATGGACACCCGTCGCTTAAAGTCTGGCGCAGACGGGTAGTGCTGGACTCCAGCCAGATAAAACCCTCTCTTCAGTGTTTCCTGTTAGCCTGGGACTGCTTTCGCTTTACATCGGACCCACAGGTCATTTAAGTTTGTCGGTGTTAATTGGCGTTTCCCTGTAGGTTCAAACCCATCTCTCTTTGGTCCTCTTCCTTCTTTTTGATAATGCGGGTTATTCCCTCCTCCGCCCTTCACCAGTTCTATTCCGTTTCTAGCATCCTCTCTACCATATCTTCCGGAGACAATAACAACGCCCCACCGTCTCGTCTCTCTTCCCTCCATCTGTTGCATGCGAACACGGTGTGCTCCACCTCATCGACCTCTCCACAGTATGCACACTCTCTGCTGTCAGTCTTGCCAATATCATATAAGTGGTCCATGAAGCACCCATGTCCACTCAGGGCTTGTGTGATGTAATAGCCTACCTCACCATGACTCCGTTCCATCCAAGCTCTGATGTTCGGGATGAGGCGTTTCGTCCACTTTCCCTTGTCTGCAATGTCCCATCGATTCTGCCATCTTTCAAGCAGCCTGTCCCTCGCCTCTGCCCTCCCGGCTCCTTCAAAGATTTCCAGCCGTTCTTGGGTCATCAGTTCCAAAGGGGGGATCCCGCCACTACCAACGCCGCCTCGTACGAAATTGTTTTATATGCTCTGCATACCTTTAGTGCGACACATCGCTGGATCCTAGCCGTCCTTTTCCTCGTTCTATCCACCTTTATCGCACTTTCCCAGACCGGACCTGCATACAAGAGGATAGAGTGCACGACGCTGCTCAGCAGTCTCCTCTTGCTCGGTCTCGGTCTATACGCATTGGCTATAAGCCTCCCATTGGTTGTGACTGCCTTTCCTGCCTTCTCGGCCGTCTTTGTGGCATGGACACCGAAGTTCAGCTTGGAGTTCAGCCAAATCCCTAGGTATTTCAGGTGGTTCCCTGGGGATATCTCCACCTGACCCATCCTGACTTTCGTGGGTGGAAGATTTCTTTTCCTGGTGATAACCAGGAGCTCCGTTTTCCCGGCAGCTAGCTCAAGCTGCATTCTTTCTAGCCATCATATTATGTGTGGGTGGCCGATCTGTGTGAAGTGAAGTGAAGTGTCACTCCAGTAAATATCCAAAATAAACGGTAAAAACGCTATCAAATTTGTCTAAAATTAACTGGAACGTACCTAAACATATCCCGCAAAAACTGAATAGTGAATGAATGATTAATAACAATAAATAAACAATAAACAATCAAAATTTTGTCAAGCACAGTTGTTGAAGATATAAAATAGTGTATTTTAAAAGTTGTGCTAGCCTACAAAGTGGTGGACAGGGTCAGTTAACACGTGTAGAAGTAACAAGTAATAGCTATAGTAACATCTGTTAACCATAAGTCAAACCCAAACTAAATAACAAATATACTTCTTAAGTATTTTCAACGCAAGTGCAAGTGCAATAAACCACCAGTACACAATATATATTATAACTCATCTACTGTCACACAATTCAACCCTCTTAAACCACTTATACAAGTAGAATAAATAAATTACGGTGAAATGAATGATGCTAAAAATTTATCTACCGATGAATTATATAGAAAGTTGGAATTATTGATAAATAACAACACTGAGAAGCTCAAAAGAGAAATATGTGTAGTATATGAAAGCAAATACAGGGAGCCTGAAAATAGAGTAATCTCGACCGAGAGACGTATTAGAAGAAATAACATCGTAATACTTGGACTCTCACTAGGTGATCAAGATATTATCACATACGTAATAAACTTTCTGAACGATATTTTAAATTTAAACCTGTACGAATCTGACATAAATAACATATACAGAATAGGCAAAAAAGGTACAATTGTTGTTGAGTTTATATCCTACATAAAAAAACGCTCAATATTTACGAATATACGTAACCTTAAAGGCACAAACGTGTCTATTGCTGATGATCTTTGCCCGGAACATCAAGAAGAGAGGAAATTTTTGTATAAACAACTAAAGGAGGTCAGACAGAAAAATCAGGACGCGTTTATAAAAAATAATAAGTTATTTGTTAATGGTAAATCTTTCACGATCCAACAATTGAAAAATCCAACTGAGAAAAATCTGGAGAGCAGCAATTTGAACGTTGAAAACGATAACATTCCTAAATCAAGTCCATCCACCCAAATTGAATTAAAAAATCCTACAAACGAGGCCAGTTGCAGCTCAACAAACCAAACAGAGAACACAAAAACAGAAAAACAGAATATACTGCCAACAAGCACGCCAAACAGCAGGAACGACAGCAGAAGATCCACTATAACTACAGAAGATAAGAAGATTCTAGGTGAACGTACCTTACGTAAGAATGGGAGAAAATGATAGTTAACATATGCACATAACACATTAAATACGCTCCCTTAATGCTGACACTATTATTTTCTTTTGTTTTTTTCACATTGTAATTGTTAGTATTAATTACATTATCAGAAGTATCACATTACATTATTAATAGTTAAACATTATTAGTATATATTATAATATTAGTATATATTATACAACCTTCATACATTCTGACAAAATGGATCCATATATCAGAGATTACGAACTAGAGACGGTAAAAACAGAAATTTTGTCTAATATCTTGGAATGTAATGAGGTATTAAATGTCAACTTAAGAAATGAAAATTTTAAAATAGTACACAATAACATTCGAAACGTAAATAAAAATCTGGACGAATTTAAATGCTACTTACATCAATTCACTTTTGATTTTGAATGTATTGTTTTAACGGAGACTTGGCAAATACAAGATATAGATTTATATAAGTTACAGGGTTATAACTTAATTTACAACTATGGTAATTATAATAAAAATGATGGAGTAATAATTTATATAAAAAATAATATTCTCTATACTTCTGACATTGTAACAACAAATAATTTTAAGTTTACAAAAATAACATTGAATTACAAAAACAAAAAATACATCATAACGGCAGTATATTGGTCACCTTCCAGTTGTCCCTACCAATTTATTGGGGAATTAAAAACATACTTAGAGACAAACCATGAAAATGCTGATTACATCTTATTCCTTGGAGACATAAACATAAACATAATTAGTAACAATGATGAAACAATTAAAGATGAGGCCATATCATACTTAAATTTACTATATGAATTTGGCTTTGTTTCAATTATTAATGAACATACGCGAATTACCGAATCATCAAAATCATGCATAGATCATATGTTTATTAAAACCAGGTTAGGCATAGAATATATTTTACCATTAATAATAGAGACAAATGTTACTGATCACTTCATGACATTAGCACAAATAATATCTAAAAATAAAGCAGTAAATAATATAGAAAAATACAATATAGTTAAGTACGTTAATCACAAAAAACTTATAGAAAACCTTAGTACAGAAACATGGGAATCAATCCTGCTTAATGAAGACCTCGAATCGGCAACAAATATATTTTTGAAAATAGTAAAGAATAAAGTTACAAAATGTACAGTATATAAAAAAATAAAAAATAAGAAAAGAAAGACATGGATAACAAATGGATTACTTAAATCCATTGACACAAGAGATAAAATGTATAAACAGACACTCAAAGAACCTAACAATATCCAATTAAAAGCAAACTACAAAATATACAGAAATAAAGTAAATAGCCTAATAAAAATGACAAAAGTAAACTATTATAAAAATAAAATAAATCAGAACAAACAATGCACAAAGAATCTATGGAAAAATGTAAAAGAAATTTGTAATCAACAAACTAAAACAAACCACAATGAAAATAATATAAAAAGTATTTTTACTGATAGCGGAGAAAAAATTGAGGATCCTAAGATAATGTCAAATGCATTTAATGATAGCTTCCTAACGACAGGAAAGAAATTGGCAAATAAAATAAAAAGCGACCCTAATTTTAAACCGGAAAAAACTCAACATTTAAATTCTATCTTTTTAGGCAACACTAACCCCACAGAAGTGGAATATATTATTAAAACACTAAAAAACAAAAAAGCTGTAGGCGTGGATGAATTGAAGGCAGAAACTCTGAAAGTGGTTGCACATCTAATATCTCTTCCATTAGCTCACATTATAAATAAGTGTATGGATGCTGGACACTACCCTTCTGCTTTGAAGTCTTCTATAGTCCTCCCTATTTATAAAACCGGTGATAGAACAAACGTAAATAATTATAGACCAATATCTCTAATCACAAATTTTGCGAAAGTGTTTGAAAAAGTACTAAAACAGGGATTAAACAGCTACATGAAGAAATACAACATAATTTCAAAAATGCAGTACGGCTTCCAAGAGGGAAAGTCCACTCAGGATGCTATCTTACAACTTACAACCAAAATGTACTCTGCCTTAAATGAAAGTTGCCCATCACTATGTGTTTTTATAGATCTTTCAAAGGCCTTTGACACTGTGAGTCATCCGCTATTTGTGGAATCTCTAGAAGACATCGGTATCAGAAATAATGCATTAAAACTTTTTAAAAGCTATATTACTAACAGAAAACAATGCGTCAAGTTGATGGACACCTTCAGTGATTACAAAATAACTGAATATGGCGTTTCACAAGGAACTGTACTAGGCCCTGTACTTTTCAACATATATTTAAATGGACTATTTTCAATAAAAAGCAAAGGGACTATCATCACATACGCCAACGATACGGCAATATTCTACTCATGTAAGTCTTGGGAATCTCTTAAACAAAAAGCAGAAACAGATATAAAAAAGATAAAATTATGGTTTGATCACCAATTACTTACAATAAACTTTAGTAAAACTTACTATCTACCTATTGCAAACTCTCGACCCTCATTACCCACCTTTGGTAAACTAAAAATAAATGATGAATTTGAAATCGAACAAAAAAACAACATAAAATATCTTGGAGTGTTCATAGACAACCACTTGAGGTGGGACAAGCATATCGATTTTATTATAAAAAAAATCCAAATGTTCATACCAAAATTTAAAATACTTAAAGATATCTTAGACCTAAAAGAATTAAAAATACTATATTACTCTTTAGTAGAGTCTCATATCAACTACGGTATTTTAGGATGGGGTAGTGTAACAAAATCTATAGTCAAAAGAGTTGGAATTGTGCAAAAGACCATACTAAAGATAATGTACAAAAAACAGCTACTTATCCTTCAGATCAATTGTATAAAGAGGCAACATTAATGGATTCTAGACAACTGTTCTTTATGCAATGTAATATACATCAGCACAAAAATAAACAAAACCTGACACAACCCGACCACCATTACAACACAAGACATAATAATTTCGTTGTCCCATATATGAGAAGAACTATTGGACAAAAAAGTTATACTTCCCTTTTTCCCTAAACTATACAACACTCTACCTGTACTACTAAAATCCTTAACATCGCAAAATTCGTTTAAAAATCAACTCAAACAGTACACCCTATCTCTCAACAGACAATCAATACATAATATTATTGAATCAAATTTGTGAAATTAAGAATAATTATGCTACACAATTAATTTCACTAAAATATAACGGTTCTTATGGCTCTGATGTATGGATTATTATTAAGTGAAGTGGTTAAATTATATGTTGCTAGTAACCTCAATTTACAGCCCTTCAAAAATAATCTCTTATGTTTCTTATATTTTTATTATTTCCTGTTAAACGTATCCTATTTTACTACAAATATAGAATTTGTTTTATTGTAATTTTCCTGGTATTTAGTATACAAACAAATTATTATTATTATTATTTTACTAAAGTTCCAATCTCACATGCAGGGTTATTACCTAAGTGAGCAACTTTCCATGTTCGTTTACCATTGTGTATTTAAGTAAAATGTATTATTTTTTTTTGTGAAAATAATTTATGTAAATACTATGGTCTAATAAACATATTATTATTATTTTTTTTTTTTAGCTAGCTAAAAACCAGTCACCCTTCTCTGTGGCTCCGACCCTCACAGAGGGGAGCTGGTGGTACCGGTAGCCACTCCCCACGCCCGTGGGGTGAGTGACTACTGGGTCCGTGAATCGTGTGCCCTGAGCAGACGTAATGAACCGAGAATGACGGCCTTCTGCATTCTGCCGGCTAAGACCTCTGCCGAGTCTCGGCATGCCGGTATGATCTTAAGTTCCGAAAGCAGTGTGTGTCTCGTTCCACCGAGGGCTCCTATAATCAGTACCACTATCTTAACAGTATTTATATTATTATTATTATTATTATTATTATTATTATTATTATTATTATTATTATTATTATTATTATTATTATTATTATTATTATTATTATTATTATTATTATTATTATTATTATTATTATTATTATTATTATTATTATTATTATTATTATTATTATTATTTTTTTCGGGTAGCCCGCTGCCGGACAGGACTTCCGTGGCCTCCGACACCTCACGGTAGCCGCGCCGGCAAATTCCTTACAGCCACTCTCCACAACCTGTGGAGTTAGTGACTGCAAATACCTAAATCGTGTGCCCTAAGTAGACGAAGGGACCCCAAGATAATTGCCTTCTGCATCTGGCCTGCCAACCATTCTGCTGAATTCTGACAGGCCGGTATGATCTTCAATTCTGAGAGCAGCGAAGGCTTCATCCCTCCGAGTACGCCGATTATTAGGACGACCATCTTGACCGAGTAGTCTGGGTACAGCACTTGGAGCTCATAACGGAGATCACGATATTTGGTCCGTTTTTCCCCCTCCTTCAAAGCGATGTTTGTCTCAGCAGGTGCTGAGAATTCAATTACAAACATCACTTTGTTCTGATGGTCGAGGAGGACTATGTCAGGCTTGTTGGCTTGAATTAGCCTGACGGTCGGGAACGAGTAGTTCCAATAAATTCGGCACCTCTCGTTCTCGACAACGGACTCAATATCTCCGGGGATGTAAGGCAGCACTGGTGTTTGGTCTACCCCATACGAGTGCCGTAGGTGGTAGTATAGCACTCGTAAAGCCGCGTTATGGCGGTGGATGTAGGCCGAAATCGCGTATACCGGGCATGCTGAAAGCAAATGCATCAGCGATTCCGGCGCCTGACGGCAGGTCCTGCAGTTGGTATCAGGGACCTCTACACCCATTACGCGGCTCCGGTAGACCAAGGTGTTTATTACACCATCCTGGCAGGCCACAATGAATCCCTCGGTCTCCGACTTAAGCCCAGCTGACCTTAAAAAGGCGAATGTCAGCCTAGTCGATAAACCCAGTGTTTCCATGTTTTTGTAGTATACACCGTGCATGGGTTTATCGACATGCTGCCTAAACAGGCTCTCCTGTTCGGCAGCTTTTATTTGGGCTTTCAGACGAGTCGGCTGAAGCTCAGTGACTGACTCTGGGTCAGCACCGCGCCGGCCGCCTCGTCTGGCGTCGAATACGAGACCGAGTTCATCTGCGGCTCTTTTTGCTGCCTTTAACAATCCTGCGCCCACCCCTGCGATTTCGTGATCTCTCACTAATAGCAGGAGCGGATCCGAGCTCCTGAGGATGTTACATGCCATACTCAGTACTACTCTGCCATGCATACACTCCAGACCCAAGAGTCCTCGGCCCCCCCGATGACGTGGGAGGTATTATTATTATTATTATTATTATTATTATTATTATTATTATTATTATTATTATTATTATTATTATTATTATTATTATTATTATCTCTCAATCTTTCGGATGTCCCGTTGGCTGCTTCCATTATTTGGACGGTCCACCTTCCAGTCACCGTTATGGCCAAGTCATCGGCACACCCGATGACCTCCACACCGCCCTTCCAAGGCAATCGAAAGACATCGTCAAACATCACGTTCCACAAGGTCGGACCGAGCACCGACACTTGTGGAACCCCACACGTGATGCTTTACCAGGTTATCTCTCCCTCTCACTCGAATCCGATCATCTAGTCTTGGAAGTAGCTCATCATCATCCTGACGAGGTACGGAGCTACCCCCAAGCTTTGCATCTTCCTGACAATCATCTCACATCCCACCGTATTAAACGCGTTTTTGACATTTAGGGTCACGACGGCACATATCTGTTTTGTGGCTAGGACTTCCTCTGTCGTCTCCTTTAGTAGTCTAATGGCTCCCACCGTTGATCATTCGAAATGGCTTTCAGATAAACAGCCCTTCTCGGCTATCTCCTTTTCTAATCTCCCCAGTATAGATAGATACTCGAGGAGCTTGCCCATCGCGCCAAGCAAACAGAGCGGTTGGTGGGATGACGGTTCCTCCGGCGGCTTGTTCCCTTTCCGGATCAGGACGACCCTGGCCTTCCTCCATCTGCTCGGGAAATCCGCAGTCTCTAGGGGACGGTTCATTACTCAGAGATATCTCCGGGGTATTCTTCTGCAACTAGTTTGACTATTTCAGGAGGAATCTCGTCTAAGCCTGAAGCCTTTCCACTTTTAAGTCTGGCACATGCTGCCTCCAGCTCCTCTTCAGAGAGCGGAGGGACCACAGTCACTTCTACCGCCCTCCATCTGACTATAACCCTTTCTGGGAATAGGGCATCTACGATTTCCGCCATTTTCTCTGCCGGCAAGGCAGGCGAGATTTCTGATCTGTTGAGTCGCTATCTTGTAGCCATCTCCCCATACATTTCCACCTACACTCTCGCATATTACCCTCCACCTCTCCGTCTTTGATCTTTTAATTGCGTCTCTAAGGTTTTTCCTGGCGTTACGGTACTCCTGGAGAGACGGGTTCTCCCCAGGCCCTGCTCTCCTATTCTGCCTTATACCTTGCCGACAAATTGCGATACCATTCCCTTCTGAGGGCTGCGATCTCCTCCGTCCACCAATAGACCTCCTTCCTGATCTTTCTGCTTCCCTTTCTAGGCATTGACTCGTTGCAAGCTCTAGTAACCGCATCGGTGAGGACCTCCTCCGTATCGATCACGCCTCCTCGGAAGGAGACAGCGAGACTTCTTTTGAATGTATCCTTATTCAGCCTACAGAGCTTCCACCCTCTACCTATTACCACCTAGGTGGCGCGGTTCTGCCCAATTTCATAGGTAATATAGCGGTGGTCGCTTAATGTCTCCTCCTCTGTTAAGACTCTCCACCCACTGGTTCTCTTGGCTGCCCCTTCCGAGCCTAGAGTAAGGTTCGGGATGGAGCCAGTGGTCCCGCTTACGAACATATAAGCTGCTCCCTCGTTCAGTATTTGCAGGTCTTCACTGGTTATCCACTCGCTGATTACTCTTCCCCTCCCATTTATGCGGTCCATTCCCCATTCTGGGAAGCTGCCATTGAGGTCCCGGCTACTATCTCCTCTCTTCCTCTGTTCCTTCTCACTCTCATAGCCCTTCCGAGCTCCTACAGGGAATTTTCCAGTTCCGCTATACCAGCGTTGGGTGAAAAGTAACATCTGAAGAGAACCACTTCCTTCAGCTCCACCCAGACGTACCCTTTTCCTTGACCAGTTCCATATATGCTAAGCATGGGGTTTATGATCCCCACCGTGGCATCTATGTTTTCGTCGATGAACCACTCAGGCCTGTTTTTCACCGTCTTCTTATTAGGTTCACTTATCATTAAGATGTCCTCCCCCTTCCGTTTCCCTGTAGCCCAGACCAGATCTTGAGTGGCCCGGTATCTATTAAGGTTTGCTTGCCTTATTTTGGCGAATGCGCCGGGTGTTCCTTCCACGTTCGCCTCGACTTCCTTATCGCTTCTGCCAGTATAAGACAGTCCAGCGAATTAGCGCAATGCCCTCCTCTGTCACAATTAGGGCAGAAAGCAGTTGCCACACAATCTTTCACCGTGTGGCCTTCTTTGTTACACTTCAGACAGGCCTTGGTCCTGTCCACCACTCTGCAGTTAAATCTCATATGCCCCACCTTCCAGCATCTGTGGCATATTTCGACCTCTCTATAAAAAGTAGGTATAAAATACAAAAAAATACACAGTAAAAAATATAATGATACCAAAAAAATGCCCAAAACTTAAAACAAAACAAAAAAATATATTAATAATAGTTGGTAAAACCAAAAGTACACACACCGTAAGTTGTTTTTTCCAATAAGTGTTATGCGTATAACATTATAGTTTATTGATCAATGTATTATTATATACCGGGTGTAAACGAATAGTGGGCCACCCCTGTAACTTCCTTGTTTTTAAAGATATCGGGATGAAATTTTGTATGGTGAAATTAGGTAAGATTTCCAACTTTTTGAGACTTATCCGCCATATTTATCACTTCCAGTTTCACCGGAAACGGCCCCAATAGTTTTTTCTAAATGGACCACCCTGTATGATTTTATATTTCTGAAATAAAGATCACATTTTGGATACATATTTACTACTTTGAACAATTTATACATTGTTGCACGAAAAATAATTCGAATTTTAGTTGTCAATCTAGATGGCTGTGAATATGTTAAAATTATTTTTGTTCCAATGTAATTCATATAAAAAATACGAAAACGTCAATATGTCCAATAATACATCATACAGGGTGCTGCAAACTCATTAAAATCACATTTTTCAAAATGACTTAAAAAAAAAGTTTGCGGTATGTTACATTTGAGAATGCAAATTTTTTATATACCCTTAGAGAAAAAATATTTTCTACACCTTCCTACACATAGGATGTGCAATAACAAAAAAGTATCTCAAAAAATCTACAAAAAATACTAAAAACAAAGTATATTCTACTACTAATAACGCATAGCTTAAAAATTGAGAACGAAAACCTTAAAAGAGCCACACGAATACACATATTAAAAGAGCCAAAATACATCAAAATATCCAGTTACTTAATTTCCAAAAATGTGAGAATTGATACGTATATCAAGATCTTCTATACCAATAATTAATATTAAAAACAAACCCATCAACACTGCTAGTCCAAAAGCATGCAGAACTTGAGTGAATCAGCCCAGAGCAAGTATCTAGTTGAAATAAAAAGCCTCACGTATCGGCACGAACTTTTCATTTCCACAGGTGTGTTTGGTCTACTCTGTGCTGAAGACACCTAATAAGCTCGAAACCGGTCAACGAATAAAATAGCCCACCTGTCGAGACATAATTTCTATAAATAAATATAATATAATCCTTCGCCTACCTTCGTTGTATACAATTTTTTATGAACTCTAGTAGTAATTTTTAATGAGACCGCACATACTCTGCTTAGCAATCTTGTTTTAGAGTCTACGGAGCGTGTATTGAATGTTCTTCCTTCCAGCTTGAAATTTGGATTTTATTTTTATTTAATGTAATTAATAACATATTTCATAATAGTCCTAAAATGTATATATATAAAAATAACCCATCATTGTTATCATCTTTGTATTCACAGGAATTCCTTATTTCGTAGATTTACGAGAGAAGCGTTGCGTAAATCGTTCCTACACAGAGTAGTAAACTCGTTTTCTACCACACACATGCATTTGTTAGGTGCTTTACTAAAGTTCCGAGTTATTCACAAGTTTCATCTCCACCACAAATTCATCTGGGTTTGAGGGAGATTTAACATACCAACACAAAATCCCCCTTAATACCGGAAGTCGTGAGTTTACTAAATGTTACAGACACATCTAATAGGTAATTTCATCTTGTATAACTCTCTAAACAGCATAATTTGCTTTTTCTACAACTACCATACGTAGTCAATATTGTACAATTTATAAACTAAGTAAGCTTATATTTGTGCACAGTTGTATGTAAAATAAAGTTATTGCCAGGGACTTATCAACGCTATCTATTTAACAAGAAATGTTATTAGAACACAGACACATATGTACTATTGAAATAATAAATAACAATTTTTGATTCCCTAAACTTTAAAAATGAAATTTTTGGTACGCTGCTTCCATATCAAATTTTCGATTTCCAGAGCGTGATTCACGATTCGCTTATAATGCCGTATTTATTCTTTCAATGTTGGCTCCAACTCGCGTAATAATAAAGATCTAAATGTTTCAAAATTTTTTTTTTGTCTTTTTGCCATATATCACCAAATCCTTAAGTGCGTTTATATTCTATTTAATGGGAATAAATGTGGTCATAGAAACAGTATAATACATAAATCTCATTGTAACGCAAATACGCATACGTGGAGTTACATCTGTTCTTACTAAGGTTGTTCTTGTAGAGAAACCCTACACATGGCGTCTGAAAGACGCAACACCAATTTATTTATTAAAGGGCGCCAGTCGCATTTTTCCTTGTTCGTATGTAGTTTTCCACTCCCAGGCGGGTTCTAGATATATTTATGAGATGTTTGACAGACGAGAAAGGTAAAAGTTGCACCTGCCGCAGATTGCTAATGGCGCTCTCTCCAAAATTGGTATCTCTCTCGATACACTTATTATTTTACCTAACAATTTAATGGATCTTGCAGCTATCTGATTTTCTGATTTTCTTTCATAAAAAAATCCCTCTCGAGCCTCCGTGATGTGACCGGTTATTGAGTTACAAGCTTACGGGTACCAGGAGACATCCGACATTCAATTTCGGCCTAACACACAAAAGCCCTTGAGGGATAAGATTGCAAGTCAACCATTTAATCAGTAAAATACAACAGTTCGAGTAATACCATTTATTTATTAGATTCAAAATAAGTACAAATGATTCTATGCAATATCCTATCTAAGAGAATCTATAAATTTTAATGAAACGTCTCCCAAGGATAGGGACAAAGACGAGTGAGGACTTTGGTTTTGCAACTACCATTTAATTGAGAGCGTGCTATATCAATCCATTAGGTAAAAAGATTCACACAACTTCCTCGGAAGTTTATGTATGCACTTTGGTTTTGGGACTGACTGAAAATAATATAAAAATATATCTATTTCAAAATTTTGGAACTCTAGTGGTTAGCGTTAAGTTTCCTTTTTGTGATTATATCATTCACAAGAACGAAGCTCAACTATATATGAGTTATTACAGCTTTTCTGCCTCGCGATATACCGGCCCTCATACAGGTTCAATATAAGGGATGTGACACGACTTCGCTTTCTAGAGACTTTTTTGCAAATGACCTTTTTATCTTACTTATGTACAAGGCTGTTTTCTCTATAACATTGCCATTTGGAAATACCTGATTGGTTTTCCTGCTATCACTTTCTGCCAATTCTCCAATGCAATCGTCCAACTTACGAGCCGCTGGATGTATAGAAAATTTGTTTTATTCGATTTGCTAATTTTAGTCTAATAATTGCCTATAGACGCTACGCTCCTTTGTCACATTTTTCGGTTTCATCTTTTCAGTACGTCGTCTCATTAAAATTTTATATTTATTCTTTTGAATGATATCCACGATGATTGTGTTTCCATTTTCATAATTTTTCGTGAAGCGATAAAGAAGTTAATAATAATAATAATATAAAAATAATAATAGTCCAGGTTTGGCACACTTTCGAAAAGGTATAATATATTTTTTCCTCAACCAAAAACATACTTTTATTTTTGGTACACTTTTCCATGACCATAATATACTTTCACTCTCATTGCCTCGACATGGGTGGATGCGTATGTGTTCAATTTTGGGCGCCACGAGTTGTGCCTTTTCTCTTTTTGTTTAGTTATGCTCTAACAGTTTTTTTTTAATAATTTTTCTTGTCTGGGATGTTCTACAACAATCTCACGTACACTCGAGTGTAAAGTGAGGCATACGCGCAGATTTTACGATCTATTCATGTTATCTTTTTAATGAGAAATTATATTTAACAGAACTCAGAAACTTCCATTTTGAAATATTGAATAACCATTTTCATGAAAATGTCATTTTCGCTAAACATCAAAAAATTGTATTTTTCGTATGCTCCTACAATTCGTCATGTGTACTGAAATTAATTCAGGGTAAAACTCTATATAAAATGTATGTAGTGTACAAAGTACTTCCTCAGTATGGAGGTACCTGATTACTAAAATAATTTTATGCTGAGGTAGCTTTATAAGATACAGGGTGTTAATCTTGTATCTTTTCTTGCTTTTTCAGAATATATTAGAAACTGGATGAATTATTTCAATTCAATTTCCTTCACCTACAGTCCACACTAAAGAATATTATTGCTAGAAACAAATTTTGATAGTAGCGCTAGGGTCGTTCATGTGGGAAGTGATGATAATATTTCGGAAATAAAATGAATTTTTAAGAAAATGAAATTATTTGACAAAAAAATTTCTTTTTTTTTATTAAAACATTCAATGAACAGAAAATTTGAATGAATTTTTGATGTATATAGGGGATGGAAATTTAAAAGAAATAATTGAATATATTTTTTATTATACTTCTTTGAAAACACCTTATTTTCATCTGTATTAGTAATAATGTAAGATGGGCTTTTACGGACCAGCGCACGGAAACAGCGCACGGGAAAAGTTTTCCCGATCTCCGATTTTTTTCCGTGCGCTGAATAAAAATATCGAATTTAGAAATATACAGCAAAGTAAACTAAATTGAAGAAAGTCTATATGCTATCTGATATTTAACATGTCCCTTTTTTTTAATTTTAATTCGTAAATGTTTGAATATTTGGATGAACTTCTGTAATATTTTTTGACTTTTTGTCAACCTTATCTGACATAGATAGATAGAATCACCTTTGAAATAATTTGAGAGTAACCATGGAAACGCAAAACGCATCATATATACCAAACACTGCATTTTCAGCTTGTTTATTTTCTGTCTATTAAATTTATGCCGATAAAATGTACTCAAAATCCCGAAATTCCCGATAACCTCCTAGAGCAAGCGGCACAAGCGAGCGCGAATTTATTACCAGTAAAATCCAGGTCAAGATATGAACATGAATATCAACTTTTTACTGAATGGCGAAATCTGAACAAAATCAAAACTGTAAGTGACGATATTCTTCTAATTTACTTTGTCGAAAAAGCAAAGTCTATGAAATCTTCCACGTTATGGAGTCGATTCTCAATGTTAAAAAGTTGTTTGGCCATAAAAGAAAATGATGACATCAACAAATATCCAAAAACTATTGTTTTCTTGAGGCGTCAAGCTGTATTATATATACCGAAAAAGTCCAGCGTTTTAACAGCAGAACAAGTAACCAAATTGTTTCACATGAACAATATCTACTAAAAAAAGCAATTTTAGTGTTTGGGATCTTTGGTGCGTGTCGAAGAGATTATTAAATACGTTTAAATTTAGACGATGTGGTAGATAATGAGCGCTTTCTTGTCCTGTTTTTACGAGATGGAAAAACTCATACATCAAAAGATTCTCCATTACCAATGAAGGATGTACATTTGAGCCCTGCACATTTTATCGTAAATATGCAGCTCTACGACCTAAAATAAAAATATGAACAGTAGAAGATTATTTGTTGCATATCGAAACGGCAGGTGTTACGCTCAACATATTGGATTCCATACCATCAGTAGTGTTCCGCAGAATACCTAAAACTAGAAAATCTCAGAGAATATACCGGGCATCGACTAAGGTATTCTTCGGCAAGTATGTTGATGGAAAGCGGCGGTGATTTACTCACTCTGAAAAGGCACGGAGGATGGCGTTCTTCCAATGTAGCAGAAGGATATAGAGAAGAATCCATACAAAGAAAAATTGAGGTATCACGAAAACTGTTTAACCCTTCTCATTCGCAAAATACAACAAGTATATTACTCATTCAAGAAAATTAAAACATTTGCGAAAAGTGTGCTTCAATAATTGCAGTTTCACAAAATGAAACTCCAAAAGAACTTAACCTCTGCAATATTACCAATTGCACATTAAACATAACCATTAAAAATAACAATTCAAACTAAAAACATTATTAGTTGGAGCTGTTATTATTAATAGTTAGTTAGTTAGTTAATTTTCAATATTCTTACTCTAGTAGTTACATGTTTTTTATTCCTATAACTTATGAAAATAAAAATGTTCTTTCGTATGTCTTTATACATGGTCATATTTTGTTATCGTTGTCAAAGAAGTATAATAAAAAATATCGTTCATTACACGTCCAGAAATAGACTTTTCCGTACGTGCATGACTTCCCGTGTTCGACTTCACCTCACACGGGAATTTGTCACACGTGCACGGAAAAATCCTTATTTCCTAATGAAATATACTATTTCACATTATTTGAAAACACAAAAAATAAACGTTTAACACACCCCGTATCTCAGAAACGAAGCTATTTAGAAAAACCGCTGCCCAAGGAATCACTACTTCCACATCTAGATTCTCTATCCAAGTCACTCACAACGAAAAAACTTTGTATGTGGAAATAATTGTTTATGGAACTTTAATAATATAATATTTGAAATTCTCCACCCCAAAAACTCATAAAACGATACCCCACATCGGTAGTGGGGTGGGGGTGGTAATATGGGGATGGTAGTGGGGGTGGATGAAGTAAAAAAATATTTTGAGGTTTCTGGTTCTTGTACATACAATAAATCACAATTTTTTTTCATTCCCTTTAATAATGGGGTGGGGGTGGTAATGGGGGTGGCTAATGCCAAAATTTTTTTTGAGACCTTAGCTTCTCTTGTAGATACTAAATACCAATTTTATGGACTCTTACCTGCTTGATTTACCCATTTATCACAAATTTACCCCCATTTACCCCCAAACCCTTCGACGGAATAAGATGAAGATATAATCCAGTTACAGATCTCGTTAAAGTACATACGTGTACCAAATTTCAAGTCATAATCTTAAACGGTTCCAGAGTAAACGTGGGTACAAAAAAAAAGTTACACACAGACCGACAGACAGAAATTTTTTTTCGCTCAAACTTAAAATCTCGTTTCGTGACATTTTAAGCCCATTTGAACATTTGTCGTTACTATACTTCCACTGGATGTTGAAGTAAAACTCAGTTTGACTTTTTCTTCATAAAATCATTTGAGAAATGAATCCTTCAATCTCTTAGTTTGCTTAGAAAATACTCTGCATTTAAAGTTTACTTTTAATTAGGATGTGACATGGTCGTAAAATAATATAAGATATTATTTAGTTACCAAATTTTATACTTGTTTATTTATTATTATAAATGTATGTACATGATAACAATTATTCTAATAATTAAACTTAAATTGAACAGAAAATTAAGAGAAATTGCGAAGTACAATGATAAGGACATAATACTAAACAGCAACAATAATAATAACAATTACTGCAGTATTGCCCGTTTGACCTGGTCTTTAAAACCATCAAGAAATTTACTAAACACATCAAGTACAAAGTACACTACAGAATTTGTTAATAGTTGAGTTTATCCTATTCTCCGAAGTGAACATTGCATATATCGTTCTATAATAAGGTAAATAGGTAAAATAGATCTATCAAGAGAAATATACAGAATATCTAGTTAGTCCTCCGTTGGAAGTTTGTGCAAACTTTATAAAAAAAAAAATCTTAACAAAACTTTAAATGTTTTATCTCTATACAACGTATAATTTTCAATTATACAAGGTGTCACAAAATTGAGTTACTCACACAAGAAAGTATAATATTTTTAAATGGAACACCCTGTATTTTTTGCCGCTATTTTGCCGCTAGTTAAGCCTCCAAGGGTTCTGCATTTCACCCTAAAATATTTTGCCAATAGGATGCAGCGTTGACGTTATGACTTTTTTCCTGATTCTTTTTTGGCAATACTACCATATAAGGTATAAGAGATTGTAATTGGTGAATGTTGACACTTCTATGATGCTTTTGTAACCTCTATGGGAAAAAATATATAAACAGAATTTAGGAAGCGCCATGTTAGATTTGGTGGGACACACTCCATAACGGCTTTAAGCATGGTGTCAGTTAAAAATGGCTAGAATTTGGGCCTTTCTTTAGTGTGTAATTATGGTATTTACTTACCGCTTAATCTGTCTTATAAATACAGGCATATTCTGAAGAATTTGTTAAAGGATTATGTTTGTTTTATTAGAAGTAAATTTTAAATAACATTCCAGTGTATCTCTGATGTATACCAAAAAGAGTATACCTGTGTCTGCTGCCGAACTATTAATGTGTATGGCGATCATGTGTTTAGGGTCTACAGTACCTATGTAAATTGTACGATTACGTTTCCGTAACTTTATGTACGTTATCTCTTTGAACCGGTTAATTTTTGCGTAATTAAATAGACTTTCGTGAGTGCTACGAACTTACCTTTACAAATTATGTAGATTTAAAATTTGTGTGTAATCTCCATTTTTTGTGTCTTTTATATTTGGTAACTTTAATACCTTTTATACCTTTTCGTTAAATTCTCTTATATTACCTTGTGATGTTTAATCAAATGAATATTTAATTATTCATTCGTAACCCATTTTTTTGAGACTTTTTATTTAGTAAGTGAATTAATATTATTTATTTAAAATTGTTTAACTTAGTACCTACTTGCGGAATTGGCCAATCTCCATTTAATCTTTTATTTTTTTTTATATCTTATTGTTAATATTTTAGACAGTTACATCTGTCTCTCTGTGTGTATCTTGTAAGTATTTGTCGTTTTTATGGATCGTTAGCACAATTTTTATTTAACCACAACCTGTTTTGTCTCAATACTCTCCGACATTTAGTTTTTGTTAATAAATTTTGTTATTAATAATAATTAGTGTTTTTTATTTCATTCATTTGAAGTAATAAGACTAGTTTTGCCTTAAAGTAATAGGTTATCTTTGGCTGAATTTTACCATCAAGATCTAGTTTTTTAAATAGCCGGGCATCAGTTTTAGTAAATTAATTACCTTGGAAAATAGCGAAGCTATACAATAAGATTTGATATCTATGGTGTATGTTATTGGTGAATGTGATGGAAATTGTTTATTGGCATCAAGAGTGTATCGTCAAAAATATCTTGATAGAAGTCGTCCTGATATGTCTAGGATGTCTAGAAAATTTGAAAGAACGTTTTGAAAGTGAAAGTGTTGCATATGTAAAGAAGGCGAGGCGACGAACTTTGGCGATAATCGAAAATCCCACAGCAAGTGTTTGGGAGTCAAGTAGAGGTCAGTAAATCTAGTGTTTCAATATGTCTTCGTAAAAATAAGTTTAACCCCTATCGAGTACAGCTGCATCAAAAGCTCTTGGATGTGGATATAAATCGTAAGTTAAATTTTTGCCAGTGGGCTCAAAACCAAATTGGAAAAAATGAAAACTTTTTCAAAGTGTTGTTCACGAATGAATCAACGTTTGATTGCAATGAGTCTGTGAATAGGCACAATTTTCATTATTATGACAGAGAAAACACTCATGTTGTACAGAAAAATCATTACCAATACAACTGTTGTTTAAATGTTTGTGGAGGAATTGTACATGATTATGTTATTGGTCTTCACTTTTATGAGTGAAATGTGAATGGAGTAGTCTTCTTGAATTTTATGCAAAATACGTTTCCACAAATGATAGAACATATTCCTTATTATATTACAAGTAATATCTGGTTATAACTTGATGGTGCCCCACCACCTTTTAGTAGAAATGTTCGTCAGGCCATTAGTAACAAGTTTTCTGAAAGGTGGATAGGAAGAGGATGTCTTATATTTTAATAAACTGTTAAAGTATGCCTAATTTATTATTTTATTGAATTATGTTAGATCCTATTGCATGGCCGCCTAGGTCACCCGACCTGACTTCAATGGATTTTTTCCTTTGGGGATTTGTGAAGTCAGACGTTTATAAAGTAGAACCAACGACTCGAGAAGATATGATGGAAATTATTCGTCAGTGTTTTAATCGTATACGAGTTGATATACTATATAATGTAAAGAGTTAATTTAGCAAAAGACTTCACTGTTGTGGGGGTCAAAATGGTGGACATTTTGAGCAATTGTTAGGCTAGTTTCAATATTGTGAAAAAGAGTATTTCTCAAAAACCGTTCCTAATTATTAAAAGAAATTGTATGATACAGAAAAAATGTAAAACAAAAGACCACTAAATTTGAATGCTAAAATAAAGAGCACCTCCATTTTCGCAAAAATTGTTTGAAGTAATCAAAACCGTTTGAAATAAGAATAAAGTGTATGATATTTGGATGTGGGGAATTGCATGCATTATTCATTCATGTAAAAATTTATAGGCACTCCATTTAAAAAAATTGAGAAAAATATTAATTAAATATCAAGAAATATAAACAAATATTTTGGAAACCATTATTTTTAAAAAGTTTATTTTTTAGTTTATTTATTATTAACTTTTTAGTCCTCGTCGAGTATCTTATCGTATTTTACTCATCAAACCCTTGCATTTGATATCAATGTCAAGGAAGTTCTGAAAAAAAAAAGGTAAACCGCCATCTTGGAGCGTCCGTCATATTGGGTTTAGAATGACGTGATGTAGCTTATCGTGTTCTACTCATCAAACCCCTACATTTATACCCCTGTCAAGGGGGTTGTGGAGAAAAATTTAAGCCGCCATCTTGGGGCATCCGCCCTATTGGATTTAGAACGATATTAGATATATCACATTGTATTGTTCTCAGAACCAAAGCTGTGTACAAAATTTCAGCTTGATCGAATGATAGGAAGTGGGTGAAATTTCAATCACTAAAGGATCCTGTATCTGAACCTATGTAAAAAGTGGTTTCAGTCAAATATCATAACACTGGATTATGTTGTACTTCAAACCACACTCATTAAAAGTCTCAATTTCCCAACACCCTAAATTCAAGGCTTTCCAAGATATTTAAATATAAGGTTTGAAAAATAGTCCCTTGATATAAACCAGAAAAAGGCAAAAAAGACCAAAAGTTCAGTGATTGTACCATAAGACATCTCCACCTTCCCCGTTTTTTGAGGGCGGAAAACACGATGATGATAATATTTTCCGACCTACCCTTTACCCACTACCTCTAAACAAGAAAAACCACCCCGTTTTTCCGGTTTCTGGTGCTAGACTTGCGAGGACTTGTGGGATCGACTTTTTTTTGTCAATTAGAATAAAATTAGCAAAGATTGACCACAGGTGACCTAATCCACACCCGGGGGTTGAAACTACCTCCACCCTAATAACGAAATGCCACCAAAACAACGATAATAAGCCCGTATTTAAATAATGACAATAATTCTAGTGATGAAGAAGATGATGATTATGAATGTAATGAGATGGACTGTGACGTCCATTTCGACTCGGACGAACAGTGTGATTATAATTGTAAACATCGAAAGATTTATTTAGAATAAGAATTGTATAGAATTATAATATCAGTTGAGAAAACGATGTAGATCTTTACCGCCACGGTACTTTTCCGGCGGCACAGATCAAATGTCGGCGCTTTGTCGACCTCTTTTTACGATTTTCCAATTGACTTTAGATATAGTATATATAATAAACCAGATGTAATTAATGATCATTGAATGAATAAAAGTGAGAATATTTTTACATATATAACACTGGCCGACAAAAAAAGAAAAATGTTTTGTCTTTACAATCAAACATATCATTTCCTATGTATTTTGATAACCCCCATAAATTCTGAAAAAAATTTTTAAATTATTTTTTATGATTTTTGTATGGATTTTTTGTGTCGTTGATCATGAATCTGAAGTCAAGAATAAATTTCGATTTAATGGCAGCTGTTAACAAGCTGTCAAATTTCACCAAAATGTAAAAAGTTGATATTAATTGTATATTCATAAGTATTTTAGGTCGCTAAATTTGACAGCTTGTTAACAGCTGCCATTAAATCGAAATTTATTCTTGACTTCAGATTCATAATCAACGACACAAAAAATCCATAACAATCATAAAAAATAGTTTAAAAAAATTTTTCAGAAAATATCCTCTATAAGAATTTATGGGGGTTACGAGGGGCCAACCGCGCCCAAAATTTTGTACACCAGATTTCCTCTTTGACGAAGATTACACAGATTTCCTCGGACTTCCTCCAGACTTCCTGGGATTTCTTGAGACTTCCTGGGACTTCCCCGGACTTCCCCGGACTTCCCCGAACTTCCTGGGACTTCCTCGGACTTCCTGGGACTTCCTCGGACTTCCTGGGACTTCCTCGGATTTCCTCCAGATTTCCTCGGATTTCCTGGAATTTCCTTGGATTTCCTTGATATTCCCAGATTTCTTCCGAAGTTCCCTTTTTCGATTTACTTCCACGTCCAGTGGAAGTATAGTAACGACAAAAAAATTTTTTAAAATTTTTATTGTTCAAATAGGCTTAGAATGTCATGAAAAATCGAGATTTTAAGTTTGAGTGAAAAAAAAATTCTGTCGGTCTGTCGGTCTTCTGTAACATTTTTTGTGTGCACGTTTACTCTGGAACCGTTTAAGATATTGACTTGAAATTTGCTACACATATGTATTTTAACGAGATCTGGAACCAGATTATATTTTCATCTTGTTCCGTCGAAGGGTTGGGTGGTAAATTGGGGTAAATGAGGATAAATAGGTAAATGAAGCAGGTAAGAGTCCATAAAATTGATATTTAGTATATACAAAAGAAGTTAAGGTCTCAAAAAATGTTTGGCATTAGCCACCCCCATTACCACCCCCACCACATTATTAAAGGGGATGAGAAAAGATTGTGATTTAGTGTGTGTACTGTGTACAAGAATCTAAAACCTCAAAATATTTTTTTACGTCATCCACCCCCCCACTACCCCCTATCACCACCCCCACCCCACTACCGATATGGGTTTTTCGGGTGGAGGATTTAAAATATTATATTATTAAAGTTCCATAAACAATTATTTCCACATACAAAATTTTTTCGTTGTGAGAGACTTGGATAGAAAATCTCGATGTGGAATTAGGGATTCCTTGGTCAGCGGTTTTTTATAATCAATTTTCTTAATGACATAATTAATTTTATTAGGTTTAAAAATTTCATAAATATATATTATAATCCAATATTTATAAAATTTACCTTTAAATTAATTAAAACTAATTTATAAAATATAAAAAAATATGTTATTAACATAATTATAGTTTTAACCTCATTTTTAACTTAATGATTATAAATTCAATAAATTTGATTATTATCTCGATTATTATTATTACCACTAATCGAACCGATTTCGGAACCGATTTTCTCTGGTTTATTTATTACTATCGAGATGGTTTGTCAGGAAATGTTGCTCGAAACGTTGTTATAGTGAATATGGAACGTGTAAGACAGAATAGGTCGTTATAAGCCAATATAGATGTTTTTATGTTCTTGGCCGTTGATATCAAATTAACTTTATACGATCCTTAAATTTTCGAACTTTTTAAATGCAAATTACAAAATTACTGTGTCCTAATGTTTTGGTTTATTCACCGTTATCAGAGAAATTAATTAATATTATTAATTTTGTTTCCATTATTAATATTTTAGGTGTGTTTTGGTTGAGTGTTTTAATGCAACTAAAAAACTAATAGACACCCCAAATGTAAACTAGTAGAAGCATTATACTCTTTGCCGATATATTGAGCTTTTTATATCATTGTTACACATTCTATAGGATACTCTCCGCAGTTTTCTTGTAGGTAAATAATGTCAGTTTTTCCTAAACTTTGTTGTGGACTCGGTTGTGAAAGAAAATATATACCGTGTGTGTAGTCGCGGGCTAGGCATGGGAAGAAGAATTACAACATTGCGCGTGCCAGCTGGCTGAAATGAAATAACAGAGCTGGAATGCTCCATCGACGGACGAATTTACGGCTGACGGTGTTGTCAAATCTCTCGCACTATGTACATGCCTAATGGGAAATTACACGCACGGTATAAAAAAAAACTAAAGAAAAAACATCCAACCTGTCTGGCATTCGAACACACGATCTTTATTGTAAGGCAAAACTTTAGACACTGTATCATCACACATTACTTCAAAAATGGAATGTCTGTAATATGTACCTTTCGAGAATCATATTTCAACGCATTATACCGGGTGCTACAGGCGAGTGGCTCCCCCCCCCCCCCTCTATATTTCCTTTATTTTTTAACTACCTGTAAAAATGGATTTTTGGACACAAAAAACGGTATGAGACCATTTCAGGTTTACCCGGAAATTACCGTAACTTTCGATTTTTAAATGGAACAACCTGTATATATTTACTAGTGATGCAACGATTCTTACTTTTATGATTACGATTTCGATTACGATTATCATTAGTGATAATCGCCGATTACGAATACGATTACGATTATCTAGAAAACTTTGTTAAATTTTATAGTATAACAATAAAAAGCAATTGTTTTTATTAAAACTATTTTATTATTAATTACTAAAAGCAACCACTTGTTATATAAAGTCAGCTTACTATTAATGTTCTCAAATTAAGGGATTAAGTTAAATAATGTAAATGAAGATGCCCCACTTAAAAATCTTGGTAGATAAAATAAAACTGAATTGGAAATTATTACCACTCAAGCCAAGATTGTGCAAAAACCCACCTTCTTTAGAAAAAGACGACCCACTGGGTACTTAAGTGGGTATTTCTGGGTAATTGTGGTTTATACTGGGTTTTTATGAAAACAAATTTCCCGTCTAATTTCCCACCTTTCATTCGGCGTTGCTTTGACAATATAGCGTGTGACAACATCTGGACTGTGTTGGATATATTCTCACATTCTCAGTTATGAAAACCTAGTAAATATGTGCGGTTTTTTTTTAAAATTGCATAGTTGCATAGTTGTCCCACTTCTAGTGCCGCAGTAGAAATAATTTTTCCTACATTTGGAGCAAACTAAGGAATAAGCTTGGAGCTGAAAAGGCGTCAAAACTATTTAAGATTTAGACATTTAAATAAAACATAAATATCTTTTCAAAAGATATTTATCTTTTACCTTTCACATTCCAGTTTGAGGAATTTTTTAAAAGTCATTGTTATTTGTTTCATGTTTTTATTTGTCTCAAGTTTATTATTTACTTGTTTTATTGTTTACTAATATACTGACACGTTACATTTTTGTTATTGTTTTGTTCAAGTATTTATGAGGCAAAAATATAATTTTTTATATAATTGCTTCTTTTTTCCTGCAAAAAAAAAACGAAAATCAAACAAAAACCCAGATGGGTTATTCTAAAATCAAAAACCCACAAAAACCACCCATTTTTATGCCAACCCTGGGCAAGCATGTAAC
Source organism: Rutpela maculata (assembly GCA_936432065.2). Lineage (NCBI taxonomy): Eukaryota > Metazoa > Arthropoda > Insecta > Coleoptera > Cerambycidae > Rutpela > Rutpela maculata. The sequence continues at coordinate 49,241,131 of OW386291.2, read as the reverse complement.
CATATAAAACAAAAATCAATAATTAATTGTAGGATTGTTCGACCCAACCTATTTCTCCTAGCAGTGGCGGTCTGGCCAGGTCGGCTAGTCGGCAAATGCCGACTGGGCCCTAGGGTCGCGTCTAATGAGGGGCCATGCTTATCAAAAAAAAATTTGGTACGGGAAAATTTTTTTTTAGATTTCTCTTTCTCTGCACGTTAAAAAATTTTTTTCCGGATTTCTCTCCCCCGGTCATCAAAAATTTTTTTCGGATTTCTTCCCCCTGCTCATTGGAAAAATTTTGGGACGAACAAAATTTTTTTCGGATTTTTTTCCCCCGCTCATCAAAAAAATTTTGGGACGGCGACGTGTAGATACATGCGAAGCAAAAATATTCAAATCGCTGACGAACTGAGTTTGAATGATCGCTGACGAACTCAGTTTGAATGTTTATTGTAAAATGCTTACTAATCCCTAGACACCCAGACCGCTACTGTCTCCTAGTTGTTTGTATGACAACAAGCAGTGGAAAACAACCTCTCTGATGGAACACTGGAAGCCTTCAGTGCAAAATATTTATGTGCGATGGATTTTAAGCAAAGAAAGGTTATATTTTTCTTTCCAGTGTCGAATCGTATCTTCCATATTAGACGACGCAGCGTAGAAATTAAAAACCACAAATCGTAAATAATCGTTTGCAATAATCGGCGATTACGATTAATCGTAAAATGCCACTATCGGCGATTACGATTAATTTCAATCGTAATCGTTGCATCACTAATATTTACATATTTGTATTCAAGACAACATTCTGAGTATACCATGAGATTTTCGCGAATTTTTAAGTCGATGTTCAGTTTTTTTTAAGCGTGTTAAGACATTCTTCTAGAGTGCTCTGGAATACCAAATGTTGTTCTACGGCCGGTAAAATCCAAGGGAAAAATATAATATTTCCTTTAATTTCATTAATAACTATTTACGAAGCCTCCAAAATTGAACAAATCACTTTGTTATCGAAAACTATTTTTTTCAACTGGGAAGATGTGGCTAATAGTATTCAATAAAGTATAGAGTTTTTTCATCGATATCCATTTCAAATCTGTGCTATTTGTTTTTCTATTATATTAAATTTATTTAAAAATAAAAAATCACTTTCAAAATAATTTTTATTGATATATAGTAGATACAACGAATTGAAATTTTATAATTTGATAAATTGTAAATTACATAATTTCAGTTCATTGTATTTCAGTTAATAATGAAAATATTTTCATAAACTCCAAAACCTATTGTTGTATTTTTATGAAAAGTAAAATGTATATGGCAAAAAAAAATACATTTTCGCAAATACTTTTTCAAAATTTTTCTGAGGTCGTTAGAGGAGTGCTTCTCTAGATGTTAGTTCCCATATTTCATATGGGTCCCATGCGCCACAGACGAGAAAAAAATTATTGAAATTTTACCAGCCGCCACTGTCCACCACTAATAATATTTAAAGCCAAAAATATCTGAAATGAGTGGCTTCCTAAAACAGAAATATTTTCAAGAAAGTCTATGCTCCAATGACTGAATGAAGTCAGACATATTCCGTAACTACTTTGAAAAAAGTTTGATTTCTTCTCTTGGTGACAGTCGTCCAGTTATAATAATCTATGATGGCCATAGCACTCATGTGACTACCAATATCATAGAACTTGCAATCAGGGAACAAATTACCATCTTAAAACTGCCCCCGCATACAAACCATTTGTTACAGCCACTTAACTTGGCAGTATTTAAGCCTCTAAAGGATATGTGGGATGCTAAATTGGTATCCTGACAACGTAAGAATGCGAGGTATAAAGTTCCAAAGGTGCAGTTTTCTACTATGGTGGCACAAACTTGCATAGATTTGAAGATTGATGATATTAGTGGCTTTAAGAAAGCAGGTACGGTACCTTTCAATGATGAAGTAATTCCAGAAGATAAATTTGAACCTTTGAACCTGCGTTATTACGTTGGAAACAGCAGAAGGCAGTCATCAACCCGCAACCACCTTTTTACGATCATGGCCAACCAAATGCAGAAGGTGAGCAGCCGTTAGTCAATTTAAATGAACAGCCAGTTGCCCCCGAACATATGCAGCCAAATGCAGACGGTGAACAACTATTAGTTGTTTTAAGTGGACAACAACCTCCTTTCGATTATAGGCAGCCAAATGCACAAGCTGGACAACTGCTAGAAGATTTAAATGAACAACCACCTAATCCTGTTCCATCAACTTCTTACTCTCTGCAAGTATCCTTTGAAGATCTTCTGCAGACAATTAGGCAAACAAAACAACCCCTAGCTAAAAAAAAAAAACAAGAATTGCTCCTGGTTCTGAAGTCATTACGTCACCGGAAGCTGTGGCCAGAATGTAAGCAATAGAGAAAGAGAAAGCTTCAAAGAAGAAGGAAAAAGCTTTGAATAAGATGAAGAGAGATTCAAAGAAGAAGAGAACTTAAAAAAACCAAGACAGACTAAGAAACCCATGACGCCACCGGCTAGTTCATCAAATGATGAAGAAGAACTTTCTTACATTGACACTGACGATGACATGGACGCTGAAAGCGATCTTAATGAAGTTGAAGATGAAAATCAAGAACAATCAAGCACAGGAACATACATAGACAAATGAATAATTGCCAAATATAGCACCAAGAAAACAACACGACATTATGTAGGACATGCTTCATTTAACTATTTAAGTATCAATGTCTTACTGACTTTTATCATTTTCAGGTTACCAACAAAATTAATAACGATGAATGGACCGTAAAATTCACAAAACGTAATCACGGCAAACTTTTTTGGCCAGAATTGGAAGATGTAGATAATATAACTAACATAGATATTATTAAGGTTTTGCCCTCCGATTAAAGAACTTATATCTAGATACATAATGGCATTGATTTATTTGTCGCTGAAAGACTCACAATCTAAGACACTTCTTCCCATAAGTTGCTGATTGGCCCATCGGCGTATTCGCGGCCGCTCGTGCACGATCGGCTTCAGTTCGATTATCATAATGTCAGTTGACAGTTCGGCCATTAATGTCAATAAATGTTTTTCGTGTTCTCCGACCAAAACTGGTGAAAAAGTAATTTTATTTTAAGTTGTGATTTGCTTAATACCTAAATAATATTCTCTATTCATATTTACACAGTTTAGTGACAATATATTTTGTGCAAATAAATAGTGAGGTGCTGTGCCGTTTGCAGAAAGCAGTTTAGAAAAGAAGAAAATCGATCGTTCCATAGTCGTAACATGATGAAGTTCAGTTTACAGTTATAAAGTAAATAGCAATTAAATTTTAATATCCTTTCAATACATATTTATCTTACTGTTTTATCTTACTGTAATATCGTATACCTACATCACGTCGTGTAAAGAGCCGGTAATGCAGGAATTGCAATAATTCATTTTAATGAAAATATTTACCATTCTACACATTTTCTACACACACAACGCCACTGTTGCCTATGGGATGTGATGTTCATCTATCCATTTTAATTTACATATAATGTTACTATGTTAGGAGCAAACAAGGTATATAGTGAAAAGATAGCCTGTTATGTATCTAGATATAAGTTCTTTAATCGGAGGTTTTGCCTGATCCAAAATTAGATCGTCCTGGAGATGCTTGGACTTTCGACTTTGACTTTCATAAATTTGACATTAACCTTACTTAATCACATGAGAATATATTATGGACTTTATGTTTCTGTTATTTGAAATGTAAATATAATATTTTCAGTTTATTGAGAATGTTTAATGAAATATTTTTTAATGTTTTGAACTTTTCTCTCGATTCCTAGTGCAATATAGTTTGTAACTTTTGAACAAACCAATTAATTTCAAATCTGCAAAGTGCAAAAAATAGTAAAAATTGTAATTAAAACGATCTTGCCTCCTTAACAATTTCAGTAGATTTCATGATTCTTTAACAGTCAAATACGCACTTGCCCCTAAATTCGGGGTAAGTGCGCACTCCTGTCATTTTTTTTTAAAGTGTGGTTGTAGTGCGTTAGCCGTTGATTAGGGTTTATTTATTTATAGATTTGTTCACCCAATGTACCAACAAAGAAATACTCAAAATTTTAAAACTATATGATAAAACATAAATCCCACAATTGTCAACAAATAATGTCAACTGTCCAAAAACCGGTGTGCACTTGCTCCACTTTACCTACCACTTATTTAGTCCCTTCAAATTAGTCAAAAAATCGTTGTTTTATGGAAAATATTTCCACAGTTATGAGACTTGTAAACAGTGAAGTATTTGGGTTGTCTGAACATGATTTTCACCCCCCGCACTTCTAAAAAAGAAGTATATACATATATATGAATTTTAGCGTTTTTTTCGCCTTTTTATCTATTTTGAGGAAAAATTGTGCATTTTGGTCGAGATTTTGGTGAAAAATATCAAGAGAGTAAAGTTGTAGAGCATAAAATTTTCTGTAAATTTTGCCTCTACTTTTATGAGCCAAAATTATGTATTTTTATGAAAAATTACATAACAAAAATTATTATATTATTATTATTCTATACAGGAATAGAATGTATTTTTTTGCCAAAATTTAATTACGCATCTATAATAATAATTATTATCATAATAATTATGCTGATCAATAATATTGCATTAGTTTTTCAACAAAAAAAAAAAATGCCTAATATGATTTCTCGAAAAATCGACCCTTTTCTTCTTAATAAAAATACACGCCACTGACTGAAATAAGTTTTGTTTTACTGAAAAAGAAATATTAAAGATCTTTGATACCGATCCAAATTTGGTTGAAATTGGCCAATAACTGAGTTACTGAAATGGGCCACACTGTATATAAATATTAAAAATTTAAAGAAACTTAACATAAATACTAAAAGCAACTGGGGAACAACTAGACAAACAAGGAAACCTTATATAACATGTCTAAAGCCAATAGTTTTGGAGAGAACAAAAAATCACTGGAAGCAAGATTTCCTGAGATTTCCTCGGACTTCCTCGGATTTCCTTCAGATTTCCTAAGATTTCTTGGGATTTCCTCGGACTTCCCCGGACTTCCTCGGACTTCCTCGGACTTCCCCGGACTTCCTTGGGACTTCCTCGGACTTCCTTCTAGGTGTACACCAGATTTCCTTCGCGGTTGACCTCGGGGGGTTATATGGGGGTGGAGAGAAAAATTGACACGGTAGAAAAAATTTTTTTTGCCAAATTTGGTTTCAGCGCATCAAAATACATAGGAAATGATGTTTGATTGTAAAGACAGAATATTTTTCTTTTTTTGTCGGCCAGTGTCGAGGGGTCAACCGCGAAGGAAATCTGGTGTACACCTAGAAGGAAGTCCGGGGAAGTCCGAGGAAGTCCCAAGGAAGTTCGGATAAGTCCGAGGAAGTCCGAGGAAGTTCGAGGAAATCCGAGGAAGTCCGAGGAAGTCCGGGGAAGTCCGAGGAAATCCCAAGAAATCTTAGGAAATCTGAAGGAAATCCGAGGAAGTCCGAGGAAGTCCGAGAAAATCTCAGGAAATCTTGCTTTCAATTATTTTTTGTTCTCTCCAAAACTATGGGCTTTAGACATGTTATATAAGGTTTCTTTGTTTGTCTAGTTGTTCCCCAGTTGCTTTTAGTATTTATGTTAAGTTTCTTAAATTTTTTAATATTTATATACAGTGTGGCCCATTTCAAGTGGAAACACCTTCGTAACTCAGTTATTGGCCAATTTCAACCAAATTTGGATCGGTATCAAAGATCTTTAATATTTCTTTTTCAGTAAAACAAAACTTATTTCAGTCAGTGGCGTGTATTTTTATTAAGAAAAAAAGGGTCGATTTTTCGAGAAATCATATTAGGCATTTTTTCTTTGTTGAAAAACTAATGCAATATTATTGATCAGCGTAATTATTATGATAATAATTATTATTATAGATGCGTAATTAAATTTTGGCAAAAAAGTACATTCTATTCCTGTATAGAATAATAATAATATAATAATTTTTTTTATGTAATTTTTCATAAAAATGCATAATTTTGGCTCATAAAAGTAGAGACAAAATTTACAGAAAATTTTATGCTCTACAACTTTACTCTCTTGATATTTTTCACCAAAATCTCGGCCAAAATGCACAATTTTTTCTCAAAATAGATAAAAAGGCGAAAAAACGCTAAAATTCATATATATGTATATACTTTTTTAGAAGTGCGGGGGGGTGAATATCATGTTCAGACAACCCAAATACTTCACTATTTACAAGTCTCATAACTGTGGAAATATTTTCCATAAAACAGCTGACTAATTTGAAGGGATTAAATAAGTGGTAGGTAAAGTGGAGCAAGTGCACACCGGTTTTTGGACAGTTGACATTATTTGTTGACAATTGTGGGATTTATGTTTTATCACATAGTTTTAAAATTTTGAGTATTTCTTTGTTGGTACATTGGGCGAACAAATCTATAAATAAATAAACCCTAATCAACGGCCAACGCACTACAACCACACTTGATAAATGATAGGAGGGCCTTACCCCGAATTTAGGGGCAAGTGCGTATTTGACTGTTAAAGAATCATGAAATCTACTGAAATTGATAGGAGGCAAGATCGTTTTAATTACAATTTTTACTATTTTTTGCACTTTGCAGATTTGAAATTAATTGATTTGTTCAAAAGTTACAAACTATATTGTACGAGGAATCGAGAGAAAAGTTCAAAACATTAAAAAAATATTTCATTAAACATTCTCAATAAACTGAAAATATTATATTTATATTTCAAATAACAGAAACATAAAGTCCATAATATATTTTCATGTGATTAAGTAAACTTAATGTTAAATTTATGGAAGTCAAAGTCGAAAGTCCAAGCATCTCCAGGAAGATCTAATTTTGGATCAGGCAAAACCTTAATAATATCTATGTTAGTTATATTATCTACATCTTCCAATTCTGGCCAAAAAAGTTTACCGTGATTAAGTTTTGTGAATTTTACGATCCATTATTAATTTTGTTGGTAACCTGAAAATGATAAAAGTCAGTAAGATATTGATACTTAAATAGTTAAATGAAGCAATACTTGTTCTACATAATGTCGTGTTGTTTTCTTGGTGCTATATTTGACAATTATCCATTTGTCTATGTATGTTCCTGGGCTTGATTGTTCTTGATTTTCATCTTCAACTTCATTAAGATCGCTTTCAGCGTCCATGTCATCGTCAGTGTCAACGTAAGAAAGTTCTTCTTCATCATTTGATGAACTAGCCGGTAGCGTCATGGGTTTCTTAGTCTGTCTTGGTTTTTTGAAGTTCTCTTCTTCTTTGAATCTCTCTTCATCTTATTCAAAGCTTTTTCCTTCTTCTTTGAAGCTTTCTTTTTCTCTATTGCTTACATTCTGGCCACAGCTTCCGGTGACGTAATGACTTCAGCACCAGAAGGTTCGAATTTATCTTCTGGAATTACTTCATCATTGAAAGGTACCATACCTGCTTTCTTAAAGCCACTAATAATTGCATCAATCTTCAAATCTCTGCAAGTTTCTGCCACCATAGTAGAAAACTGCACCTTTGGAACTTTATACCTCGCATTCTTACGTTGTCAGGATACCAATTTAGCATCCTTTAGAGGCTTAAATACTGCCAAGTCAAGTGGCTGTAACAAATGGCTTGTATGCGGGGGCAGTTTTAAGATGGTAATTTGTTCCCTGATTGCAAGTTCTATGATATTGGTAGTCACATGAGTGCTATGGCCATCATAGATTATTAGAACTGGACGACTGTCACCAAGAGAAGAAATCAAACTTTTTTCAAAGTAGTTACGGAATATGTCTGACTCCATCCAGCCATTGGAGCATAGACTTTCTTGGAAATATTTCTGTTTTAGGAAGCCATTCATTTCAGATATTTTTGGCCATATACATTTTACTTTCATAAAAATACAACAATAGGTTTTGGAGTTTATGAAAATATTTTCATTATTAACTGAAATACAATGAACTGAAATTTTGTAATTTACATTTTATCAAATTATAAAATTTCAATTCGTTGTATCTACTATATATCAATAAAAATTATTTTGAAAGTGATTTTTTATTTTTAAATAAATTTAATATAATAGAAAAACAAATAGCACAGATTTGAAATGGATATCGATGAAAAAACTCTATACTTTATTGAACACTATGAGCCACATCTTCCCAGTTGAAAAAAAAAAAGTTTTCGATAACAAAGTGATTTGTTCAATTTTGGAGGCTTCGTAAATAGTTATTAATGAAATTAAAGGAAATATTATATTTTTCCCTTGGATTTTACCTGCCGTAGAACAACATTTGGTATTCCAAAGCACTCTAGAAGAATGTCTTAACACGCTTAAAAAAAACTGAACATCGACTTAAAAATTCGCGAAAATCTCATGGTATACTCAGAATGTTGTCTTGAATACAAATATGTAAATATTAGTGATGCAACGATTACGATTGAGATTAATCGTAATCGCCGATTATTAGCATTTTACGATTAATCGTAATCGCCGATTAATGCAAACGATTATTTACGATTTGTGGTTTTTAATTTCTACGCTGCGTCGTCTAATATGGAAGATACGATTCGACACTGGAAAGAAAAATATAACCTTTCTTTGCTTAAAATCCATCGCACATAAATATTTTGCACTGAAGGCTTCCAATGTTCCATCAGAGAAGTTGTTTTCCACTGCTTGTTGTCATACAAACAACTAGGAGACAGTGGCGGTCTGGGTGTCTAGGGATTAGTCGGCATTTTACAATAAACATTCAAACTCAGTTCGTCAGCGATTTGAATATTTTTGCTTCGCATGTATCTAAACGTCGTCCCAATTTTTTTTTGATGAGCGGGGGAGAGAAATCCGGAAAAAAATTTTTTTAACGTGCAGAGAAGGAGAAATCAAAAAAAAATTTTTCCCGTACCAAATTTTTTTTGATAAGCATGGCCCCTCATTAGACGCGACCCTAGGGCCCAGTCGGCATTTGCCGACTGGCCGACCTGACCAGACCGCCACTGCTAGGAGAAATAGGTTGGGTCGAACAATCCTACATTTAATTATTGATTTTTGTTTTATATGGTTACATGCTTGCCCAGGGTTGGCACAAAAATGGGTGGTTTTGTGGGTTTTTGATTTTAGAAAAACCAATCTGGGTTTTTGTTTGATTTTCGTTTTTTTTGCAGGAAAAAAAAAGCAATTATATAAGAAATTATATTTTTGCCTCACAAATACTTGAACAAAACAATAATAAAAATGTAACGTGTCAGTATATTAGTAAACAATAAAACAAGTAAATAATAAACTTGAGACAAATAAAAACATGAAACAAATAACAAAAACTTTAAAAAAATTCCTCAAACTGGAATGTGAAAGGCAAAAGATGAATATCTTTTGAAAAGATATTTATGTTTTATTTAAATGTCTGAATCTTAACTAGTTTTGACTCCTTTTCATTCCAAGCTTATTCCTTAGTTTGTTCCAAATATGGCCGAATGTAGGAAAAATTATTTCTACTGCGGCACTGGAAGTGGGACAACTATGCAACTATGCAATTAGAAAAAAAAAACGCACATATTTACTAGGTTTTCATAACTGAGAATGTGAGAATATATCCAACACAGTCCAGATGTTGTCACACGCTATATTGTCAAAGCAACGCCGAATGAAAGGTGGGAAATTAGACGGGAAATTTGTTTTTATAAAAACCCAGTATAAACCACAATTACCCAGAGAAACCCACCAAAAACCCACCTAAGTACCCAGTGGGTCGTCTTTTTCTAAAGAAGATGGGTTTTTGCACAATCTTGGCTTGAGTGGTAATAATTTCCAATTCAGTTTTATTTTATCTACCAAGATTTTTAAGTGGGGTGTAATTTACATTATTTAACTTAATCCCTTAATTTGAGAACATCAATAGTAAACTGACTTTATATAACAAGTAGTTGCTTTTAGTAATTAATAATAAAATAGTTTTAATAAAAACAATTGCTTTTTATTGTTATACTATAAAATTTAACAAAGTTTTCTAGATAATCGTAATCGTATTCGTAATCGTAAAAGTAAGAATCGTTGCATCACTAGTAAATATATACAGGTTGCTCCATTTAAAAATCGAAAGTTACGGTAATTTCCGGGTAAACCGGAAATGGTCTCATACCGTTTTTTGTGTCCAAAAATCCATTTTTACAGGTAGTTAAAAAATAAAGGAAATATAGAGGGGGGGGGGGAGCCACTCGCCTGTGGAACCCGGTATAATGCGTTGAAATATGATTCTCGAAAGGTACATATTACAGACATTCCATTTTTGAAGTAATGTGTGATGATACAGTGTCTGAAGTTTTGCCTTACAATAAAGATCGTGTGTTCGAATCCCAGACAGGTTGGATGTTTTTTCTTCAGTTTTTTTTTATATATATATATTTTCTTTCACAACCGAGTTCACAACAAAGTTTAGGAAAAACTGACATTATTTACCTACAAGAAAACTGCGGAGAGTATCCTATAGAATGTGTAACAATGATATAAAAAGCTCAATATATCGGCGAAGAGTATAATGCTTCCACTAGTTTACATTTGAGGTGTCTATTAGTTTTTTTAGTTGCATTAAAACACTCAACCAAAACACACCTAAAATATTAATAATGGAAAAAAAATTAATAATATTAATTAATTTCTCTGACAACGGCAAATAAACCAAAACATTGGTACGCAGTAATTTTGTAATTTGCATTTAAAAAGTTCGAAAATCTCAGGATCGTATAAAGTTAATTTGATTTCAACGGCCAAGAACATAAAAACATCTATATTGGCTTATAACGACCTATTCTGTCTTACACGTTCCATATTCACTATAACAACGTTTCGAACAACATTTCCTGACAAACAGACTCGATAGTAATAAATAAACCAGAGAAAATCGGTTCCGAGATCGGTTCGATTACTGGTAATAATAATAATCGAGATAACAATCAAATTTATTGAATTGATAATCATTAAGTTAAAAATGAGGTTAAAAATATAATTATGTTAATAATATATTTTTTTTATATTTTATAAATTAGTTTTAATTAATTTAAAGGTAAATTTTATAAATATTCAATTATAATATATATTTATGAAATTTTTAAACCTAATAAAATTAATTATGTCATTAAGAAAATTGATTATAAAAAACCGCTGACCAAGGAATCACTAATTCCACATCCAGATTTTCTATCCAAGTCTCTCACAACGAAAAAATTTTGTATATGGAAATATTTGTTTATGGAACTTTAATAATATAATATTTTAAATCCTCCACCCGAAAAACCCATAAAACGATACCCCACATCGGTAGTGGGGTGGGGGTGGTGATAGGGGGTAGTGGGGGGTGGATGACGTAAAAAATATTTTGAGGTTTTAGGTTCTTGTACACAGTACACACACTAAATCACAATCTTTTCTCATCCCCTTTAATAATGTGGTGGGGGTGGTAATGGGGGTGGCTAATGCCAAAAATTTTTTGAGACCTTAGCTTCTCTTGTATATACTGAATACCAATTTTATGGACTCTTACCTGCTTCATTTACCTATTTATCCCCATTTACCCCAATTTACCCCCCCCAACCCTTCGACGGAACAAGATGAAAATATAATCTTGTTTCAGATCTCGTTAAAATACATATGTGTAGTAAATTTCAAGTCAATATCTTAAACGGTTCCAGAGTAAACGTGCGCACAAAAAATGTTACAGAAGACCGACAGACAGACCGACAGAATTTTTTTTCACTCAAACTTAAAATCTCGACGTTTCATGACATTCTAAGCCTTTTTGAACAATAAAAATTTTTAAAAATTTTTTTGTCGTTACTATACTTCCACTGGACGTGGAAGTAAATCAAAAAATGGAACTTCGGAAGAAATCTGGGAATATCAAGGAAATCTAAGGAAATTCCAGGAAATCCGAGGAAATCTGGAGGAAATCCGAGGAAGTCCCAGGAAGTCCGAGGAAGTCCCAGGAAGTCCGAGGAAGTCCGAGGAAGTCCGGGGAAGTCCCAGGAAGTCCCAGGAAATCTTAGGAAATCTGAAGGAAGTCCGAGGAAGTCCCAGGAAATCCGAGGAAATCCCAGGAAGTCTCGAGGAAGTCCGAGGAAATCTGTGTAATCTTCGTCAAAGAGGAAATCTGGTGTACAAAATTTTGGGCGCGGTTGGCCCCTCGGCCAGTGTAATCAATGAAAAAACAAAAATATCTATATATACCAATGATCCGTCTCAATCAATTCCCTATAAACCACTGATGGAAAGAAAGAAGGAAAGTTCACTTCATGTAAAGGCTGCTTGAACCTCCGGGTTGGTCTCGTCTGATTGAGGTTTTCTATTTTATTCGAGAAAAAATCTTATCCGACAAGCCCTCGCAAGCCTAGCACCGGAAAACCGGAAAAGGAAGTGTTTTTTCCGGTTTTAGGGTAGTGGGTGAAGGAGTAGGTCGGGAAATATTGCTACCAATCTTTACTTATCTTATTCAAATTGACAAAACAAACCCATCCGACAAATCCTCGTAAGCCTAGCAGCGGAAAATCGGAGAAGGGGGTGATTTTTCATATTTGGGGGTTGTGGGTGAAGGGTACGTCGGGAAATATTATCACCATCATGTTTTCCACCTCGAAAACGGGGGGGGGGGGGGGGGGAAGATGTCTTGTGGTCCACTCACTGAACTTTTGGACTTTTTGCCTTTTTCTGGTTTATCTCAAGGGACTTTATAATTAAATATCCTCGAAACCCTCGACTTTAGGGGGTTAAACCCATTGAGACTTTTAATCATCATAGTTTGAAGTACAACATACTCCAGTTTTATAACATTTTACTGAAACCACTTTTTACATAGGTTCAGATACGTGATATTTCACCCATATACAGGGTCATTCACGGAAAGCGGGTATTAGACGTTTCTTGGGATCTGTCGAGTTTAGAAATTTGAAAATTGGTATGAGGGGGTTTTTGGATATGGCGGATCCAACGAAAATATTTTCATGCTTGTGCTACTTCCGCTTATACCGGATGTAGCACCTAACTTTGTTATTTTAAATGGAACACCCTATATTTTATTGCATATTTCGATTCCTCATTAAATTTTAGCTTAGGTTTATGTAATAACATACCCTTAAACATACCGGAGATTTTTGACGGTTCCCACCCTTCAGGAAGAAAATCGATATCTTCTATCATGTAGCCGAGGAAATTTTCTTTTCAAACTCTTACAAGTATCCTATGACCTAACTAAAAGTTCTCTTATGTTTTCACAATATCATACAGAGTATTTTATTTTCACAGTCTAACATTGTTTTAGTTCAAACGTCAAAAAGTCATTTTTTTCAAATGGAACCCCCTGTATATTTTCACAGAATCTAACAGAGGATTCAATTCTGCATCGATTGATATTACCATTCCCTATACCTATCTCTCTTCGTTTTCTTATTATGGACGAATATTTGTTAAACGTACAAACAAAATCAGCACTGTTTGTTAGTAGGCAATACAAGTCTTAACTTGGTTCCTTTTTTATCATAAACGAGAATAATCATGTAGATAATTGATAATCATTTGTTTATTATCAAGATGATAGCTTCAAAAACGAGAGATTAGATTTATAACAAATACTTTGGGACAAAAATTTACAAAATTAATGAACACTGAATATTAATATTTAATGCAGCAACTGTTCAAAATGCCCATTCGCATGCCCATGCCCATTTCGGATTCAAAGCCAATATCTTGGAATTCACGGCACTTACAGTGGCTTGGCTAATTTCATGGGGATTTATTTGTTAAAATGTAGCCCGTTCTCTGTTCTTTGGATCTTCTTTGGTAGTAGCAGGGGTGGCATAAACAATATTTTTAAAACCCCAAAGGTCCAAAGTCTAAGGGGGTCAAATCAGGGGACCTTGCTGGCCATGTCCAAGGTCCTCGGTAGCCAAACCCTCTATCTTCGAACGTCGCTACTAATTCGTCATAAACTTCCTGTGGACCGCAACCACTGATTTGAAAATACATAGAATTATAAATATTTAGGGGCAAATTATCAATAAACGAGCAGTAACGCAAAATCTTCACATATTTATTGCTTAAATTCTCCTGTAGATATGATACTATCAAAAATATTGTTTATGCCACCCCGGTTACTACCAAAGAAGATTCAAAGAAGAGAATACGGACTGCATTTCAGTAAATAAATCCCCACGAAATTCGCCGAGCCATTGTAAGTGCCATAAATTCCAGGATATTGGCTTGTTTGGAGCAAAATGGAGAGCATTTTGAACAGTTGCTGCATTAAATATTTATATTCAAAGTGTTCATTAATTTTGTAAATTTTTGTGCCAAAGTATTTGTTATAAATCTAATCTCTCGTTTTTGAAGCTGTCAAAAACAAATGATTATCAATTATCTACATGATTATTCTCGTTTATGATAAAAAAGGAACCAAGTTATGACTTGTATTGTCTACTAACAAACAGTGCTGATTTTGTTTGTACGTTTTACAAACATTCGTCCATAATAAGAAAACAAAGAGAGATAGGTATAGGGAATGGCAATATCAATCGATGCAGAATTCAATCCTCTATTAGATTCTGTGAAAATATACAGTGAGTTCCATTTGAAAAAAATGACTTTTTGACGTTCGAACTAAAACAATGTTCGACCGTGAAAATAAATCAATACTCTGTATGATATTGTGAAAACATAAGAGAACTTTTAGTTAGGTCATAGGATACTTGTAAGAGTTTGAAAAGAAAATTTCCTAATCGGCTACATGATAGAAGATATCGATTTTTTTTTCGAAAGGTGGGAATCGTCAAAAATCTCCAAAAATATTAATTATCTCGAAAACCGGTATGTTTAAGAGTATGTCATGGTACATAAACCTAAGCTAAAATTTTATGAGGAATCGAAATATGCAATAAAATACAGGATGTTCCATTTAAAATAACAAAGTTAGGTGCTACATCCGGTATAAGCGGAAGTAGCACAAGCATTTTCGTTGGATCCGCCATATCCAAAAACCCCTCATACAAATTTTCAAATTTCTAAACTCGACAGATCCGAAGAAACGTCTAATACCCGCTTTCCGTGAATGACCGTGTATACATAAATACATACATAAGATTTCTGAATATAAAAAAAAACCATTGAAAAATCTAAAAAAATTGAACAGAGTGTTATGAATGATTTAGAAAATCGTATTAATGAACCCCCAACTCCCCCTAGTTATAAGTAATATGCTGTATTTAATGATGAGTAAAATAAATATAGTGAAAGAAGATGGAATGGAAAATCATATTTAAATAACCATATTACTTACATTTCTGCTTTCATGACTCTTATTTCGGCGTCGTTCAAACATTAATTCATTTTTATGTACCCCACGCACATAAATGCGTCAACAGTTGGTAGATTATCACTGTGTGCATTTACATAACCTTTTTCACACCATTTTCCCATCAGAAAGGTAACCAAATAATGTTAAACTGATTATGAAACGTTAATATTAACTTCGAAATCGTAGCTCACGCCATGTGCTTTGTTTGATTTCTGCAAGAAGATTTAAAATAGATGCTTCCGCAAGTACGGCAGAGTCGAAAAATCGAGTCCGAGATAAGTTCAGATTCTGATTCCACTACGCCCAAAACGTAGTAAAAAGTGATTTTCAGCATAACAGCTCTGCACGCGCGCGCATTTGTGTGCTTGCGTATGTCTGTCTGTTTGTGAAATTTTCTTTCGTTTGGCTTCTGCAAAAATCATGTAAGATGCCTCATCTCGTTTTTTTTCTATTTTTACACATGAAAATAATAGTTTAAAAAATGAAGAGATGAAAAATATGTAAACAGCTTTAGTTAAAAAAAGTCATGAAAATCGTTGCAGGGGAAATCACTATCGGATTGTAGGGAAAACACACCTGCAGTTTAAAATGTATACCGGGTGTCCCAGAATGACGTTAATGGGTGATATCTCCCTTATTTGAAAAGATCAAAATATAAATAAAAAACTGTAAAATACGTGAAAGACTCCGTCTGATAACACCCCCCGGAATCACTTTTTATTACACCAAATCATAATTTTATTTTTTTCACCCCTTTTCGTCGTCTATTTCGACTCGGAGGGGGGTGGGGGTGGTAATAGAAGTGGCTAATGCTAAAAAAAAATTTAGACTTAGCTTCTCTTATATAATATACTACACACCAATTTTATGGACTCTTACTTGCTTGATTTACCTATTTACCATTTACCCCAATTTACCCTCAACCCTTCAAGATAATGAGATCAAAATATAATCTATTTCCAGATCCCGATAATATACATACGTGTGCCAAATTTCAAGTCAATATCTGAAACCAGAGTAATCGTGCGCACAAAAAAAAGTTACAGAACGACAAAACGACAGACCGACAGACATAATTTTTTTTTTGCTCAAACTTAAAATCTCGACGTTTCATGACATTCTAAGCCTATTTGAACAATAAAAATTTTATTTTTTTTTTTGCGTTACTATACTTCTACTGGATGTGAAAGTAAAACTGCATATTAGCAAATAGTTTTTTATTATTCTTGCAACACATTGTCCAGTGTGAAAAGTAACTATTGACAGTTGACAAATGTCAAATAGTTGGAGCGGTTTACAAAATAACTTGCATAAGTGGAAGAAACAATATTATTATGTACCATGTTGTAGCGATGGGGTCACCAATTTATAGATATACAGTGTGTCCCAGGATAGATGTAACAAGAGGTGTAATGGACCAAAAATTTTGGAATTTTGGAATGGTATTTAGGCATTGAGTCCTGTTTGTTGTAAAACTGAAGTATACCAAAAATGACTTGATTTTGTGTTCTACAGGGTGTTTTATAAGCAAAGTTAAAAATCACCACTAATAAAGTACCTTTATTTTTCAAAATATGAAAAAATTTCACTAAGAAAAGTTATTTAGAATGCAATTTTATACCTCTGTACCAAATTTCAGGAATATAAAATTATTTTTTTGAATCTTCCCATTTTTTGTAGATATGTCAATAATAAATGATAAATGTGTATCCACTGCTTTTCTCGTAGCCTTCTTTTAGCTTCTACATAGCTTTAAATATTAATTCACAAAAAATAATTTCTATGCAGTTTTAATTGAATGGTTCAAAATAAAATACTAATTTATTGAAAAAGTGGGAAGTTTCAAAAAAATAATTTTATATTCCTGAAATTTGGTATAGAGGTATAAAATTGCATTCTAAAGAACTTTTCTTAGAGGAATTTATTCATATTTTGAAAAATAAAGGTACTTTATTAGTGGTGATTTTTACAACTTTGCTTATAAAACACCCTGTAGAACACCAAATCAAGTCATTTTTGGCATACTTTAGTTTTACAACAAGCAGGACTCAATCCCTAAATACCATTCAAAAATTCCAAAATTCCAAAATTTTTGGTCCATTACACCTCTTGTTACATCTATCCTGGGACACACTGTATGTATTATTTGTCTCTGTAATAGCTATAATAAATTTTAAAAATCCATTTTGTTTATGAATATATATTCAGTTTTCTTTGGTATAAAATTAACATTTTAACACTGTAAAATAAATATTGTTATTTAAAAAATTATATTCTGTTATTATATATTTTTTGTTTTTCTCCTCTTCTTGGTTACCGCTGCTAGACTTCAGAGTGGGCGAGTCGCACATATCTTCTTACTAGAGTAAACGAGTCGCTACACATACCCCCTCCGTTAAAAGAACAATCAATCAATCAAAGTATCGATGGCAAAACGTACTTTCTTAATAGGTGGTACAGTGACAATCGCATTTGTCTGTCAGTAAATATGCTGGTTTAATTCTATCAACATTTACTGTGACGGGTTTAGTTCTTTTAACGGAGGGGATATGTGTAGCGACTCGCTTACTCTAGTAAGAAGATATGTGCGACTCGCCCACTCTGAAGTCTAGCAGCGGTAAACAAGAAAAGGAGAAAAACAAAAAATATATAATAATAACAGAATATAATTTTTAAAATAACAATATTTATTTTACAATGTTAAAATGTTAATTTTATAACAAAGAAAACTGAATATAAATTCATAAACAAAATGGATTTTTAAAATTTATTATAGATATTACAGAGACAAATAATACATATATCTATACATGTGCTAATATTAGACAATATTTGATTACCGGATAGAGTCTTTGACAGTTAAAAACTGCCAAATTGACTATGCCATTTTCAATATATTTCAATGCCATAATCGTGTTGAGAACACAAAAATTAGTCGAAAAACACTGTTTCTGCACTTTTATCTGAATGGGAAAAATGCCTCTCTTTTAACATTGTTCTTTGATACATAGTGTATGTAATTCCCTGATTAGTGTCTAGTTTCAAATCTCAAGGAAGTATTTGTGTGAAATAAATCCTTTAAGGAAGTCGATTTATGTTATAATAGTTGCCTAATATAGCAGTGACAACTACTCATTGATATGAAGAAAATTATTAATTATTTCAATTTAAAATTATACATACAAAGAAAAATGCATTTAACGTACCTATATTTATTACTTTCTTAGCACTCACAGCAGGAAGGATAAGTAAGATTCCAATTAGGTTCATTAAAAACAAATTGTTTGTCATCTTGGAAAGCACATTACAAACTCAAAATAAAACTTAACGAAAAGTTATTTTCTAACTTTCACTGTAAACTTAAATTTAAATTCCACAATCAATGCTTCGTAATGCCACATAAGTGAAATACATTAGAATCGTTAGTCTGTTTTTTATGAGTAACCTACTGTCCATAATAAGTTATCTAGTGTTAAGATATAAACCGGTATTCACTTTAAATAACAAGTAGGGCGTCGCGACGCGGATCGTAGACTGTTTCATTCCGTTCATAACAGGGTATCGTTCAGTCTATTTTTAAATACTTAGTTATAATGTCTGTGGTTATTAACAATGACACAGAGGTTTTTGACAGAATTTAATTATATTAATTTTAAATATTTCAAAAGAATTTTATTCAAAGAAATAAAAGAAACAATTATAGAAATATACGCACCTGTGGTCTATTTATTTAACGAAACTGAATTATTTTTATACAATAGCACGTGCTTTTAAGAGTTCGCATGTTTTACTACCAAAACAATAAAATCTATAATGGTATTTTTAAATAGGTTAGCATTAACTTATTTTGATGTTAAATATATGTAAATATTGATTTTTTAAATAATATTGAAAATGCATTAATAAACACTCAGTCATTCGTAGTTTCACCTAATGCTTACACATTCGTTCTGTAGGGGGCTCTAATTCGGTATGGCTGTCGTATCATCTGGAGGTAATTAAAACTCATGTAAAACTATATATTTTACAAACGTACCATACTACATACATACAAATAACTGATTTAAATAAAGTATGTCACAGAAGAATGAGTTGAAAAATTTTGTTGAAATTTTCAAAGGAGATAAGTTTTATTGCACAGTGGGACAGTATCTTCAAAATCCGATCAAAATTCAGAAACTTGCAAGGTGATCCGACTTTTAAATAGGCTGACATTTATGAGAAAAATGTTTAAAATAAAACAAATTGTGAAAGGAATTATTTTCCATTGTAGTACAGTCAATCAGTCATTTGACCCGTGAATAACTACCTACAAGGAATTTTTTGTTTGTATAATGTAGGGATGATTGCCTTAATCGTTAATTCATGTTTTCCTCAATAATATCGTTGCCGCTACGACCGCCATGTTGAAAAAATGGCGATCAAAATATGTTTTTCTCAATTATCTCCTTTACTGTTAGTTCTATCCTAAAATTAGGTATTACCAATATTGTAGAAAATGAACTTTCATGTAAACTAATTTTCCATATTGTCAATAAATAATTAATTTACTATTTACAGCCGTCAGAATGGTGAAAATTTTTGCTTCGCTGCAGATTCTTGTAAATATCTCTGCTCCCGTTACATCTACATAGAAATTAGTTATTACCAATATTGTAGATCATAAAATTTACTATAATATCTGCCTGAACAATTTTGTTACACGATCAATTGTTTAAAGACTATAGCAGTTCGAAGTTTGAAAAGTTTCTTGAATTTCGGAAAAATGTCTGCTCCGTTGTTCAGACGTTATTAATACTTACTATTAATTTTGTGTAATCAATGAAATTGACTCACATTAGTGTATTTTTTTTTAATAATTTATTTATTTATTATTATGACAAGTCTGCAGCTTTCACAAGCCAATTACAGACTGTACAATGTACTTAACCTAACCTAAACCAACTTAATCTTGATAAGACATAACATGTATTAGAGCGAAATAATAAATTATTATAGACACGTTAGTTAAGTGCTTACAAAATTTCTATTTCATTCTGAACATTAAGTAGTCCATTTTTTAATTTATTTGTGAATAGTATAGGAAATAGCGTGCAAATTCGACGACGAGTGGTTACCGTCTGCCGGTCGGTATAGTGGAGTGCTCGCGTTGACAAAAGTCGCTTAGTTTTTGTTCCCGTTGGCACTTTTAGAGAAAAATGTATGACCTCGCCAGATATGTAGCTGACACCCTGTAGATTAGAAATCCACTTGTCGTAAAAAAATCGTAATGAATATAAGGTCACAAATCAAAATTTTCTAACTAATCACACCACGTGATAGAGCCAATCATGAAGCATATTTTATCCAAAAATCATTAAATTCTCTGTAGAATTTCTATTTTTAAAATAAATAAATAAATGATCTTTTACGTTGGCTTATATGGCAGTAAAAAACAAAAATCCTCATTTTCTCCGTTCGACTACAGCAGAAAATTAATTATTTTTCGAACACTTTTTCTTTCCCACGACGATATCTCCCAAACTATTATATTAATCAAAAAAAATTATTCTTTATAAAACATTCGCTATACTTTTCAGATTACTAAGGTTCTTAAATAAGATTTTTTGAGGATCTAATAACCGAGATATTTAATAATATGTAGTGTGATATCAATTTTCGAAGCATATCGGCGGCGTCACGTTCGCTGGAGATATTCGCCTATCCCACTACTTCAAAGCTGAGAAGAGAAGATGATCTATATTCTAGAACTTTATCATTTCGAAAAACAAACAGTTTTGACGGTTTGGTTTGGCACCGCAATTACTCTTCTAGTTTTACTAGCAAAATAAATATAGAACATTTAAGGAAAAAAATAGTAAAAGAGAAAGAAACTGAAAACAGTTCAGATGGATCCAGTGCCTGTCCATCAACTTCTTCAGGAGTGCCCTTGCGTAAAACTAATTTTTTTTATAGAGAAATGTATTTTTTGTCAAAAGGCATCAACAATAAATAGGGTCTCTCAAGTAATAACCACGTTTCATGTTTCTTAAGTCATAATAGAAAATGTTATATAACAATAAAAATAAAAGTGGAAAACGAAAAATCAGAAGAGATCTGGCATTTACCAAAATATGTAAAATTCTTGAGAAAGGTTTTTGAAAGCAAAAAGGGTATGGTATGAGAAGTATGAGAGGTATTTAGAATTGGACGGATGTAAGTCCAAAAGACAGATCATGTAGACTACTAAATACATTTACTGACAAAGGAAAGGAAAGGAAAGGAGAGGAAAGGAAAGGAAAATATACATATAGGTACATAAAAGAACGCTACTCGCACACTTAATTCAGTATTACGAACTTATACAAGTCGTTAGATATTTGATGTTTTAAAAATTCTTTTCTTTTAGAATGAGGCAGTAAGGTTTGTTCTTGTAAAAAAAAGAACATGCCATGCATCTATTTATGCTCCTGCATGGGGAAAAGTTCTGCAAGAACTCCTCGTTCAGAAGAAATAAAAAACTACTTAAAGTTGACTACACAATTCCTATACGTGTAAAAAATGTCTGTTTCTCTGGCGGTGCGACAAAGATCAAAGACACGCATAAGAATTGTGTAGTCAACTATATCAATAAAAATATATTTGAATTAGATGAAGAAAGTGCATAGTGTATATCTTTAATTGAGATTTAAATTTTGTTATATTATCTTTCATTTTTCATAACTTTTTTATTTTGATATGCATTCTGTTATTTGCCAACATTGCATTTTAAAATTAAGAAAATTTGAAAATCAATTGAAATATGTATACATTTATGCTATTAAACACAATATTATATAAATTAATAATTGGTACAAAATAAGTACAAATCAGATTCGGTTAGATTCACCTCGACAGTACTTCCTCATCACATATGACTATAAATTCCTTTCCGTGCAAGCGCAGATCTAGAAATTTCAATAATTTTTTCTCGTCTGTGGCGCATGGGAAATATGGGAAATAACATCTCGAGAAGCACTTCTCTAACGACCCCTAAAAAATTTTGAAAAAGCAGTTTGCGAAAAATTTTTTGAAAATTCGATTCCCCCCTCCCCATGTCTAGGGACTCCTGTTTAAAATTATTTTTTTTGTCATATGCACTTTACTTTTCATAAAAATACAGCAACACGTTCTGAAGTTTATGAAAATATTTTCATTACTATCTGAGATACAACGAATTGAAATTTTGTGATTTGTTAAATTGTAAATCACAAAATCACAAAATTTCGTTGTAATCTGAAATTTGGATTTGTACACGTCAATTTACCTATAGATGAAAAAGTAAAATAAATTAACTGAAAAGTTCACAGTCCTGTGTAGTATTCATTCACCGAAGTAGAACTTGGGTGCTCCCGGAGTTAGAGGGGGTTGTTGAAACAGAATAGCAGTGAGTGGGGGCTCGAAGCCGTAAACAATTTCAATCCGCCGATAAGCTTCGAAAATTGACATCACGCTACACATTATTAAATATCTTGGTTATTAGATAATCAAAAAATCTGATTTAAGAACCATTGTAATCTGAAATATGTAACAAACATTTTATAAAGAATTTTTTTTTTGATAAATATAATAGTTTGGGAGATATCGTCGTGGTAAAGAAAAAGTGTAAATAATTAATTTTCAGCTGTAGTCGAACGGAGAAAATGAGGATTTTTGTTTTTTACTGCCATATAAGCCTATGTAAAAGTTCGTTTCTTTATTTATTTTAAAAATAGAAATTCTACAGAGAATTTAATGATTTTTGAATAAGATATGCTTCATGATTAGCTCTATCACGTGGTATAGTTAGTTAAAAAATTTTGATTTGTGCCCTTATATAACGGGCTGAAAGATCGAAATTAAATTGCACTCCACTAGTAATCGAAGAGAGAGTTCTCTCTGGAACTTTATGGTATGGTGGGGGGATAGGAAGGGGGGCATTTATTTTTAAATCGAATGATTATCGATATCTGTCCGCATAGGTAGTTAGTATATGTACTTCACATACCCTAATTACGCTGGCAGACGAAACTTCCGAACGGCGCGCGCGCTAACCGGAAAAAGAAACTAAACATTGTTTCCCCCCACCCTATCCCCCCACCATACCAAAAAGTTCCAGAGAGAAAAAAAATTTGTATTTATATGGTCTCTTCGATTACCGACTGGCAGACGGTAACCACTCGTCGTCGAATTTGCACGCTATTTCCTAGAATAGAACATTCCATTTGTATCTCTGAATACGTTTAGATATCGTTGCCGTTGTGATGAATTATAGCTCTTTGCCATTCTCACAGGAAGTGACTTTAGTTCTTAGTTTCTAGTTGGTATAATGTATGAAAAAGTTCTTTGAAAATGTGTTCTTTCATCTGCCACGTCGATTATTATTTTATTTGAGGTGGTTACGTCATACGAAAGATTATGTAGAAATTTATACAAATAAACAATGTCAAAGTAAGTTTTTCTGCTATTTAGTGTCAATAGTGTCATTAAATTATAATTAGTAAGTTGGTCTAAATAAGAACCTCTCATGCAAAATGAAATTAATATATTTTATACATTTTTTCTGTACATTTTCTAACATTTGTATGTATCTGGTATAGAGAGGACTCCAAACCGTGGAGCAATAATCTAGTTTTGATCATACAAAGGAGGAATATAACATTAAAATAGTTTTTCGCACTTAAATGATTTGCAGTTGCGTAAGATAAAACCTAAATTTGTATAGCACTTATTTGAAATATTTATCACATGGTCATTAAATGTAAGTTTCGATTCGAACATCACACCCAGATCAATTTTGGTATAAACTCTTTCCAAATTTTCGTTTCCAAATTTCTTATTTATAATGAAGCATATATTCGCATAACGTGAAAGTCATTACCTTGCATTTATCGACATTAAAAGGCAGCTGATTCTTTTGTTTTTATGTCATCTTGTAAAAGCAAACAATCCCGAAAATCACATATTTAAATATTTTCATATCATCAGCGAAAAGGCTAACTGATGAATGTTTAACGGTATCTACGGTATCATTAATTAAAATTAAAAATAGAAGTGGGCCTAGATTTGAGCCCTGCGGAACTCCTGAATCTGATATGTAGTAAGTCGACTCAAAATTATTGATCATGTCATATTGCTGTCAGTTTATAAGTAGACATAAATGTTATTAAATCACTAGAGATGGAGAATTTTTTAAGCTTATTTAGCAATATGCCATGGTCAACTTTGTCAAATGCCTTAGCAAAGTATGTAATGTATTGTATCCTAATTTTTCCACTTTTCACAGATCTGTCAACACAACAATTATTCTTCAAAATAAATATCTTGTACATCTGGTTACATTATTGTTAAAAAATATTATTTTGGTTATTCAGCAGATAACTTTCAAAGAGACCATTCGTTCCTTCCATATACCAATGTTCTAAGCCTAAAAGCTACAATTTAAGAAAGAAAAAATCTTAACGTGACGAAATGGAAGTTTTTTATAGCTTTAAAAACTTTTCAAAAATCTCGTCTTTTTTAAGAAAGATAATAAATATCTTTATTTGTAATTTTTCATAACAGATTACATCTATAATATCTATAAGTTCACCAGTTTTTATTAAAAATAGATTGATTATTTTTTTAGTAATTTTGGTTCACGTGAAATTAGAAATTTTCGTGGTTTCTATTTTTTTGCAAAAAAAAACCAAAATGGCTGATAGGATTTAGACCTAGATAGTTTTGTTCATCATTTGTTTGCAAACATTTTGATTATCAGATTTGGGGTGATCCGGTGAACAGAACCCGAGATATTAAAAAAGAACGAGACAAAAACACGTTTTTCAAAATTAATACTCAATTTACAAAATACGGTCACTTCCAAAATTAGACAAAATTTCACTGTGCCTGCCTGATAGCATACAGATTGCCCCTCCCCCACATAATTGTTGAAATCATACTTTTAATGTTCAATTTTATTCGGACGAATTCGGTGAATTATGGACATCATCAAAT
The DNA here is from genome assembly GCA_936432065.2 of Rutpela maculata. Lineage (NCBI taxonomy): Eukaryota > Metazoa > Arthropoda > Insecta > Coleoptera > Cerambycidae > Rutpela > Rutpela maculata. Next base: position 49,215,783 of record OW386291.2, on the reverse strand, counting down.
GATCGAAAAAATCTTGCCCGCCATCATATTTGTGGGACAAAATGCGTGTGCCACTTGAACAAATATGACAAAGGACCGACGTAGTTAGACTTAAATCATTAATGTTGAAACTTTTTGTATTAACAGTTTATGGTATAGAATGCAAGAAAAACGTAATCTCTTTTACATATGGACCAATCAATTGGTGTCATCACAGTGCACTTTCTTTGTCATATACTTTTAGGATGCCCTGTATGACTTTGTAAAGTGTAAGTATGGTACTGTGAACGTTTCTAAAACCAACTGGTTGCATGGTAATTAGGCCTTTTTATTTATTACTCTACTACTCTGCTTCTAATTTAATTACAAGGAGAGAAAAGAGATTCATTTAAAAATTAAATACTCCTTTTTAAAGTATAATTTATAATTAATATATTTTGAGGGCATAACGGACCTGCTCTATAGCTTCTCAAGTTTATTGCTAACTTGGGACTTCAATTCTCGCTTACAGAGAAATAATTTTTTACTGCAAATTATCCTTAAGAAATATTTCGATTCCGCCGTGAGCTGTTAAGACTTCGTCCCCTTTTTTAAAGCAAATCTATAACTATCGATTTTAGAAAGTTATTGAGGGTAGCTGGATGGTGGTAAACAAACATTCAAATATGTATCCGTTACGTCGTAAAAGAAATTAAAGAAGTTTCAGCTTAAACACCCACAAGTGCAGCAGCTTTATTGAAAAATTTAAAAGATAGGCTAATAGTCAAAATGATCAATTAAGTCTCAATTAAATATTCGGATTATAAAATGTCGTGCTTGATTTGAAGAGACTATAAGTTTATATTTGAAATTGATCTATTTATTTAGCAAATTACTTGAAATTATGTTATATCTGTCATTCTAAAAAGGGTAGTAGATCACAGAAATGTTCATGCCAGCTCTTTTTTGGTACAGGAGCGTAGGGCAGGCCCCCAAATGTGTAAGAAATATGACTTGTAAATGTAAAAAAACAGCCACAAGAAAGCCATAGGTTTACGCATGGGGATTAAAGGGATTGCTTAATTTATCGCCAAAAATCATGAATCCAGACTCCCATTCATTTTGGCTGGTAAGAGAAGGCGCTACGTTCTCCCAATTTTGAAAAAAAAGTCAGGTAAAAAAAAATGATAAGTTTGTGAATGGCAATGAGGAACTTGGTAAGTATGAACCTACTGAGTGTGAAAATATATAAAAGTGATACGAGAGCCTTGCCATTCACGATAATTGATGGCGTACCAGAATTCTCTACAGCATATATTGTGTACTTGTGTAATTCATGAATATCATAAAGGACCCCGCACACAATACATGGGTTTTGCGGCTCCGGTCAAATTTCGTGAAACTCTAGAAAATAGTAGTTCTCAGTGAGTAGAAAAAAAGTCTAAATGGGCGCGAAGCTCGAAACCCCATTGGTTCCGTGATAAGATCAGCTGAAGTCCTAGAAACCATCCCTACCAAACCACAAGCGGGCTAACCCACCTAACCCTGGGAACAGTGAGTTTAGTCGCTTGTTTTTTTTGAAATTATTGAATTCCATACCACAAGCTGCATAATCCACCTAACCACCAACCCCTTAACCCACCTAATCCCTAGAGGCCACCCCTACCAAATCACAAGTGCTATAAAAAAAAATATGTGACTATTATTCGGACCAATCTGTATGTATATTTTTTCACAGTAGCCTTTAAAGTAGCAACTTTATGCCCGGGGAAGGTACAGAAAGTTGTTATTTTAAAGGCTATACTGTGAAAAAAAAATAGTATACAATCCTCGGGAATAAAGAGAGACAGTCCATAACTCGTGTTTTTTACACGAGCTATGGACTGCCTTTCTCTTTATCGCCCTCGGGCGTAAATACACTATTATATGAAACGTAGCATATGCAGATACTTGAACACATGAAGTGTAGGTTATGTAGATATTTCTGTTATTATGCGAACGTTCGTATAATATTTTTATAATATTCCAAAGTATTATGACACAATAGGGGGTGGAGTTGGGAGTAGGTTGGTTTTTTAATAAAAAATGATTGTAAATAATAAGAGCAATCGAACTACCCCACTGCCAGGGTGTCCGAAGGGTGGGATCTGACTCCAGATTTATGATCACTATAATTCGAAAACCCTCTGGTACGAGCTTCGGCTGTTTTTTAGAGATATCGGATAATTGATCCATTTTGGAAGATCCTTGATTAATTTTAGGAAACAAATGACCAATTATGGGTAACCATATCGATAATCTGACCGCGGCTTCGAAAATTCTTGGTACGAGTATAGGCGGATTTTGAAACATGAAAACGGAATTTGAATGTTCGCGATTTTAAGCGAACAGAATATTTGCTGGTCGCAGCGTTCGAGCAGCTCTAGCTCAAAATCAGTATATTTTTGAGCTTGGCGTCCACTTAGACTTTTGTATTACTATTCCGAGTCATGTGGATTAGCCTACTGAGGTTATGTGGGTTAGGTGGTTTATCCCGCTTGTGGTGTGGAATTTAAGTATTTCAAGAAAAATAAGCGATTAAACTCGCTGTTCCCAGGATCAGGAGGCTTGGCCTACTCGTGGTTTGGTAGGGGTGGTTTCTAGGGATTAGTTTGGTGAAGGGGGGTGGGTGGTTAGGTGGTTTAGCCTTATAGTGGTGTGGAATTCAATTATTTCAAGAAAAATAAGCGATGAAACTCGCTGTTTTCAGGGTCAGATAGGTTAGCCTTCTTGTGGTTGGGTAGGGGTGGTCTCTAGGGATTAGGTGGGTTAGAGAGTTGGTGGTTAGGTGGGTTATGCCGCTTGTGGTATGGAATTCAATAATTTCAAAAAAAATAAGCGACTAAACTCACTGTTCCCAAGATTAGGTGGATTAGCCCACTTGTGGTTTGGTAGGGGTGGTTTCTAGGACTCAAGCTGGTCTTATCACGGAACCAATGGGATTTGGAGCTTCGCGCTCATTTAGACTTTTTTTCTACTCACTGAGAACCACTATTTTCCAGAGTTTCACGAAATTTGACCGGAGCCGGAAAACCCATGTATTGTGTGCGGGGTCCTTTACCACTAGTAAATATGAACTAAGTGCGAAAATGCATTTGCTATCTTTAAAAAGTGGAGCGAAGGTCTTGCCTTTCACGATAATTGATGGCGCATCGAAGCTTGCTACCGCATATACTCGTTTAATTCGATGAATACCACAAATTTACGACTGGCAATCAGAAACTCAGTAAGTATAATCTTCCTGAGTGCAAAAATATATTCGCCATCTTTGAAAAGATGGCGAAGGTTTTGCCTTTCACGATAATTGATGGCGTATAGGAGTTTCCTACCGCATATTCTAGTTACCCGTGTAATTCTATAAATATCATTACGACTGGCAATCGGAAACTTTGTAAGCATGAACCTCCTGAGCGCAAAGACACATTCGCCATCTTTGAAAAGTGGTGCGAGGGTCTTGCCTTTCACGATAATTGGTGGTGTATCGGAGCTTCCTACTGCAAATACTGGCTACCCGTGTAATTTGATAAATATCATAAATTTACAGGTGGCAGTCAGAACTACACCGGTAACCAATATATGCGGTAGAAAGCTCCGATACGCCATGAATTATCATTTTTTTACCTGACTTTTTCTCAAAATTGAGCGAACGTAGCGTAGCGCCTCCTTATACCATCCAAAATGAATGGCAGTGTGGATTCATGATTTTTGGGGGTAAATTAAGAAATCCCTCCAACCCTCGTGTGTAAACCCATGATTTGTTTGTGGCTGTTTTTTTTTTACTTTTACAAGTCATATTTTTTACACATTTGGAGTCCTGCCCTACGCCCGTGTATCAAAAATAAAGGGCTGGCATGATCATTTATGTGCTCTACTACCCCAAATTAACAACAATTCACATGTTTTGGACGTAAACTTATGACACACAATTAGTGGTCGGCGGGCTCCTGGTCTAATAGATCGCAGCTACGAAAACCAATTTTTTCATGTAAAAAAAGAATGGAAATTATTATATATTTATTGTACATAAAATTTATCTAAATAAGAAGTCAGATATAGTCAGATTGGTATAAATATAGGGTCGTTTGGATGATTTATTCATCACGTTTTAAGGAAGCTAACAGCTATGCAAACAAAGCAATAATGGCTTATGTCTCCCCTTATTATAATGATAAAAAACCTGTTACAGATTGTCTGACGAAGGGAGAAAAGTATATTTTGTATGGGTAAAGGCGCTTATCTTCCAGTGTTCTAAATACAAAGCAGCAAGTGACAGATTATATAACAATCTTATTAGTTAAAATATTCAATCTCCTTTTAATGCACTTTCTCTCCTCAGCCAATATAATAAACATTTTTGACTGTATTATTTTTTGGAAAAAACGAAAATTTTATTATGAACTTTGTGAGTGAACGTTTGAGTAGATTAACTTCGTACCCTTTGTTGTTTTTCCTCTGTTGCATACTATAATCTATAGTATAGAATAGAACAGAATGGAATAGAATGAAGTTTATTCACTAACAGATAATAATAATTACAAATGTAAATAATTATACAATGGTGTAAATAAACTTAATACTTCAAAAAGTGCCATACAGGCACTGTACATGAAGAACACAAACAAGTATAGACATATTAACTTAACAACTATAATGTGAAAACTATAAATACCTAAATATATAAATAAAAACATACAGTGCTGAGATTTTCACAATAATGAATATAGAAAATAAACATTTAGATGCACTGGAGGACCATAATATTATTATTAATTTAAAATAATGTATTGAGGTAAGGTTTGGGATTTACGATGTAATGAATTTCTTCCTTAGGGACTTCTAAAATGTATTTTTTTATTTAATGATCCTCTAATTTCGTTTGTTACTAAAAAAAGAAAATGTCCTGACGAGAAGAGTGTGTCCTTGTTTTTTTTCCTTTGCTGATCTTCAATAATTCCTTTTTTTTTTTTCGACATAGGTTAGTTGGAATAAATGATTTTCAGATTAGCGGTCGGATGTATGGCTAAGTGGCCTAATGCCAAAAATAAAGGGCGCATATCGGACTGACTAAAGGATAACGAATCTGGAGTTGATTTTTACCAAGAAAATATCAATGCGAAATGGGGGCAATCATAAATTATGTCTTACATTTGTTAAGAATATAGATAAATCTAATTTCAGCAATTTAACAATAATTGTATATACAGCGTGTCCCACTTAAGGAGTAGCCACCCCCGTAAAATTTTTATTTGCGAACCGGTTTTTATGTTCTTTTTTTCTTTTTAATTATGTAGATCTCGCAAAACGGCATTAGAAACGTACTATTAATTCTGGAACTGAAAGCCACGGGCATCTATGACCATTGTTTAAGAGCGCAATATTGAGAAATACTATTAGGGATTTTTTTTGGAATATTGGAATAGATTCTTATTCAGGACCACCTATATAGCTATTGTACCAATTTTTGTCGTGATAGTAATACAGGGTGGCTCAAAACATTGAAAATAAGTTTTTAAAATAAAGAAATTTAATGTAAAAGAACTCGTTACTTTTGTATTATTCATCGATACAATTATTATTATTATTTAAATTACTTCCACATTCAGTGGAAGTATAGTAACGACAAAAAAATTTTTAAAAATTTTTATTGTTCAAATAGGCTTAGAATGTCATGAAACGTCGAGATTTAAAGTTTGAGCGAAAAAAATTTTCTGTCTGTCTGTCTGTAACTTTTTTTGTGCGCACGTTTACTCAGGAATCGTTTGAGATATTGACTTGAAATTTGGTACACGTACGAAATCTAGGACTAGATTATATTTTCATCTGGTTCCGTCGAAGGGTTGGGGGTAAATTGGGGTAAATTTGGGGTAAATAGGTAAATCAAGCAGGTAAGAGTCCATAAAATTGGTATTTAGTATATATGAGAGAAGCTAAGGTCTCAAAAAAAATTTTGACATTAGCCACCCCCATTACTACCCCCACCCCATTATGAAAGGTGGTGAAAAAAATTAAAATTGTAATTTAGCGTGTATACAAGAACCTATGGCCTCAATTTTTTTTTACTTAATCCACCCCCACCCCCCAACCCTCTACACCACCACCCCAACCCCCACTATCGATGTGACATATTGTTTTATAGGTTTTTGGGGTAGGCGATTTCAAATAAAGTTACTTCGAGTAATATGAATTCGCAGTAGGTTTCCCCGAGTATTATGGATGCGCAGTAGCTTTCCTCGAGTACCATCGATGCTAGTAGTATGGATGCGCAGTAGGTTTCTTCGAGTATTTAGGATGCGCAGAGGCTTTTCTAGAGTACTATAAATGCGCAGTAGGTTACCTCAAGTAGTATGGATGCGCAGTAGGTTTCCCCGAGTATTATGGATGCGCAGTGGCTTTCCTTGAATACCACTGATGCGCAGTAGGTTACCTCAAGTGGTATGGATGCGCCGTGGGTTTTCTCGAGTAAAATGGATGCGCAGTGGGTTTCTTCAAGAAGTATGAATGCGTAGTGGCTTTCCTCTAGTAAATTGGATAAACAATGGGTTACCTCGGGTAGTATGGATGCGTAGTAGGTTTTATTGAGAAAAATGCTTGAAGTAGAGGCTCTACTTCTATCGTGTAGACCACGGCACAGAATGATTTTTTATATCTTTGTCATGCTATTTTCCGCGTATTACTTCTACATCCAGTTGAAGTATACTAACGCAAGAAAATTTTTTGAAAACTTTCCTTGTACGAATAGGCTTAGAATGTCATGAAACCTCAATATTTTAAGTTTGAATAAAATAAATTTGTATATCGCGTCGGTCTGTCTGTTAGTCTTGTATCTTTTTGATGCTCACGATTACTCCGGAACCGTTTAAGATATTGACTTAAAAATATGGCACACGTATGTATTTGAACGAGATCTGGAACTAGATTATATATCGATCTTATTCCGTTGCAGAGTTGAAGGTAAATGGGGGTAAATAGGCAAATAGGTAAATCAAGCAATTAGGAGTACATGAAATTGGCATTTAGTAAATATAAGAGGAGCTAAGGTCTCAAAAACATTTTTGGCAATAGCGACCCATTATTAAAGGGGGTGAAAAAAATATTGTGATTTAGTGTGTATACAGGAACCAGTCATCAAGAATCACCATCCTTAATACTGATGGGGTATATCATTTTATGGGTTTTTGGGGACACGATTTCAAGTATTATACTATTAAAGTTCCATAAACAACTAGTTCCACTTAGTGGAGTACAAATATAGTATTTTTGTTGTAAGAGACTTAGATAGGAAGTCTTGATGTTGAAGTAGTGATTCCTTAGGCAGCGGTTTTTTAATTTATTTCGAAACTTTATAAACAATTACCATACACATGTAAAAAATTTTTAGATTTTTAGATTTCTAAGAACCGGTACGGTTTGTGTTATTAAAACTTAGTAGGCGTGGAAAACAAAAAATGTCAGTTGAAAACTGGCTGTCACCGTCACTGTTTAACTAGCATCTTAGTTCTTTGATAAACGACTAAAACAACTTAGTTATTACGTATTATTATAAAGAATAATAATGGCTCATTATTCTTTACAAGAAAAAGTGGAAATTGTGTGATTCGTTGGCAAAGGAACACGAAGTTTTCATGGAGCTGCTGCAGAGCTTGATATGAAACATCCTGATCGTAAAATTCACCATAATACAGTTGTCAATATTAACAGTTTTTTTTTATCAAAATGGGACTATAAATGACCTCCCCAATCAACACAGAAATCGCGTGGTTTCAGGAAATCAAATAATTCTTGAATATTTTAATCAGAAGCCACGCTTCAGTTTATGGGGGCCAGTTTAAATTTAAATATGCCGAAAAACCGCATTTTTAGATGCTTGAAGAAAAATGGAAAGAAGCCTTTCAAACCCAAGAACCCTAGAAGTTGGTGATATGGAAAGAAGAATGGAATTCTGTTTGTGGTTGCAAGGCATGTGTTTAGAAAATCCTAATTTTCTGAAAAAAATATTATATACTGACGAAGCAACCTTCATCACAAACGACGTTGTGTCTTCACAAAATATTAGGATGTGGTGTGATGAAAATCCACATTGGGTGGTGGAATGCAAGAGACAATATTCCGCTAAGGTGAATGTCTGGTGCGGAATCATCAATGAAAAAATCATTGGACCTTAGTTTTTTAATGAAAATTTGAACGAGGCGGCGTTTCTCAGATTTTTATAGAATGAGTTTAGCAATAATATTTATAAACTATCTCTGGATTATCGGTATAATTTATATCCGAAGTTTGATGGAACAACAATTCATAATGCCGTTATGGTGAGGAATTGGTTAAACTTAAATTTTCCTAATTGTTGGATAGGGCGAAATAGTCCTTTAATATATTGGCCGCCGCGATTCCCAGACCTCACGCCGCTTGATTAATTTCTATGGGGGACAATTAAAAATAAGGTTTATAAATCAAAGTCACAAACAAGGGACGAACTTTACGATCGCATTAGAGTGGCTTGCCGCAATGTCACCAGACAAACCCTGAAGATAATAGTCGACAGAGAATTGAAAAGTGCATAATGGAAAGTGGTGGTCTAATTAAGATGCACAAAATTTATTTTCATTTGTAACCAATAAAATAATACAGAGAATAATATGTTCTTTAACTTTAAATTTTGTTATTTCAAAAATTTATTCTTAGTTTTATTGGACCACCCTGTATCACTATCACTACAAAAATTGGTACACTAGGTACTTAGGTGGCCCTGAATATGAATCTGTTCCAATATTCTAAAAAGAAATTCCTAATAATATATCCAATATTTAGCACTTAAATAATGGTCGTAGTTGGCCATGGCTTTGAATTCCGGAATGAGTAGAACTTGTTTTTAATGCCTTTTTGCGAGATCTACATAACTAAAAAAAATAAATAAATAAAAATCGATTAATTAATAAAAATTTTATGGAGGTGGCTAGTCCTTAAGTGGAACACACTCTATATGTGGAAAGAATCCCACTCTGCTATTATTCAGGACGCTTTGACAGACATTTTGTGATCTATGTATTACTCTAATTAGTTTCCCCTTTGCTGTATGGCACACCTGACAGCATCACGTCATTTACTGCGGTTCCCTATTAAGGTTGCCCTCTTAAGCTCTTTCCTAATGCTTTGGAGGGTGTCTTGTTCGCTTCTTGCCAACTGGTTTTCCCTGAACTATCAACTGTCAACTGTCAACATTGTCCTCTCTTCAGTTGATGTGACCAAATATAAGATGATTCGGGAGAATAGACTGCTGGCGAGTCGCATTGAGGAACGCATTTCTTGGTCGGTCGAGCCGTTTAGGAAATTCGTAACAAACGTTTCCAGATTCACATCTCGAAAGCATCAATACACTGCCTGCCTGCCTTCCTAACAGTTCGTGTCCCAGAGGCGAAATGAAAGATGGAGAAACCTAGGACATTATCTTTATGAGTTTAGTAATATTTCTATCACGCAACTGGCAAGTTACCGATCTTGCCGTCTGTATTCTTCGTCAATTCTCATATTTGCTGTTGCCGGTTATAGCGACTATAGCGACTCACTCACTGGAAATGAGAAGTTCCAAAAGCGAGAAGTTTCCATGGAGTCGCTAGGAAAAATAAAAACATTCGATATAAAAATATAATATCAATATACTAAAAAATACCAATATCACATAAAATATGAACATGTATTATAAACAAATATAAGTATATTTACTTCGATTTTAATTTTATTTATAGCGATAACGCCATACCGGTAGTGTCCAAAAGGAATTCAAAGTATAAATCTTGTTTACTACCTCGCAATCACCTAACCTCAGCGCGTCTATAAAGTTTTCATTTGCTTGGTCCATAATAATAATTTTCGTTTTGTTAAAGAACAATGTTAAAAAGGGCTTTTTTGGCCATTTACGCGGTGTGGCGGCCATTTTTTTTTTACTAATTTTGGGGTGCTGAATATGAATCTGTCATCTGAACTGGCGAAAGACACCAGGAAGAGAGTAAAAAACAACCCTTATTTGGGGGTAGCGTTGAAACTGATATTAGAACTTAGAATAAAGTTTTTGTTTAGTGCAGGAAATTCTTTCAAAATACTCAGTTTCGTTAGGTAAGTAGAAAAAGAAGCAAAAATTCCAAATTCATTTCTCCCTCCCCCTCGCTTTCCTCACCCTTCGCCACCCATAAGAACGGTGTAAGTTACAATATCTAATATACAGTTATTTATTTATTTTTAAGAAAACCAAAACTCCTCTCCAAATGGCTATTATCCGGTTACAATGTGATTACTTCTGAATACTCTTACATCCATCCCCACCAATTAAGGTGGCGGATTTTATCTTTTTAGAGTTTTTATTGGTTTTAATTACAAAAGAAATCCCCAATCACCCAGTTTGATGTTTTTTATCATAATAAGGTGATTTAGTCAATTCAGATGGATATTTCTCACACCTGAATATTTCTCACATTTTTGGGATGCATATCACTGTCCAGAAAATATTCCTCTTTTTTTTTATTAAAAAAGTCTTTAATTATTTAAATGACTTTTAGTTGGGAAAATGAGAATCTTCACTTAATGGCACCCAAATAAGGGTTATTTTTTAATGTGTTCCCGAGATTTTTCAATACCCCAAATTTAGTAAAAAAAAGATGACTTTCACACTTTACCACGGATGGGCCAAAAAGGCCTTTTTTAACATTGTTCCTTATACTTAAACCATATTCAGAGCTTATTGTACAAAAGTTGCCCAACAGGCGATACACTTATTCTTGATTGTTGCAGCTAGTAGTAGAATACTCGCAATCTTGGCTTTGATTTATTAATGATCATTAACTCGGCATCATGTTGCAGCTAAGGTGGTATCATTTTCAAACCTCAAGTTGGAAATCTTGACCCTCCAGTCCCTAGTCCTCCATTAGGTATTCATTATAGATAATAGAAAGGACCGGTAACAGAAAACTGTCCTGTCTGATGCTTTTGACAACTTTAAGTTTGTCGGAGTTAATAGTATGGACTATCACCAAAGCAAAGTGTTTCCCAATCTATGTTGTCTTAATTTTAAAGTAGTCTGCAAAAGAAAGGTACATAAGCACTATGTTCTTGTAGAAGAACTCACTACCGAGCATCTAGGTGACGCGACATCAATTTATTTTTAGAAGGGCGCCAGCCGCGTTCTGCCCCGTTCTTCCACTCCCAAGCGGGTTCGAGATAAGATATACTTCGATAGACGAGTAATTGGTCAGGGCTGCACTACCTCAGATTATTCACGACGCTCTCTCAAGACGTGATTTCAATTATTCACTGGCAATAAGGGCTTTACGTCTTTGGATTATTGCGATTTTTGCATTAAAAAATCCCTATCGAAGATTTCTTTCCGACGGGATTGGAATTTGACGTAATTTTGATCTGTTTATAAAGTAATAAGGGTTCTGACGTCTTTGGGTTTTTGCTATTTTTGCATAAAAAAATCCCTATCGAAGATTTCTCTCCCACGGGATTGGAATTTGACGTGATTTGTATCTATTCACCTTCTAATAATGGTCTCTACACTTAAAGATTTCTGGAGGAATCGGATTAAAAAAATCCCTATCAAGCTCCCGTAAGGCGACCAGAATACTGAGTATCAGACTTAAGGAATCATGAGATTCTGGTTAACTCAGTTGTTTAGGTCTTCCAAACGAAAACTCCAGGGGTTAAGACTAGCAACAAGTCTTTAGACCAATAAAATGCAATTAGTTCAAAGAATACCATTTATTTAATAAGTATAAAATAATACAGTGATTTTCTGCAAAATGATATAATGTGAAAGAATCACGCCTCTCCAACTAAGGCAAATTGTTTTTTAACCATACAAAGGAGAGCGTACGCTAACAATCGATTTGACAGACAAAATTCATTTAACCTCCTCAGGATTTAATGCATGCCTTTTAAAAAGAATTTAAAAATGTTGTATTTTGGTAATTATGGCTGACTGAAAATAAAATAATATAAAAATATTTTACTTAAAAATGTTGGTTCGCTTATGAATAGTTTAAAGGTCCCAGATCGTGATTTTATCATTCACGGGACGGAGTTCGACTATTACATGAGTTTAATAACTTTCGGCCAGTCTTACGATGTACTTGTCCCCATGCAGGTTCAATATAGGAAAAATGACAGCTAGTCGTTTTCGAACGACTTTTCGGCAAAATGAATTTTTGAGTCCTTTGTGCAAGAGGCCGTTTTCACTATAACTTTATTATTTGGAAAGCCCTGTATTTAGCTTTCCTACCATCGCTTTGTATTGATCATCTATCGCACTCGTCCAAATTATGAGTCGCTGAGTGAATCCAAACTCGTTTTATGCGAGAAACCAGCCTTGTGCATCTTCACTGACTTTCTGCCAATTTTTGCTTATAGGCGCCACGGAGCTTTTGCAAAATTAGTCGGTTTAGCCCTTTTGATGCTTCGATTTTCTTAAAGGACCACATACATATAGATTTAATAGGACCATTATCTCCTTCTAAAGGTTGTTCTTATATTCTTACTGTGATCGAACGTTTTACTAGTTGGCCCGAAGCTTATCCACTTCATGATATTACTGCAGAAATTGTAACGCGTACGTTATTTCAAAATTATGTTTGCTGATTCGGTGTCCCTGTCATAGTGACAACGGATCAGGGAGTTCAATTTGAATCGAAATTATTATAAGAATTTTCAAAATTTTTGGGATTTCATAGAATTCGTACGACACCATACCATCCTTTCTCTAACGGAGTGATAGAAAGGTTTAATAAATCTCTTAAAACTGCTCTGAGAGCTAAAGCTTCTGCACCACATTGGGTAGATGAACTTCCTGTCATACTGTTAGCTCTCAGGACAATCCCTAAAGACGATTTGCAATGTTCCTCCGAAGAACTCGTTTTTGGTCAAACTTTACGACTACCAGGTGAATATTTTATTAAATCATATACTTGTACGGATATTCCTTGTTTTATTACTAAATTACGTACTTCTTTTGATAACTTAACGTTCAATCCACCTTTTCACCATGTTAATTAGAAATCATTCGTCAATTCAGACATCTTGACTTGTAATTTTATTTTCGTTCGGAAAGAACGTTTTAAAAAATCTTTTACTCCGATGTATGATGGACCTTTTAAAGTGTTGTGCCCTAGAGATAAATTGGTTACTTTTGTTAAAGGAACTAAAACCGTCACAGTAAATGTTGATAGAATTAAACCAGCATATTTACTGACAGACAAATGCGATGTCACTATACCACCTATTAAAAAAGTACGTTTTGCCATCGATACTTTGGTTGATTGATTGTTCTTTTAACGGAGGGGGTATGTGTAGCGATTCACTTATTTTAGCAAGAAGATATGTGCGACTCGCCCGCTCGGAATCCATATAGCCGTAACCAAGAAAAGGACAGAAAAAACAAAATAATATAATAATATGTAATTACATTTTCAATGTATACATTTATTGAATGTTGAACTTTTTTATATCAATATACATTCATAAAACCATTTTATTTTATTGTACAGCCGAATCATAATATATACGAAGCTATAACATTGCATCGTTAAAATTGTATTGTCAATGCTTAGAGCAGGATATATAATGACTCTACCTAAATGGTCAACGTCGGTGGATAAATAAAACAGAAAAAATAAATTTCGTAACAATTTGGTGTTTCGTCAAATTTTTTACTTAGTTATGCCTCATGTCTTAATGAACTCATATTGTCCCTTTTGGGTTAACTTATGGCTTTGGAGTCTCTCAGACTCTTGAAAATGCCTTAAATGAATTTTTTACCTAAGTAGAATTTTTATTTTGTTTTCGACTTATGTCAATTCTGGTTGGTTCTACAACATTCTCAACATCTATCGTATTGTAGTCTTATTGGTTTAAGTTTATGCATTAAAATAATGTTAGCAGGAGAAAAACATTCTCGATTTTAGAAAGATGTATTTGATTTTGAATTATTTTTGACCAGCCAGAGTTTTACATTATTTAAAGCTATTTGAGCATTTTTATTTGTCTGGGAACTGACAAATATCAGAGTACACCAACATTGTGTCATCTGCTTTTGGATAATAATTGATTGCAATTTATTAAATTGTTAATAAATTTTGGGAACATAATGTGGACTAAAATTTTACCTTGAGGTACACCAATTTTTATTTTTGTATGATGCTGATTGTATCATCAACTTGCATTTGCTACCATCTATTTAATAGATATGACTCAAATAAGTAATATAAAGTAAATAGCTGAGTTAAGTAATTAATAATAAATATTAAATATTGCCATTTTCCTCAAGAAGTAACTATTAAAATGCCCCCTGAAGGAAAACTGTTACGGAACAGACCAGCGATGAAATATACTGATATTTAAATAAAATGTAGTCGAAGTTATATCCCGATGGTGTATTCAGATAAGGGGAATCTATTAATATAAATCTATAATTCATATTAAGTCATATTTGGGGCTCGCATGGGAGACCTCAGATTCAACAGTGCCTTTTCCATATCTTCTTTATAATATCATACGTGTATTTATGTGGTGACAGTTACTTTTATAGTAATAAAAGGATATTAAGAGAAAGCGAAACGGTGTAAATAGTAATAATTTTAAATGTAATGTTGAAACAAATCGGATAAAGTGAATAAGTGTACAAAGTATAAGATAAATGCAACACCACAACAATTTTAGCGACGACTTTGTAAAAAAATGCCGCCCAAGGAATCACTACTTCCACATCCAGAATTTCTATCTAAGTCACTCACAACGAAAAAATTTTGTATGTGGAAATAATTGTTTATGGAACTTTAATAATATAATATTTGAAATCGTCTACCACAGAAATCCATCAAACGATACCCCACATCGGTAGCGGGGTGGGAGTGGTGATAGGGGGCGGGGGGGTAGTGGGGGTAGTGGGGGTGGATGAAGTAAAAAAATATTTTGAGGTTTCTGGTTCTTCTACACATACTAAATCACATTTTTTGTCATCCCCTTTAATAAAGGAGTGGGGGTGGTAATGGCGGTGGCTAATGCCAAAAATTTTTTGAGATCTTAGCTTCTCTTGTATATACTAAATACCAATTTTATGGACTCTTACCTGCTTGGTTTACCTGTTTACCCCAAATTTACCCCAATTTACCCCCCAACCCTTCGACGGAACAAGATGAAAATAAAGTCTAGTTCCAGATCCCGTTAAAGTACATATGTGTACCAAATTTCAAGTCAATATCTTAAACGGTTCCAGAGTAAACGTTCGCACAAAAAAAGTTACAGGCCGACAGACAGACAGAAATTTGTTTCACTCAAACTTAAAATTCAACGTTTCATGACATTTTAAGCCTATCTGAACAATAAAAATTTTTTTTAATTAACAAAAATCCTGCCAAAAAATTTCGATCAGAAATTGTCTCTAATTTAAAGACATGTACTATAATTTTTCAAAACAGTGAGTTGTATAGATTGAAAATTATGAACCCTTTAGCTCCTATTCTCTATACTCTTCCGAAATTTCAAAAAAAAAAATAATCCTATACGATCGTAGCATCTTATATTAATATTCCCTCTTATGGGTTGTGCAAAGAATTAAGTCGCATCTTACCAAAAAGTCGCTGCCCAAGGAATCACTACTTCCACATCCAGATTTTCTGTCCAAGTTTCTCACAACGAAAGAATTTTGTATGTGGAAATAATTGTTTATTATGGAACTTAAATAATATAATATTTCAAATTGTCTACCAAAAAAAACCCATAGAACGATATACCACATCGGTAGTGGGGTGGGGGTGGTTATAGGGGGGTGGTAGTGGGGGTGGATGAAGTAAAAAAATATTTTGAATTTATTGGCTCTTGTACACATACCAAATCAGAATTTTCTTCATCCCCTTTAATAATGGGGGGTGGCTAATGACAAAAAATTTTTGAGACCTTTGCTTCTCTTGTATATACTAAATACTAATTTTATGGACTCTCGCCTGCTTGTTTTACCCCAATTCACCCTCAACCTTTCGACGAAATCAGATGAAAATATAATCTAGTTCCAGATCCCGTTAAAGTACATATGTGTACCAAATTTCAAGTCAATATCTTAAACGGTTCCAGAGAATTCGTGCGCACAAAAAAGTTACAGACCGACAGACAGACAGAAATTAATTTTGCTCAAACTTAGAATATCGATGTTTTATGACATTCTAAGCCTATCTGAACAATAAAAATTTTCAAAATTTTTTTGTCGTTACTATAAGTAATAGCCAATTTTAAATCTAAATATTCTACAAAAACTCTATTATTAAAAATATGCAAATTTTACGTTTCCCAATAACTCAAAATCAGTCACCTTCGATGTTAAAAGTGTATTTACGTCAGTCGTTAGTTTTAAATAATTACTTCCAGTTTAATGAATAATTTACTACACTAAAAATTTTAAAAAAGCTAACCGCCTACAAAAAATATCTCTAAAAAGTAAGAAATAAAATTTCACTTAGTTTTACAAATACCTGTCTATGTGTATCTATTAGTGGAAAGTAGCAAGGAACTGTACCTTATTACCAAATATCAATTTGAAGTCGGTGCAAAAAAAATTACTTATTAAAATGATATTTGGTAATAAGGTACAATTTCTTTCTACCTTCCACTAATAGGTAGATAGGTATTTGTAAAGCTGAGTGAAATTTTCTTTATTACTTTTTAGAAATATTTTCTTTATTTTTTTCAGCCTTATTAGTAGCTTCACATATTTCAAGGTCCCTGGATGATAAACAAATAATACATCAAAACCTCACTTTAGGTTTTTATAATAATTTATTTTTAGTCCACAGTACATAATATCAAATAGTCGTTTCCGATATTGTACCAGGTTTCACTTAAATCTACAAAAAATCGTCATCATTAACAGCATTGAAAACAACGACATGTAGTGGAAGACCAGACCCTCTGAATTCGACACCCTCTATACAACTCGCGAACACCCACCTAAAAAATAGGTAATCTGATGTAAAATAACCTGCTGAACTTGATTTTTGAATTCGCCCATTGATTTGAGATTGCCAAAAATGACCAAATTGGCAATTTTCTAAAAAAAATAAAAATTATGTGTTATTTTTTGTTTTTCATATAACACGTCATATATTTTTTATTTTACTTCAAAATTTTTAAATTTTTTTACATAATATTCTCTAACTATTCTTTGATATGTTGAAAGTAAAAAACTTTACCCAAAAAATAATTAGTTGGCAAAAAAAAAATAACAACTTTTCTTTGACGCAAAATCTTTAAAATTTGCAGAGTAAAATGTCCGATCGAGGTATCTTTTTTATTTTTAAAGTTAGGTGCCTACTATAAACGAAGAAAATGTTCCGAATGAACTAAATAAAATCTTTTATAAGAAGTTTTTTTTTGAAATTTTGCTCCCTTATCGAAACATTCTTTGATTGTTTCAGCGTCCGAATGAATGCGCGCTACTATGAGTCGGCCGCAATCGCATCTAGAGCTAAACGCAGACACGTGCCGGGTGATTATTATTTTCCAGTATCCATTTATGTTAAGTTGAAAGTGCTTGTTGTCTCAGTCCTTATATTTAGTGCGTTATAAACACATAGTTTGGCATAATAAATTATAATTACTCGGATAGGAAACAAGCTAAAAACGTACTCTTCGCCTGTTCACTGGATTTTTATATAATTGTTATACATTCAATAGGATACTTTTCTACGAAGGCGTAGAAGGGCCAATAAAAATTTTCACAAGTTTCAACCAAAATTCATTTTGATTGTTGCAATTTTAACTAAACGATTGTAACTTCGACCTACAATTGTAACTTCGGACTTACAATTGTAAATTCGACCTACAATTGTAACTTCGTACTTACAATTGTAACTTCGATCTACAATTGTAACTTCGTACTTACAATTGTAAGTACGAAGTTACAATTGTAAGTACGAAGTTACAATTGTAAGTACGAAGTTACAATTGTAAGTACGAAGTTACAATTGTAAGTACGAAGTTACAATTGTAGGTCGAACTTACAATTGTAGGTCGAAGTTACAATTGTAAGTACGAAGTTACAATTGTAAGTACGAAGTTACAATTGTAGGTCGAACTTACAATTGTAGGTCGAAGTTACAATTGTAAGTACGAAGTTACAATTGTAGGTCGAACTTACAATTGTAAGTCGTTTAGTTAAAATTGCAACAATCAAAATGAATTTTGGTTGAAACTTGTGAAAATTTTTATTGGCCCTTCTACGCCTTCGTACTTTTCGCAGTTTTTTGTAAATAATGTTACTTTTAGACATTTTTAATTTTATAGTACGATCTTAGTTGGTAAAAGACTTGGTAAAAAACTATACCAAATCCTATTTGGGTTTCGATTCCGAGTCAAAAGAACTACACCACCACTTTACACGTAAAAGAATGTAAATTTTTACATTATAAGACACGAGCTAAAATCATATTTCCACGGTTGTATATTATGAAATGTATATTTGTAAAATATATAAATATTTAGATATTAAAATGAAATATCATTTCACCAGATTTCTATTCAATTACAAAAACATAAAAATTAAAAATAACTCTATCTCTAACACTAATTTACTGTCCAAATTTCAGTACAATCGAAATTTTCTTTCTTCAGTTATCGTGCTTACAAGAAACGTGACGGACGGACAGACGGACATTTTGAAAGTTGTTCAGAATTCGTTCACTAACACAATGGTATGAAAATTGTTTGTCTGCGAGCGATATTTACGGTTTTAGAAATGTACCGATCAAATGCAAAATCCGATGACATTTCTGTGGCTCTAAAACAATATTTAGAATATAAAAATTTATTTTTATCACTAAATCCAGTTTACCATGCACAATGCAGAAGATCGTATACCCGAACTGCTTATAAAAGAAAATCAGAAATTGTAAATCCTAGTACAGAGAATACAAGTAAAAAGGGCATTTCAGCAATGTGCTATTTACAAGACAGCCTACCAAATTAAGTCCAGAATTCCAAATGTTTTAGATTTTGGATGGTACCTAAAGGAGGAAATCTTATTTCCAAAGATGATTTCAAAAAGCCCAAAACCCAATTTTATTGAGTTAACTCCATTTTGTAAATGTAAATTATATAACTGTACTACAAGCTGCAAGTGTAGCAAAGCAAACGTGCAATGTAACATAAGTTGTTTATGCGAAGGAAAATGTAATCTTTAGTACCCACTTGCTGTTATAATTAATGAAAATATATTTTTTAATGTGTATGTTTCGAGATTATCTACATAATTTTATAACATTTAATTGCAAATAGAAACTAAATAATCCGTAG
This sequence comes from Rutpela maculata, assembly GCA_936432065.2. Lineage (NCBI taxonomy): Eukaryota > Metazoa > Arthropoda > Insecta > Coleoptera > Cerambycidae > Rutpela > Rutpela maculata. The sequence continues at coordinate 49,196,463 of OW386291.2, read as the reverse complement.
ACTCACTTGATCGCTTAAACGACACCACAGATGGGCGACGTTAACAGAAGTTATGCTTTAAATTAATGCGGACGAGTTGCGCGGCGGCATTCAACAGCGTCATCTCGTTACATGAGCCGAATTTCAAAAAAATCTCTTTATAAAAAAGTTTGTTTAAAGTATATGGAACATTTTTCTCGTTTATTCTACAACTCTCTCTTTAAAAATAAAAAAGTTACCTCGATCGGGTGTTTTTCAATGCAAATTTTAAAAAACCGCGACAATAGAGGGTAACTATATTTTTTTTAGGCACTATATTATTAGTTACACTATATTCTTTACCGTCAGCCTGTCCAAGAATATTGGAGAGATAATGTGTAAAATATTGGTCTAAATCGGAAATAAAATAAAAAAGATATGATGTGTTATGTGCAAAACAAAAATTAACACATAATTTTAAAATTTTTCAAAAAATTTGCGAATTGACCGATTTGGCAATCTCAAATTAACGGGCGAACTCAAAAATCAAATCCAGAAGGTCATTTTACATAATATCATCTGTTTTTTAGGTGGGTGTTCGCGAGTTGTATAGACTACTTTTAAAATGCTTCCTACAGATTGGCTGCTCTCCGACTAATGAGTGAGAGCACTCTGTATAATTTGTTTGTAAAAGCAAATTGTTCAACGGACGAGTTTCTCAATAAAATCTCAGTTCGTGCTTTCCAGCATTAAAAAGAACTAGATTATATTTTGATGTTATTCCATTGAAGGGATGGGAGGAGGTAAATGGGGCTAAATAAGTAAAACCATCAAGGAAGAGTTCATAAAATTGGAAGGTTCCAATTTTTTTTGACATCAACTACCTCCGCTATCGCACCCATTGCGATTTTATGGGTTTTGGGGTAGACGATTTAAAATATTATATTAATAAAGTTCTATAAATCATTATTTCCATATAGAGGAGTGCAAATATAGTATCAACATTTGTAAGAGACTTGGATAGGAAATCTGGGTGTGGATGTGGTGATTGCTTAGGCAGCTATTTTCTCGTAACTTTTTCATCAATATATTGCAGGTAGATTTAGTGGTTGTAATTTTTTACCGATGAAAAATGGTAAATTATTTCCGTTCTTTGGGTGTGTAATTACTGATTATGTGTTTCATAGGTTTACAGTTAAGAATATCGTTTCTAAGATTATAAGCAAGATGAAAAGTAACATTATTGAAAATCACTTTTTTATGCGTATTTATTTACCTGTTTAAATAAAAATTCAAACAACGGCAGTGACAACTCTCGTAGTTGACCACTGAATATTAACAAAAATAAAAATTTGGTAGGAATTGGAGATTGTAGACAATGAATTGTTAGGGAGGCATAGAGATGGTGCATTGATGCTTTCGATATGTGCGTCTGGAGATGTTTGTTATGAAATTTCATCCAACCAAAGGTTCGATTCAGAGGAAGTATGCCACCCAAGGTGAATCCTTGTTGTATTTTCCCAGATTCTATCATTATTTTGACGAAATCAGCCGAAGAGAGGACAATACAGAACGGCTGATAGTTGATGGACGATCAGATGGCAAGAAGCGAAGACGATACCTTGCAAACTTTGGCCTGATATCGCTAAAGAGCTGATGTGTTAAGAGTTTGGTGAGGCTGTAGGAGAACCTTATACACGGCGTCTAAAGGACGCGACACCAATCTATTTCTTAAAGGGCGTTAGTCGCGTTCTCTCTTGTTCGTATGTGGTTTTCCACTCCCAGGCGGGATCTATATATATATTTATGTTTGACGGACGATAAAGGTAAAAGCTGTTCTTACCCTAGATTACTAACTGTCTTCTCTCTCAATGTGGCTTCTCAGGCGATGCACGTTAGCTTATTTATCTAACACATTTATCTAATGGATCTTGTACTTAGATATCTCAGAATCACTTCTATAAAAAATTGATTCGATCGGTGTATTGGTTGATATTGAATACTAAAAATAGTAACTTAAGTAATTTCAAATCAAAATTAAATATAATTAATCTTCCCATTAATAGGTGTCCCTAGGTATACCATTTAAGTGTTTAAATTTCTCATCTTTTTTCGATGCAAAGCATAGTAGTTAGTTGGTTCTTGTAGACCAGATAGATAGATTTTAAACGCCATAATTGATATATAGTTACATCGCCGCGTTGTATAGAATCTAACTCGAGATAGTATTTTGGAAATTAATAACACAGGTTTACAAAAGAGAAAAATGTCCGACCAACGGGATTCCATTACCGTGCCCCGAAGATTTTTGATGTGCAGAACACGATGCTGTAGTTCGTTTTGCGCCATCACGTCAGGATTTCAAGAAAACTTATCCTAAAAGTGCTAAAAATACCTTTTTCGTTCATGCACAAATTAATTCAGTCAATATTTTGGCCTGAATTTTGTTACTCGGAGGTTTTTGGGGTCGCTGATCACGAATCTGAAGTCACAATTTGATAATTTCTAAATCCAAGATGGCGAATCCAATAATGGCAGATGCTAAAATCCAGATATTTATCAAAATTTGAAGATTGTGGCCCAAAACTTATTACTCGGGGGTTTTTGGGGTCGCTTTAGTGAATTAATTTGGGCACGAACGAAGGCGAAAAAGGTATTTTTAGTACGTTAAGTTTTCTCGAAATCCTGATGTGATGGCTCAAAACGGACTACGGCATCGTGTTCAGCACGTCAAAAACCTTCGGTAATGGAATTCCATTGGTCGGACATCTTTTTTTTGGAAACCTGTGTAATTGGTCGTTGCATTATTAGATATAAATTCATGTTACTCTTTTATCCCTTCCCATAGCCCCTTTATATCTAATAATTGTGAAGTGCATCGTTGCATGATTTGGGTAAGTTAATTTCCAATTTACCACTTATATAGATTTACAGTCCAAATTTTAAAGTAGAAAATAACAAACATTTATTGGTTCCGTTCGAGCCTGACCATTAGTTAGATTTCGAGTTAGATTTATTCAGTTTAAAATATTGAAGTATTTTTAGTAGGAAATATCCTCTAGATCATAGTTTTTTATAGTTTATTCTTTTTCATAGTAGTTTTTCTTACATATAGTTTTTTTCTCTTAACAATTATTCATGTTAATTATTTAGTTATAATCACTAATATAGTTTATTCAAATTATTGGTAATAAGTAGTTTGTTTCTAGTTGATTTAGCGTTAGATAATAAGTACTGGTGGTCGTTGAAAATGGCACCAACAAAAAAGGAAAATCAACTTAATATGCTTGTGTCAAAAAAAGAACAATATTTTACTAGGGTACAAACATTATATGATTTAGGTCGAAATATTGATGATAATGCAAATTTGAATAATTTCCGGATTAGATTTAAATCTTTAAAGGACACCAAAGTGTCATTTTCGAAAATTATAGATGACATAAATACACTAGTTACGAGATAGATGATGATTACACACCCAATTACCAGGCTTTGGACACATTTGATGAATTATATTGTAATATTCTATCTATAGCAGAAAAGGCTCTTGAAAAACCAGAAATAAGATGGCGTCAGTAACAGTGCACGTTCTAGCATACCTAAAAATATACCTAAGTTACCAAAACTAGAACTGCCGGGGTTTTCAGGAAATCCTAAGAACTGGCCAACATTTTTTAAATGTTTTAAAAGTCTTATTCATGATAATAAATATTTGGATGACGTAGATTGGGTACATTGTTTAATTGGGAAATTAAGTGGCAAAGCTTTAACTGTTTGTTCTGGGGTTCCACCTGTAGGTGGTAATTATAATATTATCTGGCAGGCTTTAGTAGACAAATTTCAGGATAAACGTTTATTAGCAAGTACTTATTTAGATCAAATATTTGAACTGAGACCAGCCCAAGTATCCTCTGCTAATAGTTTAAATAACTTTTTGGAAAAATTTGATAGTGCCACAAGAGCTCTTAAAAAATTAGAAATTACTGATTTATTTGATTTCACTTTGTCATATTTAACTTTGAAAAAACTTGATCAGGAAACTAATCATTTATTTGAAAATTGCCATAGAGACTCAGCCAAACCGTCTTATTAGAAAATTGTTGATTTTGTTAAAGAACAAACAAAAATTCATTCTCGCACTTGTTCTTTTAGTAAGCCCTTCTTAAACAATATTAGTAACCCTAGGAGTAATAATGTAAGTAATAGTAGTAAACCTAAAACGACGCATAGTTTTGTTACTAATCATAATTACAATCAAACAAAATGTCCGATGTGTAATGCTAATACATGTTTAATTTCTAATTGTTCTAAATTTCTAGATCTTTCTCCTAATGAACGTTATAAGATAGTGAAAAATAGTGTGTTTAAATTGTTTAGGTTTTCATAAAATTTTATGATGTAAAAGTAAAATTAATTGTAAATTCTGTCAACTTAGACATCATTCGTTATTACATTTTAGTAAATCGTCTCGCGATAATTACTTCGATGCACAGCCTGCGTGCGAAACTGTAGTTGATATATGCCATCGAGTAGTGCGGTCGCCGCAAATCTCATAACCAGGCGGTCTCATCGCGACATCGAAATAAATATTTTGATAATTCTAATTCAAATTCTACATCATTGATGAGCATTTGTTAAACCAACATTTAGTATTAATAAAACTGTGTTATTATCCACCGCTATTGTTAATATTTTAGATCAAAATGGTGAAATACATAAAGCTAGATTTTTGTTAGATTCGGCTAGTCAGTCGCATTTTATTACGGTTAAATGTTGCCGGCGTTTGTGGTTACCCATTTTGAAAATGCATTCGACGGTGCGAGGCATTGGCGTAGCATCGTGTTTAACTAGTTTAATATAATTATTACTTCTTGTTTTGATCAAAACAAACGATATCCACTAGATACATTAGTAGTAGATAGTATAGCCGAAAGGTTACCATTCTCTGTAGTTGAAACTAATTCACTTAATTATATAAATAATATTCCGTTAGCTGATAGTAGTTTTCATATCCCAGGAGAGATTGATGGAATTATAGGTGCGGAATTATTCCCACATTTACTAGGACAAACGCGTATAGTAGGACCTCCGCATTTGTCTGTAGCTATTGGAACTAATTTAGGGTTTGTTTTAATGAGCACAGCACCTGTTATTTCAAACAGTGACATTCAACAAAATTTTTGTACAATTATAGATCCTCCACTTGAAAAATTAGTTAGTAAATTTTGAGAAATTGAGGAAATTCCACTTCAAACTTTTTAAAATCCAGACGATTTAGAATGTAAAAATATTTTTAAATCTACTTATAAACGCGATCCTTCTGGTCGGTATAGTGTAGCATTGCCTTTTAAAAGTAGTCCATCTAATCTAGGCGACTCATATTCGGTTGCATTTAGAAGATTTGTGCGTTAGAGAAAAAATTTAAACTTCTTGACGATTATAAAAATCAATATTCGGAAGTGATAAGTGGTTATATAGTACAGGGGCATATGTCGAAAATCTCTGAGAATTTTGTTTCACCTTCATATTATATACCACATCATGGTATTTTTAAATCAGAAAGTTCAAGTACACCTTTAAGAGGAGTGTTCGACGATAGTGCAAAAACAGATAGTTCATATTCTTTAAATTATTTATTGTACACTGGACTTAAATTACAATCCGACGTTTTGAGTATGTTTCTTAATTTTCGGTTGTGTGAAATAGCTCTTACCGCAGATATACGTCAAATGTATAGACAAATAACGCATTTTTTAAATGGTTCAGGATTACTGGAAGCGATGGCATTTAGAATATTTGCACACATTGCAGGCACGCGAAAGCTGGAATACTCCTTCTAATCCAATTAAAATTGGTACTATTCTTTTGGTACAAGAGCCTAATACCTCACCTTACAGTGGCCTTTAGGTCGTATTGTAAAATTGTTTCCTGGACGGGGCGGTGTGGTTAGAGTCGGCTCCGTAAAAACTAAAAATGGAATTTTTAAGCGCCCTGTAGTCAAATTGTGTCCATCGCCTACCCAGTAATTATTTAACAATCAAATAGTTAAATACTTTAGTTTTAGTGTCGTAGTAGTAATTAGTATAGTAAATAAATGACTAGCGCCTTATGTAGTCTAGGGAAAATATATACTTTTTGTGGTTCTTTACAAACCCGGTTTCTGAAACATTCTTTCAGGGGCGGGGGAATGGTTGATATTGAATACTAAAAATAGTAATTTAAGTGTAATTTCAAATCAAAATTAAATATAATTAATCTTCCCATTAATAGGTAAACCATTTAAGTGTTTAAATTGCTAATCTTTTGTCAATGCAAAGCATAGTAGTTAGTTGGTTTTTGTAGACCAGATAGACAGATAGGTTTTAAACGCCATAGTTGATATCTAGTTATATCATCGCGTTGTATAGAATCTAACTCGAGATAGTATTTTGGAAATTAATACCATCTATTGATTAGAATAAAAATAAATACAAACAGGATTATGCAAGAAAATCTATATATTTCAATGAAACGCCTCCCCAAGTAGGGCAAGGACGAATGAGGACTTTGGTTTCGCAACTACCATTTAATTGAAAGCGTGTAATAGTAATCGATTAGGTAAAAAGATTCACACAATTCCCCTTATGTGGGCCTTTGATTTCGGGACTGACTGAAAATAATATAAAAATATTTTATTTTTTCAAAATTCTGTGAGACTAGTGGTTAGCTTTAAGGTTCCTTTTAATGATTATATCATTCACAAGAACGAAGTTCAATTTGGGTTCAACTATATATGAGTTATTACAGCTGTCTTGTCTCTGACGTACGGGGCCCCATATAGATTCAATATAGGGGATGTGACACGACTTCGCTTTCGAGCGACTTTTTTTATACATGACCTTTTTATCTTACTTATGCACAAGGCTGTTTTCTCTATAACTTGCCATCTTTAAAGATCTGCATTTGGTTTTGCTCCCGATTCTCCAACGTACTCGTCTAACTGACGAGTCGCTGAATGAATGCAAATTTGTTTATTCGAGAAATAAGCCTTCTCCATGTTTGCTAATTTTAGCCTAATAATTACCTACAATTGCCTATTGCGTTAAGCGCCTTTGCCACATTTTTTGGTTTCGCCTTTTCAGTACGTCGCCTCGCTAAAATTTCATATTCATTCATATTAATTCTTGATGATATCCACAATCACTGTGTCTTCACTTTCATCATGTTTCGTGAAGCGACAAAAAAGTTAAAAATATTCAAAAATATTTTCAAATACATTTTTTGCGTACTTTTTAAAAAGTATATCTTCTTTTCCTTGTCTACAAAATATTTGCCAATTTTGGCGCACTTTCGAAAAAATTATAATATATTTTTTCCTGAACCAAAAATATACTTTTATTTTCGGTACACTTTCCATGATCATAATATACTTTCACTCTCATGGCCTGGACATAAACGTATTTTTCTAAGTGAAAAATTTTTTGGCGCCACGTGTTGTGCCATTTTTTTTGTTTTTGTTATGCTGTAATAGTCTTTTAATATAGTCGAAATTTATAAGTCGAAATTTTTATTTATTCTTCGACTTCGATTCTGGGATGTTCTATAACAAGGTAAGGGGCTTAACGAGCACCCACGACAAATGGTATGATGCTGTGAGACGTACCATACAACAAAAGAGGGCCAGTTAATATAATAGATGTTATTTACTAATAGCAAACAAAGAGACAATAATGAATGGCAAACGTTTAGTTAGCCCCGCTGTATACATGTGTGTATAAGCGCGCTACTGTCCGTCACACTATCAAGCAGATACAGATCAGTGTAAGAAAATATTCTGCAATTTTTTAATGTATTTAGAAAACTTAAAGTCAATCTTGTTGTACAGAATTTCTTGGAGATAACTTTTAAATTAAGTCATTGTATTAAAATATTTGCTGATTACTAAAAGAATTAGATTCCCATAAAATTGGACAAACAATTATCCATTGTATAAGATACATTAAACATTTTAATGAACACTTTCATTCACAATCTTTTGTACAAGGATAATTTACTTCCCGTATTTTGACAAAAAGCTTTATGGGGTAACTTAAATGAATGGTGACTGACATAAATATAGCCGAATATATAGCGAAGCGGAGAATCTCGTTGAGGAGGGTTTAGAAATTTATTAATTAGAAATTATGACAAGGAAGGCATTAATTCACTACATTTTAGGCTAAATGATTAAAAATTAAGGTAGATACTGACACCCCACGCCATCTTCCTGATGTGAATTTGTTGTTTGGTTCATTTATTAAAATGTGCCGGGTGGAAATCAAGCAAAGATGAAATTTATGTTTAGGTTTTTATTGAAAGACTTTGATATTCCCTTATTCCCTTTACATAATATTGTTTGTCTACTTCCATACTTTAATTCATTTATTAAACATTCCCTACCTGTTCTTTAATGAGATTCATTAAGATACAAATTTTCCATTAAGATACAACTTTTTAACCAATAGAAAAGCGAGTCATAGCAATATTCGGTCAATATCAACAATTGCCTTGAACATCTGACAGACCTAAAATTGATCAATTTTGACAAGTCATACCTACTGTTTATCTAGCAAATTTTCAAACTTTGTGCTTCTTGCAGTTAAAATCAGTGAACATGTGTGATAGTGAATGGGTAATTGAAATAATAATCCATAATATTTCCTAATTTGTAATCTGTAATTAATAATTTTGAGAAATAAAGTGTTCATTTTTTATTTTATTATGACTGGTAGTAGAAAAAATAGTGTATGTATCTCACATTTAATGACTATTAAGACACTCGCATTCATTATGACATTCGCCTATGTCTCATGTCATAATTGTCATGCTCGTGTCTTAATAGCCATAATTAAATGGTCGTTGCATAAATACTAACATATTATAGCTATATAAGATGAGTGTACTTCAATATTTTGTTATTTTGTCGAATTCAAACATTTTAATTGTACATTATGGGGCTGAAAAGTATCCATTATTACACTTGTTATTATTCCCCCCCTGCCATTTCCAATTTTACTAGAATCCAAATTGTAGGCGTTCCTAAATTAAACGTTTTATTTGAAAACATTGTTAAAACTGTAAAAATTTCAAATCTCAAATTGAAAGACTTTTTTTCATAGTTTTTAAATTGACAAATTGTAGAAACTTACTTCAGAACAGAATATATGTGAATAAACAAAGAACATGTAAATCAAGGAGAAATACCGTTTGCCGTTTTGCATTTTTTCTGCAGTTTATTATGGTATCCCTCAATTTTTGTGAAATAGTTTCGAAGGATGTCTGGCTAATTCTGTTGCACACGTTATCTCGGCTTCTTAGTGTCATTTTGCAAACTTTATTTTTCAATAGTCCCGCAAATAAAAAGATGTCACATCTGTCAATCTGGAAGGACAACTTCTTAAGGGAGTACAAGCCACTCAATTATAAAAAAAATTCATTTAGCTAAACTCTTATAAATGATGCGTTATGTGGTGGAGCATCGTTGAACTGAAATAATGTAACTAAATGCGATGTCAAATAACTTTTAGTGTGAGTATTCTGTTAATCAATATCTATAATTTTGAGCTTGAAGATCACCACTAGTAGTGGAAGGAGCCTTGTTCGTAAATATAATAAAAATCCTTGCAACTACAAACAAAATTCCACCCTCTTCTTTTGACCATAATTCTCTAAGATGTGGAGTAATATTGAATCAAATGGTTTTATTTCACATCTTAGGCATCCGCGGATTTTCGGAATGAAAATATTTAAAATTGTTGACAATCTCTTTAAATTAACTTAGCATTTTCATCTACGAAGTTAATAATCTCCATCCCCAAGATATCTTCCAAGTCAGGAACATAATTAGGAGCGAGCAAAAACAAACTTCCCAAAATGTCCTATTGATATTTCCAATAAATGCAAACATCTGAAGTCACGCACTACACTGGCATATTATTTTTAGATGTTTGTAATTAAAGTCGGGCTCAGTGTTTATGGCGTGTGTACGGCTCGAGCTACGCCTTCCTTTAAAATTTGCTCTCACTCATACACATCTCATGCGGTAATTGTAAAACTACCTACGACTTTCCACTCTATAAAACATTTACAATTATACGTCCATCTCTTTCATTCTTTCATGTAGTTAATATTGATAATGGGGCAACGTTTGTGCGCACTCAATTATTTTCGACATAGCCGTGCGACAATATTTTGGATTTTAAATAAATAATAGGTGACTAAATAATAAACTCTTGAATAACGGATTATTTTTTATTATTCAAACTATATGTGTATTAAATATTGTTATATTAAAATAAATGAAGCGTGAGTGTAATTAAATGTTTTTAATATATTCAAAATGTTTTAATTAACTTGATCTAGGTGTATCCTGGGATTACCGGTCGTCTATATAATAAAATTAGTCTTTTCTTACATATTTCTATTTAATAAATTAAATATAAAAAGATAATATTATTATATAACTTAAATATGTTTACATCTTTCTACCAAGTTTACCAAATATAGTGTTCTTAAACCATAAAATTTCACACCACCCTTTAACAAAAACTTCAAATCTAATACACATCAATTAAGTCTGATCTACAATAACATAAACAAAGCACTATATTCAATGCATACAGGCAATATTTAATTTCAGTTTTTAGTTGCTTTTAAACAAAATATAACACACCTAAAATGTAAATAGTTGTAGTGTGCAATTTAATAATATTAACTAATGTAGGTAATTTATATCCATGTGTATAAAAAATGGCGTTTAAAAAAATTGTCTTCACTTAATTATAGTTCTCTGACGATGGTTGAATAAACCGAAATGTAAGAAAATAGTAATTTTATTATAAAGACTTATAATCCCAGGATATACCTACATGAAGTTAATTTGATATTAACTGTCAAGAAAATAAAGATAACAAAATGATTTAAAAACATTTTACAAAATATTTTCGAAATTGCTTTATAGCCCAGTCGACGTGGGTATTTACCTACAAAAAATTGCAAACTGTGTAAACTTTTTTTTAATGAGTTCGTTAAAGTGTGTAGAATAATATCCTGAAAAGTTTACATTTCGCTCGAGTGCAGAACATAGAAAAAAGTGAAAAAAAATTTTTCTTTCATCCATTTCTTCAAAATTTTGAAATTAAATCAAGCTAGAAAAAAATAAAAAACCCAGATGGATAGATGACGTATTTATGCGTATTTACAAAAATGTCTTAACAAAATTTATCGTTAAAGCCACAGTTTTCCCGGAAAAAAATAGTCAAGTGTAACGTTGTAACTTGGACCGAGATCCATGCGTGCACGCGCTTGAATACGCATGACTGTGAGACTGACGCACTGAATTACATGTCACTAAATCAGAATTTGTTCAATCTATATGAGTGTTGGTTCATTTAAAAGATGGAAATTGTAGTTTTCTGATGCTTTTTTGTTTTAAACAATACAATCAAAGGATGGATGGGAAAAATATACTTATATATATTATCACTCCCGAACTCAATCGTCGCAATAAACAATATAGAAAAAATAAAGGCCCTTCAAAAAAATTCTTTCTTCATTGAGAACCGTTGAAAAGTATGTACACTTCATGATTATTATGGTTTATTACGTTATAGTACATCTCAAATCATTTTAATTTCCTTGCTTGATGATTTTTTTTTTGATAAATATATATATTGGAGGCTGTAACTTGTCGAGAAATTGACCCATTGGAAAAAATAAAATATCACTATTTCGGAAAAAATGTATATTTTTCGAATGTTCCAGCACAAAATCGTTTAATTGTATGCATTTTTTCGAAAATATAATCAGTCAGATCATGTTAAGGAATTGCGATTTTCACGATCTTATCCTTATAACTATGAAAATATCTTTGATTGTTTTGAATACAAATTCTGGAACTTTTCCAATACATTAACAAATGTATAAGGAATCCATTGGATATAGCTGAAATGTGGATAGGTGCACCTGTAATAAATACAATACAGTAAAGGCACGTAAAAATTCATGCGAGCGATTCAGCGGATATGTGTGGTGTCTGTGTATGCATTGATAATTATATATTTTCCCTCCATACTCACTATTTGTCCTCTTATTCACTAAAAAAAATGTTTAAAACGTGTAATGAGAAAGAGAAAAAAGCTTTATTTTACTCGATAGAAGAGCTAAGAATTTTTAGATGTTCCATAGTATGCATTTAACCGTGCGCTAGCCATGCAGAGTGACAAGGTTACTTCACTATTTTTTTTTCAGGAATACCGTGGCTTTAGCGAAAAATTTTATTAGGATATTTTTTGTTCAGAAACACGTGGTCTATCCACCTGTATTTTTTATTTTTTCCTGCCCTGACTTAATTTAAAAGTTTTGAAAAAATTGGTAAAAAAAATTTTGTTTTCACTTTTTTTTTTATGTTCTGCATCCGAGCGGAATGTAAACTTTTCAGGATATTACTCTATACATTTTCACGAACTCATTAAAAAAATATCTATTTAGTTTGCAACTTTTTGTGGGTTTCACTATAAAAATGTTCTCTGTCGTCTGGGCTATTAATAGTACTAAATATTTTGAAAACGTCCATTCGTTGACCCACAATTTGATAATATTGTGAAGGCTTTTAATCATATTTAATTAAATATTGTAAAATAGTAAAATGTTTTCAAAATTAAGGAGAAGACTGAATGTTGTTCTTTTTTATTTCAATAATAAATATTCACAACTTCTTAATTCTTTATTCGTTATTTTTCTTTATTTACTTTCATTTTTCAAAGTACAATTATTTTGTTTAATTTTGCATATATTTTATTTAATTATAACTAAATTTATTTGAGACATTGATTTTATTTATTTCATTCAGTGTAAAATGGTTGATCCGACACTGTTCGTCCCTCGCTTCAAATAATCTTAGACCGTACGCTTCTCGTGATGCACACGCCATAAACGCTGATACAGACTCTAACAAAATGTTGCAAGAGTAATTGTGGAATATATAACAAAATACGTTTTACGTTAGTTAAATATTATTCCCAATAAATTTAAAAGTACAACAACGTGGGAAGCGATACTTGGCACGCTCACAAAAGGCAAAATAAAGTTACAGAATAGGATTCTTCTTTTCTTTGTTAGCCATAGCTGATGGCAAAAATTATTGCTACTTCTTCAGAGTAATTTAAATCAGATATAATTTTATTTGGACTGATTCCGGTAAGAAAAGTATTGGAATTAGTATAAATAAAGTTTTGGAGGATCATAATTTCCTAATTGATTTTTGTCTGATTTTTGAGTGTATGCACTCTTAGACTTTCAATACTTGTGTGGTGCCACCAAAATTTTACTGACATTTGGGAGGTCTATGCCACTTGTGTGACTATACACACGGCCAGACAATTCTATACCTATGCTAAACAGTTCTACGTGGGCAAGGCTATAAATTTCAAGGCTGTAATAACAACTCTGCTGATTTAGTGTTCGATTTTAATGAAATGGCGTTTTCAGAAACAGACTGTGAAAACTACGTTTATAAAGTTAAAAAATGAAAATTATCAAATTTGGAAGTTTAAGATTCAATTCAATTCAATTCAATTTTCAATTCAATTTTATTAGGTAGAAGATAACAATGTTGTTTATAACTAAAAATAATTACATTCCGTTAAGTATATAAAAAATGATTTAAGCAACTTACCTAAGTTACACATGTAACTTGTGTTGTAAGTGTGCTTATACCATATCCATGGTTATTAAGTATAAAACAAATAAAAATAAAAATTGATGGATTCATCATGTAAAAGTATTATAAATTTATAAATTAGTAAAAATATACAAAATGTATTGAAAATTATTGAGGACAAATAAGGAGGAGGAAAGATATGTAAATTTATAAGGTCTGCTTTCTAGTTAGTCTAAATTGAAATGATATTATCTAAGAATGAACTTTGGGATATTGTCAGTGAAGAGAAGCCTGAACCGAAGCCCTCAAACTTACGCATGTTGGATTGTAAAGCAAAAGCACAATTAGTTTGGCTGTAGACGACCAACTAATCCATATAAGGTCAGAAGGAACTTCAAGGGACAGTGGAAGGCACTTCAAAAAGTTCACGAACAATTAAATTTGTGCAATAAGTTGTTTTTGCTTAGAAAAATTTATAAGTTACGCTTGTCAGAAGACGGTAATATGCAAATATACATAATAATTTGTTGAAACTCGTTACTCAATTACGAGGTATTGGAGAAGAGTTTAAAGGTAGTCACGTTAATAACTGCCTTGGAATCCAGATCGAAAAAAGAACTGTCACTGACACTGACACTGAGGAAAATTAACAGACGAGTTCTCAGGGACCGGAACGAGTGTAATTTCAAGCAATTCCGCAATGAAAACATCCGATAATAAATACTGGAATGTCAAGGGACGTCAAGGTGCCAGTAGGCGAAATCTTATTCAAGGTGATGATACAGTTTGCCGTTATTACCAAAAACGTGGTCATCTTAAACGAGATTTTTGGAAATTAAAAACGAAAACTGATACTACATTTGGCAAAAGTAAACAAAAAGCACATATCACGAAACACGAAAGCAATAATGATGATGACAACTTGTTTTGTTTTGACATAGGAATCGAAAAGGAAACAATAGGTTGGTTCATAGATTCGGGAGCAATAGCTCACATGTCATTTATATCATATTCGAAGTAGAGTGTATCAGGAAGCAAACAGAGAATAAAATACATAAAAGAGAGGCAGATTAAAAAGCTGAATAGACAAAAGCTGCAACATGCACTAAATGAAATCACGAGCGATAAAAGAACGCAAACTGCCATAGGGTTTACTACCGCATTAAACCAAATCTGCGACAAAAGCATGCCCAGGAAAAGAAACAACCCGAGAGGACAGGCTACTGGTGGTCTGAAGAGATAGCGCAACTTCGAAAAGAGTGCATACGAATAAGAAGGGAGTATACTAGAACAGAAGAAAACCTGCATCTAGGGGAACTGTATAAAAATGCGAAGAAGACTCTGAGAAATTGTATCAAAAGGTCCAAAAGGGCTAGCTGGAAGGTTATCTGTGATAGTGTTGACTGTGATATCTGGGGAGACGGTTACAAGATTGTCACGAAAAGATTGAGCGGCTATCCTCCAGGACCGCAAATGACCATGTCGATGATGGAACAAGTGTGATGAGACTGTGATATTTGAACGTGACAATACTGTGATATTTTTAAATTTTACAAGTGAAGAACTGAGTTTAGCATGTAAGAAGATCAAGAGTAATAAATCCCCAGGTCTAGGAAATATCCCTCCGGAAATTATAAAAGAAGTTGCGCATAATAAGTCTGACTATGTGCTAGTGGTATACAATGGCCTGGCTAGTAAAGGGGAATTTCCGAGTGAATGGAAGATAGCTAGACTAGTGCTTCTAAGGAAAGGAGATAAACCACTTGAAAACCCGTCTTCCTACAGGCCACTTAGCCTACTAGATGCAGAAGGAAAACTCTACGAGCAGTTGATCCTGATAAGATTACAGAAGGAGCTGATACGAACATGTGGCCTGTCAGACAGACAGTATGGATTCAGAGAGGGCCGTCAGACGGTGGATGCTATAAACGCTATAGTAAGGATCGCTAGAGAAGCAGCGGCATACACACACCAGCACCGGAGACTGTGTGCTGTGATTACGCTTGATGTCAAGAATGCCTTCAACAGTGCGGCATGTAAATAGCGGCGTCCCACAAGGTTCAGTGTTGGGCCCAACACTGTGGAACGTGTTGTACAATGGCCTATTGGAATTAGAACTACCGGATGGGGCTACGATGATCGGCTTCGCGGATGACGTGGCGGTCGTGGTGGTGGCAAAGAACGAGCAGCTGCTGATGACGACTGCAAACACCACAGTGCAGCTTGCTGCCAACTGGCTGGAGGAGAGACGGCTGAATCTCGCTCCGAAAAAACGGAGGCCGCCCTCCTCACGACAAAGAGGAAGATTGTTCCGGTTGAGTTTGACATCCTTGGCACCGTAATCACCCCAAGTAAGGCAGTGAAGTATTTGGGAGTTTGACTTGATATGAAGCTCTCCTTTGCTGAACACGTTGATAAGACGGTACAGAAAGCCGAAAGAACGGTAGCCGCACTGTCTGGTCTCATGCCAAATATAGGAGGACCTAGGGCGTCAAAGAGGAAGATTTTATCTAGCGTGGCACACTCACAGATATTATACGCTGCTCCGGCCTGGCACACGGTAACAGATAATAAAAAATTACTTAGAAAATTACTAAGAGTACAACGACTTATGTCAATTGGGGTTTGTAGTGCATACAGAACAATCTCCACCGAGGCGGTAGGGGTGTTAGCGGGCAATCCGCCTATAGACCTACTAATTAAGGAAAGGAATGAAACATAAAATGTTATTAGTAGATGGCAGGAAAAGTGGAGGGATGGCACCTATGGGCGGTGGACGTATAGGCTAATACCAAACATAAGGAGGTGGATGGATAGACCGTACGGCGAGGTAGATTACTTCATCACACAAGCACTATCGGGGCATGGATGTTTCAAAAATATTTATATGAAAGCAATAGAGCGGATACCGACATATGTGTCTATTGCAATAGCGTGGACGATTCAGAACACACTCTTTTTGAATGCTCCAAGTGGGCACACGTCAGGACGGAATACACTTAAAAAACAAGAAGGATATTTAATCCGGAAAACATGGTGGAAGGACTGGTGAAATCAGAAGTGGAGTGGAATAATAGTTACGAGGTTATAAGGTACATAATAGAGAATAAAGAAAAAGATGCGAGAAGATAGAAGTTATTAAGGACGGCTCACGTACCGAAGTAATGCGAAAGCGGTTTCCAGTACGTGGAGCGAGAAGAGGGAAGGAGTTTTAGCAGGTAAAAATCCTGCACTAACTGGCCGCCAAACACCCAGGCGGAGGCGTCTTATTGAAGATTTCCCCTCCTCGGAGAAAAAAAAATAGCTCACATGTCAAATGATGAGAAGTTTTTTGAGACTCTTCAGCGAAAAACTAATAATATTTATCTTGCCCACTGCAGATCTATAAAAGTTGTTGGAGTTGGTACAGGATTTTTAAATTGTATGACAGAATCAAAAGTTCGTAAAGTGTTTTGTAAAAATGTTTTCTTCGTACCGGAACTAAATGCTAATTTTCTTTCAGTTAAGTGTCTTGCAAAAGAAGGATTCCAGATTATTTTTCAAAATGACAGATGTGAGATTTTAAAGAATAAACAAGCCATTGCTGTCGCTGCGATCTCGTCAAATCTTTACGAGTTATGCTCAAATGCTCAAATAGCTCAAAACAGAAACGTTTCTTTAATTGAATGGCATCGTCGTTTTGGTCATCGTGATCGTGAAGCAATCAAGAAATTATGCAAAGAAAACCTTGTAATCGGGTTGTCAGTTGGGGATGACACATTCCTACCTTACCCTGTGAGGTATGTATTAAGGGGAAGTTGATAAGAAGTTCAGTTCTAAAGCAAGTTCCACAACAAAGTAATAGAGTTGTGCAGCTGAATTATAGTGACGTGTGTGGTCCCATGAAAACAGAAACGGTTGGAGGCAAAAGATATTTCCTGACTTTTATAGATGATTTTTCTCATTACACAACAGTGTATTTCCTACGTTATAAATATGAAGTTACTGAAAAGTTTCGTCAATATGTTGCTATGGTGCAAAACAAATTTTCAAAATCAGTGAAAACAATTCGCTCTGACAATGGAGGCGAATATCTTGGACATGACATTCAGGCTTTCATGAAGAAACATGGAATTGTTCACCAGACAACTGAGCCTTATACGCCCGAGGAAAACGGAGTATCGGAGCGTAAAAACCATAGTATTGTTGAAATGGCAAGATGCATGCTACTCGATGCTGGTATGCCATACAAGTATTGGAGAGAGGCAGTGGCAGTGTCAACCTACCTTCAAAATCGTTTACCTACAAAATCTCGTAATTGTACGCCTCATGAATTGTGGCGTGGTACAAACCTAATGTCTTACATCTAAGTCCATTAGAACGCAAAGTCTTATTTCATGTATCTGAAGAAAAACGCACACAGTGGGATAATAAGGCGGCTGATGAAGTTCTTGTAGGATATTGCCTTACGACAAAATCTTATCGTATTTGAATCCCAGACACAAACAGAATTGTTGTGTGTTGGTCAGTTATATATATTTATTCAGAAAGTAATTCTGATAAACAAAACAAACAACCTTTTAGATACACTATGGAGTCTTCATTGAAGGGGGATTGTTCTGCTTCTGAAGTTAAAATTGTGGACAATGAAACCATCATAGAGACACTGCGCAATGAAGATAGTTCAAGTATAAGAACATCATCTCGTAAAAACAAGGGAATGCCCCCTAAAAGATAAGGTTACATGATGACAGATTTCTCGATTTCCAAACCTCAATGTTTAGAACAGCTTCATAGTCTTCCACAATATGAGCATGGCTTGTGGAAAACTGCAATGAATCAAGAGATAAAAGCTCTAGATGAAGCAAATACTTGGGAACTTTCTATGTCACACCACGGAAGTAAAGCCATTGGGTGCGAATGGACGTTCAAAAGAAAACAAAATTCAGTGGGGAAATCGAAAGATATAAGGTGAGACTGGTAACCAACATCCGGCAGAAGACTGCGATGAAACATTTGCCCCTCTTTCAAAGAAAACTACCATAAGAACGCTTCTGGCAGTTGCTGCTTCACGAAACATGATAATACACTATTTGGATGTTAAAACAGCCTTTTTATGTGGAGAGTTAAAAGAAGAGGTTTATATGAAACAGCTGGATTGTTATATGATTCCTGGAAAGGAAAACTTTGTATGTAGACTTAAGCACAGCCTATATGGATTAAAACAATCAGCTAATGTATTTTATAGCAAAGTGAATGATACATTGACATCTGCAAGTTTCACAAGAAGTAAAGCTGATACTTGTATATATGTCAAAGTATATGACGAAAAACTATGCTACATTTCAATTTATGTACAACTCTATGTGATACCATCTATTGTTTTATTATTTTCAATGTTATTTCACGTCACCTTTAACTTGTCAGTTTATTATTAAATTGTAATTCAAACTTCAAACTAAATAAAAAGTTTGCATCTTGAGGTTGTGTGTTTGGGGAAGAGTATGTTACAAATAAAAATGTACAATTGTTTTTTTACATTTTCAGAATAAACGAAATTTTACCAAAAAAAAAATGTAAGGGCTTTGATTATATATGTTATATAAAAATATACGCTTATTACCAAGACTTAGTCGTAACAAACCTTCACAGGCATATCATATTACATGATAACGACTTCTCTTATTAATTGCTTATCTTCAAGATATCATATTACACCTTTGTGTCTCATAACTTGTGCAAACTGCAGAACTGCAATTCCTTTGTTATATATTTTGCTTACTCAGGTTCTGTATGCTATAAATATGACTAAACACGCTTTGTTGAATCAGTTATTAAACTCACTTAGAATGAAACACTTCTAATTATTATTATTATTCCTTCTCCAAGAGCCAACGATGGCTCCATTAAATAAATAAATCTTTTTTAAAAAGTCATTCATGTAAACCGTGATCTAACATTGGCGCAGTCGGTAGGATTGGTAAACATCATCAGGTAGTGAAGCGTAAGAGAATAAGGAGAACATCTGCAAAAGGTGCCTAACTAGTGCGTGTACATCTATTAGAACAAGGAGACCTTCCTCACTGGTGGTGGCGGATCCCAATCCCTTGACGGACGAAGAACCTACCCATGGAGATGAAATTAACGTAAGTCATTTAAGAATCATCTCGTTATTTTATTTCATTTTTTACAAATATTATTTATCACAATTATTTACGTGTATTATACCGCTAATACACTCGGCAAACAAAGCCAATTCTGTTATCAAACAAATCCTATACAAGCTACAACGCAACAATTTTAATTTTAAGTTATTTATTTTCGTATTCACGAAACGACTGTGTATTATACAGTTAATACACAATTCATTTACGTACGCAACAAAACAAGCTAATTTTAATTTAATTCTCGTACCATACTGCTGATACGCAGATAATTCTTTTAGTTCAAATAATCTCTAAATAAAAAACAAAATGCCAGACAGAGCTCAACCAGAGACAGCTCAACCAATAGTACCGGCATCAGCCGAACAACAACAACAACAACAACAACAACAACTACAACAACAACAACAACCAGAGCAAATTGAGCCTTACAAGCTCTCTGAAATATTTTCTTTATTTAATACCTGAATTTGATGGTAACGCCATCAACCTCCAAACTTTCTTAAACTCATGTCAGTGTGCCCAACGCATGGCAATTCATGACCAGAAAATCTTGTTAACAGTGCATATCAAAAATAAACTAAAAGGTAAAGCTGCCGAACTTATAAATTCGCGCAACCCTGCCACATGGCCAGAAATAAAGGCACTACTAGAAACTCATTTCGGAGACTCCCGAGATTTAACGTCCCTAATTCAGGACCTACAACGAATTCACCAATTACCTAGTGAATCCGCCTTAACATTCGTTTCGCGTTTACAAACGCACAATGCGAAAATGCACGCTGCAGTGCAAAAACAAAATTTAACTTCAGAGCAAAGAACCGCGCAAACAAACTTGATTGAAACTATGACATTAAATAATTTATTAACGGGTCTAGAACCAAATCTAGGCAGAATAATACGTGCCAGTAACCCTCCGACTATGATGAACGCAATTATTAGAATTCGTAGAGAGCTACAACTCTCTTATTTTGAACAGCAAAAATTCCCAAAAAATAGTCCAGTCAAAAACCCAGTAATTCAACAAAAGCGACCACAGGGTCCAAATTTGCAACAAAAGTTCTGTTCCTTCTGTAAACGGAATGGACATGTAATAAGCGAATGCCGCACAAGGCAACAGTCTCAAAACTTCCAGAGACCAAGTTTCCAAGGAAACCCAAACGCACAAAATTTTTCTCATCAAAACTTCGCACAACCGAGTAATAATCAATTTAGTCAGAGGACATTCCCTCAAAATAATCAGCCAAATCAATCACAGCAAAACAGGCCCTCAGCCATAAGGCCGAACCCTAACTTTACGCAACAACGACCATCCGCTATTCAGCCTAACCCGAATTTTAACCGCTTTAATCAGCAAAAAGCTCATCATTTAAATTACGAACCTTACGATAATTATGCCGATCGATTTAACCAATACAATGACTACTCTTTCGATGATTACCAAAATTACCAAAGTCAAAATGAATCGTACGAAAGTTACAATTTTGAAACCAACCAAAATTTCCAGGAGAATTATACTGCTAATTCTCAGAACGAGCAATACGAGGATTATACTGCTAATCCTCAGGATTTTCGCTTAGATCCGGAGCACCCCGCGGATACTCCAACACAACAAATAGACCAATTCGACCAAATATCAAACCAAATACAAACAATGAATCTCAACGACAGTTTCGATCCAATGCTGAACTTCCCAGAACAAACGTTCATGTAAATACGCTTTCTCACACCTTATTAACCGTAAATTCAAAAAATCTTTATTACATCAAAGACGCAACCGGCAAATTTAAAATTTTGATAGACACAGGTACAGGAATTTCAATTTTTAAACCTAAAACAGCTGAAAATTATAGACGTAGATCTCCTGAAAATGTAATTATACAGGGTATTACTCATCAAAAAATTTATATCAACGAATCTGTTCTCATCCCCTTTTCAGATGAGTCACACAAGGTTTACATCTATAATCTAGATATAGATTTTGACGGACTACTAGGCGCAGACTTTTTAGAACATTACGAATGCCGAGTAGATTTCAAAAGCAAACAACTAGTCACAAATTTTAAAACCGTACCACTATTTAAAGTCACGGAAGAAACTACAGTAAATTTACTTGTACAACCAACTGGTAACTCTAACATCAAAAACCAAAATCCAAATTTAGGCAACATCAAAAATTTAATTTCTATCGAACCTCGCATGGAAAACATCTGTAAACTAAAATGTAACCTACGAAATACCGAGGCTATACTGTTAGCCCAGGAAAACGAGAAAGTACGCTTACCAAAAGCTATTGTCAAAATCGATAACAATGGAGAATTTTTAACCTCAATTATAAACGCGAATGCAATACCAAAAACGGTAAATTTTTCTAACATAAAACTAGAGCCAGTACAAAAATTCAAATCAATTTTCAATTTAAACACTCAAAATTCTGACTCACACCTACAGACGGACAGATCCTTCGAAATTAGGGACGAATTGCGCTTGGATCATCTAAACGAAGAAGAGGCCGAAATAGTAACGCAGCTTTGTTTAGACTTTCAAGATATATTCTATTTGGAAGGAGACAATTTAACTTTCACTAACGAAATTAAGCATTCCATTGACACGAACGATTCAAAACCGGTTTTTACAAAATCATATCGCTACCCTCATATTCATAAAGAGGAAGTCAAAACACAAGTCTCTAATATGCTTGATCAAGGCATCATTAGACCTTCGATTTCTCCCTGGTCCTCTCCAGTTTGGGTTGTACCTAAAAAACTCGACGCCTCCGGTAAACAAAAATGGCGAGTTGTAGTGGACTACAGAAAACTTAACGAACTGACTATTGACGATAAATACCCGCTACCCAATATTTCCGACCTCCTCGATCAATTAGGCAAATGTCAATATTTTACAACTTTGGACTTAGCCTCCGGATTTCACCAAATCGAGATTGATGCGAAAGATATTCAGAAAACTGCTTTCACAGTTGAAAATGGTCATTTTGAATTCGTAAGAATGCCTTTTGGACTTAAGAATGCTCCATCAACATTTCAAAGAGTGATGGATAACATTTTATTAGGTATCCAAAATGAACGATGTCTCGTCTATATGGACGATATTATTGTTTACTCCCCTACTATTCACGAGCATATTTCTCGATTAACGGAAGTTTTCAAACGATTACAGAAAGCCAATCTCAAAATTCAACCCGACAAATGCGAGTTTCTCCGCAAAGAAGTCGCTTATTTAGGACATCTCATTACAAAAGACGGCGTAAAACCGAATCCTTCGAAAGTTGACGCTATTCTAAATTTCCCTCAACCAAAAAATCAAAAAGAAATTAAATCATTTCTAGGCTTAGCCGGATATTATAGGCGCTTTATCCCTAATTTCTCCAAGATTACCAAGCCTTTAACAAAACTCTTACAGAAAGACATACCATTTCTCTTCGACAATGATTGTATAAAATCTTTTCAAGATTTGAAACAAACATTAACGACAACTCCGATATTAATCTACCCTAATTTTGATGAACCTTTCGTTCTAACCACTGATGCGAGCGCATTTGCCGTCGGCTCAGTGCTGAGCCAGGGGCCCATTGGCAAAGATTTACCCATTGCCTATGCTTCTAGAACCTTGTGCAGTGCAGAAACTAAATATTCAACGATTGAATGCGAGCTTTTATCCATAGTAGGGAGTGTAAAGCACTTTAGACCATACCTGTACGGTAGAAAGTTCAAACTTGTCACCGACCACAGACCACTCACCTGGCTATTCTCTATAAAAGATCCAGGAAGTAGACTTGCTCGTTGGCGACTCAAATTAGAAGAGTACGATTACGAAATAATTTATAAACCCGGCAAAATCAATAAGAACGCGGATGCACTTTCCAGAATCAAAATTAATCATTTTTCTGAATGTTCCAAATTCTATTCAAAGGTTCTAGCCGCGAATGACGAAGAGTCAGACGACGACGAAAACCCAGACAATAACGAGATCACTGACGAACAAATTTCCCAAGAATTCGAAACTTTCGCCAACTTATATAAGACAACATCTTTAATTGACTATTCGAAAATCAAAGCCTCGAACAAACAACTTTTGTATCGAGAACACAAAGATATTATAAATTTCTTCCAACAAAATAACCTACAAGACCTCCATCATAAAATTATCGAGGACATAATCGAAGAAAACCCCGAATTTCATAACGATAAAATCAATATTGTATCGAGCAAAACAGTCAGACATAGGAGATACTTTATCATCTCTCTACCTTTTGATATCGAATCTGTAATTGAACATCTATTTTCGGTATTATTTAAAAATCAAGATGTCCTAGATCTCTCTAAGACATACTTTGTCGAAAATAACTTAGACCTCCCCATTCTTGAAATCCTATCATTCATTTTTGCGGAAAAAGACTTAAAAGTAGTAATTTGTCAAGATATCGTCAGAACTGCCGACGAAGATGAAATTCCAATTATATTGGAGCAAAATCATTTTGGTAAAAATAATCTACACCGCGGAATAAATGAAACGATTCGAAGAATTAGAGAAAAATACACTTGGCAAGGTCTAACTAAAGACGTTGAAAATTTTATAAAAAATTGCGAAACTTGCCAAAAGACTAAAGTATGCCGGAAAAACCTTAATAACCCTCTAGTAGTCACAGAAACCCCAAGAACACCATTCGAAAGAATCAATATCGATTTATTTGAATTCCCTACTCGAAATTACGCTTTAACCATTCGCGACGAATTAACTAAATTCACGCAAGCATATGCAGTCCCGGATAAATCCGCAAAATCTGTCGTAAACACTTTGTTGTTATATTTCCAACATTATGGTACCCCATTAAGAATCCATTGCGATTACGGTGGCGAATTTGACAACCGCTTGCTCAAAGATCTCTGCACCCTCTACGACATAAAATTAACTTATTCAAGCGTAGGGCATCCCCAATCGAACGGATCCATAGAAAGATTTCATGCTACTTTAGCCGAAATGATAAGAATCCACAAAACTGAAAACCCAAACGAACATCCTTTCACGATTTTACCATATGCGGTAATATGCTACAATAATTCGGTCAATAAGACACATGGTTTTACTCCATATGAACTTATGTTTGGACATACGTCTAACAGACCACCTGAAACCTTATATAACCAGAAAGAACTAATAACTAAATATATCAGAGATTTGAACAATAGAATATCCCACTATTATAAAATAGCCCGTAATCGAACACAAGCTCAAAAGGAGAAAGCGAAAGTTCGCTTTGACAGAGATGTTCCCCAGAAACGATCTGAGTACAAAATAGGTGACTTAGTTTATGTAAAAGAATCACAAATTAAGAACAAACTACAAAATAAATTTAACGGTCCCTTTAAAATAAACGAAATAAAAATTCTGCTACCCTATTAAATCTCGAAACAAAACAAGAAACTAAAGTAAATTTTGATAGAATGAAACCATATACTGAAAATTAAATTTATTTTCAGGTTTCTCCTGCTGTTCGGATCAGCACTCTGTCAATACAAAATTACCCCGATCAATAACACTGTTGGTGTATACTATCACCAAAACACGGACATCGTGGTGATAAATGACAAATGGACTCTGCTAAAATATTTCATCCCTCAAACTAGCTTTTGACAAAAACCAAAATAATTTAGACAGAATCTTTAACACCCTCGATGGTGCTGACCAAAAATCAATCCTGTTTAGAAGCGAAGTTAAAACAGAGTTTAACCTTTTAATGCAAATAGCTAGTTCGATAAAAACGAAATTTGACGAAGTCTTTTCAGACACAAAGAGATATAAACGCGGAATACTTAACGGTTTCGGAACAATATTCAAATCAATTACCGGAAACTTAGACGCCGAAGATGGCGAGTACTACACTAACTGTATAAACAAATTAAATAATGATGAACATCAATTAGAAAACTTAAACAAAAATCAAATCTCAGTTACAACTTCTGTTATCAAAAATTTCAACTCAACTATACAAAAATTACAAATTGATGAGGAAACATTTAACAAAGATATCAAAGAAATTGAGCACACGATTCAAACCATGACTCAAACGATCCAAGCTGCCGAAATAAAACTAAAATTTCTATACATTTCCGAACAACTAATGGCCAGCTATTTGTATATCGAAGACAATCTAAACGATATTTTAAATTCAATAACATTCGCCAGATTAGGAATTATTCATTCATCAATCATAACACCTGATCACTTAGTAACGGCGTTAGAAGAGATTTCACAGAGTTTGCGAAGGAACAATTTACCTCTTCCAATTAAACTATCAGTAGTTGCTCAATATCTGGATATTATTGAACTAAAAGCTTTTCAACTAGATTCTAACTTAATATTTGTTTTAACAATACCTCTCATTGAACCTCAAAATTACAACACCTTTCGTCTGTACCCTATACCTATACTTGATAACAGAACTGGTCTACATCACTTTTTATCTATTTCACAAAAGTTTATCGCGAGAGACGATGATTCTTTAATGTACATACCTATACAAAATTTGAAAGAATGCAAACCACTTTATTTCGGAACCAAACTATGTTCGAACCTGTTTGCTTATCCTATCGACCAAAATGCCATTTGTGAAGCTAGAATATTAAAGCCATTGCCGAAACTCCCAGAAAATTGTCAAACTTCCTTCTTCATTAGTCAAGGATACAACGTCCAAGAACTTGAAGACAACACATGGCTAGTAATTAATTCCGAACCACTTCACATTACCATCAACTGCCCGAGGAGAGAATCCATAACAGAGCTAATTAACAAAAATTCCATCATAAAACTACAACCAGGATGTTACGCCTATGCAGGCATTACTCGAATACAAGCCAGTGCTAAAGACTTTTCCAAAATTAAGGACAATTCACATACAATCCAAATTCCTTTTGAATGCTGCAATCACATGCCCGACAAAATCGAAATTCCAAAATTAAAACCGCTTAAATTAAACAGTCTCGTCGTAGAAGATTTAGATATTGCTAAAAACAAACTAGAGCAATATTCCAAAGACCTAGATGACCTCATAAACGAACCTTTTGTGACCAAACATGTATCTTGGTTCACATACTTCATAATCACTCTCATCATCCTATTAGTTCTACTTTACATAACTTGTAAATGCAGAAGAAGAAGATGTGGAGCATTGCGAATCCAACCCTCAACGGATAACCCTCCTTCACCTCCTTCAGAGCGAAGCAGAGTATTTACCAAATTTCCTAGACTGATCCCTCCAAGAAAGCGACCCGGTATTAGACCTCAAGAAGAAGAGAACATCGAGTTAACATAGACTTTCATGTGGAGTTTTACACTTGTCTATTAATTTAGACTATTGTATTTTATCCTTATTACGTTATGTAATGTTTTATTATCGCTTACCAATTTTAACTTTTACATTATTTTATTATTTTGCTTTGTATTCATTCAACATTGTTTCAATTTATTTTTGTATTATATTCATTATACCTTTTAACAATTTTCAAAAGTTGCTGCATAACATCAACTTTTTTATTAAGGGGGAAGTTGTTATATAAAATTATACGCTTATTACCAAGACTTAGTCGTAACAAACCTTCACAGGCATATCATATTACATGATAACGACTTCTCTTATTAATTGCTTATCTTCAAGATATCATATTACACCTTTGTTTCTCATAACTTGTGCAGACTGCAGAACTGCAATTCCTTTGTTATATATTTTGCTTACTCAGGTTCTGTATGTTATAAATATGACTAAACATGCTTTGTTGAATCAGTTATTAAACTCACTTAGAATGAAACACTTCTAATTATTATTATTATTCCTTCTCCAAGAGCCAACGTTGGCTCCATTAAATAAATAAATCTTTTTTAAAAAGTCATTCATGTGAACCGTGATCTAACATATATACCCTGTATATAATATTTTCTGTCGGAGTTCGATGTCATGCTTAGGCCAGTTTATTCAAGATGAAATTTGCAAGATAATTTAGAAAACAGCATCTTAATATCCCTTTCGCTTTGAAGATATGGTCCGAAATTCCCCTAGAAATGTGCATGATTAGTTTCTAGTGTCCAGTAGTTTATATAGAATATTTATTTAATGTACTTAATCCATAACAGATCTGATAATCAGACATATTGCGAAGCACATAGAGATCAGACTTATTAAGCCCCAATTTTCTAGGCCTTTTTTTACGTCTGTGAGATATGGACCGTCAGGAATGCAGACAGATGGCGTATTGATGCCTTCGAAATGTGGATCTGGAGACAGTTGTGACGAATTCCTTAAAAGTGACCTTCCAGCATTGTATTCTTCCGAATCCTCTCACTTGGTTACATTAACCGGAGAGAAGATATTTCAGAGAGAACCAGATGGCAAGGGACGAGGAGGACGCCTTTCAGAACGCTTGACTGCTACCACCAAGAAGCTGATAGGAAAGAGAATTGCTGAAGCTGCGCGCCTAACAAGAAACCATGGCGGATGGCATGATGTTGTCATACGTGTTATATAGCAAACGGAGACCAACTAGAATAATTAATGCGTC
Source organism: Rutpela maculata (assembly GCA_936432065.2). Taxonomy (NCBI): domain Eukaryota; kingdom Metazoa; phylum Arthropoda; class Insecta; order Coleoptera; family Cerambycidae; genus Rutpela; species Rutpela maculata. The sequence continues at coordinate 49,168,114 of OW386291.2, read as the reverse complement.
ACAAAATGCAATTACAAATTTATATGATACTTACAGGTTTTCACGTTTCCCCTTTCAAGAATATCAATGTATAATTTTATGAGGCTTATTGGAACAGGCTGTAAATTTTTCTTTTTTTTTTTTACAGTTCTCCACCAAAATATACATAGTAAGGTAAGGGTAGAAACTTGCCCCCATTTACTCCCAAACAAACCAGACTAGAAAACTAAACCTAATCACGTCTACACTGTTAATAAAATTTTATTCTTAATCGCATTACAGTTCTTTTGGGATGAAACATTCGTTGACACTAGCACTGTATAAGTAAATATCACATTACAGACAAATATTCCGATGTCTTAATTTTCTATTTTATAATAATTTTAAAATAAAATGTTGTAAAAATAATTTACTCTAGGCATCAGTCACTTAGGATTATAAAAAACGATCTAAGCAGTAAGTCTGTTTATTTCTCTTGCTATGTTAAAATTAGCTACAAGAAAAGAACGACTTAAAACTAGTATAATATTACTTAATGATCGCTTACTGAATATTTTAAAGTTGTTTGCGAAATTTTGTAAAAACATCGCTTCATTTTTATACCAACGAAAAGAAAATTCTTTCAAAAGAAATTTCGTTTTTAAATATTAATCATTTTAAAGAAAATAAGAACCTAATATTCATCGATTCTCTGCTATTTTTAGGAAAACGTATACTTATCACATCAATTTAAGTCTTTACAGAGTTAATCGAGTAAGTAAAGAAACACCATAAGAACGACGAGACGTGTTATCCGATCTGTGTGGAGCCCTTTTAAGGAAAACGAAAGGGATATTATCCTACTCTGCTATGTTTCTTCACATTCTACAGTCATCTGATCTCTCATTTTATATTTAAATGGTCAGGCATGGTTATTTGTGTTATTTTGTCGGAACTGGCTGCTCGTGACATATTTATTTAAGAAAAAAAAATACAAAATACTTTATATGTTCCTTGTCCTATGTGATTCGATATTTATGGAGACATTTAAGGTTCAGTGGACATAAAGAGATACAGAGAATACGCTAAAATATGCTCTAAGGCGACTTTGGAAAGGAGTGACAATGTTCAAACTATCTTCTTTTTGTATGACACATTAAAAGATTTCTTTTCAATTGAATGAACAATGGATTCTAAATATTTGTTCATTATACTCAATATAACATGTCAGACAGGTTGTTTTTAATCCTGGGGCGGTATCGTTAAAATTTATGCCTCAACGGATTGACACGTAATTTTTACGTGCATTATAAAAATGTATATTTGAGACCCTTATTTAGGTAGAAATAAAGCTGTCTCGTGAATTTCACACGTTTTATTATCAAAGGAAATCATGAATGCATAAAAATAACAACATAAAATCAATAAATCTCATTACCAAAAGTTAAACGAAAATTTAAAAGAACTGAAATAAATGTAACCAAATGATAATAAATTTGATTATCTTCCCTGCAACAAGGACATATTTGTATCTGATGTTGACCACATATTGGTTTGTTACATTTTACGCAATACGTAGTGGTCTTATTCTTCTTTAAAAATTGTAACTGTGCACGTATCGACAGGGTGGATTCGTTAAAATATCTAGGGATTGTGGTTGTTCGGCATTTGAAATGGAATGAACATATATATGTTATAACTAAGAAGATTAATACACAGATTTTATCAGCTGAGAGATATTTTAAATAAAAAAGATGAAATTACAGTGTACGATTCCTTGGTTGAGTCTATTTTAAGATATTGCATCATTGCATGGTAATAAACATTCATTAAATAATCTAGAAGTTACACAAAATACAATATTAAAAATTATTTTTAAAAAACATCAACGACATTCCACAAATCAGTTATACCAGGAAAAGAGTTTACTTAACATCATGCAAATTTACACTTTCCAATATATACTATGGAGGAGAAGAAATAATAATAATAATGATAACAATAACACTGAAAACATTTTCAATCATTACACCAGATCCATTTCATCACAAAACATTATTATCCCATTGTGTAAAAAAAGCCCATATTCAAAGATTTATATTTTATTTAGGTCCTAAATTATTTAACTTATTACCACCTGAAATTAAAAGTATAGCAAATTATAACAAATTTAAGAAAGAAGTCAAGAAACATATTACAGTGAGAAAATCTCCAGAAATAAATTCTTCAGATTTTTTTAGCTAGAATAGCCATAATTTTATTTAATTTAGAAATATCTCTTCACTACCTCAGAAAAGATCAATTTACTGAGTGTGTATATTAGCCCTTAAAAAGTACTTTTCAGTCTTTATTAGTTGCTTTACTAAAGCAGTAGATTATTTAGCTACCATTATAAAGAATAATATGCAAAGAATAATTTAACTGTGATAAATAAAAATTTTCCTAAAATTGCAAAGTTCTTTGCTGAGATACATAATAAGAACACCATTCGGGCACAATCGGTCAACTTTTATTCAGGCGGAATATCACTAACTATTTGTCTCCTGCAATTTGTTTCCATTCGGCGCTGGTGGTGTTTACGTTGACTCCGCGTCATGCATTTAGTCATTTCTATGAGTATTTGTATAGGTATTGTGCAGTGTATTATTATTATAAAGTCTTTGGTAAGTTGTTTGCTTTTGCTCTTGGTTTTTGAAACCGCGGTATCTACTATCAATATTAATAAGACGATCTCATCATAACTGCCCTATAAGACGCCATATTAATGTTTTTAGGTACCTACGCATCAGGTCATGCGTGTGACTTGGAGAGGTTAACTTTCATGTTTAGAAAACGGTCTGGTTCTCGTTGCAATTATTTAGTGGTAGTGGAGTCAAATTAAGGATCAAAATAGATGAATAAGGAATTCTCTGCCTACAGCAATTTTATTGTTTTAATTTGTTGTAGGTATAATAACAAGTACTACGAGCAGTTTTGTATTAAATCCGTCCATTGCTTCTTGTAAAATTTGAACAATTTATATTCCAGAACTGAAATTCTCTGTTATTTTCCTTATTATCATTTCCGATCTTAGTAATCGTATCGCAAAAATAAAAATATCAAACTGTTCACAATAAAATTATGATCAAGACTAGGCATATGAAGAAACTTTATGATAATTTGTTAATTTGTAAAAAAATAAAAACCACTAAAAATTGCCTTTTTTGATAATTTAAGAAATATAACGTAATAATGCACCAATTTGGACGAAAGTTGGTGGAACTATGCCCGTTATTGAACTAAACATTCGTGCCAAATTTTAACGTAAAATATTTATTCAGACGGTTAAATATAAGAAAAGGTTTCGAAATTTTAATGGCTTATTGTTTGAGTCGATCAACTCGTAGGAGGACGTTTTGTTTTTCAAATTGTAGGTTTTTACATGTATTTTACAATGGTGTTAAGAGAAAAAAAGGTTATATTTATTTAGATTGTATTTTTTAAATTTGTTTATCATTCTCAAAATTATAGTTATAACAAATTCAAATAACTGTGGATTTTTTATAAAACCAAAAGTGGCAAACGAATTATGAAAGTAGATGATGATTACGTTTTATATATTTTTTACTTTTAAAGGTTGTTATACTAGGCTGATATCAAAATAAATGTTTATATTTTAATTGGTTTTAGTCATTTATACAAAATCCTTGACCATAGTTATCAATTTCTTTCCAAGGTATACCAATTTTTCGCTTGCAGTTTCATGTTTAGGTAATTTAATATTCATTTTCATTGTCTTGTTTGTGAGAAAATTATTTCCTTAAAAAAATATTCTTCATGTAAGGTGAATAAGTATTTAGTCATTATATAACATTTATTTTTCATACACTGAAAAAAATATGTTCGTAATATTAATGAATCGGTTCGTCGGCTGAAAATTGATGAATCTATTTATTAATATACATTTAAGTACATAGTATTAATAAATGCGTACATTTTATTAATGAACGTACATTATATCAATAAATAGATTCATAAATTCTCAGCCAATGAACCTTTATTCATTACTATTTTACGATATTTTTCTCAGTGTACTTATTAAGCAAGTAAAGCAAGTGAGGGAGCTACAAATTTTTCAATTTCAACAGAAAATATGAACAAACGTCAATCTTTGAAGGTAACCCTTCACTAGGTTATTTTGATTTTTTCGAATGCATATAAAATTATTTAAAGGATAATTTAAATTACAAGCAAAAAACTCGTATTACCTGGAATAAAGCATTGGTCTGCCATAGAAATTTATGTCAGAGTTTAAGGCCACTAATAATATAGATTGTTTAATTAGACAAGATTGATGTGCATTCTGTAAAGTTATGTTTTGGGAATAAATATTTTCTGCTGAAACTATATGAGGACGTGCATGTAGCTCAGAAATAATTGTATATATAAAGTTTTTTCGAATTCACATATGTTTAAATGGTTCTGTTATAAAGTTTATTTGCATTACCATCAATTAGCATTATGTACTTGCATGGTAATTGCCAGTTTCCATAATTATATATATACTCAAGAAAAAATTACAAAATTTAGGAAAACATTAATTTCTTTAATTTTTTTAGAGACAGGAGCATTTTATACCATCACGCAAGATAGTATAAAAAAATTGCTTTATACTTAAGTTTTGATATTTTTTGTAAAAAAAATATTTTTGATAAAATAAATGCTTGTTTATGTGAGGTAGTTATGAAAACTGGCAATGACAAAGTATGACTAATTGATAAAAAAGTAAATCGACTTTATAACAAAATTATTTTCCTCGTAAAACATGTTTCTCTACGAGAAAATTTTATCAGACAAACATTTTATAGCTCCCTCTGTTTATTTTCCAACAAAAAATATTTATTCCCACAGCAGATATAGGTACTTTATAATAATAGCAAAATGGCCATTCTATTCTAATTAAGAAATTTTACTGTTATTGATTTAAAACTTTTTGATATGACGGAATATCTTTTCTGAGGCAGGCTAATTTATTACTAAATTAGGAAAGCATGTATGCTGCAATAAAAAAGAAACTAATGGAGAAACCTTGCAATAGTAGTAAACTTTTTTGGTGCGATAAAAAATAAGTAATACTATGGCAATCAAGTTCCTGCTCTGTCAAATCAGTGACTTTGCTACAACAAGAAAGGAGTTAATTACAGCACCAGAAAAACCATGGAGTGATAATAAAAAATGTTGCTGTAAGTAAAAAGAATTGACTCTATCGTTGCCAGATACTTTGTATTAGTAAATAAATATTTTTGCTGCAACAGTACTATTTCTTTACTATAACAGTCAAGTTTATTTATGGTGGCTAGATGAAACATTTTAATAATATTTTATAAAGTAACTTTACTATTGCACTAAAGTAATTCCAGTAAAACGAACTTTACTGCCCTACGAAAATTGTTGGCTGGCGCCTATTCAAATAGATTTTCTTGCTGCTGTAGCCTGATTTTTGGCTGTCACTGCAAAAATCTTCTCGCATTTTGAAAATTTTCAAGGTATGTTTAATTAGCAATGCCGGTTGTTTATTATATAGCAGAATATTCTATGTATAGTGTTTTACAATGTACCTTTATTTTTAAAAACATTGCTTACCCACTCTATCGCATTAGGTTTAAATAATTCCAACTAACTGCTACTCCAAACAATTGTTAACTATAATATATATTCAGGTATTAATTTTTTGTTTAATGTTGTTTTTGTTCATTTCTTTATTTTTTCTATTTTTTCAGCAGTTCCAATTTAAAAAAAGTTGTAATTAAAATAAGTTGTCTATATCACAATACAAATATTTCATACCTATGTGTTCAGACCAAGTTGTTGCTGTTTATTTGTACATATCATATATTATGTGAAATTAATATATACCTGACGTTTATAATTTTCCAGAAATAATTTGATTTTTAACCCTAGAACGGTATCGATATTTTATTGTACTGTATTGGTATCGTACGTAAATTTTACGTACATATTTTTCTATAAGCTTCATGCTAAAATGCGGTTAAATAAATTAATAAAACACAATTAATATTTTGCTTAAAGGTTTATTTTGCCAAGTATACATACAATATACATGGTAACTTAAATTAGTAATGAACAAAGTAAATTTACTAGCTTCCTCCAAGTTCAAAAATTACGTAACGCAAATTTTGATCAAATTTGCCCCCTCCCTCCCCCTTGTCACATGTTGTCACGTTTGAAGATAAACACAATTAATATTTTGCTTAAAGGTTTATTTTGCCAAGTATACATACAATATACATGGTAACTTAAATTAGTAATGAACAAAGTAAATTTACTAGCTTCCTCCAAGTTCAAAAATTACGTAACGCAAATTTTGATCAAATTTGCCCCCTCCCTCCCCCTTGTCACATGTTGTCACGTTTGAAGATACCCCCTAAATAAATTACTTTACAAATGTCACCCCCCCTTAAAAATATATATATATTTTTTTAATGTCATATATATTAAAGTCCTGTGTAAACTTGGTTTGTCTTGTGACTAAGGACAAACCTTGTACAGTTTATACAAAAATAGTTGTTTTCTTTAGATCAGAATTTTTGTGGAAAAAAGAATAACAGTACGTTACGCAACACTTGATGCAACTCCCCTGCCCCCCTATGTCACAAGTTGTCACGCTTTTAAGTACTCCCCCTCTCCCCTAAGAGCGTTACGTAATTTTTGAACGGCCTCTTATTGGTAACGATGCGTAATATTTACGTATAGAACTCCAAAAAATAATAAATGTAACCTCTAGTACGAGCACTTGCGTATTGGCAATGTAAACAGCCTATCGCCAAGATATTTAGGGAAGCATATCTGGAAGGTCGAGAAAATTTGCGGGCGTATGAATCTGTAAATGCAAATTATTAATCTTGCACACGTAAATTTTACGTACGATACCGTTCTAGGGTTAAAGTAGGACAAATATGACAATATTTCCTTGGTCCCTTTTGATTATCTTCTATTTGGCAGTCCAATACTTCAGTAATAGTATAGTACCCAGAGATAAAAAATATGTAAAACTTCGGAATGATCTCATATGTAAGGATAATTTTTCCTTATGGGTTATTACTGTAGTAAAAGGTATCATCTTCAGTTTATATTTGGTCCGGACACTTGCTCTTACTTCTTAAGGTGGTGGGAAAGAGGATAGAGTTGAAACAATGAAAGAATTGACGACTTGCACGAAAGAAAGTTTGGTAAAAAGTGTCGTGGCACACAGTATTATGGTATCTCTGTAATTCACTGCACATGTTGACCAACTCGTCTAATTTCCAAACTTTGCGATAATTAAATACCTTTAATATAATAATAACATCGTTTTCATTATTTTTAACGTTAAACCTCCTTCCACTGAATATAAATCATCTTTATCAGGTTGTTTCGTAGTCTACAATATTTAAAAAATGTCGAATTATGCAATTTGTCAATCGCTGCCAACTCTTCTAAACAGTTGGAAACAGTGTTTGATAAATTGCATAATTCGACATTTTTTAAATACTGTAGACTACCAAACCACCTAATAAAGATGATTTATATTCAATGGAAGTAGGTTTAACATTAAAGATAATGTTATGATTATTATATTATAGGTATTTAATTGTTGCAAAGTTTGGAAATTAGACAAGTTGGTCAACATGTCCAGTGAATTACAGTGATACCATTATACTGTGCGCCATGACACTTTTTACCAAACTTTCTTTCATGCAAATCGTCAATTTGAAAGTGACCACAACTGGATAATAATACCCTATGGTTTGTAAAAAATCATTGTTGTTATAAATCGAAAACTAAGTTTTTCATTTATCATTAGCGTACTCTCTAAATTTGCGAATATGCTGTTATAAAAATATCTATTTCAATTTTTTCTTACTCTACACTAGATTTACTACAATGAAACCACCAATTCGCAAAAGGTATTATAGAAATCGCTTAATCCAACCCAGAGTATTGAGGGAAGAAACATAAATTAAGAACCTTCTTCCCTTTTAAACTTTTCGTAATTGGTTAAAGAAACAAGCATACGGGTTGAACTGGGAATCTCCTCATTTTTGTAATGTTTTGAAGTTGGTTAAAAAAACACATTTATATTTTAAATTATTCGCAATTCTACTAGGCGCGTATTAGTCCGGGAGCCCGTGTATAAAATGACTGATTATCCGGCGAACTTTGATAATATGTAAAATGGATTGTCCTTATAAAAGGGGAAGATTATGTTATATAATGAAAGTAAAACATAATCAGCTGGACGGGGTGCGGTGGATTTACCGTCAGCTGATTGATCGAACAGGTCCAAAAACATGAAAAATTAAATTATTCGGCGAACTTTAAAATTCAGGTATAAGATAATATTTATACTGAGATTCACGAAAAACATAGTCAGCTGCAAGTATGTGGGTGGAAAATTCGTCAGCTGGCACAGTAAAAGTGCTGAGTCTTGACTCGCCTGAGAGACAGCGCGCACCACCTTTCTTGCGCCAGCTGACGACTTTTCCACCCACATACTTGCAGCTGACTGTGTTTATCATTAATCTTAGTATGAATATTATCATATACCCGAATTTCAAAGTTTGCCGTAAAGATTTAATTAGTAAAATATCGATATTGATAACTTAATGTTGGAAAACGTGCGTGCGGCATTCCCGAGTTTTGTTTTTTTTTTAATTTGATTAAATATTCAACTTATTATTAATATATATTATTTTATGAAAATACAACTTAATACTTTCGTACATTTCAAAATTATACAGAATAATCTGCTCAGAAAATTTATTAAATGGGTACCTATGGAGAAGGTTAACCTACTTTTGAATCATCAGATGCTTAGAATAATGATGGTGGCAGAGTCGGAATAAAGAATCGGAAGATTCTAATTCTTGGAAGAATTGGAACGTTCCGATTAATTTATAAATTCTTGAAAGAATCGGAACGTTCCGATTATTTTATTTTATCCGATTCTCAATTTTCCAGTCCCATTTTTTTCTCAATTCTTCCCCCGATCATCAATCTGTAGACGCAGACGAAAAGTTTCTCCCCCCCCCCCCGCGGTTATCAATTGGCCCGGCAACCACCGCAAAACTACCAAACTGAACTAAAAATTGAAATTCTCAGAAGCCGATTATTATTTCGATCCTCTCCGATTCCGATTCTCAAAATTGCCGGCTCTGACCTAGTTTAGAATACCTTGTATTCGAATTTCAGTGTGTCTCGTACAATTATCGAGATCGTCTAACGATATAATATTATTAAATGAGACCGAAAATATCTAATATCGAAAAGTTTTGTGTGATTTGTTTAAAAAAAAAGACAAATTATTGTCTTTTAGTGAGGAAACATTGGTAAAATATAAAAACATCTTGATTATTAGGAAAAACAATAATTTAAGCATGAGCAATGTGCATCTTCCTAGCGAAGTAAACAACTTCCAACTATACCATAGCCAGTGCTACCGTGTTTTTACCGCTTTACCACGAAAATATCGAATAGTTCAGCAGCATCAAAGTATCAAGTAAGTAAATAATATCTACTGAATTGCTTTACTTATTATTTTCAAGCGGATAACATATTTTTAACTCAATCAAGAGTTTGATAAAAATAAAAAACCGCTGCCCAAGGAATCACTACTGCCACATACCGATTTTCTATCCAAGTTGTGTGTGGAAATAATTGTTTATGGAACTTTAATAATATAATATTTAAAATCGTCTACCCCAAAAACCTATAAAACGATATCCCACATCGGTAGTGGGGTGGGGGTGGTAATAGGAGGGTGGTAGTGGAGGTGTATGAAGTAAAAAAATATTTTGATGCTTTTGGTTCTTGTACATACAATTTTCTTAATCCCCTTTAATAATGGGGTGGGGGTGGTAATGGGGATGGCTAATGCCAAAAAATTTTTTGGGACATTAGCCCCATTTACCCCCATTTGCCGCAGTTTACCCCCCAACCTTTCGACGGAAGGAGATGAAAGTACAATTTAGTACCAGATCCCGTTAAAGTACATACGTGTACCAAACTTCAAGTCAATATCTTAAACGGTTCCAGAGTAATCGTGCGCACAAAAAAGTTACAGACAGACCGAAAGATTTTTTTTCCGCTCAAACTTAAAATCTCGACATTTCATGACATTCTAAGCCTATTTGAACAATAAAACTTTTTTTTTAATTTTTGTCGTTACTATACTTCCACTGGCTGTGGAAGTAATTGATGATCGGAAAATAAATGTTACCGAGGTTTTCAACATCCTCTTATTTGTTAATACTGTTAATACTCTTTATATGAATTATTTCAGAAATCGTACGTTTTTTCCAGTCGTTCTCAAATTTAATTTTTATTTTGAAAATATAAAAATTAAAAAAAAAATAATAGAATTCTTAAAAACTTGTCTGATAAACATTTCGATTTTGAATAGTTTTTTATTTCTTATTTATTTTAATCAATATCACACGAGTTGCTTGTACTATTTTTTATGTAGTATGCAAAAAACTACTATTATTTATATTTTCTACACTGATAGAAATTTCATTGGCCAGTTTAGTAAAATGCATAGAGCTAAATTAACAGTATTGAATATTGTTAATTTAGAAAAAAAATTACTTGGATTATATTAAAAAACTGATCTAAATTAGAAACATGGGTTTATCTGAAACAGCTAAATCATTTAGGTACCTAAATTAGGTAAATAATTTAGCCGCTTTGTGTAAACGCATATTTCTAATTTATATCAATTTTTTAACTAGTTTAGGTAAACTCTCGGGTAAACTATTTGTCTAATCTGGAGAAATGTAAAAAAATTTGGATGAAAATGGGCGTAGGAAATAAAGAGCGATTTTTGTACATAAACGATCTGTTTTTAGCACTTGGCGAGGACTTGTGTAATGCGTTGCCCGCTTTCCACGGTTTCACGGGATGTGACTATAATCCCGCATTTTTTAAGAAAAGAAAAAAAATCATTTACTATAATAAGAAAAAATCAAGGATTTATTGAAGCTTTTAAAAGTTTCAATGAATTACCAGATGGGAATCTACATAATGTCATTAACCAAATAGAGAAGTTCGTTTGCGCAATGTATGGGTTTAAAGCCATAAAAAACGTCAATGATGCTCGAGTAGCTACCTTCATGAAGATGTACAAATTTAACGAAAACGATCATGAATTCCGGTTACCAGACAAACATTTTGATGCGTCTCTCTTGCCACCGACGAAATCGGAACTTATACAGCACATTTTAAGAACTGTGTATGTGTCCATAATTTGGAGCAACGCACACAAACAAGTGCCATCTATATTAAATCCCCTTGGTTTTGGGTGGCAGCTCGAGGATAACAAGTTTATTTGCAAGTGGTTTGATGGAGATCAATTACCTCCATCAGTAGAAGTGATTATCCGGGAGGCCGAAAATACTGAAGGTATTATATCATTTGTGCATTTCATTCTATTTTAATCTTAATACATTTTTGATAAATAATAATTAATTTTTTCAGATGCTAGTGGCAAAGAGGAAAATGATCTTTCACCCACTGAGGATCAAGAGAGTGATGAGTCGGATGAAGATGATAATGAGGAAGATTTGTTATCGGAAGCCGAATAAATTCATTTCTTTTCCACACAACTAAATAAATTTTCTAAGCAGATTGTTCTCTATAATTTTGAAATATACGAATGTATTAATTTGTATTTTCATAAAATAATGTATATTAATAATAAGTTGAATATTTAGTCAAATTAAAAAAAAAAAACAAAACTCGGGAATGTCGCACGCATGTTTTCCAACATTAAGTTATGAATATCGATATTTTACTAATTAAATCTCTACGGCGAACTTTGAAATTCGGGTATATGATAATATTCATACTAAGATTAATGTAAACACAGTCAGCTGCAAGTATGTGGGTGGAAAAGTCGTCAGCTGGCGCAAGAAAGGTGGTGCACGTTTCCTCTTAGGCGAATCAATACTCAGCACTTTTACTGTGCCAGCTGACGACTTTTCCGCCCACATACTTGCAGCTGACTATGTTTTTCGTGAATCTCAGTATAAATATTATCTTATACCCGAATTTTAAAGTTCGCTGAATAATTTAATTTTTCATGTTTTTGGACCCGTTCGATCGATCAGCTGACGGTAAATCCACCGCTCCCCGTCCAGCCGACTATGTTTTACTTTCATTATATAACATAATCTTCCCCTCATATAAGTTTCAGCATTCGCCGGATAGTTTTTTTTTCAATTTTTTTACGTGTTCTCAACCCTTTGAAAGCCACCCCCACCGCTACCCAACCAGCTGATGGTCCATTCATTGCTAACTTATATAAGGACAATCCATTTTACATATTGTCAAAATTCGCCGGATAGTCAGTCATTTTCTACACGGGCTCCCGGACTATATACTGTTATGTCAACTCCTGCTCCTAAAGTTTTAGGAGCAGGAGGTTTAGGATCGCCATGCCCGGTTCTCATGTGTTTCAATGGAGAGTGGTTCCAATTTATTATTAATAAAAACAAAAAAAGATCCTTAGGGCGCCAATAGCCACAATACTGGATATCTGTTAGTGTACCTATTACTTACTAAATGTAATACTTGTGGCTATTCAGTGGCCTTAAAGCCGCATAGGTATCAAAAAAAATTCAGTGTCACAATCAAACAAATTATTTCGTTAATGTATATTGTATATAGACAAACAAGGTAAACGATAAACTTGTAAATAGAATTATATATCACTAAATATAGCCAGACGTGACCGATGGTACGATAGAGTACGTAAATAATTATAATAATTATACTTTTTATACTTTTAGAAAATAGCTATTTTCCTCACAATAAATGTAACATGTAAGACAATAATATGCGCTGAAGATGATAACAACAATTTGTTGACTGTGAACACTCGATATTCAACATACAAGCTGAAGGCTAGGAACAATTAAATAAGTACATCTATAGGCCAAAATTGAACTACGCAAAAGAAATTGAAATTTGAGTGTAGATGTTCAAATATAAAATCGCTGTGATAGACTTTCACCACTTCCTGGAACCAACACTACTCCAATGTTGTCTCACTCGTGTTTCCAAACTCAAATCTTCAAAATGGTGATGTCAACAGAAAGTGACATCCCCACGATTACTGAAATCATATAGCTGCTGCTCGTCTAACGACTAATGGCTTATATCAGTCGTGCATCAATACCAAACATTATTAGTACCAGATTTGTGGTGAAATTACAAAAGGTCCATGCAACAGTCCATGAAAAGGTCAATTGTAAGATCAATTAAAAAAGAAGGTCCATAAAAAAGATTCCAATTCACCCTTCCAGCCTCTAGCATTCCAAAGGTATGCCCAGGAAATAATAATACTTCATTATCTAGAAAGGCCCAATCTGTTAATTCACTTGTTATAGTTTGTGTGAAAGGGGCATTCAAAAGTGTGTTATTAGTTCTTGAAAAAATTTCAAAGCGTTAAAAAAACGAAACTTCATAAAAAAATCAATTTTATTGAAGTTACCCTATCGCCCCCACCGATGAATTAGATTTAATTACATATGTTCGTGATATCGTGGCAGAAAAAACATACATTACTGTACTTAACCTATAACTTCTGACCTAACTCAAAAGCTTACCCAGTTCTCAGTACTACTAAATCGTCCAATTAATTGCGGTTCTTAAACGAAAAATAAATTTACAAATAACATATATTAAATGATCAACCCGGCATGAGTTCCATAGACGACCCAATTAACTATTACCAAAATCTGTGTATATCTTTTGCATCAGTGGAAATTTCATAAAATAAACACTTGTGAATTAATCAATTATTATCATACATGTAAATTAGATTGATATTATATCCAGGATGAAGTATTTCAAATCTATCTTACGGCAAGGCAGACAGAATGCAAACGACGTTCGCACCAAAGATAAATAGACAAATGCCAGGTAAACCTGCTGCTGCCCTCCGTCGAATCTGATAGACATTGTTACCAACGGCTTGAACTGAACTGAAAAGGCCAACCATCCATGATGACATGAATTCACCTCAACGTCTGATTCTTAATTTCATATAACATTACTTCAATAAATTAATAAGTTTCATATTAATCAATATTATTGAATTAAATCGGAGTAGTATTTATGTAATGAGATTTGTCATTATTACAGGTTTCAATACCGCTTTACATGTAGCATAAAATATTTAACAAGTGACACAACAGATGATGACAGGTACATGAGTTGCTAGGATAATTAGGTATTTGTATGTTTGAAGGACTATTTAATTGAAGAACTGAAACCGAATAAAACGGGGATTGAGTGATGGCTTCCGGAAGGAATCTTCAAATAGTAAGCAAAATTAGAGGCGGGTTTACGCTCTAATGTCAGTTCGCTGATAGAATCCCGGTTCTATAGTGTAAGGAATATCGTCCGGAGCTATATCCTTCCTTGTCTTTATTGAAATATTGTTTGTAACCTAATCTGTAACGTCAATTTTTATCTTTGTTGTCAAGTTACGACCGACGTGCGGCATTTCTATTTTTCGACAGCAAACCAATTTGCGTAACGCGTGTCGTCGTCAAATGCGGCTAGGGATTTCAGAGGCGATTCGATTTTCTCGGAAGTCGGATATACCGTGAACTCGAAAGCAGAATGAAAATTCGATTTAGGCAAAAATTTCATTTAAGGAAATTTTCAAGAGTCTGAGGGACTTCAGAGCCACGGACTAGTCCATAAGGACCGTTATGAGTTCCATAAAGCATTAGAACAGGTGAAAATACGAAGAAATACCGAATTTTCACATAGGAAAATATGTTTTGGTTCAGGATATGAGGGTGAAAGTATATAGTGGCAAGGATAAAAATATAATATACTTTTTCAAAGGTGCAACAAAGTTGGACTTTGACTCGGACTTTGAGAAATAATATTTTTAAAAGTACGCCAAAATTGGACTTAAAATGATTTTTATCAAAAGTACGCCGAAGCTAGTTTAAAAAGTACTCCAAAAAGGCACTTTAAAAAATATTAAAATATTTTTCATTTTATTCCTCCGCCAAAGACATTGACCATAGAGGAACAGTTATTGAATGTCCTGTTCTAAAGATTGAACGTAAAATTTTAACGATGCAATGCATATAAAAGGCGAAACCGACGATCGTGACAAAGACGGAGTAGCGCCGATAAGCAAAAAACTGATAAAAATCAATGAACATGCACAAGGCCGGTTTCTCGCATAAAACGAGTTTGGATTCACCCAACGGCTCGCAGTTTGGTCGAGCGCGTTGAGTGGTCTACACAAAGCGATGGTAGGAAAGCCAATAGCAGGGCTTTCCAAATAATAAAGTTATAGAGAAAAACGCCTTGTGCATAAAAAACCAAAAATTCAATTTTGCCCAAAAGTCACTCGAAGGTGGATCATCGCAAGTAAGTTGTGGACTGACCGAACTGAATGATCGTTGTGAATGTGGAAGTTTAGGAGATATAAATCGTATTTTCCTGGGCTGCCCTAGACATGAACAGGAAACTAATAGGTTTATTCAAAAACTATTAGAGAAAAATCTTGCTATGCCCTTGAATATCAACTATATTTTTAGTTCTAAATCTAAGGAAATATATTTTTTCTGAAATCGATCGGCAATGTCTACATCTTCGGCGCGATTTTAGATCGATTATTTCACTCATTAACGCTATAGCCAATGATAGCCCGTTTTTTCACAACATTGCACCAATCAAACGTTATTATTAGTGGTAATTCAAGCTAGATCGGCTTTTGACAGGACCAACATGCAAAATTTATCGCTCTAATTTTTTAGGTTGCTGCAGCGGCAAATATTGCGAAAATTTTTTGACGTTTTGTGTCGTGGAATGTTTTCGGCAAATAGGACAAATCGTGCTTTTAAATGTTATCTATAAATATCTTCTCTAGCTTATTACTAATTGTTAACGTAAATTGTAAATTGTAGTATTGTATTAATAACCTAAAAAGCCAATGCTGTGTGGAACTTATATAGGTTTGGGCGAGGATTCGGGACAAGTTATACACAGCTTTCAATGGCTTAATGATTACAAAATAATTTTCACAACTAAAATTAAATATAAATATCTACGAAGCAGACAAATCAGTTATTTCATGATAAATACACAAATGTAGGTACTTACGTATAGTAATTCATCAATCATCACAAAGCAGCTAACACTTATTTGGAAAATCTAAACTCTGCAGTATCACTACATACATTATAATTCGTTGTACTTAAAGTCTCTCTAGTAAACCATAGCTTCACTATTAAACTTCTCAAATTAGAAACGAGGATTAAATACATAAATATATATATTAATAAACACTTTAATATAATAATTCAATTCACTGTTTAGGCCTGTTAGCAGTTAAGCTAGCGTTACTAGATGGCGGTAACATACCATCTGAGCCGGCAGTCTTCGAACGTAAAAGCGATAGATTGGTAATATGTAATTTGTGTGGTTATACCCGTAATGTGATTGGTCGAAGCGTGCTTTGTTGTGATGACTAGTCTTATAAGTTACAGTACCTATGGTTTAACGTATATTGTTTTTCTTGATTGTCATAATTTAAACCTACTTTGTTTTTTATTAGATGAGTCGCTTTGGAAATGCATTTTTATGTGACGTAAATGATGAAATTGAAGATAAAGGTGAGTAATCTCTAAAAAGTAACAAGAAAACATCTGCAGGTAATTAATTACTGAACATAATATTGAATATGTACTTAATGAATTATTTATTCGTGAAATATTCTCCACAAATACCACTCGTGCTTCTAAATTTTATCTATAAATTTTTTCTCAAGCTAAGTTGCCATAAGGTTAATATAACTCGTGCAAATTGACAGTTTATTATCAAAGATTAAATCCCTCCCCCTAAAGCGGTCGGGATTTAATCAGATATTAAACTGTCAATTTGCACTCTTTGTATTACCAGGCAACAACGCTTTCCAAAAAAATTTTACCGATAAAATTTCAAGCACTAGTGATATTACGTACGAAAAATGCACAATTCCAGTATTTTAGTCCGTTGCTAAGAAACTATCAGAAAACAGACCGGAAAAGATCCGTTGCCAAGCAACGATCAACAAAACCGTACGGGAATGTTACTTTTTCTGAAATCTGTCGGGAATGTCTACATTTTCGGTGCGATTTTAGAGCGAAAAATGCACAATTCCAGTATTTTAGTCCGTTGCTAGGAAACTATCAGAAAACAGACCGGAAAAGATCCGTTGCCAAGCAACGATCAACAAAGCCGTACGGGAATGTTACTTCCCGGCCTAGGCCGGGAAGTAACATTCCCGTACGGTTTTTTATATATATTTTAATATGCTAATATTTTTGATTTTTATACGTTTAAAATAGTATTGACTGTGATTTCAGAAATTTTTTTTTAAATGTTTATATTTTTTTGGATTTTTATACGTTTGAAATAGTATTTATTGTGATTTCAGAAAAAATTGTATGCGTTCTTCGGTGTGAAAGCACATTCCCAGACTTCGATGCTTATTGCTAGCGCCTCGGCCAACAATAGCATCGTCGTCCGGGAATGTATCGCTTTCACACCTAGATACACAATATACTATTTCGGGCCTAGGCCGGGAAAGTAACATTCCCGTATGGTTTTTTATGTATATTTTGGACAGTAAATAAATACACGCAGATAAACCAACTCACATTAAAATTGCATTTATTAGTAATCAGTTATATTGTAATGAAGAAATGTTATGCATTAATACAAATTCCTTAATTTATAATGATATTGATTGTGATTTCAGAAAAAATAGTATGTGTACTTCGGTGAAAGCGCATTCCCGGACTTCGACAATTTGCGTCGTCGCGTCGTCTGGGAATGTATTGCTTTCACACCTAAATATACAATATACTATTCATGGAATTTCTTAAAAAATGTGATATTCACATATAAATATTAAATAATAAAACTTGTGCTCTGAGTCGTTTAGGGAAATCGCTTCCTTCGTAGTCCACCTCCGTTAATTAAACCTTTCATCCGTGGTCTTTTTCTTGTATATATATTTAATAGTCATCAAGATGGACCCCTTGATGTGAAAAGACTGTCCCCTGTCTCAAACTTTATTTCGTTTATTAGGTGGAAATTAATGGGAAAGAATATTTTTTAGGATTGAATTCACATTTTTATACATAATATGTTGGTTTGTTAGAGTCTCTTGGCTAAAGGAGTATATCTAAGGCCAAAATCGAAAAAAATAAATAAACAGAAAAAAATAAAATGTGTATTTTCCAGGAAATATATATTGATTCACCATAAACTAAAATTACAAAAAATAGACTTATTACTATTATTATTTTAGAGGAGCCGTCCTAAGGTATTATAATAACTTACAACGATCTGCTCTTATGACACCCAATAAGGCCTAACTGCAAAAAATGGGAAAAATTGCAGGTTTTTAGAAAACAATCGGTATCTTATAAAGTAAGAAAGATATCAAAAATTTGAGAAATTATTTTTTCCCCATAAACCAGTTACTAAAAAAATGAGCATAAAAAAATATAAAATAATTTTTGTGGAATTTAGGAAGTTATAAAGGTTTGGTAAAAAAAACACCTTATTTTCACACCCTAGATAGTAACGTGCTTCAAAATAAAAGAAATGGGCAAAACTCGCTGTTTCACAGATAAATTATCTCTTAAATCCTGAAAACTGTATGTCGATATTTATTCTCATTCTGTGGATTTAAATTCAACCTAAAAATTCGTTTTGTCCGTTTCAATTGGCCAACAGATTATATTTGGTTTTTTAAATAGTTATAATAAATCAAAAATAAACGCAGATTTCCCTCTCACTCTGCAAAATCCTGCCCTTAAAACTACACCTATAGGCCAGGCAACATAGGCCAAAAAAGGTAATGTAGAGGACCAATTGCTTCACTCAGTTTCTTCTTCTAAACGCAGCAAACTTAATTGATGTTGTATTTACATAATTTTGTATACTCTACTTTTTTTGTTAATTACCCACACATCAAAATTTACCATCAAAGCATTTTGTACTTTCAGTCGATTTTTAACGTTTTAATTACATATTTATAATTACAATGTGCGCTTTTATTTTAAAATCCAGAAATTCACCACCAAGTATTGACCACGATAAGTATTGACCAGTTAACTTTGATTCACGATATAACATTATAGGATATTCACATATTACATTTTATATTTCATATATTACATTTTACGTTGCGAAAATATGTAAAAAATACATTTTTTTCTTAAATGAAAGCTATCGTCGTTTTTTGACTTCGCATATCTTCCTAACGGCTTTGCACAATTTAAAGTATATGGTACTCATTCGACGTAGAATTTTATGTACTTTAATTTATAAGAGAATAAAATTTTCCGAGAAATGCATAATTCAGGATTTATTGGTAAAAAACTGAAAGAAGTCCTAAAATACCGAGGTTTTTGGGACGCCCGTCATACAGCACAATCAGAAATTTGGTGCAAACTTTAAAAAACCCTTTTTACATGCAAATGAAAAGGTCAAAACCATTTCCAGCTTTCCGACAATTAATTCGCCTACAAACCCTGTTGCCTGGCCTACTAGGTTTAGTTCTCACACGTTTCACCACTGCAATTTTGGTAAACGGCAGAACATTTTAAGCCAGCCTTCTGGCATCTGCAGGTTGCGCGGCACTTGGTTTTGCACCAGCAAAAGATCAATTTGAGAAAGTCGGGAGGCGCGGGCTCCTTGGTGCACTGTACTGGTATGAATATGCGCAATGTTTTTTTTCCATCTTCAAGATTCGATTGATATGCTGTGTTCCAAACGATTCGCGAAATCTATTACTAAAATCAAATTTAATATTTTCTTGCTCCTACCCACACAAGATGCAGCTCGGATGCACACATTCAGAATATATTATCAGGTACAAATTTGGCTGGGAAGGTACAAAGATCCAGAGTTGTAGTATTTCTATACAAAAATATAAATAGTCGAATAATATGATTTCAACGATTTTTTGGGGTGGGGGTATTTTTTTTCTGGAAATGCAATCTGTGTGTTATCAGTAAAGTTTTGTCCAATCTGAGAGGTGAACTATTCTTGGAAATTAAGTTTTAATTTTAAAAAACGTGTCCTTGTCCGGTTTATTTTTAATATCTCGGGTTCTGTTCATCAGGCCAAACAAAAAATCAAAATGGTTGTAAATAATTTTTGAATAAAACTGCATAGATCCAAATCCTGTCATTCTGTTTTTTTTTTTTGTAAAAAAATAAAAACTAAGACAATTTCTAATTTTACATGAACCCAAATTACTAAAAAATAATTAATCCTTTTTAATAAAACTTGGTGAAGTAATAGGCCTTGTAAGTATAAACTATTGAAGGAAATTACGAATAAAAATATTTATTATTTTCACTGAAGAACGAGATTTCTGAAAATTTTTTGAAGGTTTATAAAAAAAAGTGCTATTTCGTCACACTAAGACTTTTCTTTTTAAATTGTAGGTTTTTGAACGCGCTTTACAACGGTGATAAAAATTAACTTTTATTTCATTTTCGAAATTAAAAAAAACTTTATATGTTCAGGATTTGAACCGCGGATCAATAGTAGGCCTTAATATACATATTTGCCAAGTTTCAAAACTTTATTAGTTTTTTTTCAATTAAACGTTGAAATTTATTGCTATTTGACTGAGGTATAAGCTGATGTAATTATGTGTCATTAATAATTAATACAATTTCATGCACATTTTATAAAATTAAATTCGTCTTGAAAGTACTTATTTTTTCCGCTTCCTGTGTACATAAAATATATACAGGAATAAAGATACGATTAACATTTCCTTCACTGCGAGAGAGGTTGCAAGACCATTAATAGATTTGTTTGTGATAAAATGTTGACTACTTCGTGGAGTCCGCACAGTTTAATCAACAGAAAGCGGCCCTTTACACAATGAAAAATAAATGTTCGTGGAAATTAGGAAGAAATAAATTCCGGAACAGTCAATTCATTCATTTACGCAAATGTTTAAATAAAACCTAAAATTGAGCGATTAAGAGTTAAGTATTTACCTTGGAAGGGATCTTATTAAATTAATGTTTTCATTTAACATTACAGAATGTTCTACAGAACTTTGTTATACCTTTTAAGACATCAAAGAGAAAGTTTATGTAACTGTAAATAGAATTATTTGATAATTTCGTATTGTAACATTCGCTTTAGCTTGAACGCTATAAGTTCTCCATTTTCAGGTAGTTTTAGGGGTATTAAACCCGACTATTATTAATTTTTGGTAGTATGCACTGAGATACGGTTGCAGTTTGATTGTGTCAGTAACAGCATATTTGGTGTGCTATAAACATAGCAATTTAAAGTCTGTTCGCTGATAGAGTCCCGGTGTGACGTCACCAACGTCTGAACTAAGATGCCGTAGTCTCGTTGGTGTTTTCTAATGCACAGTGGCGTCGCTATGTTTTATATTTTACTTGATGTATTTAATTACACTTATTTAAAGGAAATTGAATTATAAGTGTACAGGGTGGCTCAGCCGATAGGAACACTCTTGTAACTTTTGAATGGGCAAATGGATTTTTTTCAAATTTGGTGCAGTGATATGGGATGCAATTTTCAATTATATGATGCAAAGAATTAAAATGGCCGACTTTCGGTTTCGACGTAATTGACATGAAAATCAAAGTTTTAATTAGGACAATCTGTATATTTTTGCATATTTGGATCCTGCTGGTAAAAATACGTATGATCTGACTATCAAATATTGTTTTGATTTACAAAAAATACAGATTTTTTAATTTTTAGTTACAATAATAGAAGGCCGCGATTATGCCAAAATTGTTAAAAATCGATCTGCAAGCACCTTTGAAATATTATTTCTTCATATACTAACATTAAATACGATTTATTGGTTTTTCAAAGAAAACTTTTTTTTTTAATTGAACCCCTATGGGACAACCTGTTATTTAATTAGATCTTTAAATTACGATGAGAATGGCGCGCATAATGTCTACCTTCTCTTTGTACTAAATTTATAATTAAAAGAAAAGTGTTTTGATTTTTTTTTTTATTTTTTCTCTTTGAAAATCAAAATAATATTTGAGGGTCAGGTCATATGTATTTTGGGCAGCAGGATCCAAATGTGCAAAAATATGTAGGTTGTTCCATTTAAAAATTTGACCAGAAGGCCGAGTGTTAATTTGAGTTAACTCGACACATCCGGTCTTCCAAACGAAAGTTCCAGGGATGGTAGAGTAGCAACAAGCCTCAAAATCAATTAAGATGCAATTAGTTCAAAGAATCCGTTTATTTAACAGTAAAGGTTATATACAAAATGGATATAGCAAAAATTCTTATTCAAAGAATCACGCCTTCCCCAATTAATGCAAATGGCTTTCATACAAGCGAAAGCGCTTACGCTAACGATCGCTTAGGTAGAAAAGATTCATGCAAAACCCTCCCAGAATCAAATGCGAGCTTTTTTTATAGAGAAGTCTTAGACTTTTTGTAATTTTATAATTACGGCTGACTGATTATAACATAAAAATGTTTTACTAAAATAATTTAGTTTCGCTAGAGACTACTTAGCTTTAAAGTTCTCGTATCCTTCTTATTTCTTCATTGTCGTACCACCTTTTCGATGTTATATGTGGGTTTAATAGGAAATAATTTGTTGGGTGCTCAGCATATATATTTCTATAACATGTGTTCCATTCCAGGTTGATGTTTTTCCTCAGGGACCCTATTATATCGCTATTTGGTATCAGATAGCATTTATCATCATAGTCAGTAATCGCTGCTTTTGCTAGTGTGTCAACCTTCTCGTTATTAAGTAATCCACAATGAGCTTTGATCCACATAAAAGTTATCGTGTAACCAAGAAGCGAGAGCCTTACATATAATTTTATAATATCCGTAAGCAAAGGAGATGTTTTTACATTTATATGATTAAGACCACTAAGTACGCTAAGTGAATCAGATATGATAATAAATTTACGTCGGTCTGTTTTGAGGTCGCAGTATTCTGAAGCTTTAAGAATGGCTATAGCCTCTGCTGAAAAAATAGAAGCTTGATTTGGAAGACAATATTTGACTGAGACTTCAAGTTCAGGAATGTAAATAGCACAGCCTATACCATTTTCACTTTTAGACCCATCGGTATAAATATGCATCTCTTCTGGATATTGTTCAATGTAGCTTTTAAATATAACTCTATTACCTACTTGGTTACCGATAAATGAAGGTTTGATTACCAAAGGGGCCATACAAATGATTAAAGTGGTTTAAAATGAACATAAAAGGAATTGTATTTTTGAGAATACCATCATCCTAAGAAACAGTATTACTAAAAGACTCCGCTAAAGGGGGGAGACTTTTTTTTATTCCAGTATTTATTAGTGAGATTCTAAATGCATAAATTGTATAGCGGCTTTAATAAAATATCATTATCCCTTGCTCTCAATTTTAAAACAAATTTATCACGGAGGAGTTGTCTTCTGAAATTTAGCGGAGGTTCCTTATCCTCAACCCTTACAGCCTCTACTGGACTATATTTCATTAAACCTAGGCAAACCCGACGTGTTTTGTTTTGAAATATGTCCAACGATGGAGTAAATTGTTGCTGGCTGCTCCATAAAATATTGCACCATAATCTATTACCGATCTAATGAGAGATTTATACATTAATAATGATATTTCTGGATCTGCCCCCCTAACTAATTTTACTACAGACACGCATAGTGTTTATATGTTTTTCTGATTTTGATACTATATTTTCAATATGAAATTTCCATGATAGTTTCTAATCAAGATGAAAACCTAAGTATTTAACTATTATTAACTATTTAACTTCTTTATATGCTACCTGAAAATCGTCTAAGACAATTGTATCTCTCTCCGGTAAATTATGTCTAGAAAATATGGTAATGAAAATTTTATTGTAGGAAATTAAGAATTGTTTTTCCAGCGCCCACTGTTTAATATGATGAAAACCTTTATCCAAAGATTCAATGGCTATGTTTAATTTCCCATCTTCCGTGTCTTCAGAATATTGGACAATTTTTATATAACCTTTCAGAGCGATATCATTTGTATAAACATTAAATAAAATAAGGCTCAGGACCGATCCCTGAGGGAGTCCCTGAGAAATAAAACGTGGACTCATTATGGAGTTGTTCGAACACATTTTATTTTTATTGCTCCGTTAATAATACAAAGTTTTGTTCTTCACTTTTCCTTTAGTTAACATTGTAAATAATAATAGGTGCTTATAAAAATAAATAAATAAATATTTTTTTAATGTTTTTCTATATTCCATTTTATCCTATTTTATTTCATTTAAAAGTCATACATACAATTTTTCATATATTTTTGTATTTTTTTGTATCAAAAATATATCTATAAAATTTAAAAGCAATATCGGTTGAATCTACAGGTAAAATCCTTTACATGTGCCAAACTTCAACTATTTCGGAGATAATTTTAGTTATGTTTTTTACATTTTGATGTAGGAACCCAAAAAGGGGGACACCAATTCGTGAACGTTTACAGATTTTGGGTACTTCGTTGGTCACCATGAACTAAAAATGCAAAAAAAATACTTATTATCATTTTAAAGCAACCATTATAAATTAAACACAAGGCCTAACGACAAAAATAATGGAAAAATTACAAGTTTTTAGAAAAAAATTGGTATCTCATAAAATAAGAGAAATTCGAGAAATTACTTTTTTCTCAATTAACCAGTGACTAAAAAAAAAGCGAATAAAAAATATATAAAATATTTTTTTGTAGAAAGTTATAAAGTATAGTAAAAAAACACACCTTCCTTTCACACCCTATTATCTACAGTGTACCGTGCAACGTGCTTCAAAATAAAAGAATCTGGCAAATATCGCTGTTTCACAAATAAATTATCTCTTAAATCCTGGAAAAAACATATCGATATGTATTCTCTTTCTAAAAAATGTGGATTTAAATTCAATCTAAAAATTTGTTTGGTCCGTTTCAATTTGCCAGTAGTTTAATATAATCTTTAAAACTGTTTTAGATACTCCTATTGTTCTAACATACTAAAAGTCCCCAACTTTATCCCTTGTGCTCGAGCCTCCATCTTGAAAAATGTACCTAGTAGCTGACGTCACACAGCCTAGCCTCGCGCACAGGTACGTTTTCAAGCCTCGCATCGAAGTCTTGAAAAATGGCATTATTTTTTTAAACACTTATTTCAAATTTAGTACAGCTCTTTCTTATTGCAAATACAGACCATTTCAATCAAAACAAAAAAAAAGTTGAACTTGCCCATTAAACAGAAAAAGTGAGGTAGGTAAACAATAATAGCGTGTAAATGAAACTATAATCACCTAGTCGTAGATATCCATAATTAAAATTGATCATAGCATAATCAGTATTAATTCAATAATATTCTACATATGGTAATAATTCGCGAATGATTTCACTGTAAACTCGTGCCGCTTCGCTGTGCAGACTTACTTTATATATTTTGTGTACCTATCTAAAAAATTAATATATTTGAAAAAAACAAAAAATTTAAATAATGGTAAACTTAAAAAAATATTGGTCTAAATTAAAATTTCAGTCCATAAAATCGTGCCCCTAAATCACATTGCCAAGAGAAAGGTGAAATGAAAGCTTAAAGTTCCTTTCGTTTACTGTGCCAGTCTACATATTTCCATAACCAAACATGACTTTTCCTTTCCTAGCTCTCCAAACTTCAAAAGCAAAGTATTTGACCCCCAATTTATTCACTTAAGGTTGGGCTTGAGTATGGTTTATTATGCCGCTGGGATGTTACAGTGTTAGTTTAACGACAATGTCAGGTAAAGGAAAAATTTATTTAACGAAAATTTTCAGAAAATCCGCAGTAAAAGGAACCCAATTTCCCTCTAAGTTACTCATATTTCAGCAGACTGTAGTGAACAATTCTGAAAATAAATTTATTCTGTTAATTAAAGGGAGAGTTTGGATAAGAATGTACACGCAACACTATTCCCTCTACAGTTATTCCAAAAGAATTATAATTGTATTATCAGCATTCCCTTTGTTTCATTTATAAATACAGTAGACTCTCTATGGAAATCTGATTGTGATAATCATGAAATAATTATAGAAAATTACTTTTATTTCAGAGTAATTTGTTTAATTAAAAATTATTGTAGAAACTGCCTCGGTGTCAATCTAGCAGCGTAAGGCTTTTTTCTCATAAGACAAACAGATATGTGAAAACCAATGCAGTAGTATCTACTGCATTAGTAAACATGACCAAGGTCAAAAATACAGCTATGAAATCATAGCGTATTACATGCTTCTTCAGCAGAATAAACAACCCTTTAAAATGCAAAACTTTTTTCCTAATATGTATGTAACCTATCACTTAGGCCAAAAATCGCGCGACCGGTCAACCAATTAATAATAATAATAATAATAATATAATAATAAACATTATTTTCCTTTTATGACAATATGATACAGTATTGTATAGGAATAGCCAGTCTTAATATCTAAAAGAGAGAAAAAGAAAAAGAAGTAAATAATAGAGCACTTTACATATTAAAATATTCTTCTAGTTTGTAGAAGGTTTTGCTAATTAAAAATAATTTAACTTTCTTTCTACATAGTAAAAGTTTATCACAATGTTTTATTTCTCCAGGGAGGTGATTAAAAACTCTAGGACCTGGGCAACTGTGTGAATTTAATAGACATTTAATTTACTGAAGGGCGTGTTTTTGCCTGGTATTTACATTACGTAGATGATTGTTACAAACAAAGTTTTTGTTTTTAAAGACAAATAAACATAGTTCAAAAATAAAAATTGATGGAAGTGTCAATATATTATAGTCCTTAAATGCATTTTTACAAGTCTCTCTTGTGGATAAGCCTACTATACTTCTTACCACATGCTTTAGCGCTAAAAATACATTATTTGATAGGGTGAAAACTCCCCAAAAACAAACACCATATCTTAACCGAGAATCAATCTCAGCAAAATATAAATTCCTTAGTTGAGCCATGTTTAGAACATTTTTTACATTTTTGAACTGATAAACTACTGAATGTAATTTGGATATCAGTAATTCACAATGGCTTTTTCAGTTTAAGCAACTGTCAATATTTATACCCAAAAATGTTACATTGGACTTGTTGATATTGATGTATTATCAAGTTGTATATTTGGATAATCACATTTCTTTAATCTATTGTGAAACACTAATGCCCGTGTTTTCTCAACATTAAAATAAAGAGAAGTTTCATTAAATCAATTACTACAAGGTTTTCCAATAAAATATCACATTTCATCTCTATAATATCATCATTTTTACCTGATAGTATAATAGATGTGTCATCTGCGTAAAAAGTAAAATCTGCCAGAGTACTCAAACCATCCAGATCATTAATATATAATAAGAATAATATGGGACCTAATACCGACCCTTGTGGCACACCCATATTAATTTCTACAGATCCGAGTTAACAGAATCAATTACTGACCTTATCAGGTTGGTCCTTATAGGGACCACCAACACTTAAACTGTATGAATATGATAATATTCTAGACGAGCGATGCTTAGAAATCAGAAACATGACCAATCGTTCTCTTTGTTCTTCTAACTCATAACGCCTTGAAATACGTTTTATGATCCACGCATTCTAGTTAGCTTTTCCTTACTGTATGACAGGTGTGACAGCATGACGTGATCCATCACGGTTGCCTATAATACGCATGGCCTCACCAAAGCTTTTATCTATCAACTCATTGGTGATATCAGTCTGTTGAGGTTTTCCAAAAAATTAGAGAATTCGGAAGAACAAGATGCTTGAGATTTGCTCTGGGGGACGAATATCGAGATGTTGATGTTAAGCAAGAAACTGGCAGCAAACGTCTGTCAAACCGGCAATGGTAATTACTAGTAATTTATCGTGGTATTGGTGCATTTTAGATTAGATGAAATAATCAATATTTTCGAACAGATAATAGTATATTATTCAGCGAGTGTATAATGATAGCTATTACTAGCGAGGGTGATGTTTACGGCACGAGCCGAAGGTGACTTTCGTAAAGGATTCGAGCGCGTAATAGCCATTATACGCGAGCAGAATACTATACTTTATCCTCGACTTAATTGTTTAAATCGTTTAAAGTTGAAAAAATGAGGTTAGTTCACAATAAAACTCTATTTTTTACGTAAGATGTCAAACACGAAAGCATGGACTCTCCCTTGAACATAATGGACTCGCCCGTTGGTTATGAAAATTGTTATGTCCTGATTGGTCAAAAGTGCGTTATAATGAGATTATGTTCATTATACGTTAAGTGGGAATTATTTGTCAATTGTTACATATATTATGCAAGGACTATACGATAGTCGTGGATAAATTATTTTTTCAGCACTTGAAAAAATTATCTAAAAACGTATTTATTCGCATAAAACTTATATTCATAAAGTAGGCAATAAAAAAGCAACTCTTTGGTAAAAATTAAAAGCAACATAATAGGTACACTAAAAATAAAGAAACCGCTGCCCAAGGAATCACTACTTCCACATACAGTTTTCTATCCAAGTCTCCAAGTCCAAAAAGAATGTTGATAACATACTACTATATTTACAGTCCACTATGTGGAAATAATTGTTTGCGGAACTTTAATAATACAATATTTGAAATCGGCGACCCCAAAAACCCATAAAACGATATGCCACATTGGTAGTGCGGAAGTAAAAAAAGGATGAAGTAAAAAAAAATTGTTGAGGCCTTTGGTTCTTGTACACACACTAAATCACAGTTATATTTTTTTCACCCCTTTTAATAATGGGGTGGCTAATACCAAAAAATTTTTTTGAGACCTCTCTTATATATAATAAATACTAATTTTATGGACTCTTACTTGTTTGATTTACCTATTTACCCCCATTTACCCCAATTTACCTCCCAACCCTTGAACGGAATAATATATCAAAATATATAATAATAATAATAATAATAATCAGGTTGCAGATCTCATTAAAATACATACCAAATTTCAAGTCAACATCTTAAATGGTTCCAGAGTAATCGTACGCACAAAAAAAGTTACAGGCAGACCGACAGACAAAGACTGGCAGACAAAACGACAAACAAAAACTTTGTTTTGCTCAAATTTGAAATCTCAACGTTTCATGACATTTTAAGCCTATTTAAAAAATAAAAATTTTCAATTTTTTTGCGTTACTTCCACTGGATGTTGGGAGTAATTAGAAATCTACAAAATTACATTTTATTTTAAATAGAGAATAGAACTTATTTCGTATTGGGAGATAGTCTAGTTATTTTTTGCCAAAGTAAACCAGCAGCTGAAAATGCTCTCTTGGAATCTGATGATAGGTCGACATGTTAATAGAAATTGGTAACAGGCTGCCAAGTATTTGCTCCGTATATTTTGCTGCATTAAGGCATGTCATTTCTTGTTGGAAGGCGCGGTTAATGTCTTTCTTGCGATTTTCAGTGGTTGGGTTTGAATTTTTGTATAGATAGTTAATACATGTAATTGTTTTTTATTAGAAATGCCACGAATTAAGCAACCAAATTAACCAAACTTACTGGTAAGAGAATTAAAATTACCGGTAATTACTACCAGAAATTTCTGTGTCATTTATCAATATACAAATAAAATTAAATTTTCATCAAAAAAATTAGGTTAATTTAAATATTATGTGCAAAAGTGAACAGTTAAAGAATTTATTTTGGATGTACAAAAATACCGGTTTGGATGAATTCAGAGAAGCCTACTTGGAAGCAAAAACTTTATTTTCTTTAAAAATACGGGAAACTAAAAAAACATTTTACGAAAACATTATTAAAAATGCATCTAATACAAATAAAATGACTTGGAAAATTGTTAATGACAATGTGGGTAGCAATAAATACAATAAGGATATCAGATGAATCTGAAATTAGCAATTTATTTTGCAAACATTTTGTATCTATAGCGAAGGAAGCTATCACTTCCGAATTTGGAAATGATACAATAGATACAAAATCCAGAATAACAAAAACCAGCTTAAATTCAATGTCATTTGAGGAAATTGAACCTAATGAACTCATAACAGCTGTCCAAATGTTAAATAACAGAACATCCACGGGACAAGACGAAATAAATTGTAATATCATAAACTCTTGCAGCCTCTGTGTTATATTATGAACTTATCAATAAGTACAGGTAATTTTCCATCAGCTCTAAGATTAGCTCATTCCACATCTTTATATAAAAACGGTGACACCCAGTTATTAGAAAATTATAGAGCAATTACTTAAAATTCTTACATATCAAAACTATTTGAGGAAATAGTACATAATAGAATGTATGATTATCTCACGTACTCGCAGCAACTATCTAAAAATCAACATGGATTTAGACCAAAACATTCAACAGATACTGTTATTTTTGATTTCTTATAATCCATTTATGAATCTCTAGATGAAAATCGATATAATTGCCATATTATTCGACTTAATTAAATCATTTGACTCCGTCGATCATAAAATGCTATTAAAAAAACTGGACAATATGGGCATTCGTGGTAACTTAAATGACTGGGTTAGTTCATTTTTAGAAAAAAGAAAACTTTAGGAAAAAAGACTTGTTAAAATAAACAGTTCACTTTCTTATGCGCGTGATATACAACTAGGGGTTCTGCAAGGAGCTGTATTATCACCATTATTATTTATAATATTTATAAATGATTTGGAAAATTATTTTGAGGAATTACCACCACATATAAAAATAATAATGTACGCCGATGACATTACCATCAGCGTATCGGCTTCAACCAGGAGACGAACTGCAACATATTGCAAATCAAATTCTCAATCATTTTTCAGACTGGTGTGTACAAAATAAGGCAATTATTAAATCCTAATAAAACGAGTTACATACAATTTCATAAACGCCGTGATCCACCTAAACTTAATTTGATAATCAAACATTGTGTCTTAACAAAAACCGCACAAGCCCAATTTCTGGGTCTAAAACTAGGTGAAAAACTATCATGGGAAAACCATATAGATTTCGTGAGTAATAAATTAAACTCATCTTCTTTTGCTTTAAGAAATTTAAAAAATATATCTAAAGCTGAACTTTTAAAAGTGTATTATGGAATCGTTTACCCGCATATAAAATAGCTTATTTTACTGTGGAGTTCAAGTTCATCAACACAGAGAATTTTTATTATCCAGAAAAGA
Organism: Rutpela maculata; assembly: GCA_936432065.2. Classification (NCBI taxonomy): domain Eukaryota; kingdom Metazoa; phylum Arthropoda; class Insecta; order Coleoptera; family Cerambycidae; genus Rutpela; species Rutpela maculata. Next base: position 49,136,896 of record OW386291.2, on the reverse strand, counting down.
ATAATCAGGCTTATGTTTTCATTAGGGCCACTAGTATCATGCAGATCCACATTTAAACAATATAAAATTTTAACAGTTCAGTCCCTATTTATTTATGAAGCAGCATTATTTGCCCACCAACAGTCAAATTATTTCACACGTATTTCAAGCACACATGATTACAATACGCGAGGAGCAAATAACATATTTTTGATTTGATTGATTTACCAGCGTGCGGTAGGCATTGCTGCCACTCCCAAGTTATGCAGCTGGCCCTGCTACGTCCACGCTGGGTTGTACTAAGGTCATGCTTGTTGCCAGCAGCGAGAGCCACATGGCGCATGGTAAAGGAATGTGGGATGGGAGGTGTAGGTATTTGTGAAATGCGTTACCGCATTATGTCGCGAGGGAGCGTTTAAGCCCCCTTCTTTTGTCTTTTTGGTTCTGGGCTTCTGCCTATTCTGGGTCTTCTTGTGAGATATGTTGCCGCGTTGTGTCGCTGCTATCTGTCGCTGCTATCTGCTTTTTTTACTTCTGTTTCTACAAGTCTTCTTCTTCTTCTGAGGCTTCTGACTCCTCCGTTTTTGATTCTGGTAGAGTATATATCGCTACGATTTCTTTGTGAAATTCATTCTTTCCCCTCGCTTTTCTTTCCCAGTATGTTTGGTCCTTTCCCAGTTTGTTCATGATCCTCTCGATTGTTGTTTTCCACGTGTAACATGGTCTCCCAATTTTAAGTTTGCTGCTGTTCAGTGTTAGTGCTTTCTTCAGTAGGTGGGTTGGTTCCCTTCTTTGGAGGTGTCCCCAGTACTTCATTGCGTACATTTCTATCCTTTTTGTGATTGTCTTCCCTTCTAGTAGTGTTGATGTTTTATGTCGTTGTTTTTGCCCTGTTGTTTTTCTGATTAATTGGATGATGTCTCTTTCAGCTCTTCTCACACACAGCTCTTCTTCTGTTGGCTTTTGTTGTTGCCGCGTTTTTAACCATATGTCATTGTTGGTAGTATGATGGCTATGTATAGCCTTTTGGCCAGGCCCCATGATAGTTTATTTTTCTCAATGAACGGTATAATTGCTCTTGTGACTCTGTATGCTGTTTTTATTCTCTCCTTTATTGTTAGGGAGTAGTCACCTATTTGTGTTCTTCTCCACTGATCCGACTCTCTTTTGTTGATGGGTCTCGCTCCATTATTAGACATTTCTTGAAATTTATTTTCAGCCCAGATGTGTCCAAATGCGGTTTCATGTTTTCTAGGAAGTTGAGAATTTGTTGCTCTTCTTCTGCGACGATTAGGAGGTTATCGGCGTAAGCTAATACGATTGGGGTTCTCAGTGTTTCCGCGTCTTCGTTAAAATTTGGTTTTTCCCTTATTGTGTTTTGTATCGCTTGGTCTAGGACCATGGTGAATAGTCGGTGTGTTTTCTGTCCTTGTTTGACTCCTCTGTTCTTTTGTCTGGTTTCCGTCATTTGTCCGAACCATTGTATGGCAGTTGATTCATGAAGGCAGGCCTTTATTATCTTGTTTATTAGATAGTGCGGCACTCCTTTGTTATACAGGGTGTTGACTATGGCTTCGTGACTGATGGTATCGAATGCCTTTTGGATATCTATAGCGGCTATGTGCACTATGTGCAGTTTTGTCCCTTCTCTCCATTTTTCTTCCAGTATTCTTCTGGTGGTGTGCATGTGGTCGTCCATTGATCTGCCTTTGATGAATGCTGTCTGGTAGTCTGGCAGTCTTCCAATATACTTCTCTAGTTGCTCGAGCAGGAATTGTGCGTAGTATTTGTATCCTATGCTGCAGAGTGTTATTCTTCTGTAGTCTTCCATGGTCTGTGGCGAGTTGGTTTTTGGGAGGGGTATTTTTATAGTCTTGGTCCATTCCGTAGGCAGAGGTGTATTTTCTGTCCATACCCTGGTGATTATTTCTAGGGTTTGCTCCTTTAGCTTTTCCATGCCGTAGTGCATTAACTCGTTGTTTATTTTATCTACTCCAGGTGCGGTGTTTCTTCTAGCTCTGGTTATTATTTCTAGCAGTTGGTCTTTTGATGGTGGCTTGTTCAGGGGCCAGTGGTCTGTTTCTTTTATTAGTTTTGTTCGTTCTTTAATTGCTTTCTCTTCTTCCTCCAGCTTCTTGGTCCAATGTTGTATTGGTATGTATCTTCTCCTGTGGGTACTGTTGTTTCTTCTATATTTTTTCAGATATCTGAAGGTTTGGTTTAGTCGTTGTCCTGTTGGAAGTGCTTCTATGTTTTCGAAGAATGATTTGCATTTTTCCTCGTCGTAATTTCTCTCCGCCTCCCTTTTTTCCCTCAGTGCTTCTTTTAGTTTTTCACTTATATTCCTCGTCGGCTGTTGTTCGCCTGTGGCTTTCATCTTTTTTAGCTGTTCGTACTTGTTATTTTTTTCCCTTCTTGTCGGGCTCATAGGTGATCTGTCCCTTTTTAACGTTTTTCTTGCTGCAATTTTTATTTTTGCGCCCATTGATATCCAGTCTAATTCTTCTACTGTCAGTTGGTTTTCTATTTCTTCATCGTATTTCTTCCGAAAGTCTTCGTGCTGAAGTAGAGAAATATTCCAGGTACTGTGTAGTGTCTTGTTGTTTCCTTGACTTGTTTTTCCTTCTTTTATTTCCAGTTTTCCGTATAGAATTCTGTGGTCTGTATTGATTTCTGCTGACCTTTTTGCTTTAACGTTCTTGATCCTTTCTCTTATCTCTCTGCTTACCAGAATATGATCTATTTGTGGGGTTGATCTTCCATTGCTCCAGGTGTCAATGCAGGTTTGGCTTTTGGCCCATGTGTTTCTTATTGTTAGGTCAAACATGTGTGCTAGATTTTTCAGCGCGTTTCCGTTTTCATTTGACCATATGTAGAGTAATGTTTTTCCTATGATGCTTTTATCCTCCTCCATCTGATCGTCTTTTCCTATATGCGCGTTGAAGTCTCCTAATATTATGATGGGCATTTTTCTTTTTTCGTTACTTCTGGTTTCTTGAGTTAGCTGCCTGAATACCCTTCCTGCTCTCTTTTCTGAGGGTACGTGGACTCCCATCATGCAGATATTCTCCTTTCCATTTTGTATGATTGCCGTGACTATGTTTTCGTTTATATTTTCCGTCCTTATTTCGATGGGCTTCTTCCGTCTGGTTACCCATGCAACTTCTCTGCTGGTCTTTTCTTGCCCTCCCCCCGCTTAGTTGCCATTTGTAATTTTGTGTGATTGCTGTTCCCTCTATCATGTGTGTTTCTTGTATACATGCAGCGTCGATGTTTTCTGCTTGCAAGACCTCGTCGATTTTTTCCCTTTTAGCTCTTTGTATGCATCCTCTGACGTTCCATGTTGCCAGAGTTATCCAATCATCTGGTGCTTCCTGACTGTGTCCCTCTTCCGTTCTTTGCGATATTTGGTACCTGTTGATATTCGTCGTTTCCTCCCATTCTGGGCGGGGGGTTATAGCTATGCTTGGGGGTTTGTTTTTTCTAATCGTTCTAGTTCGTTTCTTTTCTGCGTAGTGATTACGCTGTCGTAGTGATTTCTGTTGTTTCCCTGCTTCCTGTACACGATCTCAATTGGCATGTTGTCGTCTTCTTGTTGGTTGTTGTGGTGAAAAGTTGTGATTTCGCCCTCCTCTTGGTGTATTATTATTGTCCTCCTCTTTAAGTTTGCTGTTGCTGCTATCGTCTCCTGCCCACCCCAGAAACCATATTTTCTCAGGTCTCCGATGAACGCCTCTATTTTTTTTATTTTTTCTTTGTTGGTGTTGTGTTGATTGTAATGGGGTTCCAGTTCGTTGATGGATGCTAGCATGAACAGGGTGAAATAATCTATGTTGTTTTGTATATAGTCCGCTACTTGTTTCCGTAGATTTTTCATGGCGTTGGTGTGTGCCGGGGTTGTTATGTTTTCTCCTTCTAACTGATGGCTTATTGCTCCATACAGACAGTTTCCGTCGCCGTCGATTTTTTGTCTTCGTTCTTACGTTCTGTAGTGGATACATTGTTTTTGTGTTTTCTGGATAGTTGTTATTTCTTGCTTACTTTTGCTTATTCTTGACCTAAATTTTTAATAAAATAAAATTCCTTAGCCTTACCAGGGCCGTACCAGACGTGGAGTGTAAACAGTCAGTATGTTTTTAAAGCACGCATGAGAATTTTCTAGATATTAATGGCTCTGAAACCAGGATGGGCAACAATTTTATCCAAAATTTTTGTTATATTTGAAGTAATTTAATTAGGCGCGATGTACTGTTACTCTGATGGCACGCCCCTGGGGTTTAGTCATATATGTATAGCTGAAAGAGAAATTGTTTATTGACTTACCTAATTTATTGCCCGACCTGTTTATGAAATTCTTTAAGTTGTCTACAAAATGTGATTGGTTTATAAGTGGTAATTGGACACTTAGCTTGATTTATGGTTCCCTTTCTGGTCGGTCCCTTCATCGAATACTCGATCTGTCAGCTTTTTTCACTGCACAACACTGAAGAATTTAATCCCGTATTTATTAATTATTGATTATTGGCACTTATCACTTAATTGTTGTTATGTTGACACCACCACCGTATGTAGAATTTTTTACTCAATAACTAGGGTAATTTTAACCTATTTAGGCCAGCTTATTACCGTTTTTTTTCACGATTTACTCTCCGTTTGTAAACAGCGTCTATTCACTCTCAAGTACGAGCTTCGTCTCTCCAATCGAGTCAAAATTTTAATTTAACTACATTCCACTATTATAGCGTAAATATATACAAAAAATTCCTCAATCCTTAAAAAATAATTACATGCATATATTTAAAAAAAAATAAGATAGTTCTTAAATGATGTTTTTATACCCTGCAGGAGTTTCTTGATAAAGTGTAAATTAATATTTTGTTGTGGTTTTTATTTTAAATTATTGTAATTGTAGATGTTATAGTTAAGATTATTTTATTTGTCTCTTTAATTTATATCTTACCCCATTATTTGTAAATTTTTATATATATGTGTAATTATGACCTGTCACATCTATATCTATGTATAGCTTACGTGAATAAATACTTTTAATACAACCGTGTTTGCCTTGTTTTGTTCCTGTCAATAAAGGCAAAAACAACTTAATTATATTCTTAGTTCCCGCAATATACTAATGAAAATCTTATTTTAACTTTACACACTGGTCTATAGATTATTTAATAAATATATTTTTACATAAATATTCTTATTTATCTTCTACCTGAAGATAAACCAAACAGTGAATATTGCCAAACCATTACCATTAACCATTAAACAGTACATATAATCTCCGCCAGTGGAAAAAGGGACCAATGGATATTCTATTATAACTATGCAAAGGGTATAAACATTTGCCCCATTGGCGTGATGGCGTGTATTGTAACATATTGCCAGTTTATCTGCAATTCTTATTTGTGAATTCAGAATGTCGATTTACAACCAACGACATATACTGAAAATAATTTTGCACGCATTGTGAATTTATTTTCCGTGTTTTTGATCCAGGAAAATGCAATTTAAATAAGCATCGTCTCTTCGTTCTAAGTTTAGAACGATAATGAATAAAATTATAATTTATAAGAAAATTCAACATAAATCTATTTTCAGTTTTTAATCTAGTAATTTCATTGCATGTTTATATAAATACAGGTTTATTGTAAGTGGCCATAGAGCTATATATGTAAGTCATGTCAAAATATGATAATTAGGAAGTTTTTTGTCAACACTGCCTTTAATCTGGAATGCAGTGACCGGAACGTTGAGGAGTTCGATAATGTTGCCCTTTAAGAAAAAAATAAAGCAAAAAATCCGCTTTCTGCGTTCATTGCTATATTAATTTCCATATCAGATCATTCGTATCATAGATTTAATTGGAAGTAAGTTTATAAGACTACGAACATATTAGATGATTTTTCATAAAATAACTGTTTATAGAACAGGAAAGTGTACGTTAGAACCAATGGCAATATTCCAAAATACCCAGTTAAAAGTGTTAGGTTGACTTTCATTTGTTTAGAAGTTACAGGCTTATTAAATTTGTGAATAAATTAAAAAATTTAAAAAACCTATTTTTTCTTCAAATGTCAGGAAAATATGACATTTCTTAACCCATTTCAGAACATCAAAGTTTGAATTTTTAGACAGGTGTGCGTTGCCATTAACAACGGAGGTAAAAGTACTTTTTCTGATGCTGTGAGCGGCAGAAAAAGTAATATCCATAGCAAGGCGTATTTTATTTAATACGCCGGCCATACGATATTAACACAATCCATTTTTTGGTGACGATATTCGATCTTTATTTTTTTATAGCTAATCGATGTTTGAAGAAAAAAATAGCATATTTTATTCGGAGTAAAAGCCACTTGTGACTCGTCCGTAGAATATATGGAGGCTGAACCACAGGGCGTGATATTGGATGAAGTAAACAAATATGTTGAGGTATTTGGTTCTTATACACACACACTAAATCACAATTTTTTCTTCGCCCCCTTTTAAAATGGGGTGGCTAATGCCAAAAATTTTTTTGAGACCTTATAGCTTCTCTTGTATATACTAAATATCAATTTTATGGACTCTTAACTGCTTGATTTACCTATTTACCCCAATTTACCCCCCAACCCTTCAACGGTCTAAGATGAAAATATAATCTACTTCTAGATCACGTTAAAATAGATACGGGTACCAAAGGCCATGGCAGGTTAAGATAAGTGTCCGTGCCTTTGCAACCTTTTTGCGTATGGCTCCTTTCAGTGATGTATCTTTGCATAAGATAATACCACAAAAAATTTTGACCTCAAACAAAAAACAAAAATTGATGCTTTTGAACTTTATGAAAAATTTAAATACGTACTTACACGTTAGCGACCACCACCATTTTTTTACTAATTATACACCATATAATATGCTATAACATATATTTTACTCAAAACTCTATCGAAGGGGTAACGTAGTCAAATTAGCATAGATAATGTTACATGCTTACACACCCATAGTAAACACCCTGTATCGTGGGTTCAGAAATTATAACACCAGGGTGACACCAAACAATAATATATTTACTTACGTACTAATTACGACAAATAAAAAAAAGAGTATAAATTGGTTACAAACTCGATATATTAATAAATATATAAATGAACAACAACTGCTTAGATTACACCTATTGAAAATTATTTTGGAGCAGCCTACGTATTTTTTTGAAATAACGAGATGTATTTTTCACAATACATATATTTTCTACAAAGCTCCATCGAAACGGTAATACATAAAAAAATATGTGTTTAATAATAAGAATACATAACAAAATAAAAAAATATGCTATGCTAATGATATGTGATAATATTAGTCGCCCTCATCACTGTCCTCATTTATTGTAACACTGATACCTTTTGCGAATAATTCAGACAATTTTACTGACATCATCAGTAAAACTGTCTGAATTATTCGCAGAAGATATCAGTGTTACAATAAATGAGGTCAGTGATGAAGGCGACTAATATTATCACATATCATTATAGTCCAGTCAATGAAAGAGTTGTAGAGAACATTCTGGAGGGGAGAATTTTTCTCTTCAGGAATGTGTTGGGGGTAGTCAGGAGGTAAACATACTAAAAGTCCCCTCCCCTAGCCCCGCAGCTTCAGTAGGAGAGGGGGGCGGAAAGATCCTTTTTTCGATTCTTCGCTTATAACTCGGAAACAATGCGTCGTACGAAAAAAGGTAATCTATGCAAAATTAAACGTAATTAAATTTCCCACAAGAACTTTTATATTCATTTTCTTCCTATTTGTTATATTTTACGAGATATTCGCCAGCGAAAATCAATAATTAATAAAAAAAAATCAATTGTGTACCTTGAATATTTCTATCAAAGCGGTTTACCGTGGTCTGCTAATAAATCACAGTCACAAAACAATCTTTATTTTACAACACTGGACGTATTTACTAACGTAATATTTTGTCGAAATCTAGACATTTCCTTGAATATACAGTGTGACTCACTTAAAATGAAAATAGCCTTATAACTTTTTCATTTTGTTTCCGATTTGAATCAAATTTTACTCAAGTATAGAACAAATTAGGATCTACTTATGACCAGAATATCATTCACCTGCTATAAAGGCAAAGCTACCTGCGGTACCAAAATATGAGGAAAAATATTAAAAATCATATTGATTCTTAATCTTATGAACGATGAATTTTACGTAGCCACCACAAATTGCGGAAACTGAGGACCCCCTTTGCCAGATGAACTTATGTATGAGATATCCCCCATCAATAATCAAATCAAATTTTGGTGTATGTACGTTTGTGGCGCCGCGCCGATCGGATGCATTTTTTAGAATTTCTAACATTCAAAGTGTTTTATTTTTTTCAGCATATTTTGGTACCGCAGGTGGCTTTGCCTTTATAGCAGGTGAATGATTTTCTGGTCATAAGTAGATCCTTGTTTTTTTTATACTTGAGTAAAATTTGATTTAAATCGGAAACAAAATGAAAAAGTTATAAGAGTATCTTCATTTTAAGTGAGTCACACTGTATATTTAAGGAAATGTATAAATTTCGACAGAATATTACGTTAGTAAGTACGTCCAGTGTTGTAAAATAAAGATTGTTTTGTGACTGTGATTTATTAGCAGACCACAGTAAACCGCTGTGATAGAAATATACAAGGTACATAATTGATTTTTCTTTTTATTAATTATCGATTTTCGCTGGCGAACATCTCGTAAACTATAACACATAGGAAGAAAATGAATATTAACATTCTTATGGAAAATTTAATTACGTTCAATTTTGCATAGATTACCTTTTCCCATACGACGCATCGTTTCCGAGTTATAAGCGAAAAATCGAAAAAAGGAACCTTTCCACCCCCATCCCCCCTGAAGCGGCGGGGCTAGGGGCGGGGACTTTTAGTATGTTTACCTCCTGACTACCTCCAACACATCCCTGAAGAGAAAAATTCTCCCCTCCAAAATGTTCTCTACAATCCCCTTTTGGGCATTCATTCACAATACAGGGTGTTTCCTAAGGGGGGGGGTGTAAGCATGTAACATTATCTTTGCCAATTTGACTACGTTACACCTTCAATAGAGTTTTGTGAAAAATATATGTTATAGCTTATTGTATGTCGTATAATTGGTAAAAAAATGGTGGTGGTCGCTAACGTGTAAGTTCGTATTTAAATTTTTCAAAAAATTCAAAAGCATCAATTTTGTTTCCTTCATGAAAAGATTCCCTGAAGATATCATTAATAAATCGTCTTGAGTAGATTTACAATATACGTGAAATACAAACAAATTGATTCACTTGATTAAGAGAAAAAAGCTCGGAAAAAAGTTTTTTTCGGATTTTCGAAAAAAAAATGTTTCCCAGATATTATGAAGTTTTTGACGTCAAAACTTTTTTTGGTAGTATCTTACGCAAAGATACATCACTGGAAGGAAGGAACCACAAGCAAAAAGGTTGCAAAGGCACGGACACTTATCTTAACCTGCCATGGCCTTTCAGGTCAATATCTTAAACTGTTCCTGAGTAATCGTGCGCCCGAAAAAAGTTACAGACAGACCGACAGACAGATTTTTTTCGCTCAAACTTAAAATCTCGACGTTCCATGACATTCTAAGCCTATTTGGACAATAAAAATTTTCAATTTTTTTTTGTCTTTACTTCCACTGGATGTGAAAGTAAAAGTGGGGTCTTGACTGCAACAAGCATTTTTCCTCATCTTTGGGAACTTTTTTCGTTCAATTCATAACATATTGTTCCTGACATTTTAGAGGTATGTTACTAGGCCTTCAAGTCTTTGTAAGCCGAAGGGATGAAAATGGTAGCAGCAATTCGTTTCATCAAAAACGTTAATGACTGTGTAACGTTGGTTATGACATTAAAGATTGTGAAAAAATAATTACTGCGATATCTTCGCTAAGTTGATATTTCAACACTCATAGAGGTACTTAGTTCTCACTAAAAAAATGACACCGCACTTGCGATCTAGGTTTCGTTTTTATTGTCATACTATTGCTACTAAAGTTTACTGTTATGTCATTAGTCTTTCTAACCCACGGGTTTATTTTCATATGTATCATAATGTTTATTTAGGTTATTACTGTGTAGTTTACGTTAACACATTCAAAATTAATAATGTACCTGTGTAAGGCATTTAGAACTGTGAAGGTAATTATTTAGATATTTTCAGCTGTTTAGGAAAAGTTTCGTTAGATTTTTTTAGCTTATGACCGTAAAACTAAATAAGATAAATGAGAAAAAAATGCTTAATTCTAGTTCTCTAGAGTATCAGAAAAACAGTCTCAGGTAAACATAGAAACACGACAGCGCCTAGCGAAGACAGGCTTATATACTAGTTTTATAATAACCATTTGGAGTTGTGTAGAATAGATAGTTCCAAAAAATGATCAGATTTAATTTTGTGGAATTGAAACTTACTTGCTATCTAATATCAGTTAGCAGTCGGTGAAAAATGTGCGTTATTTATATTCTACCTTTCTAGTAGATAACAACTGGTTGAAATTTTAGTTCATAATTTTTAGTGATTTTTTTTTAATCAGTTATTTTTGAAAATTTTTATTAAAACTTTTTCTAGTGGCTATTTATCCATTTGGCGAAGGAACAACAAGGTGATAAGCAGTGAAGAAGAGATCTCCAAAACGTAAGTGTGTTACCAAGCTTCTGATGGTAAATAATTTCATCGTTTTGTTTTGTCAAATGGGAATAGCAAAGATCAAATTTGCTAACACTTAGTTTTCTCCATATTTCTGTACTCATAACACTAGTTATATTATCCCCGAAAATATAGAGACATGGAGAGTTTGAGAGGCAGGTGGATGACGTATTGATGGAAATCAAAAGAGGGGAAGTTCTCAAAGTTACCGTGGGAGTTCCGCAGGGTTCGGTACTTGATCCCACATTGTGGAACATTTTGTATGACGGTGTTCTAAAAGAGAAAGTGCCAGAGGAGACGTGGGTCGTAGGATTTGCGGACGACATTACTCTAGTGATAGTAGCAGACAGAACAGAAGAACTAATATCCAAGGCAGATGACGCCTTGCAGATAATAGACACATAGATGAAACCCTATTACTTTGAGCTCGCCCCAGAAAAAAAGGAAGTGGTTACCCTCAAAGAGAAAAAGGAATGAAGACATATTAGCTTCCAACTGAGAGATGTTCAAATTGTTCCGAAGAAACACATAAAGTACCTTGAAGTAATAACATAGGCCCATAAAAACCAAAAAGGATCCTGAGCTGGTGACCAGACCCACATATTCCCATGTATTTTCACTCGCTGAATGCGAATCTGGTATCAGAATAGTACCTTCCTGAATGAATTTAAGATGGAAAAACTCGAAATTCATTAATTCATCGTATTAACCTTACATATTTCAAGATCCTTGGCAGTAGCGTTGGCGTAAATTGAAGACAGCTCTAATACATACTTGGAGATGATAATGATATAGCAGATAACAATAAGACCCACAATTCAACAGCCCAATAACCCCGTGACCCAATAAATCAGCAATTCATATTACCAAAGTTAGCTTTCGTACTTTTTTATCTTCAGAAGATATACGTAATGACCCACAAACCAACAATAACCCAACGGTCCAACAATCTAATGGCCCAATAAATCAGCAATTCATATTATCAAGTTTAGGTAAAACAAAAAAAAAAGAAAAAATTTACCTTTATGTTGTTTAAGCCACAAAATCTGAATCTGGAATGGAAATTGTGCTTACACGTCACAATTTTTTAGAGTCCATTTATAGTCGAGAAATGGACCAGATATGGAACAAAATGACAGCTTAATAAAATTTAGGTAGATAGTAGAAAAAAAATTATACCAAGCAGTAGTACTAATGAATTTTAGTTGCTACTCATTTTTGACACAAAACCAAGTGCAAAACTACTCCTCAAAAGAGGTAAAACCATCCTTAAGAGAGTAAAATGCCTACTATACATATGAGAATATAATTCACGTGTCACATGGTACATTTTTGATTAATTTCATTGGTTAAAATACAAAAACAAAAGAGCATAATAGGCTATCAAATCGGTGATAATTTTATCACCGCATATTGACTGTCACCTGTTTTTAATGAATAAAATAGTTTACTGTCAAAGTGACAGAAAGTTTCAATAGACGCGTCGAAATCAGAAAATAGTGCTCTTAAGCAGAAAAATGTTTCAACCATTAGATCACCATCGATGGGGAAATGCTAGCGAGGAGGAGATTAGGAAGTTAATTGAGAAAAAAACATAAAAAAATACCAAAATTAATAAAGAATCTCAGTGGAACTAGTTCATGGAATTTTGCGCTTGACTTTTAAAAAAAATTATTTTCTGTTAACGTTCATTATATTCTCTCACCAAATATAACACGTGTTATGATTAATAATCGGTGATACCACTCGTTAAAGCCTATAGAAAATTAAAGTCGTGCTTCGCACTCGGTCAATTTTCATCGGTTTTACCTCGGGCTATCACCGATGATAATCATAACACTAGTTATATTATCCCCGAAAATATAAATGAAATCGTTTTTGTTTTCAATGTACAAGGTCTATAGTTTATTGGTATTTATAGTTTTACTATTAATAACGTGTACCGGATCCAAAATAGAGTATGGGAAGGTTAAAGGATAGAAAGAAGTATCAAGGATGGGATTAAATCATTTTCTCACAAACGAAATTTGTTCAGAAGGAGATATATTAGAACGTGTAGCGGATACCTTTATTACCCCTTTTTAGAATTTAAAAATTTCTCAATTTATATACCAAAAATTACATAAACTTAAAACAAGAGTTCCTACGGTTTAGTGATTCGTTCGTACTCTTTTATCTTCAAATTATGGATTTCTTCTCCTCTTTTTATTTATTTTTTTTTTCATTGACAACAATTCCCTCTTCATTATCCAGCAAAAGTCAGCCATTTCATTAATATCTTGTTGAAATATTCTTGAAATCGTTCGCCTTATATACTTCACGGAAATCTTCTAAGTTTCCGGGGAAGTAGTCAATGTGTGAATGAAGGAAATGCAATTTCAAAATCAATAGACAGCCCATTTTGTGTATTTTGTTGGCTACTATATTTTTGAACTTTTTACCGTTTTTGTTACCAAAAATTGTTCTACAGCTTCTTTGAAACTAACCCATGCAACTTTTTCTATGTGAGTCATTTGAGTAGTGAAATTTTCCTCTTTCAACAAAGTACGAATTTGTGGTCCATCAAATATTTCTTATTTTAATTTAACTTCTGATTTACGACTGCACTTAAGTGTTAAATACTCATAACATTGTCCCTCTTTGTCAATAAACTATAAAGAAAACTATGAAACTTGGATTATAAAAAACGACTCTAAAAACCTATATACACATTTTTAGAAAAATATAAAGTAAAACTTAACAGATTTCAGCGAAGAACAAGGCGAACGATTTCATCAAGATATTAATGAAATGGAAAGACGGCATCAGAGTAGATGGGACATCAATATGATGGCTGACTTTTGCTGGGCAATGAAGAGAGAATCGTCAAAGAAAAAAGAGGAAAGAAACCCAGATCATTTGAAGATAAAAGAGTATTCTTGCTTTAAATTTACGATGGTAATATGAATTGCTGACTAGGTCATTGATTTGTTGGGTCGTTGGGTTATTGTTGATTTATGGGTTACTACATATATCTTTTAAAGATAAAAGAGTACAAAAACATCACTGAACGAGGAATTTTTCTTTTAAATTTGCGAACTTTGGTAATATGAATTGCTGATTTATTTGGTCACGGGGTTATTGGGCTGTTGGGTTATGGATCTTATTGTTATCTACTATATCATTATCACCTCCAAGTACGTATTAGAGCTGTCTTCAATTTACGCCAACGCTACCGCCAATGATCTTGAAATATGTAAGGTTAATACGACGAATTTCGAGCTTTTTTCCATCATAACTCGTAAATCCAGGAAGGTCCTATTCTGTAGACGCAAATATAGCATCACTTTCGAGAATTATACCAAGTATAAATTTATAAAAAACTTTTTAAAAACAATTCTTTTCTTCAACTTTGTAAATATCTAATCATTTTGATTTGCATTTATCTATTCGGGCAACTATATCTTTAAACAAATAAATAAATGAACAAATAAATAAATAAGAGAAATTTACAATAAAAAATGTTTATAGTTGTGTTTGCTTAAAACCATTTTAAATAACTTCCCATATTTCGTTTTTAAAATATTTATAATAAACCAAAAATAATCGCTGTTTCCCCTCTCTTTCTGCAAAATCTCATACCCTATAGAATTTGCTTAAACTAATACTAAGTAATGGAATGGGTGAATAAAGCCAAAAAGAACACATTCGAATAGAGAACGCCCTTCTTTTTTGAAATCAGTTGAAAACAAAACTGAACCACATATCAATGTAATTCTAAAAAATAATAATAGTCTGACAAGTTCATATTAAGCGTGGAATAAACAAAGCTGCCTTTTTTTGTTTCCTCTGCTGTCTCCTAACAACAACAATTAATTGTAGAAATTATCACATCCGTATACTTTATACATATAACAATAAAACAATGTACCCTCGAACAAAAAACAAATTAATGAACCAAGTTACCAAACTTAGGCTAACTTTAGAATAAATACATCGTTAATTTTTTGTCCACTACGGTCTTTATAGACCATCTCTGATGGTGTCTACCCTTTCCGTTCTTATCAGTTTTAGATGATATTTGAAAGTGAATAGAGCGCCGACTCCGGGCAACCGGAGGCTGCGAGATGAAATCCAGAATCCAGGCTGCAGTGAGGGTAGCGGGTCGGTTGGAGTAACTCAATACGGAGTTCTCGCATCGATATCATTCGAGTTTATTGTGACTGTTGTCTCTTCTCTGCTCTCGAATATCACCCTTCAATTGCAGGTAGGTTCAACACGATTCATTTTAATTTTGTCTCGGGGGACTGAAAGGGAAGGTAGATTTTGTAGCGGTTTTGTGGTTGGTGTTTTCTAACCTATATAAATGTGAGAAATATTGAGACATAGGTGGAAAATATAGTTTTAAATTTATACATATATTGCTTTCATATTTTCTCTCTTCAAACATAATTATGGTTATTTGTCGCAGACATTTTTTATAAAATGAATAAAAATAAGTAGGTAATACTATTAATCTCTGAAACTTAAAAGTATATTATTTTATGATATTTCTCAGATATTAGTTTGTTTATTTCGACAGATAGATATTCGTTCTGTGGCCGAAAATGGTTATATTACGAAAATATTTTTCTTTTTTTCTTCAAGCACGTAGTTTTCCTTGTGCGAAAAACGTTTTATTTACGAAATATTGACATGATTTAAAAAATCGATTTACCATAACTATTTCATATCTTCTATATTTTCTTCTTTCACTTAAAATGGCAATGAAAGATTTTAATTTATATAAAGGATCTGTTATTCATTGCTAATTGTTGCAAACCAAGAATATTAATCTAAAATGCTCCTTTCATGGAAACATATGTAGTGATCTTGTAGAAAAAATAAATAAAACACTGCTGTTTCTTACCATTGTGTACCGCATAGTAAGGGCTCCCTCAATACATATACAATACATGATAACTTATAGAACTTGAATCATTTTCATTATTTTTAATTCATACTTAAATATAAAAAAATAAACAAGACAAAGGTACAGTGGGACGTCATTGAATACTTATAACACTTGCAGCCTTAGAAGTTGCAGTACATACTTTATGGATTAAAGTCTTTTTGATCTGTTAAAACCAGCTGTAGATTAAATAAGTAATAAAGATTAAACACAGTTCTAAATCATTTTAATTTTCAAATTATAACAACTTAGTTTTCTTTATTCCGAATTTTAACAACATTATATATAATCTCATTTTATTTTTGCATTCATTCTATTTTATGTCCCCTTGTGACTTGTGCATCATAATACCTGTTGTTTAGGTTCACGTATTGATTATTTTCCTATTTACATACATCGTGTTAACTTAGGAGCACAATTTAAATAATTACTATTATATGTATAATTTCGTAATTAAATTCATGTTATACATATTGTAATACTAATTATTATCAGTCAGTGAAGACTTAAACCATCTTCTCATGTTCTTGTTCATGTTCTTTTATACATTAATCAGCAATTTTGTAGATTGATATGTGCACATTTGATTGTTTACTTCTCTTATAATGTACAAGGTGGTCGCGTTAGAACTTCATTTATATTTATATATTCGTTGGAGTTACGCAAAAAAGATCAAAAATAAAAGTTGTAGGGAATGACGTATTTTCCAAAAATCATTTTAGAAAAACAATTGAAAGTCGCATTTCGGAGATATGAACTTTACTTTACTTTACTTTTTTTTTATATTTATATTTTTATTTTTACACCAACTGAAAGACCATAAAAAAACTTTTTAATTATATATAAAATATAGTGTTCTTCGTGTAAACTAGACTAGATATTAAATTTTATATTTAGTTGCCATTAAGTTGTGCTAGTCCGAAAAATATATATCAATCATTAAAATTTTCCATTTTATTTAAAACAAAGTGAAATTAGTAGAGGTATGCTTTTAGAGGGCAGAATATTTACTAACTTAATATTTTGTCGAACTCCTCTATATATTTCTTTAAATATATAAGGAAATTCTTTTTTAAAAAAATCTTCAAAAAATATCTCTAAAAAGTAAGAAATAAAATTTCACTCAGTTTTACAAATACCTGTCTATCTATTAGTGAAAA
This sequence comes from Rutpela maculata, assembly GCA_936432065.2. Classification (NCBI taxonomy): domain Eukaryota; kingdom Metazoa; phylum Arthropoda; class Insecta; order Coleoptera; family Cerambycidae; genus Rutpela; species Rutpela maculata. Next base: position 49,120,148 of record OW386291.2, on the reverse strand, counting down.
GTAGCAAGGAACTGCACTTTATTATCTGATAACAATTTGAAATTAGTGAAATCAGAGATGTATTTTTAAATTAGACATTTTTGCACCGATTTCAAAGTAATGTTAGGTAATAAAGTACAGTTACTTGCTATTTTCCACTAATAGGTAGACAGATATTTATAAAACTGAATGAAATTATATTTCTTACTTTTCAGAGATATTTTTTTGAAGGCGGTTCGCTTTAAAAAAAATTGTTTTCAACGTTTTTAGTAGCTACTTTTATTTATTTAACTTCTACATAGTGAAGGAAACTATTCTGAACACCAGCCGAAAAACTTATTCCTACTCAAAGGAGCTCTCGTACCAGCCACTCCACACCACTTGTAGACTACAGTTTCGAGCTCTTGGCTCACGTCAGTGCAACCTAGGCCCGGAATGGCTGGAACGAGACCCTTGATCACTTTCGATACATGACGAGATTTATAAAACCATGACATGCAACAAAAGTTGTAGGCTTTTAGTAATTAAGAAAATGCGGATCAAAAAACTATGAAACATTTTTTGTGGAATCTCGTTAGTTAAGTTTGATAAAGAAAACACATTTTTCTTTCACAGTCTGTAGATACTAATATGCTTCAAAATGACGGAACTCGCTGTTTCACAAATCAATTATCTATTAAATCTTGGAAACTGCATATTGATATATATTCTCTTCCTCAAAAAATGTGGATTTAAATTCAACTTAAAAATTCGCTTGGTCCGTTTCAATTAGTCAGCAGTTCCTCAATAAAAGGACTGTAGTGTTTAAAAATAATATATACATACTCTACAGATAGGTTATTTTGTATACGACTATCAAAGATTCTGAACATTAAATGGGTGATTTTTGGTATATAATGCCATCTATTAATCCCACGGGGAATTATGATGAAGGATTTCTGGTCATACCCCCTTGTGTACCAATCAGAAAATTATGCATGAATCAATCTATCTGTGCACATTAAAAATGCCATATAGACCGGTAGCTATGAAAAAAAAATAAACAGAGCCGTAAACAATCAAAGTAAAAACGTGTTTGACTGTGTTAGTTTTGTGGTTGAAAGAATGGTGATGAAGTGATTCAGAAAATACTATCCCTTGTACTCCACCAGAAATAGCTGAAAGAGCAGAAGCAACAGCGTCTAATTTACTACCACAGAAATCAAAAAGTTTTTATGATAAAGTGTACCAGAGTTTCATGAACTGGCTCATTAAGAAAAAAACCAAGTCGCTTTCTGAAATTGTATTATAAGCCTGTTTTGCTGTCTTACCTGACAGATACAAATCTTTTTCATTATGGTCATTTTATTCCATGCTAAAAGCAGTTTTGAAAATAAAACACGACATAGATCTGGAAAAGTATGGAAAACTACATTCTTTTTTGGAAAGAAAGTCTGAGGGATATTAAGCGAAAAATGCCAAAACTTTGACACCAGAAGAAATTAATAAAATAAAGGAAGCACCTGATAGAGTTTATCTTTTACATAAAGTAAGGTAGCCAGATACTAAATGTCTCAAATATAACATATTAATTTATTTAACTGTATCTAAAACAAAAACCAAAGTGGTAAGAAGTTTTGCCATTTCTGGTCAATTTTATGAGATTGTAAAAAAGTACATAGTGGAGTAAAAAACAGGGGAAAAGTCGCTTCCTTCTCGAGTTTTTTTTTTTTAATCTTAGAACAAACTGAGACATATACCATTTCGTTAAGTAGGTCGATGTTCATTAGAAATCATGAAATACGACATTTTTTAGTGGTCACGGACATTGTTATTTTTAAAAAGGTGTGAAATTTTGTTGTTTTTTTTTTAACCATGTTTTTTTGAACATCTAATGCCATATCTCAAAAACGAATGGAGATATCCACATGAATTTTTTTTTTGTTATAAAACACACACTTAAGCGCTTCTATCTGTGTATATTATTGTCAATTGAAACATTTTTAAGCATGTTAAAAACTTAGATAACCTTGAAAGTTCAGAAAATACTCAGTCAAATTTTTACTAAGCTACAAACTTTTTTGTTTTTGGAAATTTTGTATAACATGCTGCGAAGAAAATAAAGCCAAAAGACCAAAAAAGTTTTTTATAGCATAATTCTTATTGTGTCTTTGATAGTTTAGGTACAGTGATTTTTTGGAGCGCGCGAATTGCAGAAATTGAGTATTAATACGCCCGCGTCCACTAAAACTAACTAGTCTCAGGGTGGTGTACGATGAACGTTATTCGTTTTCGTCGAAGGTCAAATTATAAAACCGCTGCCCAAGGAATCACTACTTCCACATCCAGATCTTCTATCTAAGTCTCTCACAACGAAAAAAATTTGAATGTGGAAATAATTGTTTATGGAACTTTAATAATAAAATATTTGAAATCGTCTACCCCAAAAACCTATAAAACGATATGCCATATCGGTAGTGGGGCTGAGGGTGGTGGAAGGGGGGGTGGTAGTAGTGGTGGATAAAGTAAAAAAAATTGATTTTGGTTCTTTTACACACACTAAATGACAATTTTATTTTTTTCGCCCCCTTGAATAATGGGGTGGGAGTTGGTAATGGGAGTGGTTAATGCCAAAAAAATTTTGTGACCTTAGCTTCCCTTATATATACTAAATACCAATTTTATGGACTCTTACTTGCTTGATTTGCCCATTTACCCCCATTTACCCCCAACCCTTTAACGGAATAATCTAGTTCCGGATCTCGTTAAAATACATGGGTATACGTGTACCAAATCTCAAGTCAATATCTTAAGCGGTTCCGGAGTAATCGTGCGCACAAAAAAAGTTACAGACAGACCGACAAACAGAATTTTTTTTTGCTCAAACTTAAAATCTCGACGTTTCATGACATTCTAAGCCTATTTGGACAATAAAAATTTTCAAAAATATTTTTGTCGATATTATACTTAGGTACACTAGATGTGGGAGTAAAATGTGTAACGATATTCTTTCCCTTATTATCACTTGTATTATATTGTAGAACGTACGGCCATTGTGCGAATTGTGCGTGGATTATCTGCTAAAAAAATATTTAAGATAAGAAAGCAATCTAAGTTTCATTGTAAAATGGAGTGGATTTTATGTGGCGTAGTAATAGAGGAGAACGATAAACTTATGCACAAGCCATGGAAACTGGGTTTCTATAATTAGGGCTGCGGTAATTAATTTAGGATATTTTTTTCTTTTTTATTACCTAATTTAGGCGAAAATAACACGTTTACTCAATTATTGAGTGGATCTAGGGTAAAAATGCAATGCATGGGAGTTTCGGATAGGGACTCTGACACAGGAAATGTCGGATACAAATATTAAGATTGCCACGTTCAAAAAAAAGTGCTTTAAGAAACTGTCTTTTATAGTTAGCTCCAATAATAACGCAAAAAAAAGGAAAACTCGATAGTTTACTTTTTATCAACACATTTCAAAATTATTACTTTTCCTAAACTTCTGTTTATGGAATTTTATTAGCCCCCTAGTTGCTCAACTTTTTTTTCCATTTACTATAATATTATTTTTTACCGTTTCCGAGATCCCAATGCAATGCAGTTTTATCCCAGATACTCTATTTAAGATTTTTAATTCCTTTTTGCATTCAACCTTGGTCCTTAATGCGCCACTGGAAATAATAACTTATCCTTTCAGATCCTAAAACGTGATAAAACAGTCCTAAACATAAAAAAATAATAATGAAAAGTTCCGTTACACACAATACATAATCATTATTATTCTTAAGTGCCGCGCGCGTACGCTTCGACAATTCCTATATACTAAAAAATTCGCAACTAGCAAACTATTGCTAATAATGAAAATATTTTTTTTCTAAAAACTTTTTTAGTCTATTGACTTTATTTTCTTCATAGCATGTTACACAAAATTTTCAAAAACAAAAAAGTTCCTCGCTTAGTGAAAAATTGATGGCGTATTCTCTAAACTTTCAGGGTCATCTACCTTTTTGGCATGTTCACATTTTTTATTAGCAATCCTATGCATAGAAAGAAGCGCTTAAGTGGGTGTTTTATAACAAAAAAAAGTTCACATCGATAGCTCAATTAATTTGTGAGATATGGCAATGATTTAAAAAAAAATTAAATTTTACACTTTTTTTTAAATAAGAATATCTGTGACCACTAAAAAATGCCGTATTTCGTGTTTTTATGTGTAGAATGATGTTGTCGGTAATACCCACTGTGTCTGAGCTTGTTCTAAGCTGATAAAAAAAACGACACAATTTTACCTCTTTTTCGCTCCTCTAACATGGATCTTAGGCCGTCGCACATGACAATGCTAATTTTTTTAATTACCAAAGAGGTAAATGCACCATTCAACGAATTGGAAAAACTAAGTTTACTATACGTGGAAAACAAATAGAACTTATTTGAATTTACCAAATCCTGAACTTTACACCGGTCATTGCTTTCGGAGATCTTCAGCTACACTATACGTTAATGGAGGTGGCGATATTACGAGGTTGAAGCGTCACGGAGGCTAGAAGTCCTCACTCGTAGCTGAAATATACATTGACCAATCTGTTGAAGATAAAATAATAACAGCCGAAACTATTCCAAAGCAAGTGAACAAGCTACGGTTTCTACTTCAACAGGTGCTAGAGAAATTAATGCTGATAGTATTACTACTGTTGAAAATACTGCTAATCATACCATAACACAAAATATACCCTCAGTTTATTAATTGTAGTAACATTAACTTACATTTTGTTGAAAAGAAATAAATAATCTAAAAATTAACATTTTTTATGCGTTTAGATATTATATATGTATCATTATATTTTAGATATAGGTTAATCGTATATAAAGTAGAGTATACAACTCGCTACAATGGCTATTATTACCTCAGATGGTTACAACACTCGCTCGCTCGAGTTGTAATCTCCATCCTCAATAATAATAGCCTTCATTATAGCATCGTTGTATAATATACTGCTATGGTATGTAAGTTTACGATGCTATGCAATAATATTTTAATTATTAATATCTGCTCGGTGCTTAATATGCTTTACTGCTTATAAAAATACTTTTTTGATATTATCATATACTATATTTCTAGGAAAATAACACAAATCACTTAAATATGAAAACAATGTAATAGAGAATCAAACCTAATATTAGCACAATAATTTATGACCTATATATATATAAAATACGTTTTTATATTTCTATTATTTCTTTTAATACATACAAAACTCTTACAGCGGTATTGATCAATATTTTTAATCTACTTTTAAGCAAAATTTATTTCTTGAACTCTCGTTTATCGCTTCGTCAACATTTCTTTTGTCTTTTTAATGGGTTCCGGGCGTAATCTAAGGCTATACTTTCCCAGCTTTAAATCAGTAACCATAGTCGCAAATTTTATCGGTTGCTATCTGATAATTCACACACGAGATTGAATTTTAAACTCAATATTATAGTATCATATCTCTCATCATACCAGATATCCTTCATTCCATCTGGTAAATACAAAACTCAAAAAATCAATTTATTGGTGCAGGTAACAAATTTGTTTTACACAAGTCAATCAATAGAACATTTTAAAATAGGAAATTTTTCAAGTAGATACACAAAAATGTACATAATGTAAATATGCTAATAAGTACAATAAAATTATACATACATACAATAAAAAGTTTATAATTTAAAATACACATATATAAAACAATACATAAAGACAAAATATATAAAAATTATTTGATCTCCGTCAACTTTGATTTGATGTCAAATTTTAAGAAGTCATCTATACTGTAGAAGGTTTCCTTTATTAAAAATTGTTTCAGCAGCTGCTTATCTCTCACCTCCGGTAAGACTTTTACCCAGCAGGAAATTTTATTATAAAATTTGGGACCGTAACAATTAGAACCACAGTCACTAGATTTCAATCTCTTAAAATCAATTGTAATATTATCTAGATTCCTTGTATTGTAGATATGAATTTCCTCTTGTTTTCTATAAGAGTGTATGTTTTTATATAAATACTAAGCAATGTAATATGTAAAGTGAGGGGAATGTTAGAATTTCCAGTTCAATACATTTTTGCCTTACATTATCTCTATATTAGTCTATATCCCAAGTTTGTGATTATTCTAACCGTTTTTCTTTGTAATCCAAAAATTCGGGTAGATTGTGGTGCATGCCCCAGTTTATTAAGCCATAAGTCATGTGCGATACTATTAGAGAATAATAAGCCGTCGACATTAGTTTGAGTGATACCTGACCTTTTAAGTTCCTAATGATAAATATGTTTTTGGATACTTTATTCGCTATATAATCAACATGATGAACCCAGTTTAACTTTGGGTCTAGGATTAATCCAAAGAATTTTGCTTTTTCGGGATTTTTAGAGTTATTGAGTGGTCTGTGAGTGAAAATCATGTTTACTGTTTTGTTTTCATTTAGAGACAGATTGTTTGATGAGAACCACTCCATCGCATTTGACCTTGCCTTGCCCATGCGCCTTTCTAGGGCATCTAATTTGCTGTCGGGTGTCAAGAATGTTGTATCGTCCGCAAATAGTAGTAGATCGGCCTCAGATATAGCATTGTTTAGGTCATTTACATAGATCAAGAATAGAGTTGGTCCTAAGACCGAGCCTTGAGGTACCCCACTCTTGACATAGCTAGTTGTTGAGTCGATATTATTTAAACTCGTGTATTGTTGTCTGCTTGTTAAGAACGATCTCAATAAATTACAACTGGTTATATAAAAATTATAGTATTCTAATTTATCCAAATACATAGATCCTTTCAAGTTTTGGAAATATACGAGCCAAAAAACTTACACTTAAATTTCTTTTATAACAGTCTAAACTGAAATAATTCCTGAAAATAAGGACGAAAATGGTGATTTTTTGAAAATTTAAGTGTTCTATTTCTTATAACTGTTGTCCAGATTGGTGCCAAAATGAAATCAGAAACATTTGTGACAGTTTAGGGCCATACCTATTTTTGGACATCCGGATCTGATAAAATTGTTTCTTTCCTTTCTTGACTTTTTATTAAATTATCATATTTATTTCAGATTTTATGGCAATTTCGTAATAAGTTGTGAACAATCTTGATTGTCCCAATTCATACAATTATCAAACGTTTGGAACTTTATTATGTTAGTATAAGTTATTCTCATATCTGCCTGGGGCTGCCAGGCCTAAAATTCGAAAATCCGGACTTTACTTATACATTTGGCAGGACATTTGGTACAAAAAGTCGAACAGCATTCGTTCGCCATAAAAAAATAACTAAGACACAAAATCTTTTAATATTTTTATTTAATTAAAAATAAACATTTGTTACATAGGAACAGAAAAAGTCATCGCAAAAATGTATCTATAGAAAGGCGACTAAAACCGTAAAAATCCAAACATATCCGGCTAAAGCCGGACGACTGGCAACCCTATGCCTGCAAATATAGAATAAAAAATGCCTTCAGATAAGTGAAGAAAAAAATGATATAACTTGCATGGGTCGTAATTAGGCAGAGGTAGTTGGATAGTGAATATATGTCAAAGTGTAATGTGCGGACAATTTTCACGCTACTGAGAGATAGAGTTGACCATCCAGGAAAAACCATTTCAATTCCAAACCGCTATAATCGCTTCAGTGCTAATTGATATCCATGCTACATAGCTAGAAACAAAGTGGATACAGTTCATGACCTCACTTGAACACGTGTATCAATTGAAACCAGTCGAAAAGGTTTAACACTTCATGGTGTGGTAACTAGAAGTTTTCTAAGAAGTGTTAATTTGAATGGTAGCGTAGGCAAGTGAGCCTATACACTACTATATAAGGTTATTCACGGAAAGCTGGTATTAGACGTTCTCGAGATCTGAAAATAGATATAAGAGTGTTTTTGTATATTGCAGATCTAATGAAAACATTTTCATGCTTGTGTTACTACCTCTTATACCGGATGTATCACCTAACTTTGTAAGTTTAAATGGAATACCTCGAATATCATTGCATATTTGGATTCCTCATAAAATTTTAGCTTAAATTTGTATCTATAACATACATACCCTTAAACCTACCAATCGAGATAATATTTTTGGAGATTTTTGACGGAAAGAAATCTATCATGTACTCGATTAAGAAATTTTCTTTTCAAACTCATACAAGTACCCTATGATGTAACTAAAAGTTTTCACAATATTATACAGGGTATTTTATTTTCACAGTCGAACATTGCTTTAGTTCAGACGTCAAAAAGTCAATTGTTTCAAATGGAATCCCCTATATATTTCCGCAGAATCTAATAGAGTATTGAATTCTGAATCGATTGAAATTCAATATACCCATCTTTCTAGGCTTTTTTAATTATGGACGAATGTTTGTAAAATGTACATAAAAAATCAGCACTGTTTGTTAGAAGGCAATACAAGTCATAACTTGGTTCCTTTTAACCTCACCACAATAAAATTGTGGGAGGTTACTACAATTAGTCCAAAATCGAAAATTGAGATAACATCAAATCTTTACGTTTTGAGGTCCCAGGAACCCAAAAAAGTGGTTTTTGAAAAATGTCTGTGTGTGTGTGTATGTGTGTGTGTGCGTATGTATGTTAGCACGATAGCGGCGAAGCTACTAAACGAATTTGGATGAAACTTTAGTGCTCCAGAAGATCTGAAAAGGTTTTGGTTCAGATCGGATTACGTTTAGTGCCATTTTGGTACAACAAATTGTTTATTTTATGATTACTTACAATTTGTAATCGAACCATTGAAAAGCAGTAAAAATTTCAATTTCAACGATATATCACACTTGCACCTTTTCGATTTGGTTTTCGTTAAAAGAATTAAAAATAATTCGTTATATGTGCACACATGACAGCATCCAAAAAATATTACAGGTATTATTGTTAGAGGAAAATGTATTTTGCCATCTGTCAAAAATATTTGGGTTGGTAACTTTTGTGAATGTTGATTTATAGTTATGGTACCTGACGTCACAGCTAACCTCAAAAATATATATTTCTTAAGATTTAAGAATATTATGTAGCTATTATTAAAATTTTTGCCTGGTTCCCGTACTTTCAACTAAAATCTAGTACAGTGTAATGTTTATGAAGTCCTAAATACTTTGTCCTAATAAAATAGAACTCTTTTTGTAGGTTGGAAATCTAACCTGTAATTAGCAATCTAATTTTATTAATCAACCATTTTAGGTCACATGATTTTGACAATTTTGACATTTTGCTTGAGGGACAACAAAACGCAGTTTGCGTGGTTTTATATATTTTTTTTTAGTTTTCTTGAGAAACTGTGTGTTTTCGTAATAATGTCATGTAGTGAATATCATTCAACCTTTATTGGTGATGTAAAGTGTCGCTACGATGAGAAAATCAAAATAATAGACAATATTGACCCATACACCGTTGGAGTGGAGACTGGAGACCTTTCTGCAGATTTGTCTATTTTACTTTGTGTATCCGTAATTAATATGGTAAATTACTTAGTATTGACTCACAGCTTCTACGCAGACCAGCAGTTAAAGGCATACAAATCTTTACAAGCATATAAATATTATGAGACTGGATTTATGCAAGAAGTTTGTGCAAGAAAGATAAACTCCAATGTATTCATTGTTATGGGCAAGGCAAGTTTACATTTAAATAACTAAGTGCTAGATTTCAGTGACAAGTCTGTTATATTATCCGTATGTAGTATTCAATAGACTGCAGAAAGTGATTTCTTTACCTTTCTCCTAAGCTTTTCTTACATTCAAAATAAACCTTATCTCACAATCGCACCTTATCGCAAAAAAGGATGGCATTTTATTTTTATTTCACATTTAAAACTGAGATTACTTCTTTGTTTACAATGGAATAAAAAGTTTGGTTGTCCCTCAGGCAATATGGTCGACTTATCGTGACGTCATCCAAGATGGTCTATATAGAAAAATTATTTGCATGAATTTTTAAATATTTGCTTGGAGCCCTAAATATATTTCATAACCTAAAAATCAACATTCGTAAAGGTTACTAACCCAAATATTTTTGACAATGTCAAGTAATAATTGTTTATAGCCGTGTTGCAAATACAGCTGATAAGGATCCACCGTGTGGGGAGGTTCCAGCCGTTTCCAGTAGCTGCCGATTTTTTTATCATAAACGAGAATAATCCTGTAGATAATTGATAATTATTATACTCTTCGCAAAAATGAAGAGTATATTGTATTTGATCGGCACATTTTTGAAATCGTAAATATCGCTCGTAGAGAAAAAATTTTCATATCATTGTGTTAGTGAACGAATTCTGAACAACTTTCAAGATGTCCGTCCGCCCGCCCGTCCGTCCGTCCATCCGTCCGTCCATCCGTCCGTGCGTCCGTCACGTTTTTTGTAAGCACGATAACTTAAGAAATAAAAGTCCGATTTTATTGAAATTTGAAAGTAAGTTAGTGTTAGCTAGAGGAAGAACCCTATTGTTTTTGAAGAAGATCGATCAATAAATCAAGAGTTATTAATTATTTAATTTAAAAAAAAGTATTTTCTTAATTTTTGTCGCTTGTACTTAAATAGAAATCTTTCGAAATGTTATTTCCATAATATTTTTTTTGTTTATGCATTTTACTAATATATATTTCATAGAAATATATCAAATGCGTTGAAATATGTATGATTGTCACAGTGTGCAATGGCTAAAGTTTTGTGTTGCAATGGGGGGTAATGGGGGTGGCTACCAAAAAATTTTTTGAACTGAGCTTCTCTCGTATATACTAAATACCAATTATATGGACTTTCACCTGCTTGATTTATCTATTTACCCCCATTTACCCTCATTTACCCTAATTTACCCCCCAACGCTTCAATGGAAAAAGACCAAAATATAATCTAAATCCAGATCATGTTAAAATACATACATGTAACAAATTTGAAATTAATATCTTAAACGGTTCAAGAGTAATCGTGCGCACAATAAAGTTACAGACAGGCCGACAGAGCGACAGATCGAAAAGTAGATAAAAAAAATTTCGCTTAAACTAAAAATCTCGAGGTTTCATGACATTCTAAGCATATTTGAACAATAAAAATTTTTAATTTTTTTTGTCGTTACTATATTTCCACTGGATGTGGAATTAATTAAGCACTTATTTGCTTTTCATGTAGTATATGAGTAAAAGTGTTCTTCTGTATTTGCATCAAAAAATTTTGACTATATGGTAACAAAGTAACAAATTTAATCTTCTGTGACGGGGTTAAAACGTGTTGGAAAAGTATCTGACTTGAATATTGTCTCAATATTCACAGATGCGTAGGTAATTTGTTAAATTTTGGTTAAAATTACTAACTGCTTGATTCAAAACTGTTTAAATATTTCATAAAACTGCTTCAAATTTAGTAGGTTTGTATTTTCATTAGTACGCATAGAAAAATTTGTGATTTTTAATCCAATTGTAAAATGATACCTACATCCCAAATTGATCTCAAAAAAGTGAAACAAATATTGTGTTAATAAATAATTTGTTTTTAGAGTAATGATCTAGTACAGTACAGCGTTTTGAAAGAAAAATTCTAAAAAAAAAATTGAAGAAAAATGAACTGCCTTCAGAAAAGATCGCTAAAAATTGTGAAATAAAATTTCGCCGTCGCCAAATCGATTGAACCTAATACCTAATAGTGGGTGCGGTACGCCACATAAATAGGTCGAATACTCCATTTGGTCCGTAACCACAAGCTGTCTTAAAACGAATTGAAGAATATGAATATAAGATTAATAAGGCTTCAGTCTGTTAGGCAGAAGATCGAATGGAATGTGAATATGAGTCAAAGTATAACTTTGTTTTTATCTATATCTGTTTATTCGGTGAAATTTTTGGGTACTTTCCAACGAGAAATTTTGCAGTCAAGGATTATACTCATGACCTCCAAAAATTCTAAAATTCAGAAAATTCAAAATGCGGCTCCAATATATAGAGCAAAGTTTCACTTGTGGTGCTATCTTGACATTTCCTATAGAGGTAGTACCTCCTAAGTCAACACGCATTTCAGACTGTTCCAAAAATAGATTCTAAAATTTCATTTTGACTAGAAAAATGAATAGATATATATTTTGCTATATCGCCCCCCAGTTCATGAGCATTCAAAAATATTCTTATTTTTGCTATACTCTCGAGACATTTGACGTGGACGATTTCAGTGATAAGAGAGTCAGGCAAATCGACTATTAGCCCTGTCAATTAACGTTCAATAAGAGGGTCTAGAGGGAAATGCCGAGATCACAATTTTTTACTTTAGGGCTGTGTTTGGACTATTTAGGAGGTAAACATACCAAAAGTCCCCAAACGTAGGTCGTGGGTGGGGTGCAGGGGGCACGAAGAAGGTCCCGGTTATTGGATTCTCGCTCATATCTCGAAAACGGTAAGCCCTAATCAAAAAGTGGCTATATGTAAAATTAAAGCTAACTAAATTTTCTATAATAATGTTTCTATTATGTTTCTTCATATCTGTTATAGTTCAGTAATGAATTGTATATCTTTTGACTGTATTCTAACTTTATTATAAATGTATTATAAATTGAATTAAAATTTTAATAACCTTCGTAGAATAAAATTTGTCGTACAGATATCCATTTCGCAACAGACTGAACTCAAAAATCGAATAAAATGTACATACACACACACACACACACACTTACAGACGCAAAGACATTTTTTATTCGAAATTTGAGTTCAGCCTATTGTGAAATGGATATCTGTACAATATATTTTATTTTACGATGGTTATTAAAATTTTTATTCAATTTATAATAAATTTATAATAAAGTTAGAATGCAGCCAAAAGATATACAATTTATTACTAAACCATAACAGATACGAATAAAACTAATAAAAATTTATTGTAGAAAATTTAATCAGCTTTAACTATGCATATAGTTTTTTGATTAGGGCTAACAGTTTTCGAGATATGGGCGAAAAACCAATCACCGGGAACTTTTTGGTTCCTCCCTGCACCCCGCCCCCCTTCCCCACCTCCCACGTTCGGGGACTTGTGGTATGTTTACCTCCTAAATAGTCCAAACACAGCTCTCAAGTCAAAAATTGTGATCTCGGCATTTTCCGCTAGAAACCATTAATTGACAGGACTATATCTAGTGACTGATACATATTGTCAGAACTCAATCGCTTAATCCTTAAAAAAAATTTGCCATATACTTGCGATTTTAGGGTGAGTTTTTGTATATTATTTTCAGTCTACCTACAGAATATAGGTTTGGCACACTTATAGTTATTACTTCAAACTTTGAAATACTGGTGCACGGATCGGGTTTATCTGCTAGTTTAATAAAAAGAAGATGGTATCGTATCACCTCACCTTTTTTCATTTGATAACACAGATCTACGAAAAAAGAAAGGTTTTGTCCTAAGTTCAGATTTAACTTTTTTCTTCACTCTTCAAATGTTTTGATGCACTGAAGCAAATGTTTGACACTAAAAAGGACCCCGCAAGGTGGCAATGGAAATTGGTTCTCGGGCAATTTCGCTCAAATTCTAGTATGATATTCCTTTGACCTTCCTGAATAAAAATCTCCAAAATCTCCCAACTCCTTTCCTTTAAGCTACATTAAAACGTTTTTTTTTAAATAGTCAAAATTAATGTCTTCGGATCCTTTTTTAAATGATTCACAATAATCAATATTAAAGTTGACTTCAATTATCAGTTTATAAAATTATGAAATATTTCCCTCTCTATGTTCTCCATAAAGTGTTCATGTAGGGATTAATGTTTGATTGAAAAAATTCCTGAAAATTCACTGTAGCTTAAATTGTTTCGCACCCCTTTGTGGCGTGGAGGCTCTCTCACTAATTAAATCATCGGAAAGCTCGTATTTCGATTTTATCAGTATTGTACCAAGCGAACCAAATATTTTATCATTTTATCAGAAGGGAAACTGAAATACAACATTCCTTAATTTGTGTCTTCTGCTATTTAATTAAACTTTAATTTAGCAACAATATTAGTCATTTGACATTTAAAATGGATATATTAATTTTATACAGAAATGATGCAAATTATAAAGACCCTTACAACGAGAAGAACAATGAGTACAATAATTTATTAGTCAAGGCAAGAACTACACATTATGAAAACAAAATGGAGAAGTCAGATAATAAGACCAAGTGTTTTTGGAGCATTCATAATGAAACTGTAGGCAAAAATAATAGAAAAGATATACAATTAAAAGGATGTCCATTAACCATTGTCAATGAATATAATTTTTTTATTAGATTATCCCAGAATTATTAAGTAAAATGGATACAAAACATTTAATTTTAATAAGAATAATATCAAATCTATATTTTTAGATCCAATGGCACCCAAAAAACTAAATAATTTATCACAACGATTAAAAAGTAAAACAAGTAGTGGCGATGATGAAAATCCCACAAATATTATTAAAATGTGTGCAAATACTATTTGTAAATCCATTGTCATGTAACTAACAATTATTTTAAATTAGATATATTTCCTAAGCAGGGGCGGACTGACAACAGTTTAGCGGTGCTGGATCTTAGAACTCGCAGGCCACTTATTTCTTTATTAGCTGGTCATCTTGCCAAGCAGCCGGCGTCAGCGGCGCACTATTGGAGCGGGCCACCGGGAATCGTCCCGGTGTCCCGGTGGGCCAGTCCGCCCCTGTTCCTAAGCAACAGAAATTGGCATCAATTGAACCTCTATATAAAAAATGAGACCCAGAACTTATAGAAAGTCACAGGCCCATAAGTACATTGCCTTCTTTCTCATAATTATTTGAAATGACCATGGGTGACAGAGTGGTGAGTTTGATGAAAGCCTATAATAATTTTAATGATATTCAGCATAGTTGTATTAAGGGCAGTTCCATAGAGATGGTAATTTTTCAATTTACAGACAGAATTTTAAGATCTTTCGAACAAAATGAATTCTTATATGACTCTTTTAATCATACATCAAGTTAGAGCTTTATGGAATAAGTGTAAATGAACTAAAGCGATCCAAATCGCAAGCTCACGCATGCAAAGATTTGTAACTGATAAGAATGGTAGCAGAGGCAAATCTGCAATTAAAAAATTTATACAGATAGTAAACATGTTTGTATAGTTAGAGATTGGTTCATAAAAAATTTTTTCTTAATAAATGTAGAGAAAACCAATATTATATTATTTGGAACAAAACAATTAGAAATTGAACCTAAATGGGGCCAGCGTAGATGCATCTTCACTGTGTATGTATCATCGAGTGAAGCAACGTGCAGCGCGGTTAGTACTTGGGAAACACACCTTCTAGCGGCTTGTATATCAGTGTATACGCGGAAGCTATGTAATTTCAAGACGAGGATTACGTAGTGGATATACCATCCTTCGGAGAGGATGTAAAGCAGGCGGTCCCTTGTCTATTAAATGTGAGGCAAATAAAAGATCTGTACTCTTCTTACGAGAAGAGGTTCGACAAATTTTCCAGGTAGGGGGTAGCTCGTCTCCTGACGTCGGTGATAGGCCCTGGTAGCGGAAATAGGTCGACGCGCGACGTTAAATAAATAGATAAAAAATAAATAAATATATATATGTATGTGTATATAAAATTTGAAGAATCATTAAAAATAATATAAAATTTCTAGGTGAGCATAGTGATATACTACTATACTTGGTATATTGCAGTTATTTAATAGTTACAAATAAGACATGTTGGAAAATCATGACAAAAATAAATATGTACCATATTAATAAATTAAGAGACTATGCTAACATTTGTCCACTGGATGTTCAACTGGGTATCCCCGGCCTCCGAACAAGCTTCCAAGCGTCGCACAGTGGGAAATTTTCTCATTTTTTTGGACAAAAATCCGTCTACAATGCAATTATTAATGGATTTGAAAAATTTTTTTTTTAAATAGTTGTTAGGTATCACCCGATGTTTGAGCACTGCCCAAAGTTAAAAAACGATCAACATAACTTCAAAAAATCCTAGAAATATATGAAATTCGTGTATTTTACTTAAGTAAAAATGCGAATTTCTGTTTTATAAAAGTGTTACTCAGAAAATATCCTTTATTACATGTTTTTTGGGTCGCTGATTAAGAAAAATGAGGTCCCGTTAACCAGAAATTGATTAAAATACCAAAAAACACCCCCAATAGGGATTTTTTCGAAATATTCTTATTAAAAATGTAAAATAGTCTAGTAAAGTGTATTTTTTATACGATAAATATAAAACCTTAGTTATTCAAATAATAATTCAGTAAACATTCACCCTCAGGGATAATCAGACCTTTATTTCGACAGAAAATATAGTTACGATGGTTATTTTTTAGTTTCTGCTTCAAAATAGGGTAAGAGAGTACATTGTGACTATGAGAGTGTATCTCAACCCCCTTTAAGAGTGAAAACCACCCTTAAATGGCTGTAGAATTTGAAAATAGGTTTCGAATTTTTTTGAAATTTTAGAATCACGTCTTCTTCGATATTTTCACTAAAATCAGTCTGTTGTTTGATAAATAAAAATTATTTTAAAGGTTAAATTAATCAATTCTTATATACTTTGACAAATGACAAATGACAAATTCTATGTTCTTCAACGTTTTTAAGAAGCTCGTAAGTTAGAAATCGCATTTTTTCCATTTGAAAGGAAAAAAAATGTTTAAAATGAAATGAAAATTTTTCATCCATTCTATGCAATTTGAAACAACAATCCAATTTTAAGTAATAGTATATTGTGTATCTAGGTGTGAAAGCGATACATTCCCGGACGACGATGCAATTGTTGGCCGAGGTGCTAGCCGAGGCCAACAAGCATCGAAGTCTGGGAATGTGCTTTCACACCGAAGTACACATACTATTTTTTCTGAAATCACAATAAATACTATTTTAAACGTATAAAAATCCAAAAAAATATAAACATTTAAAAAAAAAATTCTGAAATCACAATCAATTCTATTTTAAACGTATAAAAATCAAAAATATTAACATATTAAAATATATATAAAAAACCGTACGGGAATTTTACTTCCCGGCCTAGGCCGGGAAGTAACATTGCCGTACGGCTTTGTTAATCGTTGCTTGGCAACGCATCTTTTCCGGTCTGTTTTCTGATAGTTTCCTAGCAACGGATTAAAATACTGGAATTGTGCATTTTTCGCTCTAAAATCGCACCGAAAATGTAGAAATTCCCGATAGACTTCAGAAAAACATATTTTAAGCATCCTAATGTTCAAAAACAATTGGGTGCTTAATAGCAGCTTAAAATCAGCAGATATCTCTATTTTTTCAAACAAACTAAATTTTAGACATTCCAAAAAAAATCTTTTAAAGTAATTAAAATAATTAATAAATTTTTTACTACTAAGTATACAATTTATAAAAAAATTAAAAAAAATTAAAAAAAATTGATTAACATCCATTTTAATGTCCAATTTTTTTCATTATTAAATTATCTTAAGACTATCTTAAAATCTGTTTTTTTTTTAACTTTGGATACTTGTTTTACATGGAGTAGAATGTATGAAAAATGTAGACTTTATTTTAAAAGAATTTTTTTTGAAATGTCTAAAATTGCTTTTAAGCACCTAATTGTTTTTGAACTTTAGGATGCTTAAAATATGTTTACTAAAAATTGGATTGTTGTTCCACATTGCATAGAATGGATGAAAAAATTTTCATTTCATTATAAATATTTTTTTTCCTTTCAAATGGAAAAAATGCGATTTCTAACTTACGAGCTTCTTAAAAGGGGCGAGCGTAGAGGCGACTTCAATGTGAATATCAGTCGATATTCCGTTGAAGCAACGTCGAGCGCGGTTAGTACTTGGATGGGCTCCCATCTTGGGAAATACAGCGTTCTCGTCCCACCTTTTAGAGGCTTGTATATCAGTGTATACTCGGAAGTTACGTAATTTCAGACAAGGATTACGTAGTGGATATACCATCCTTCGGAGGGGATGTAAAGCAGGCGGTCCCTTGTCTATTAAATGTTAGACAAGTAAAAGATCCCTACTCTTCTTAAGGGAAGAGGTTCGGCAAAATTTCCAGGTTGGGGGTAGCTCGTCTCCTGGCGTCGGTGATAGGCCTTGGTAGCGGAAATAGGCCGACGTTAAACAGTTAAAAAAAAAAGCTTCTTAAAAACGTTGAGAATTTGTTTCTACTCACATTGAATTGTTGTTTATTCACATTGTCAAAGTATATAAGAACTGATTAATTTAACCTTTAAAATAATTTTTATTTATCAAACAAGGTTCAGAGACTGATTTTAGTGAAAATATCGAAGAAGACGTGATTCTAAAATTTCAAAAAAATTCGAAACCTATTTTCAAATTCTACAGCCATTTAAGGGTGGTTTCCACCCTTAAAGAGGGTTGAGATACACTCTCATAGTCACAATGTACTCTCTTACCCTATTTTGAAGCAAAAACTAAAAAATAACCATTGTAACTATATTTTTTGTCGAAATGGGGGTTGTTTCAACCTCTCTGATTAACCATTAAGGTAAAGTTTACTGAATTATTATTTGAATAACTAAGGTTTTATATTTATCATATAAAAAATATACTTTACTAGACTATTTTACATTTTTAATAAGAATATTTCGAAAAAATCCCTATCAGAGGTGTTTTTCGGTATTTTAAGGGTGTTATATCAATTTCTGGTTAACGGGGCCCCATTTTTCTTAATCAGCGACCCAAAAAACGTGTAGTAAAGGATATTTTCTGAGTAAAACTTTTAAAAAACAGAAATTCGCATTTTTACTTAAATGAAATACACGAATTTCATACATTTATAGGATTTTTTGAAGTTATGTTGAACGTTTTTAAAATTTGGGCAGTGCTCAAACATCGGGTAAATCCATTAATAATTGCATTGTAGACGGATTTTTGTCCAAAAAAATGGAAAAATTTCCCACTGTGCGTCGCAGTAATTTTCATGTGCAGGTTGCTCTACACAAATCTGGTGTTACTCTACAACAAGCCTCAGGAATTCTATCGATAAAATCCTCCAAACATACCGGTTTCTCGCAAATGTCTCTTAAACGGCATCTACTATCGTAAAAATAGTTATTACAAAGATTGTAGATTATGTGATCCTCTACAAAAAAGCTTATTAAGCTTATTATACTTTTTTTCGTGAAATATCATGATTTAAAAAATTTCAGATACTAATACGCACTGCGCTAAAGTATTTACGAAGATCGGCTTTTCTCCAGATATCATCCTTACTAATGAAATTCGTTTTCTTCTTGCTATTGTCACAGCATAGAAAGACAGACAGCAGGGAAACTTGAATGGCGGGAACGGTTTGCGCAGATCGTCGCGCACGAACCATTTGGGGTTAAAACCTTCAAAAACAGTGCGGACGACCTAGGTACAATTTGGGTACAATTTATTTAGTTCATAGACGTACATAGTGCAGTGTGTTATGTGTTATTTATTGTTTAACATTTCTCTATTATTTTCAAGTATGGGCTCTGTTTGTGCTGCAAAATATTGCCATAGCAAACGTTATATAAGTCTTTTTTTAATTCCCTACTGATCATAATAATAGGAGGTAAAATTAACTGAAACTTTTTAATAATAGATACTTGTAGAGAATTAAATTTTCTACAAAAAAGAATGTGTGTGCATACTCTCTTTTAATACTTATGTGTACAGGAAACGTACAGTGTAGCTTTCATGCGGATTGAACGAATTTAAATACATATATTGCCAAAGCAATAAAATATGATATGAACCTGAAAATAAGGAATTATCGCAAGTAGAAAAATTTCGATGCGTTTTGTTTTATATACAGAAAATTGCTTAATTATAAATTATTACATAAATTCCATTCTATTCTGTTCTATGTTACTTTTACTCTGTTTAGTAGTAATGGGTAAAAGCTGTTATTTTTTAATAACAGGTTTAAATGGCTACTGCTATTTTGAAATAACAGTTTAAAGTAACTATTTAAAAATAATCTATCGCTGACATTGGTATACCGCATAGACGTTATTTTGTACATTATGCTGCTGCCGCTGGCCGACGTGCAGGAAATATTCTTTGATTTTTATATTTTATAGAGGTATTAATTGATTTTTTATTACGTTCATATACATATACATGAAATATAAATAATTTTATTTATATAAATCATTTTTTAAGCCTCAACTTATTATTTATTATTTTTTGTTAAATTAATAAAGAAATACAAGCATAGAATCACGCCAAACACAGCGTATGCAATAACAATATTGGAGATGCAGGTAAATGAAAATATACATATGGAGAATAAAATATAAAAGCTCTGAACAAATTATTATGATTTAAAAAACAGCTAAAAGTTAGTACATAAAGCGGATGGCTCGAGATTTCTACAAAAATATTCAACTCAACTCTAGGAGCCCATCATTTTTAAACTCGGTATGCGGGTAATGGAAAATATACACACGGAGAAGAAAATCGAAAAATTTGAATATATTATGATTAAAAAGCAACTAAGAAGTGTATTCATAAAGCCGATGACTCGAGATACCCACAATAATACAGTGCGTGTAATTGCCCATTAGGTATGTACATTCACGTAGCGCGAGAGATCTGACAACACAGCAGAGCAAATTCGCACGTCCGCGAAGATCTCAGCTCTCAGTTATTTCATTTCAACCTGCTGGCAAACGCGATGTTGTAATTCTTACTCCCTATACCTAGCCCGCCACTACACACAGTGTATTCAATAATATTCAACTACATTAGCGGTTGCGTTGCGATTTCATTACCTGCTACTGCTGTTTTCTGAATAACAGTTTAACAGCAGTCAGCAAGAACATTTTTACTACGTCGCACAATGGCACGAATCGTGATTTTTTCGTTCAAAATTATCTATAGCACTTGTTTCGCAACCGATTGGGATAATTTTTTTTTTAAAAGACTCGTTATTTCATTCCCAAAAAACGTAAGAGAGCCGATTTTTTAATTATGTTAACCAAAATTATTGAGCTTAGCCAAAATGCCCATGTTACACTGTGATCACCATATTACTTACAAATAAAAACTTATTTTTCTTATCCAATTTACATAAATCTTGTTACTTGAGGGGTTCTTGAGGTCGCTGATTACGAATTTGACATCCAAATTGTCATAAACCAACCTGCAAGATGGCGGAATCATTGGCGGCTATAAAAATGCTAAAAAATGATAAAATATGAAATATTTTTGTTTAAGTTTATGCCGAAATCGGCTCTTTTGTGTTTTTTGGAAATTAAATGACGAGTATTTGAAAAAAAAATCATCCTAATCGGTTGCGAAACAAGTGCTCTAGATAATTTTGAACGAAAAAATCGCCATTCGTTCCACTGTGCGTCGTGTTTCTTATCTGTTATTTTCTCACCTGTCATTTTCGTACAGAAATAACAGTCTGCTAATGCTATTTATAAATATCAGTCATAAAATAACAGGTTGTTAAATAGCAACTCATCTCTACTGTTTAGTTCGCAAGATGCCTCGACGTAGTTAATAAGTCCATATAACGGCTATATCTGTTGGGCTTTTCCAGGCGTGCTAAGAACATGAAATTTTGCAAGTAGATGTACTAAACTCCCAAAAAAATTAATAAAATTGGAAAATCGAAATGGCCGGCCCAATATAGCGGCCTAAATTTGAGTCAACTTTTTTAGGAACTTCCTATGTTGGATAACTTATAGATTGTCAAATTATTTGATAGTATGATTTTTTTAATAAAAATTGGATGGAGGGTGTTATATTACTCATTATTTTTAGTTATATTAATGAACCCGTGGTGGAACGCAGGCATTCTACTATTTAATATAGTATAATTATCATCACTTAACTCAAGTAACTAAGGCCCTTCTGTTATAAAAACCCCAAATGAAGCTATGAAGAAACTATTTTTTTGAACTATTTTTATTTGAAAAAATACTGAAAAAAAATTATATCGATGCATTTAAAAGAAAATTCTGTTTCATATGCTTTTACTTCCTATTTTTACGTTTAAGTTGGAAAAAAAATTTCATATGACTTCTTTAGCTATCTAAAATTATTGTTTATTTAAAGAAATCAATAGAGTTGTCTGTTACTTTATGATATTCGATTATAACGCAACGAACACACATTTTTCTTGTTAAATATCACAATATTTTTTCAGTTTATGACTAAGTACAGTAGTTTCTAGTCTACATTTTCAAGCACACATATTGTTTAATTTGAATTGGATAATACGGTTCTGTCGGAAACATTTAAATTGTTTGGAATCCAACTCAGACTCTTAACCCGAAATGGCGACTTCAAGGTCAGACATTATGCATCCATTTTTGTTGAATTTATGGAGATCATAGACGTCTGTAACAATTTGATATTTTCATTGCTTGAAAATTAAATAAAATGGAAGTATCTACGTAATAACAAGCACTAAAGGACGTAGATCCGTATATTGTATTTATTTTAAACTCAATGCTTGCATTTGAATAAGATGGCTTTTAAAAATATTTCGAAAAATTTACAGTTATCGTTAAAATTGATCTTAAACTGAATATTTAGGTTGGACACTTTAAATGGGGGAAAGTTAGATAACACAAATTAGACTACTTATTTCTGTCCTTTTTGGAAGCAATTTGACTAATTGGAGAAATCACATACAGAGGCAACTTTTTAGATGAACCACATCAGCCACATTTTTAAGACCTGACCTGGAAATTTAATAAAATGATGGTACTTATTAAACCTAGACACAAGTTATGTAGATATTATTTTTTTTTAGCTAAATTTTTGTTTTAATAAATATTAGTATACATTAAAATATTTCATTTTGCCAAACTTTTCATTTGACTTGAAAATTGATCGTTAATAAAAAAGTTATTGAGAGTGTGACAAAAATTTCAAATGCTCAGATTTTACTACCTATTTGTGTCCTATACAAATTTCACATCAATTTTAGATAAATCATATACAGGGTGAACTATCGTATACGAAGCAATCCAACAAATTTTTTTGAAACCATCCCTGGATTTTTTTAATTTTGCATATGTATGATGGTTATTAGGCAACAGTGTACATTGTTGTAAAAAATGAGACAAATCGGATTAACCGTTAAAATGTTATGACTAAAACAATTTATGAACAAAATTCATAAATCACTCTGTATGATAGTAAAGAAACGAAACAAACACTTTTTAATGGTCACTTGGTATTCGTTTTAGGTGCCTCTACTTACGGTAGAAGTATGTACAGTTCCTTATGACTCACCCTGTATAACAATTTGCCTGAGGAATTTAAACGTATTGAAAATACTACTGAATTCAAACCGAGATTGAAAATGAATCTTGTAAATTTGGAACCTTATACTTTTTGTGAGTATTTTGCAAGAATAGGTTAGGATGTTGTGACGTTATTTCATTTAATGTATTACCTACACAATATGATGTAAAACTTTCTTTTCAAAATATATTATTATTATCATTATTATGAATGATATATATTATGAATGTCAATAGTTCCCCTATGTGGTGGAATTCCATTATCCGATCTGAGAAGATTATTCGGAAATATTGTCGAAATACCTACGGAAATGCATCGTTAATACTATTATAACCACTACACAACAATGACGAGATCATTAGCGTAAAGGTTAAACATAACATCACTGGTAACAATAATTGCGTAGTAGTAAACAGAGTCACAATCTATTGTCTAGGTAAATTCACATAAGCCCTATGAGTTTATTCATTGTTAAATCATATTCCATTGAAGTGAGTTCACTAAAAGAGTTTGATGATGTAAATATATCTACTAATAATGATAGATCTGTTTCTATTTACCTTCATACGAAACTAACTAATGAAAGAAAATCTTATTTTTTAACTTTAATTGCTTATATTATTATTATATTGATATTTAGCACACAAAATAAAACAGAACAACCGTCAAAAAACATAAATATTTTTATTTCTTCAGAAATACACAAAATTAACAAAAAAAACACATATAGTTTCTGTCAGATAAACATAATACTATAAATCAACAGTTTTAACTATTACTGACAATTACGTAAAATATAAATTTATATAGGGTGATGGGGAAAGTCATTTTCAATCAAAATAACTATATATGTGGTTATCCAATTGTTGATGGTTCAAAAGTTCTTTCAATTTTTGTATTTTCACTTGGAATCGCGTAGTATGTCCAATGAAGAATTAGAAACAAATTTGAGTTGTTTCGTTATTTTTTTCTTTAGTCAGTCACTCTCTTATCTCTCGTCAAATAAAAAAAATATGTTGTGAACATGTTTTATTCAAAAATAATTTTAGTGATGCTGATAGAAGAAAATGTACCACAGAAAGCTAACCAATTACCAGAAAAAGTTGTCCATTGGTGCAGATTCTAATTTGGTGTTACAGATAGGGTTATTCAGAATATATTTTTTTATCAGTTTTTTTGCAAGTAGATCGTATTTGCGACAAATTAAAAATTTCATATCTCGAGAATTGTTTCCATAAATGGTAGTGAAGTCAAATTGATTGGTCTTTTTGCGCCATTAAGAACGCTAAATAGAGAAGCTTTCCTAAACTTTTTGAAAAACAATTTGCATGGCTTACTTGAAGACGTATTTCTAGAAACACGCCCAGAAATGTGGCTGCAGTAGGATTGGGTTTCTGAAAAAATCGCTGGATTGTAATGGGAGGGAGCATCCAGTAGCCACCGCGGTTGCCAACCTTCAGCCCCTTAGACTAATTTTATGGGGTAATTTTAAGAATTAGTTACACGAAAGAAAACCAGACCGAGCAAGACAAAGAAAAGCTGTATATTTGAAATATGATCGATTTGAACAATTTTTGAGACCTTTCTATTATATTAAATTTAACAAATAAGATATGAAGTAATAATTAATTTTTATATTACTTGTTATATTACTACCGAAAAGAATGTCTTACGTTTTAAACTGATTTATCTTTTTATTGCTCTTAGCAATTTTTATAGTACTTTAAATACAAATAAAGGATGCTGTATACGTAAAAATATTTTGCCTGCTGGTATATTGATCTAAAAGAAGCAAAAAAGTTTTAAATATAATTTTTGTTTTACTTCAACGGTTTTTCCTAAATTCATTATTTTCTTAAAATACGATATTTTGAGGCCAGACAATATATATAATTATTGCGTAAGTCAGTTTTGCAGAAGAAACTAAGAACAAGTTCAATGTGTTCTTGTGACCTACATCTTAATTTTGATTAAGTATGTTTATTACATTAATAATGAGCAATCAAAAAAATCAAAAAAAATCCGGGGTCTCTTTCATAAAAGAAATCCTCCGCTGTCGGCATCTAGGGTTCAAAGAAAATGTTCATACTTACAAAAAACGCAGACATTATCCATTACCCACCGCCAGTGTCTGGAATGGGGATCGAACCAAATTCACAATAGACAGTGTGACCAACTATGTTCAACACGCCTTAGCCTGATGTGCTACCGTGTCGGTTTTATTTCTCGTTTTATAAAATAGTTTAACATGTTTGTAAAATTATTTTAACTTTATATTTTAGTCAATATTTTTATAAAGATAGAACGTGTTATAAATTTCTTGAATCTAAGGAGCAGTGCATTCATGTTTCAGGAACCTAAATCTCCGTTAAATTTTCGCTCGTGGTGTAAGAGACATTTTTCAAAGTTGCTGAAGATTAATCATGCAATGTTCTCAGAAACCATGCTTTGTTCTCCAAATAGGTAATACTAAACGGTACCTTTGTCACATTTATAATTTTAGATTTTAAGGAGAGGTTCATGTTGACAAAACGTGTCACACTTTTTATGTATTTACTTCAAGATAAAAAGTAGAAAGATAGAAAAGAAATAAGTCTAACAAAAGTGATCCTATTTACAAGAAACGGTCAACACATATACACCTAGGGTGGCCCATCTTTTCGAAATCGAAATTTTTTATTTCTCACCCCTGCAAATGGTTCCATTTGAAGAAAAAACAGTCCCCTCAAAATATTATTGAGGCAAATTGAAGGCAAGGGGTGTCGCAGAATGCATTATTATGCAATAATAAAATTAAATGGAATTATTTACATTCTTTGGTTGATGCATTGTTTTTTTTTTTTAATCAGCAACATTTATCTTTAGAATGACTAATCAAGTCATACAAATATCAAAGACATTATCTGTTGTGACTATGACATGTGTCATACTACTGTAAATTCGTAGTCTAAGAAAACTAGACTAGAAGTTTTTGAAATAAAACTGTCGTTTTATCTTTGTGTATTTTATTATGAAACGTTTTTTTCATACATAGTACCAAATATTATCCTAAATCTACAAGACATATAGTAATAAAAACAATATTTTTTGCACTAGGCCAAAGCATGCGACAGGGTGTCTTTTTTTACATTTGGAAACTGTGATTTATAATCATTTACAGCTTGGAGTAAAAACTGTTTTTGGTCTTAATTTTTTGTTAAAATGTCATTATGTCAGTAATAAGTTTGATTCCTCTCTCAGCGGCATCATTTACAACTTTAATTTTGTTTACAATATTGAAACATCGGGTATAACTTTCATTTTCCCTCCATGGTGTTGGATCATTTTCCAAAAATTCCATAGACAAACCTAATTTTTGAAAAAACTGTTTAGTGTTCTCGCATATGAAGTCCTGAATTTCCTTGTTTTCAACGTCAGTAATGTTACTAATTATAAGTCGTTTAATACCCTCTTGATTTGGTGCTTTCCTATTCAAAGCTTTAACCATTTCTCTTTTAGTGGTAACTGAAATATCGTCATCAAAGAAAGATAGGCCAACATTTACTGAATTAAGGTACTGCAAATGGTTCACTATTTTCCTACTTGCGGCTTGAGATATTTCTTTGTCAATATTTTGATAATTAATGAGTTCTTTACAAAAGTCTAAGTCATGAAGCGGTGCTTTACTAGCAAATGACGCTGTAAACCAGACCTTTACATAAACCTTTACAATAAAGAGACATATATCTTCAATACCTACTTTTTCTTTTTTAGTTAGTTGGAACTGATCTTGGAAAAAAAATATTTTTAGACAGTAAATGGCTTTGGCCATCCAACGTGCATGATGAAATGCCCCTGGTTGATAGAATGTCGTGTGAGTGGGCTCTTCTTCAACAAAAAGTTTAGAAAGCATTAAAAATTCTTTATAATCATCACGAGGCTGTTGTAAAGTTAAAGCTGCATTTAGAAACTTCACAATTTCGGCTTTAACTGGTTGTAAAATGTGTTTAATTTTTGATACCTGAAATCCAGTTTTTAGTTTATTTTGATCTATTTTAGGCCAAAATTCCCTAAAAGGTTTAAATAGTGGCACATTTGGACCAGATGAGGAAGGCATTTTTGTGTCAAACACACTTCTCAAAACCACTTCAAAAACATGAAGTCTACAAGGAAAATATAGAATATCTCTTTCTACTTTTTGTTGCAATAGTGTGGCTGCCCCATTTATATAACCCATATTTGATGCTGTTGTATCACAACACAAAGCTATTACCTTTTCGTCCAAATTCCATTCACAAAGCACATCATAAACTGCTTCAGTCTGTTCTCTTCCAGTTGAATTGGGCAAAGCTGGTACTCCAAGTAGTTGTTCAATATCTCCACTAGTAACTAAGATAGCAAGTCTATCGATATTTCCCATTCCAGTGAGAGAAGGTAAAAGTTTTCCATCCCAATGGATGACTGGGGCCGGCAAACCAGAATTACCGAAGGCAGTTTTTAATATTCCAGCTCTTTCTTCGCGGATGCGTTGTCTAGAGCGCTGAAGTGTGGTTCTGCTGATGAACAAAGATGTGGTGTCATGTCCTAGTGCTTCTGCCGTCAAAATATGGACTCCATACCTGTCGCTTATTTTGCAAGCATCAAATGCAGCGGCTATTTTGGTGTGATGATGTTACATGTTCCATACAATCTCCTCTTTTTTGGCTGTGACGGGCCAGGCTGGTCTTGTAACAACTCTTCTTGGGCTTCGATTATTTCATCTTCATGTTCGTTGGAGTTGGCTGAATTACTACTTGATGATGGACAGGTGACTCTTTCCTCTAATCTAGCTTTTTCTTGTTGACTTCGTTGCATTCGTTCGGATAATTTTTGTAATTTCTCCTCAGCTGATTTTTCTTGAGAAGCAAGTTGGTAATCAATACCATCCATAAATCCAGGACGTCCCTTTTTTCTTTGGTTAATTAAAAACTGCTTATCTTCATCTATTTTCATCAACTCCAATGCATTTGCATGAGGAATGTCAAAGAGATCGTCCAATTTTTCAACGAATTTTTTTTCTTTACCTCTCGCACTGGCCCTTTTAGCCGATTTTTGTAAGTTCCTCCACTCTGCATAAAGTTTATCTAGTTGTTTAACACAATGAAAATCCTGACGTGTCGGAATGCGAGCTTTATCCCAAAAAACTGACACCTCTTTTATTGTTAATTTAGCACTTTCATGTACACTTAGCTTCACTTCACGAATGTTATAAAAGAGCACTTGTAATACTTGTCTATTAGACGGCAATTTATTGCCAATGATTTGTGACGAATAGTGTCCAACTAAGTAAATGAAAGTATCCTTTCGTAAGGATCTAACATCAGCCATCGTTAAATGTTTTTTCAAAAAGGAACGTATGCTAGAACTTATAATGTCACCACTGTAAAACACAATTGCAAACTGACATAAAAACCTACCGTAGGTGCATTATATTTCCAAACTTCCAAAACAAATAATTTCTAGGAAATAATTACAATAATAAAACATTATGAGAAAAGAGGTAGATATTTGTATTTTAAGTAAAATTTAAGTGTATTACCGTAATAAAATCTTATCTACAAATTTCTACCTGAATGCGGCACGGGTTAGCGTTCACCGAATTATCTGAAACTTTGACATAAACTATTCCTAGTATAATAGTATATTTTCGTGGGGTGAGACTTAAAAAATACGCAAAAAAAATTCACCCCCTATAGAGATGGGCCACCCTACAACACACGCGCAGGCGTACACATGTAGACACTCAGACATTAAGTTTACTTTTAATCGCAGAATGGAATAGTTCTATTATATCTATTTATTACGTGTTTCTAATGTAATATTATATTGTATTATGTATACTTACCATATTTTCGCGTAATGTATCTCGTCTGCAAACAAACATATTAATGTTACTATTGACATATGACTGGTCTATGGTTCTTTATCACTGTGTAACTCCTTTTAATTCTCAATATTTTTATGCATTATTTTTCTTGTTAGATAAATTTTCTTTAACAATAAACATTTCAATTTTCACTAATGTTGTTAATTTCCCTCTATGCCTGTCCTGTTCTGACATATTATTTTTTATTATTTGCTTTTAGTTTTATAGCACTGTGCGTTCAAGAATTTTATTCATTTGTTGTATTATTTTTTATTTTGTGATTTGACTTTCAAATACATTGGCAATATATTAATAAAATTGCAACCTTGTATCAGTCTAACATTCCAATCCCTTATCTGTACTTGCGATAATTTAGCAACTTTAATAGAGGTTCAAAATATTTTACCTGCAAACTTCTTTTATTACCAACTATCTAGGAGAAACTTAAAACATCAACTATTTCAAGATTACCAAGTTTTAAGTTTCTTGCATGAACTATGTAATATGAAAAACATATTATACAAGTTTCTACAAAGTTCAATATCTCCACATAGGGTACTCTAGTACGTACATATCTTATCAGGAGCAAGCCCAACATATCTGATGTTTTTATTGTTCATTTTACTAAAAATCGCTTCAATAACGCTTATTTCTTGTGAACTACACAAACATTTTTGAAATAATATACAAAATTTAAAGCAGTTAGTGAATATTATTGATTAGTTTATAGAATGAGCTTTTTGTATAAGAATTAGACATCAACCAACAGGCATCTTGTTGTTTTGGCTATGATTAGGAAAAGTTTCAGTTACGTTAGTTCTGCAAACAGGATTATTATGACAGTTGATAGCTATTATAACCCCCGAGTGAAATAGCAAGAAGGTATGTTAGTCTGGGAGCCCTCCCTAGCTGTTAGTCTGGGAGCCCCGATCCTTGGGGACAATATTTTTCATAAAAATTAAAGTCTGAGGAACAATTCTAGACATGTCCTAAAAAAAAACTGGTATACTTTCAAAATAGTGGCCATATGTTAAGAAAACTGGTGCAAATGTTGTTTTTGTCGTTTAACACAAAAACTAAAAAAGATGGACAAAAATTTTTTTCATAAAAAACAACGTGCATACAATTTTTCACAATTTTGTTCCTATACAATATTTGGATAGGAGTTGCCGTTTTCGGGATAAATGTCTGCAAATTATGCGTTATCCAATCTGGGATCAAATTCTCAGTATGGCGCAGCGCAGCGGTGGGCAATGATTGCCAATTTGAAGTTTTGGGAACTCTTTAAGTCACCCTGTGTTATTTTACCGCTTCGCTGCTCATATATTCATCCATAAGTTTATTTTAATTAAAGAAGGGGACTTTTTTGATATAAGCGGGCCAAAAAAGAAAAGGTCCATATCGGAAATAAAATCTAATCAAGAAGAAACTGACTCACGCGTTGTGTTGTGTTGCAAATACGCTGAAACAATGAGTTATGAACAGATTGTGGTTAAAGGTGTTGATAGTGACTTCTTTTGGATTCTCCTGGCTCTTTTTAATCATTATATTTATGATGCATCGTGTCCTGTACTACAAAGAAAAATGGAAATTGAGAAAAGATTAGTTAAGGTAAAACAATAGCAATTAGAAGGAAATATATTTGTGTTAAATTCTCAAAGTCTCACTAAACACTATGATGAAATTAAACATTTTGTAGTGGTAAATAATCCTTCAGTTATGTGCTTAACTGAAAGTCA
The DNA here is from genome assembly GCA_936432065.2 of Rutpela maculata. Taxonomy (NCBI): domain Eukaryota; kingdom Metazoa; phylum Arthropoda; class Insecta; order Coleoptera; family Cerambycidae; genus Rutpela; species Rutpela maculata. The sequence goes on along the minus strand of OW386291.2, from coordinate 49,089,286 downwards.
TGTAGCAATAGAGATAGATGATTTTGAGATAGCGATTACAAACTATAATATTGAACGAGTAAATTCCGAAAGTAGACACACTGGTGGTGTAATTTTTTATATACGTTCAGATATTAAGTATAACGTCTGTTTCAGCGCAACTATTGAAAAGAATGTATGGTTTCTTGTTATTAAAATTAAGATAAATAACGAATATTTTACCCTTGCAGGAGTTTATTATTCACCAAATCATTCACATGTAGAATTTATAAATTTTTTGGAAAATTGGTTTGATCAAAACGTACTAAATATATCGCATACTTTCTTAATGTTTGGAGATTTTAACATTAACTGGGAGTCTAATAGAGAGTGTAGTAACCGCTTAAAAAAGGTAATTAATGATTTCGGTTTAAAGCAAATGGTCAACTCCTATACACATATGTTTGGAACTGGTGGTAGTATTATTGATTTAGTCATAATTAATAGTCAAAACATAGAAGTCTCAGTTTTTTCAAGATGAAATATCTAAACTTGTAAAAAATTTTAATTATAGAAATAACATTAACGAAAAATATGATATATTTTCGGGAAATCTGATAAAAATAGTGGATAATTTTATGCTTAAGAAAGAAGTTATGTTACAAGGGTGGTTTAATGAAAAGGTGTTTAAGGCCATAAAACAAAGGGAAGAATGCTATAAAATTTATAAATCAACAGAAAATCAAAACAATTGGGAGCAGTACAAGCTGAAACGAAATAAAGTAGTAGATGTTGTAAGAACTGAGAAGTGTAGCTTCTTTGAAAGCAAAATTGATGGTGTAGAGGTGATTCAAAAATGATGATGTGGAAATCTTTAAAAGAAATTGTATCTAGTAGAAATATGGAGGTCGTTAGTGAAGTGATGTTTGGAACTCAGTTATTAAGGGACTTGAACGATATGGAAAGGTTTAATGACTTTATATTTTATATAAGCAGTGTGAATGAAATTGTGAATGGAATTCCAGTTAATGATAGGCATTACCAACTAATGCATAATCCCAATAAGTTTTCTAACTTTTAACTATTGAATAAAAGTGAACTTAAATCGATAATTTTTTCCTTAACGAATAAAAGCAGCCCTGATGATATTGGAATGTCCTTTTATAAAGAATTTTTTGACGTGCTAGCTGATTCACTTCTTAACATAATAAATGCTTCCTTACAAGTAGGTGTAGTTCCTGATGCTTTGAAAATCTCAACCATCGTTACACTAAGAAAAGTTGTCAAAACTATTAAAGCAGAGGAATTTCGTCCAATAAATATGCTGGCAGCATTCGAAAAAATATTAGAAAAAGTTGTATATGTGCAAATATTACAATTTGTCATAGAGAACAATTTAATATGTAAGTATCAGTCTGGCTTTAGAGAAGGGCATAGTTGTGAAAGTGCGTTGCAGTATGTGATTAACGAATGGAAAGAAGCATGTGATTCAGGTAAAGTCACCGCCATAATTTTCTTGGATTTAAAGCGCGCATTTGAAACGGTAGATAGAGATAGACTACTAAAAGAAACTGAAGGAGTATGGATTGGATGGAGTTGTACATATGTGGTTAAGCAGTTATCTGAATAGAAGGGTGCAAAGAGTAAAGTATGATGAGTATGTATCGTCTACAAAAAGTATAAATGTGGGAATACCGCAAGGAAGTATTCTAGGGCCGCCTTTGTTCATTATGTACATTAACGACATGGAAAATCTGTTCAGAAGCTGCAGTTATCATTTGTTTGCAGATGATACAGTTGTATATGTAACGGACGAAAACAGTGCAGCATTGGTGACTAAAATGAATGAAGTCCTAGAAGAGGTGAGTGAATGGCTAGAAGTAAACAAACTGAAGTTGAATGTGTCTAAAACAAAAGGTATGATTATAGGAAAACAGAAATATAAATATGAAATAGAACAGCAAGGACTAGAATTCCAAGCGTGTGTTGAAGTGATTGAAATCGTCAAGGAAATTAAATACCTAGGAGTAATCATAGATGACAAACTAAAATTCAGCAATCATGTGAGCTATGTGTGCAAAAAGATAGCTACAAAAATTGGTGTTTTCAAAAGAGTTAGTTGGTATTTGTCTATTGAAACTAGAAAATTGGTATACAACACTATTATATTACCACATTTTAATTATTGTAGTACTATTCTGTATCTCGTGAATCAGAGTGATACAGACCGTTTGCAGAAGTTGCAGAATAGAGCTATGAGGATTATACTAAAGTGTAGTATTTATACCAGAGTAAGTGACATGCTGGATGGATGAATGTGAACAAGTATGTCGAATTTAATGTACTGATTTTCATACATAAAATTAAATTGAATATAGTACCTTCCTGCATGCAAGAAAATGTACAAACCTTTGAGGACTTCCACACCTATAACACTAGAGGTAGAATAAATTTTGTATTGCAACGAATCAACACAACTTCTGCACAGAGATTTTCTTCAGGAGTTTAAATAAATATAACAGCCTTAACATGGAAGCTGAGCAAGCCCGGAACATAGCTTCTTTCAAAAGAATAGAGACAATTATATATAAGTTTTCTGTCATGTATTAGGTAGTATTAGTTGAAATGCTTACCTTGGATCTTATATTATATGATATTTATATATATGTGTATATATTTTACTTTATTGTGAACATGTATAGCAAAGTGCTAAATAAAGGACTGTTATTATTATCATTATTATTCCAATACAATTAAATGTAAATTACTCTTTGATACTGGATTTGGCAATAAAAGAAGGCTTATTAACATATCCGCATTAGCACAGGAGTAAGGACCTCAAAAATGTTCGGCATTACTGGGCCTTCATTCATTTACTGGATACGACTCAGTTAGCGCCTTTAAGAGAAAAGGAATGATAAAATCCTTAAAAATGTTACTTTCTCCCAAATATATCCGAACATTTCAAGATTTGGGGAGCAGCTGGAATATTGATGATAAATTAGTCGCATCATTAGAGGAGTTTGCAGGTGCCATATATGGATCAAAAAATGCGCTAGCGTGGACGTGCTTTGCCTACTTGGCATTACAGAAATGCGGTGACAAAGATTTGTCTTTTTTTTTAACATATGGCCGCCATTTTGAACGTACAGCCAGTTTTTTAGGACGTCTAGAATTATTCCCTAGGCTTTAATCTTTATGAGAAATATTGTCCCCAAGAATTGGGGGGGGGGGCACATACAGTTAGGGTGAGCTCCCGTAGTATATACAGACCAAAGCGTATGGCCTACTGATACTATGAAATCTACTGAATTAGAAGTATTTTTTCATGAGTAAATTATATTATTTTGACCGTTGACAGCTGCCAAATTGTAAGTCATTTGTATTTTAATTATTTCCAGTAACACTATTGAAATAATAAAACAAATTACTATAAACTAATATTAGGAGACACTCGATTACCGGATAGAGTCATTGACACTTAACAACTGACAATTTGTCAAAATAGTCAAAAAACACTGTTTTTGTACTTTTTTCACAAAGGGCAAAAAAATGTCTTTTTTTTTAACATTGTTCTTTCTTTCAAGTCAATATCATACGCCGTTCCAGAGTAATTGTACGCACAGAAAAAGTTACAGAGAGACCGACAGACAGAAAAATATTTTTTGCCCGAACTTAAATCGCGACGTTTCATTATATTCCAGGCCTAACCTTCAACTACATAGATGTGGAAGTATTTTGAAATTGTATATAATCACATTAGAGAAATCATATTAGTATCCATCAGAGAAGCTAATGGAGATTTAAATATACATTTTTCTGTAAAATGGTGAAATATTATCAATCACATACATTAATCATTTTTAATAAAACTGAAACTTTATTTCAAATATTCGAAATTTATGGAGCAGCACACTCTATAAATTAAAACACAGTGAAACATTATCTGCTGTGCCTCAATTGCAGATTTAATAGGGCTGGAAACTAGTTGAGCTTAATTACAAAAAACACATGTTTGTTTTTGCGATAAATCATAACAGGTTTGTTATGGATTGGTAAAGCTACGCAGATATTTTCTACAGTTGAGTAGAAGCTACAATCAACATTGCCAACTATGAATACCTGTTTAATTAACATTGTATTCGAAATAAGTACAAGAAATAGCTATACGCATACTTATGTGAAATTACTTTCACATCGTGGAAATATAGTAAAGGTAAAAAAAAAGTTCAAAATTTGTTTTTCTCTATCAGATCCATTACAACCCCCACCCCAACATAAAATTGTGATTTAGTGTGTTAAAGTACATTGAGTACAATTGAAATTATCTCACGATCTTCGTCTTAAACGTCAAATTCTGGATTTATTATGTTTTATATATTTTATGAAACTCATACATTCTTCAATGGTTTTATTATATTCAGAAATGTATTTATACAGGGTGATTTACCACGACATGCGGAAAATAAAATGGAGTTCTAGTCTTATATGTCGGAAAGTTCATGCAAAATTTTAGAGTGATCCTAAGTAATTTAGTAATTTATTGTTGCATTAAAACTTGCAAAGATACGCTACTGTTACTTGTCTGTGGTCAGTGATAGAATAAGGAAGAAAGAAGGTTGAGAAAGGATATATACAGGAGATGTATACATTTCCTTAATTGGCATAAAGAGTTAAGCTGGCGCGCCCTCAAAGTGCCACATTTTTTGCTTTCTTTCGAACGCCGCGGCAGGTACAAACTACGACCGAGTTTGGTGTTTTTTGTTATCGACGGGTTTAAGTAAATTGTAACGTTAAATTAGGTTCCGATCTTGTAGTTGTATATGCGGATGTATATTTAAAAATGAGTGAGGCTACGTTTGTTTTTTTAAATGTTTTAGTTGATACCTCAGGAAAAGGGTATTTATATTTGCTTCTTTACTTTTGTTGATAGCAAAGTGGATAGAGAAGGTACCTAACTTGTTAAATAAAAATACTCTGGAAACCTTGTTACCTATGGGTTTTATTTCATAGAATCATTATAATTTAGGTTCATGGATTTGTCATGTCTGGAGGGTTATAATAGTTTTTATTTTATGTATTTTTCCTTTGGTTGCTGGCAGGAGGTATTTTGGCTGCCTAACCTAAAACGATAAAAAAAACATAAGTTAGTAATAGCTACTAGGGAGAGTTTATATTGTATGACTTACTGTTGGATTGAGCTAATCCTATTATTTTTCCTTGCTATTTTCTCTGGAATTCGGTTCCAACAAAGTGTGTAAACATCTTTGGGAATGTCTGTAAGTGTAGGCAAATATACACATTTCAAGGCGTATAGGCTGGAAAAAGGATTTAGTTACACTTTTATTAGTTACAACAAAACCACACTCTCTTACCTGTAGTTAACAAGTTCTTATTTATTTATTTAAATAAATAAGCCTGGTAGACCTTTTAATTATTCCTTTTTGTCAGCTGTCATATTTCAGTTTGAGGAAAAGTGTTACCAACATTGGTTATGGAGGAAAATTTATGGCATTTAAATTATTAATCCTAGTTTTATTTATTTTTATTGTAAATATGGTTCGATCATGGGTTTTATGCTTATTAGTCTCTATTTTAAGAATTGCTTTAATCATTCTATGGTTAGGACTATTTTCTGTGTATTTATAAATTAGTACGCGAAGAGGAATTATGGGTAGGTTCCTAATGAAATGGCAAGCTGTGATTGGTGTTCGAGAACATGTGGTTGACCGGAAAAGAAGACGCCGTTTTCTTATTCATTTGGGTAGCCGACGTTCCGCCGTTCAGACGAGATTTTTCTGACTGTTTTTTTTTAAACATCCCGATATTCACTTTTGGGGATTATACTGGAAAGTCTTAAAGTTTAGAAGTTCCTGATTGTTTGTTAAGCTGTTTGAAGCCGATTATGGTTATTGTGGAACTTCTAAATAGGTAGGAAACGAAGCTATCGGATCCTTGTTTTTTGTGTGAGCCCATTCTGGTTTCGTTGGGTAAGAGTACTTTTGCGATTTTCTTAGAATACCAAATTCTAAACGTTTTATCCTTTTATTTAGGCAAGACATTGTATATGGTTATTTAATCTATTGGAGAGTTAAGTCTTTACTTTCAAGTTTGGGAGATAGATTTTTCTTATAATGAAAGTTTTGTTGGAGACCCACGTGTAGGATTTTGGATTGGAATTTACTGTTATGGTTATGAATGTACGAGTTTGTGGTTGTGAGGACGCTACTAAGACAGACTTTAATTACATAGGCTGCAGTCACGCATCAAGTTACATGACGGGAATTCACCTGGAGGGCCTGGAGTTTCTGGTATCATTCACCACCTTTAAGGACTTTTGAGGTCGGTGACTTATTTTTAATTCGCATTACAGTGATGTCCAGAATAAAGGACCCCCTTGTTGCGTTTCAATTTTTTTTTGTTCGTGTAATTTTTTTATAATGATGGCCAGCCATTTTGAGTGCCTAAACATTTGATATGTTACTCATGTAGTATATTTATTTTTTTTACAATTAATGTGAGTAACTGCGCAGTTATATACGTATCTTTAATTGTCTTGTACATGCACATATCTTAGGATACTAGAAAGATGTTGGATGATAGTAACGTCCGTACAGTACACTGAATTTATTTAAATTAGAAGTTATTTAACATCAGGTAAGAATTTTTTTTGTACGAATTTTTTAGAGTAAATCAGAGAGAGTCACCTTATGACTGAACCTTTCACCATTTTGTTATAAATTTTTTTTCCTATTAGGATATACTTGTCCTATTTTCTGTAATAAAATTTTATCTTAAAATTGACTCTACTGTTTATTGATAATGTTGTCAAAGGAGACTTCAAGTATTACAATAAACACGGAGTTTGGTAATTTTAAATCGGTGTGTCGAAAGGGTGCTTAAGGTTGGTGAAATTTTATTGGAAATTACCTGGCGCTCAAGCTTGTTTTTGGCAAAATATAAAATCGTTAAAAATAAAAGAATCTCACCACTGAAGTCTCTTGCTGGAGAACCTTGAGTTAAATGAGCATTTTAGTACTTTTAGATTTTTTGAAGGCTTAATTTCATTTGAACACGTAACAAAATATCTTACTTGTTATTGTAGAGTTCACTGGCATAGGGTCAATGTGTCGAAAGACATTGAGCTTATTAAAATTAAATTTTAAATTGTATTCGTAAATCGATATTCAGTATACCATTCGGCGCTTAGAACAGTGCATTTGATGTAACATTTTCTTCGACTACATTACTTTTACGTTCTGTGCTGTGCTCTGCTGTACTCTACAAAAATTATTTTAATTTTTGCTATTTTTGTAGTGTGATTAAAAACAAAAAGTCACTTCTACACTCTTCAGCTTCGCTGTCAGTCCCAAGTCTGATAAAGGGGGAGGGGAAGTGATATGGTTGGACCGCGTTACGTCAGATTAGTATAAGTCATAGGTGGCGCGCGGAGCATTCCTACAAAAAAAGAAAGTAAATTTTTTGGTCACATCTTTTTAATTTTTCATTTTTTTAACTCCTCTCGGTGAGGACAACCTACTGATAAAGTTTCCTCATCGTGGTAAATCACCCTGTATATGTATGTATTTATGTTAGATCACGGTTCACATGAATGACTTTATAACAACTTCCGCCTTAATAAAAAAGTTGATGTTATGCAGCAACTTTTGAAAATTGTTAGAAACGTTAAATGAATATAATGCAAAATAAATTGAAACAATGTTGAATGAATACAAAGCAAAATAATAAAATACATAAAAGTTAAAATTGGTAAATGATAATAATAATAAGCGAGTAGTACATTACATAAATGTGATAAGAATAAAATACAATGGTCTAAATTAATAGACAAGGGTAAAACTCCACATATGAAAGTCTATGTTAACTCGATGTCCTCTTCTTCTTGAGGTTTAATACCGGGTCGCTTTCTTGGAGGGATCAATCTAGGGAATTTGGTAAAAACTCTGCTTCGCTCTGAAGGAGGTGAAGGAGGGTTGTCCGTTGAGGGTTGGATTCGCAATGCTCTACATCTTCTTCTTCTGCATTTACAAGTTATGTAAAGTACAACTAACAGGATGATGAGAGTGATTATGAAATACGTGAACCAAGATACGTGTTTGGTCACAAAAGGCTCGTTTATGAGGTCATCCAGGTCTTTGGAATATTGGTCCAATTTGGTTTTTGCAATATCTAGATCTTCTACGTCGAGATTGTTTAATTTGAGTGGTTTTAATTTTGGAATTTCGATTTTGTCGGGCATGTGATTACAGCATTCAAAAGGAATTTGGATAGGATGTGAATTGTCCTTAATTTCGGAGAAGTCTTTGGCACTGGCTTGTATTCGAGTAATGCCTGCATAGGCGTAACATCCTGGTTGTAGTTTGATGATGGAATTTTTGTTGATTAACTCTGTCGTGGATTCTCTCTTTGGACAGTTGATGGTAATGTGAAGTGGTTCGAAATTAATTACTAGCCATGTGTTGTCTTCAAGTTCTTGGACGTTGTATCCCTGACTAATAATGAAGGAAGTTTGACAGTTCTCTGGAAGTTTCGGCAATGGTTTTAGTATTCTGGCTTCACATATGGCATTTTGGTCGATAGGATAGGCCAACAGGTTCGAACATAGTTTGGTTCCAAAATAAAGAGGTTTGCATTCTTTCAAATTTTGTATAGGTATGTACATTAAAGAATCATCGTCTCTCGCGATATACTTTTGTGAAATAGATAAAATGTGATGCAGACCAGTTCTGTTATCAAGTATCGGGATAGGATATAGGCGATAGGTGTTATAATTTTGGGGTTCAACAAGTGGTATTGTTAAAACAAATACTAAGTTAGAATCCATTTGAAACGCTTGTAATTCAATAATATCCAAATACTTAGCAACTGCCGATAATTTAATGGGGAGAGGCAAATTGTTCCTTCGTAAGCTCTGTGAAATTTCTTGTAATGCTGTTACCAAATGATTAGGGGTTATGATTGAAGTGTGAATGATTCCTAATCTGGCAAATGTTATTGAATTTAGAATGTCGTTTAAATTATCTTCGATATACAAATAGCTTGCCATTAATTGTTCGGAAATGTATAAAAATTTTAGTTTTATGTGAGCAGCCTCAATAGCTTGAGTCATTGTTTGAATTGTGTGTTCTATTTCTTCGAGATCTTTGTTAAAGGTTTCCTCGTCAATTTGCAATTTTTGTATAGTCGAGTTGAAGTTTTTAATAACAGAAGTTGTAACTGAAATTTGATTTTTGATTAAGTTTTCCAATTGATGTTCGTCGTTATTTAGTTTATTTATACAATTAGTATAGTACTGGCCATCTTCAGCATCTAAGTTTCCAGTTATGGATTTGAATATTGTACCGATACCGTTAAGTATTCCTCGTTTATATCTTTTTGTATCTGAAAAGATTTCGTCAAATTTCATTTTTATAGAGTTGGATATTTGTGTTAAAAGGTTAAAGTCTGTTTTAATTTCACTCGTAAAAATAATTGACTTATGATCACCATTATGGAGAGTGTACAAGATTCTGTCTAAGATATTTTGATTTTTGTCAAAAGCTAGTTTGAGGGATGAAATGTTTTTATGCACTAGTAGAGTCCATTTGTTATTTGTCACCACGATGTCCGTGTCTTGGTGGTAGTATACACCAACAGTGTTATTGATCGGGGTAATTTTATATTGACAGAGTGCTGATCCGAATAGCAGGAGAAACCTGAAAATAAATTTAATTTTCAGTATATGGTTTCATTCTATCAAAATTTACTTTAGTTTCTTGTTTTGTTTCGAGATTTAGTAAGGTAGCAGAATTTTGAGAAATTTCTTTTATTTTAAAGGGACCGTTAAATTTGTTTTGTAGTTTGTTCTTAATTTGTGATTCTTTTACATAAACTAAGTCACCTATTTTGTATTCAGGTCGTTTTTGGGGAACATTTCTGTCGAAGCGAACTTTTGCTTTCTCTTTTTGAGATTGTATTCGACTACGGGCTATTTTATAATAGTGGGATATTCTGTTGTTTAAATCTCTAACGTATTTGGTTATTAACTCTTTTTGGTTATATAAAGTTTCAGGTGGTCTGTTAGACGTATGACCAAAGATAAGTTCATATGGGGTTAAACCGTGTGTTTTATTTACCGAATTGTTATAGCATATTACTGCATATGGTAAAATCGTGAAAGGATGTTCGTTTGGGTTTTCAGTTTTGTGGATTCTTATCATTTCGGCTAAAGTAGCATGAAATCTTTCTATGGATCCGTTCGATTGGGGATGTCCTACGCTTGAATAAGTTAATTTTATGTCGTAGAGGGTGCAGAGATCTTTGAGCAAACGGTTGTCAAATTCGCCACCGTAATCGCAATGGATTCTTAACGGAGTACCGTAATGTTGAAAGTATAACAAGGTATTTACGACGGATTTTGCGGATTTGTCCGGGACTGCATAGGCTTGTGTAAATTTAGTTAACTCGTCGCGAATAGTTAAAGCGTAATTTCGAGTAGGGAATTCAAATAAATCGATATTGATTCTTTCGAATGGTGTTCTTGGGGTTTCTGTGACTACTAGAGGGTTATTAAGGTTTTTCCGGCATACTTTGGTCTTGGCAAGTTTCGCAATTTTTTTTAAAATTTTCAACGTCTTTAGTTAGACCTTGTCAAGTGTATTTTTCTCTAATTCTTCGAATCGTTTCATTTATTCCGCGGTGTAGATTATTTTTACCAAAATGATTTTGCTCCAATATAATTGGAATTTCATCTTCGTCGGCAGTTCTGACAATATCTTGACAAATTACTACTTTTAAGTCTTTTTCCGCAAAAATGAATGATAGGATTTCAAGTATGGGGAGGTCTAAATTATTTTCGACAAAGTATGTCTTAGAAAGATCCAAAACATCTTGATTTTTAAATAGTACCAAAAATAGATGTTCAATTACAGATCAAAAGGTAGAGGGATGATAAAATATCTCCTATGTCTGACTGTTTTGCTTGATACAATATTGATTTTATCGTTATGAAATTCGGTGTTTTCTTCGAATATGTCCTCGATAATTTTGTGATGTAGGTCTTGTAAGTTGTTTTGTTGGAAAAAGGTTATAATATCTTTATGTTCTCGATACAAAAGTTGTTTGTTCGAGGCTTTGATTTTCGAATAGTCTATTAAAGATGTTGTTTTATATAGGTTGGTGAAAGTTTCAAATTCTCGGGAAATTTGTTCGTTAGTGATTTCGTTATCGTCTGGGTTTTCGTCGTCGTCTGACTCTTCGTCATTCGCGGCTAGAACCTTTGAATAGAATTTGGAACATTCGGAAAAATGATTAATTTTGATTCTGGAAAGTGCGTCCGCGTTCTTATTGATTTTGCCGGGTTTATAAATTATTTCGTAGTCGTACTCTTCTAATTTGAGTCGCCAACGGGCAAGTCTACTTCCTGGATCTTTTATAGAGAATAGCCAGGTGAGTGGTCTGTGGTCGGTTACAAGATTGAACTTTCTACCATACAGATAGGGTCTAAAGTGCTTTACACTCCATACTATCGATAAAAGCTCGCGTTCAATCGTTGAATACTTAGTTTCTGCACTGCACAAGGTTCTAGAAGCATAGGCAATGGGTAAATCTTTGCCAATAGGCCCCTGGCTCAGCACCGAGCCGATGGCAAATGCGCTCGCATAAGTGGTTAGAACGAAAGGTTCGTCGAAATATAGGGTAAATTAATATCGAAGTTGTTGTTAATGTTTGTTTCAAATTTTGAAAAGAATTTACACAATCATTGTCGAAGAGAAATGGTATGTCTTTTTGTAGTAGTTTTGTTAGGGGCTTAGTTATCTTGGAGAAATTAGGGATAAAGCGCCTATAATATCCGGCTAAGCCTAGAAATGATTTAATTTCTTTTGGATTTTTCGGTTGAGGAAAATTTAAAATAGTGTCAACTTTCGAAGGGTTCGGTTTTACGTCGTCTTTTGTAATGAGATGTCCTAAATAAGCGACTTCCTTGCGGAGAAACTCGCATTTGTCTGGTTGAATTTTGAGGTTGGCTTTTTCAAGGCGTTTAAAGACTTCAGTTAGACGGGAAATGTGTTCGTGAATTGTAGGAGAGTAAATAATGATATCGTCCATGTAGACGAGACATCGTTCATTTTGAATACCTAACAGGATGTTATCCATAACTCTTTGAAAAGTTGATGGAGCGTTTTTGAGTCCAAATGGCATTCGCACGAATTCATAATGACCGTTCTCAACTGTGAAAGCAGTCTTTTGAATATCTGAGGGATTAATTTCAATTTGGTGGAAACCAGAAGCCAAATCTAAGGTTGTAAAATATTTGAATTTGCCAAGTTGGTCTAAAAGATCGGAAATGTTGGGCAGAGGATATTTGTCACCAATTGTAACCTCGTTGAGTTTGCGGTAGTCGACTACAACGCGCCATTTCTGTTTACCAGAAGCGTCCAGTTTTTTGGGAACTACCCAGACAGGAAAGGACCAAGGTGAGATTGAGGGTTGAATAATACCTTGACTTAACATTTTCGATACTTGGGACTTAACTTCTTCTTTATGGACCTGAGGATATCGATACGATTTGGTGAATATCGGTCGGGAATTTTCGGTGTCAATAGGGTGTTTGGTTTCATTAGTAAAGGTCAAATTGTCTCCTTCTAAATAGAATATATCTTGAAAGTCTAAACAAAGCTGCGTTACTATTTCAGCCTCTTCTTCGTTTAGATGATCCAAGCGCAATTCGTTCCTGATTTCGAAGGATCTGTCCATCGTTAGTTGTTGGTCAGAGTTTTGCGCGTTTAAGTTAAAAATTGACTTGAATTTTTGTACTGGTTCCAGGTTAAGGTTTGAAAAGTTTATGGTTTTTGCGTTTATTATTGAAGTTAAAAATTCTCCATTGTGATCGATTTTGACAATTGCATTTGGTAAGCGTACTTTCTCATTTTCCTGGGCTAACAGTATAGCCTCGGTATTTCGCAGGTTACATTTTAGTTTACAAATTTTTTCCATACGAGGTTCAATAGAAATTAGATTTTTGATGTTGCTTAAATTCGAATTTTTTATATCAAAATTAATAGTTGGTTGTAAAGGTAAATTTACTGTAGTTTCTTCCGTAACTTTAAATAGTGGTACGGTTTTGAAATTTGTGACTAGTTGTTTATTTTTAAAGTCTACTTTGCATTCGTAATGTTCTAGGAAGTCTGCGCCTAATAATCCATCAAAATCTATATCTAGATTATAGATATAAACTTTGTGTGACTCATCTGAAAAGGGGATGAGAACAGATTCGTTGATATAAATTTTTTGATCAGTGATACCCTGTATGATTACATTTTCAGGAGATCTACGTCTGTAATTTTCAGCTGTTTTAGGTTTAAAAATTGATATACCTGCGCCTGTGTCAATTAGAATTTTAAATTTACCAGTTGCATCCTTCATATAATAGAGATTTTTTGAGTTTACAGTTAGTAGGGTATGGGAAAGCGTATTTACATGAACGTTTGTTCTGGGAAATTCAGCATTGGGTCGAAACTGTCGTTGAGGTTCATAGTTTGTATTTGAGTTTCTAGTTCTGCAATTGGTTCGAATTGTTCTGTTTGTTGTGTTGGAGTATCCGTGGGGTACTCCGGATCTAATCGAAAATCCTGAGGATTAGCAGTATAATCCTCGTACTGTTCGTATTGAGAATTAGCTGTATAATTCTCTTGGAGATTTTGGTTAGTCTCAAAGTTATAATTTTCGTAAGTATCTTCTGCAGTTTGGTAATCAGAAGAATAGTCACTGTATTGATTAAAATCGCATTGGTTTTCATAAGGTTCGTAATTTAAATGATGCGTTTTTTGTTGATTAAAACGGTTGAAATTTGGGTTTGGTTGAATAGCAGAGGGTCTTTGTTGATTGAAATTCGGGTTCGGTCTTATGGCTGAGGGCCTGTTTTGTTGTGGTTGACTAGATTGATTATTTTGAGGAAATGTCCTGTGATTAAATTGATTGGTTTGAGAAAAATTGTGGAAATTTGGGTTTCCTTGATAATTTGGTCTTTGAAAATTCTGTGACGTTGTTGGCATCGTTTGCGATTGTTGCCTTGTGCGGCATTCCCTTATTACATGTCCGTTTCTTTTACAAAATGAACAAAATTTTTGTTGGAAATTGGGACCTTGTGATCGTTTTTGTTGAGGAGGCATTGTATTTTTTACTTGGTTATTTTTTGGGAATTTCTGTAATTCGAAGTAGGAAAGTTGTAGCTCTCTACGGATTCTGCTAACGGCTTTTAGTATACTAGGAGGATTGCTAGCACGAATGATGCGGCCTAAGTTTGGTTCTAAGCCCGTTAGTAAATTATTAAGTGTCATCGTTTCGATGAGATCTGATTGTGCAGCTCTTTGCGTTGTCGTGAGAGTTTGCTTTTGCACTGCAGCGTGCATTTTCGCATTGCGCGTTTGTAAACGCGAAACAAATGTAAGGGCGGATTTACCTGGCAATTGGTGAATGCGCTGCAGGTCCTGAATTAGGGCCGTTAAATCTCTGGAGTCCCCAAAGTGGGTTTCCAGTAGTGCTTTTATTTCTGGCCATGTGCCGGGATTGCGTGAGTTAATTAATTCGGCAGCTTTGCCTTTTAATTTATTTTTGATGTGAACTGTTAATAAAATTTTCTGGTCGTTAATGGCCATACTTTGTGCACAATGGCATGAATTTAAAAATGTTTGTAAATTAATGGCATTGCCATCGAATTCGGGTATCAACGAAAATATCTCAGAGAGCTTGTAAGGCTCAATTTGCTCTGGTTGTGGTTGTTGTTGTTGTTGTTGTAGTTGTTGTTGTAGTTGTTGTTGTTGTTGTTGTTGTTGTTGTTCGGCTGATGCCGGTACTATTGGTTGAGCTGTCTCTGGTTGAGCTCTATCTGGCATTTTGCTTTTGTGTATTTAGAAATTGTTTGAATTGCAAGGAAATTGATTGCGTATCAGCAGTATGATACGAAAATTACATTGAATTGGATTGTTACGTTGCGTGCGTAGAGAAATTGTGCATTAACTGTATAATACACAATTGTACCGTATTAACAGTATAATACGAAAATAAATAAACTTAAGATTAATAAAAAAATTGTTGCGTTGTAGCTTGTACAGAATTTCTTTGATAATAGAACTGGCTTGTTTGCCGAGTGTATTAGCGGTATAATACACGTAAATAATTGTGATAAATAATAATTGTAAAAAAAAATGAAATAAAATAACGAGATGATTCATGAAATGACTTACATCAATTTCATCTCCATGAGTAGGTTCTTCGTTCGTCAAGGGATTGGGATCCGCCACCACCAGTGAGGAAGGTCTCCTTGTTCTCGTAGATGTACACGTACTAGTTAGGCACCTTCTGCAGATGTTCTCCTTGTTCTCTTACGCTTCACTACCAGTTAGGCTTCTTGTTCTGATGATGTTTACGGATCCTACCGACTGTGCCAATGTTAGATCACGGTTCACATGAATGACTTTTTAAAAAGGATTTGTTTATTTAATGGAGCCAACGTTGGCTCTTGGAGAAGGAATTAGACTAATAAATTAGAAGTGTTGCATTCTAACTGAGTTTAATAACTGACTCTACAAAGTGTGTTTAGTCGTATTTATAACATACAGAACCTGAGTAAGCAAAATATAGAACAAAGGAAATGCAATTCGACAATCAGCATAAAATGTGAGAAACAAAGGTGAAACATAATATCTCTAAGATAAGCGATTAATAAGAGAAGTCGTTATCATGTAATATGATATACCTGTGAAGGTTTGTTATGACTAAGTCTTGGTAATAAGCGTATAATTTTATATAACATTTATAGATCAAATTTAATGATTGAAATCTCACCGTTATCCGATCGAGTTGAAATTTTGTACATAGCTTTCGTTCTGATGACAATGCAATATAGTATATCTAATATCGTTCTAAATCCAATATGGCGGATGCCTCAAGATGGCAACTTACCTTTTTCTTCACAACCCCTTTGACATGCACATCAAATGAAATGGTTTGACGAGTACAATATCATAAGCTACGTGACGGCATTCTAAATCAAATATGACGGACGGACGCTCTAAGACATCGAATTACCTTTTTCTTTACAACCTCCTTGACATGGGTATCAAATGAAAGGATTTGATGAGTAGTACACGATAAGCTACGTGACGTCATTCTAAATCCAAGATGGTGGCATACCCTCTTTTTCGTCATTACCCCCTTAACAAGGGTATCATATGAAAGAGTTTGACGAGTAGAATATGATAAGCTACGTGACGGAGACTAAAAAGTTAGAAATAAATACATTTAAAAAACTTTTTAAAAAAACAATGGTTTTATTTTAAAACCAAATTACACTAAAAAGTAGAAAATAATTTTTAACTTTGTAATTAGAAAACCATTGGGCGCTCACAAAATGTAAACGTAAATAAAAATGATTAGACAAAGTTAAAAATTATTTTCTACTAAAAAGTGCAATTTGGTTTTAAAATAAAACCACTGTTTTTTAAAATGTGTTATTTTTTAATTTATTTGTCGCACTCGCCTACGGATCGTGCATCAAACTTTAAATTCATGAAAAAAGTACCACTTTATGTACCTGTTGCATAAATTACTACATCTGAACAATGATAACAACAGCAATATTCATTATTTATATATTGATTACAAACTTTACTGATCAACCTTGACTTATTTTCAATTTACATAAAATTTCTGACATGTAATTTTAGTTTGTTTTGCATATAACAATAAAATGAAAGCTTATTATTTTCACCAACGGAGACAAAATACTGAACACTACACATTTGATTATGGTTTAATGAAATTCGTTTGATTGCCATAGAACTGAGCTCATCGCATCATTCTGGTAATGAAACACGTTATCTTAAAATAGTGTATTATTCAGCGAACGTATAATGATGGCTATTACTTGCGAGGGTGAATAGCCATTATACGCGAGCAGAATACTATACTTTATCTACGATTATTTTAACTGTATTAAAAATGAAAAAATAAATAGTTGTTTGACAGTAAATCTTTGTTTGACATTTTAAACGTCGAACGAAAACAAGAACTGTCCCTTGAAATAAATGAACACGTCCATTGACTATGAAAGTTGCTAGTTCCTGATTGGTCAAAGGTGTATTAATATGAGTTCAAGTTCATAATACGCTAGGTTGAAATTTTGACTATCATTATTCGTCAATTCTTAAATATATAATGCAATGATCATACGATAGTCGTGGGTAAATGTCATTATCAAATAGTCTAGATTGTAGATTGTTTAAGGGGTCGCTTGGCGCTTGGCGCTTGGCCCTGGGTTGGCCTTTCTTCACCTCGACCTAAAAGGTGTTCGTGAATTACCCTATAACTAGTTGTTGCCCAGGATTCCAAGACTTTTTGCAAAGCTTGCCATTTTCCTGGAAGCTAATTTTCCTATGTCTTCAGGCATTAGTTCCGCCTGTTCTAGGTACTTTAACCTAATGCGGATTAGTACCTTGCATTCCCAAACTATATGTTCCGCAGTTTCAGTTGCAGCTTCACAGTATTTGCGTTTGTCATCTTCTGCCATGCCCATGTTCTTGAGATGATATCTCAAGGGGCAATGGCCAGTTAGAAGGCCTGTGATCGGCCTTAAGTCGGACTTTTCAAGTTCGAGAAGCCTTGTGGCATTCTTTTTTGAATAGGTTATAAACCTTTCACTTGTCTTTGGCCTGGAGTATTCCTCCAGTAGGACTTATTTTGTTCCTTTTCCCATTTTAGGACCTCCTCCGTTATGTGTCCTTTAGATAAGCCACAGAACGGTTCGGGTCAAAAAAATGGGGCTTCAGTCCCTTTTCTTGCGAGACTATCAGCCAATTTGTTGCCTTCTATTCCCTCATGCTCTGGTAACCACATCAAGGTAACCTTGTTGTTTTTTGCCAGTTACTTCAGGGATTGTCTGCATTCCTAGGCAATTTTTGACTCGAAGGTATAAGACCTGAGAGCCTTTAATGCTGCCTGAATATCTGAAAGTATATAGATCTTTGCCCTTTGAGTGCCTCTGTTGAGGCATTCCTGGGCACATTGGTCTACAATATAGATTTCTGCCTGGAAGATGGTTGGGATGTTTTCAAGTGCTTTAGAAAGCCCGGATAAATGCGGGCTATATAAAGCCCTGCTACGCCCATACTAACGTCCATTAGCTCCAGCATCCTTAAGTGACCAACCAGGTCGCATGGTCTGAATTTAAGTACCTGATACAGCCTTAAGGCACTAAGTGCTGCCTCCTTCCTTACATGCAAATGCAGTGGAAGTAAGTTCAGCATTGCCTCCATAGCTGCTGTGGGACAGGAGCGCATTGCTCCTGTAGTCCCTAGACTGGCAAGGCGTTGCAATTTCTGCAACTTTCCTTGTGCTATTTTCTCTTCTGTTTTTGGCCACCATACACATGATGCGTAGGTAACCAAAAGGTAGAACCAATGTATCATTTTCGGCTTCAGACCCCAAGTCTTACCAAACAGCCTACGGCACGTCCAAATAGCCGTCCTTTCTAAGTGTGAGTTCCGGGTAAGTTTTTGGTCCAGGATTACTCCTAGATACTTGACTTCACTGGAAAAATTCAGTACTGTTCCATTCAACATAGGAGCTCTCAAGTCAAGTTTTCTCCTTTTGGTGAAAGGAACAATAACTGTTTTGCTCGAATTGACATTAAAACCCTCTGACGAGCACAATTTAGATATTATGTTTAAGGCAATTTGCATGTGGCTTGAGATCATAGCCTCATGCCTGTCTCTGACAGTAACGATCAGATCATCAGCATAGCCCTGAACGTTGAAGCCATAATTACTCAGCTTATGGAGGAGATCGTCGACCACCATTGACCACATCAAGGGCGATAAGACTCCACCTCGTGGACAGCAGCTAACTGCAGTCACGGTGGCCGACTCGCTCCCCACATCTGTGGTGAATATTCTGCTTTTTAGCATGGATTGTATCCATTTGATTGTTGGGGACTGTATTCCCCTTTTTTCCGCGGCTCTTTGTATGGATTCATAGGAGATGTTATCAAAAGCACCCTCTATATTTAGGAAAGCACACAGAGCCAGTTCCTTTGCTGTAAATGTCTTTTCGATTCCTTTAACCAGGCCATGTAGAAGGCAAACACAGACAGCTGGTGTTGACAAAAAAACAGTTTCATCAATAACCTACCTAAATGGCGCGATTACTTATAAATAACTCTCTGACAAACTGCAACTTTTGCGGCTTTATGAAGGAATTTGTCCAAACTGAATGGTTCTTATGTTACATTTGGCATTATACAAGCCAATACAGCTTTATAGCAGTTTCATGGTTAGTATATTCAGGTGCCCCTTTAAAACTCTTAGGCATACTGGTTTTATGAACGTTGTCTCTGAGGTAAATTGGTTTCCTAGGCCAAATGATTTTATGATGGTAGTACTGACCACCACCACAAAACCTTTACAAGTGCCAATAGACTCGATTTAAAACAAATGCTACTTGGTATTGAAGCTCAGCCTCCAGGAGGTTGTTAAACTCTTAATAAAACTACTTAGGCTGAAATAGTTGTTGGCCTGCTGTACTACCGCTATAAAGCCATTTAGCAAACTTACATCCTCAATAAAGCTGTTACAAAACGTATTCAAGTCCACATAGCATTTAAATTATTACTTGGGCTCGTATCTGAACCTATGTAAAAAGTGGTTTCAGTCAAATGTCATGAAACTGAAGTATGTTGTACTTCAAACCATGTTGATTAAAAGTCTCAATGGGGCCAACTTCCCAATGTCAAGGGTTTTTAAGATATTTAAGTATAAAGTTTCAAAAATTCAGCTGACAGGGGCAGTACGTTTCCACCAAGTGTACAGGGTATGTAAGAAAAGGGGTGATTATATGTCCAATTTCAAGCGTGTAACGTGCATGTTTTAAAGACCCAATAACTGTAGCCTCTTAGTGCTAAATTGTATTAATTTATATTTTTGTTAACACTTTTTAGTTTACGAAACCTTACCTCAAGTTGCATTTAATAGCTATAAAATTATTAATTATGAACTTAAGGCCTGCTCTGAACTTTTAGTCGAGCGCGAATTTCTAGACCGTTCTAGTGAAGCGCGCGAAACCCCTTCCTTTCCTTGAGTCGCGTGACCAGAGAGTTGACAAACCTAAGGGACGCGTGCGATCGAGGCTTTTAGTGGCCGTTTAGGCCTAGTGGCCGTTTCGGCGGTTTCCGCCAAAGTGGGAAAAGTAGTAGTTATTTTACCTTAAAGTAATTAATAATAGAATCTGATTTTTTGGTTAAAATTGCGAGTGCTAAGTGAACACTTTGAGCATCCATTAGGAGTCCTTAAGACATAGGCAAGTAGGCAATATGCGAATTTTACAACTTGCACCAAATTATGTTGAGTTTCCGTTTAAATAATAGTTCCTGATTCCTACTTGTGTTAACAATTTGTCTCAATTATAAGAGGAAGATAAGTAGAGCATTTTGGTGTACCTTGTATTTTGCAGATTTGTAAGTAGAAACTTTATTGGTCCTGTGAAGATTTGCCATAACTTTCCGTGAAATATCAAGAGGTGATATCGTGTTTAAGAACCTCCGTTTGTTTGTGTAAAGTGCGCGAAGTCGCTACGAGTTTACGTTCCTTTTGTAGATTTTACAGATTACCTAAAGTCCGGGTAGATATTTGTACCTTCTTGTAAAATTAGATTTTAAAGTTGTGTAGACATTTATGCCTCTAA
The DNA here is from genome assembly GCA_936432065.2 of Rutpela maculata. Taxonomy (NCBI): domain Eukaryota; kingdom Metazoa; phylum Arthropoda; class Insecta; order Coleoptera; family Cerambycidae; genus Rutpela; species Rutpela maculata. Next base: position 49,068,592 of record OW386291.2, on the reverse strand, counting down.
ACAGTTCATAACTGTTTTTTAATGTACCTTTATAGTTTTTCTCGTTATGTAGATTATTCACCTTTTGTCATGATAAACTTTAGGTTTTTTTTTGTTCGGGAGCCGTCTAACTTACGTTTCCGGAATCACTGCAGCCTCTTGGGCTTATTGTGATATTCTCCCATTTGTATTATGATAACAAATCCAGTACTCTGGTCCTTTGTACTAGTTTGTACAACCCCATCGCTGGTTTGGCTTCATATTCTTCTGGACTCAGTCTTGGTTGTCCATATATTGCCTGCCTTCTGTGGTCCAAAGCCTCACAGTCGCACGGGATGTGGTAGGATGTCTCCGTTGCCCTATCGCATTGTCTGCATTTTAGGCCCCCGTTGAATAATCCCATTTTGTGAAGGTGTCCTTTCAGTGCCCTGTTAGGAAGCCAGTGATTATGCGGAACTGATTCCTGCTTAGTGACAGCAGTTCTTCTTTCTGGATGGCTTCTTAATAAAGGTTTTACCATGTTGTTGTCCGGTTATTTTGCCCCAGTATTCTTTGTGTTGGTTCTTGATCCAGTCCCTTATTTGGCCCCGTACTGTGGTTTTAGGCACTCCCAGGGCCGGTTCTGGGCCAATATATGGAGCTGACGATCCCTTTCTCGCTAGCTCGTCAGCTTTTTCGTTGCCAACGATTCCTACATGTCCCGGCACCCACTGAAGGGTTACCTTGTTGTGGTCCGCTAGGGCTCTTAGTTCTTCTTGGCATTCCCATACCAGCTTGGACGTCACTTTAGGATTTGACAGTGCCCCTAAAGCTGCCTGGCTGTCTGTTAAAATACTGATCTGCCTATTTTTATAGGCTCTCCTGTTGTTTTCTATTGCGCAATCTAGTATTGCGTATACTTCTGCCTGAAAGACAGAGGGGTATTTTCCTAGAGATGTGCTGAACTCAGAGTTCCTCATATCGCTATATATGCCGGCACCAGTACCTTCCGCGGTCCTTGATCCGTCTGTATACCAGACCAAGTCCCGCGGTCTGATGCTGTTACCGGTTGCTGACCATTCACTTCGATCTTCTATTTTTATTTCGAAGTTTCCGTTAAAGGTATATTTAGGGATCATGTGGTCTGTCCTCATCTGAGATGTTGTCACTCCCAGAAGATTCCTAATTCGATTGTGCCCCAGCGCGGCGTATTTGTCAATGGGTTTGCATTGCAGCCTGAAGTGTCCCATCGCCCCCTCCTCCATTACCATGAGGTGGAGGGGGGGAGGTCCAGAAGGACCTCCATGGCCGCTGATGGTGTGGTTTTCATCGCTCCTGTTACCGCCAGACAGGCAAGTCTTGCTTAGTTCAGCGGCAGAGGTGCGCTGCAATATCTTTGGCCACCATACCAAAGATGCGTATGTGATCATGGGTCTAACCACCATGATATATGTCCAGTACATTATGCTTGGCCTTAGTCCCCATGTTTTCCCATGGGTGAGCCTGGCCAGCATGAGTGTGGTTTCTGCCCTTTTTTTGGTTCTGTTCAACTGTTGGTTCCAGGTAAGTTTAGGATCTAGTATTACTTCCAGGTATTTTACCTCGTCCGATAGTTGTATTAGATCACCTCGAAGTTTTAGTGGTCCCAGCCCCTCTAATTTCCTTCTTCTGGTGAATGCTATTATGGTTGACTTTGAGGGACTAATATTTAGTCCCTCCTCATCTGTCCATTTCGTTACAACATTTAGGGCCGATTGCATACGTTCCCTTATTATGTTGTTAAATTTGCCTTGTGCTAGAATGACTAAGTCATCTGCATAGCCTAGTGTTTTATCTCCGTCTCTGTCCAGGAACGTTAGCAGCTCGTCCATGACCAGGTTCCACAGAAGAGGTGATAGAACACCTCCCTGTGGACAACCTCTGCCAACCCGAGCTACCAACGTTTCCCCCATTATGGATGTGTATATCTGCATTCCTCTAAGCATGCAGTCTATCCACCTGCAGCTGGTCGCATCGATCCCTTTTCTCCTCGTTGCTTTCCTGTTAGATTGTAGGGATCTATTGTCAAACGCTCCCTCAATGTCCAAGAAGGCACATAATAGTACCTCTTTGTTTTCGAGAGCATATTCAGCTTTATTTACTAGCTGATGTAATGCTGTTTCTGTTGACATACCGGCTCTATAGGCGTATTGGTCTTGATGTAAGGGTTGGTTTAACAGTACGTCATCCCGAATATGCCTATCCAGTAGTTTTCCTAAAGTTTTTAGTGCAAAAGACATAAGACATATCGGTCTTAGGGACTTCGCCCTTTCCTGTTCCTTCCCAGGTTACGGTACGAATATCACTCTAATTAGTCTCCAGACCTTTGATATGTATCCAAGAGCTAAGCTGCTCCTGAATATCACACATAGTCTGTGCAGTAGGAGATCCGGTCCCTTTTGCAGCATTACCGGATAAATGCCGTCTGGTCCCGGCGATTTAAATGGTTCGAATGAATTTATTGCCCATTTTACTTTGTCCACATTTATCACCGACTTTGCTACCTGCCAATCCTCTGTGGATGCCCTAAACTTTAGTTTGGTATACATGTAGATTTTTTGCTTTGTTAATTTAAATCGCATTGGCTAATCAGGGAAGATATTTTGGTATTTTGCTATATTTTTTGTGTATTGTTTATGTGTACTTATCTTTGTTTAGTTAGCGAAAGCATATCATTGCCTACTGCCCTGACAGTTTCTTTTGTTCACCGATTTTGAACTAGCTGGCAATATAGTTTGTTATAGTTTATTCGTTTGTTTTATTTTTGGTAATACTCGGTAGATTTTTTGTATTTATTTCTGGTGTTTTTCTCCAGGAAAAAGCGGAACTTTCAAGCGTAAAAGTTCTAATGAAGGTATACCCTAAAATGCTTCGTAAGGAAGCTACAGCTCTATAAAGATGACGTCCAAATGTGATTTTCAAGTCACATCTCAGCAACTAGATCTAATTTCTCTCTAAAAATAATAATTCACTACAATGTATTTTAACACTTATGTCACTGGTATGGAAAGCCTACTTTCTTTATTTTTACAGAGTTTTACTCACAGAGCTGTAATTTCCTTATGAAACATTTTAGGGCATACCTTCATTATGCTTCAAATTGGCCATATAATCACCTCCTGAATTTTCTTATGCAAAAAAGTGTGTAAGTTGTGATTTGCTTAATACCTAAATAATATTTTCTAATCATGATGAAAGCAAATAAATAAAAAATAATTAATTGTAAAAATAAATCAAGAAGAGGCTTGTAAAATAATGAATGAATGCTTCTATACTCTACTGATGAGAACTAACGACTTCGAAAAAACTTGTACAACTTTTCTAGAGTTGAAATAGGGTTCAATAATTGTTATGAATGACTGAATTTCAATAAAATGCCAGAAATCCTATCATGTAATTCAGTATTTCGTCAGTATTAGCTAGAAGAGTAGTCCTTTTGATTGGTTCTCCAATAATGAGTATTTTAAAGAATTTTCCTAAGTAGTATATTAGTGTGACCCAATTCAGGTACCAATATACAGAAAGTAGATAATTTCATATTAAATAAAAATGTGTGAATGACTAAATTTCAATAAATGATTTAAGTATTTTCAGTATATTTTTTTCTTTAAAATGTTAAGAATCCTATCATGTAATTGAATACTTCGTCGGTATTAGCTAGAAGAGTAGTTGTTTTGATTGGTTCTCCAATAATGAGTGTTTTAAAGTATTTACCTAACTAGTATATTAGCGTGCCCAGATTAGGGCAACAATATACAGAAAGTAGGTATTTTCATAATAAATAATATTCTCTAATCATGGTGAAAGCAAATAAATAAAAAAATATTGAATTGTATTTATACTTAAATATTTCCGAAACCCTCGATTTTAGGGAGTAGGGCCCATTGAGACTTTTATTCAGCATGGTTTGAAGTACAATATACTCCAGTTTTTTGAGATTTCACTGAAACCACTTTTTACATAGATTCAGATACGGGGCCCTTTATCATTTTTATTTGAAGGATTTTTTTTAAAGTAATGGTCTAAATAGGACTGTTTACTTTTTCAACTCTAATCGGTGTTTTTATACATAGGTAGTAATCATGCTCCGAAACAATGTTGAAATATTCATTAAGTAATTATCCCACAATGTTTTGGTCTAAAATGTATCGAAATTCTTGTTTAAAAATTCCTTTCGGTAGAAACGTTGGAATTTCATAGTAGATATATTGAAACGACGATTCGTATAGAGATGCTGAGGGATGTTTTCAAAACTTTTTGTGGCTTACGCAATATGAAACATGCTTCGGAGCAACTTGTTTCTTTGGCCACAACACAGAGCAGGGTAAACATCCAAGAAATAATAAACTCTAATATTCCACAACATTTAATGTTTTCATTTTAATTAACTATTTTTGAATCAAGTATTTTCTATCCTCTTGTTGTGAGCAAGAATAAAAAATATAATGGTGGGCATTATTTGTGATCACTGAACATGAATTTGATTCATTTCGAATAAATTAATAAATATTTTGAAGTACTTTATGTTTCTTTCTCTTCTCTTTACATTGGTGAATTCTAACATAAAATTAAATTTTTCTTAGTAATACCATTAAAATTGATAATTTAAAAACTTGACTGAAAATCGAAAAAGAACAAAACAAGATAATTTAAATGATAAAGCCACTCTTCATGGCGTTACATACATGGCTAGTTCTGAAAGGGTGATAGAGGGGGTTATTTAGAACCTATGTGGCCATATATACCATTATTCAAAGTATAATAGATTTTGAGATATCGACCTTTGAAGACATTTTGATGTATTATTGGAATTTTTGTTAGTAAACAATATCATTACACTACTGAAAGGTTTTATCTATATTAAATATATTTTTTTTGATCTTCATTGGGTATTTCCTTAAAACAATACAAAAGAGTTCGAAGCATCTAAAAAAGTGTGTGGGGCTGATGCAAGAGATGCTTCATTAGGACGACCCTCCTATCAAGATCTACTATGTCAGAATTTTCCCAAAAATCTGACTTAAAAGTGTATTTTTTTTTAATAAAAAATTAGAAATATTAAATATATTCGCCATTTGGTTACTAAAAATGAAAAAGTAAAATTACTAGAAATTACAAAATATTGCCATTTAAAAAAATGGCAATTATGTGTTTTTGAGCTTTTTGTGTGAGCAATAAATCTTTTGGAATTATAGGTTTTACATTTTCTTCGTGTTCCACATGCCCAAACTTCACATTACGACTTTCGATAGTTGTGAGTTTAGTAATTATAAAAAAAATGACGAGAAAAACAGCAAAATTTCGCCATTTTTCAAAATTTTGAGTGCGATACACGAACGGAAGATATATATTTTTTTTTGAAAAATTTTATCATTTTTGCTTGGTTAGACGATAGGCAACTTTCCGGAGTATGATAAAGAAATTTCAAAAAAGGGATTTTTTCGGCTCACCTTAATGCATATTCCACACATTGAAAATACGTCGAAATGCAAGTTATGATGGAACTTAAATGATCTTAAGGCAGATAGATAGATCTCTTTGAAGATCAGACCCTCAATCTGCTCTTTTTGTAGTATGCTAGACGTAGAGCGATTATTATAATTTGATGGTATACTTTAAATTTAAAGGTGTATAAATATGTGTTGGTTAAAATAAGATTAATTTAAATCCTTCACCGTTATTATAAAATTAATATTTATTTCACATTCTACCACATTTTATAATATAGAGACATCTGCGTCTTCCGCATTCAGTGGAAGTTAACGACAAATTTTTTTTTTAATTTTTATTGTTCAAATATGCTTAGAATCTCGTGAAACGTCGAAATTTCAAGTTTGAGCAAAAAAAAATTCTGTCTGTCGTTCTGTATGTCGGTCTGTCTGTCTGTATCTTTTTTTTGTGCGCACGATTACTCTGGAACCGTTTAAGATATTGACTTGAAATTTGGAACACAAATGTATTTTAACGAGATCTGGAACTAGATTATATTTTCATCTTATTCCGTTGAAGAGTTGGGGGGTAGATTGGGTTAAATAGGTAAATCAAGCAGATAAGAGTCCATAAAATTGGTATTTAGTATATACAAGAGAAGCTATTTTCTCAAGAAATATTTGGCATTATTACTACCGCCATCCCATTATAAAAGGGGGGTGAGAAAAAATGTGATTTAGTGTGTGTACAAAAACCAAAAGCCTCAAAATATTTTTTTTAATTCATCCATCCCCAATACCACCCTCTAGCACTACATCACCCCACTAGCGATGCGTGATATCGTTTTATGGGTTTTTGGGATAGACGATTTCAAATATTATATTATTATTAAAGTTCCATAAACAATTATTTGCACAACATACAAAATTATTTCTTTGTGAGAGACTTGGATGGAAAATGTGGATGTGGAAGTAGTGATTCCTTGGGCAGCGGTTTTTTTTAACTTTTCTCAAACATGGGTATCTCTAAAGAGAAAACAGTAGGATAATACTGCTATATCACAAAAATGTTATGACAAAACTATTTTTTGAAGAAAGTTCAGAAATGAATGCTAAATAACCTTTTTCATCAAAGAATATTTTAAACACTGTACTTGAAGCTATATTTACGAGATGTGGTTTTTTAAAGGTAGCGGTGCCGTGCTTAAGAAAATGAATTCGCAATTTCTCCTATATCCCTGAACCGATTTAAAAAATTCTTTGATAGGCTTTTAGAGAAAACTTGATAGACTGATACTAGACCATTGAAATCAACAATAAAATTTTTTTGATTAACTTGATTAACTGATCTATATATATTTGAATATTCGAATTCCTTAGCATATTGAAAAACAAATTCAACATTTTTTTTCTACGTTAATAATAGAAAATAAACGAGATTTAGTCAGTGGTACATTATAACAAGGTAGGTTGTGATTAAAAATCAAATCCTTTAGATTTTAAATAGCTCAAAAAGTATTACCAGGGGAATATATTATGTAACGAGAGAAAACAGAAATAAAAATGTCAATAAGGTCCTGAAATTACAGTCTATCTTAATAACAAAAGCTCATTAATTTTCTGCTAATAGTGGGGAATACGCTGAACAATTCATATAAAAGTGTAGATATTTATATTCAGAATAAGATGAGAAAATGAGAACAAAATTTTACATTTTTCACAACAGAATATGGAATTAACCTTTTGGAATGGTTATAAAGAACGTTTCTGGATCAATACCTTTTTAAATGCCTTATGATTTTACATTTTTTGGCATTTATTATTAACGTCTGAACGTACATATTTACTCACCAAATAATAAACCGTTTGAACAGTATGAGTTTCAATTCAAGAAATTTCAACTTAAAAGTTGAAATTTCGACGTGTTAAATCTCAATTCATTTTTTCGTTATGGCCTCATTACGCCTCCGTATTGTTTAGATATTTTAACAAAAATAAATAAATTTTGGTCTTAAAAATTTCGCGGAGCTGAATATGATTTGTACCAGGATCTTCTCTTTTATACCATCTTGTATGGTCTTCTTCTGAAGTTATTTCGCTCCAAAAGAAGGCCACGTGATGGTAAAAATTTCAAGCATTCAAAATAATTGGCACGGAAGAGAATATAATAGACTGAAAAAAAAAATCATCCTGATTTCAAGTACACATAAAAAAGACCCAGTACACAAACTGAATTTGTTCGCAATAAGCGGTCCTCCACAATACCATTTAGAAACATATGTGAGTGTAATTTTATGTAATGAGTAGAAGTTACAGTTGGGCATGGTCGACTGCGAATACCTATTTAATTAACATTTTGCTCGCCCTGTTACTATCTGCATTTGCGTCTAAACTTTGTTGATTATCACTGACTTTATCGAAGCTCTCGTGACAAAACTGCAATCCGTAGATTTTACGTAAATAACATTGTCGTTGTTTGTATCAGTTATTCCTGTAAAGCTTAAGTATGCTTAACATAGTTATAGAATTCATACAAATTTTGTATTTCTATCATGAAATGAAAATTACAGTGAGCTTAATAATTTATAGATTCTCTAATCACCATTACTCTTTGTCTCTATAAAGACAATTTTAACTCTTTCTTTGTTAACTCCACCCCCAAAGCTAGGTTTGCCCGGTTCTCATGTATGAGATGGAGACTGTTTCTTACTGAAAGTACTAACCGTGGCTATTCAGTGGCCTTAAACTTCCATAGGTATCAGAAAAAATTTCACAATCAAATAAATTACCTAATAAATGAAAAATGTGTATATTGAAAAATGTAAACAATAAATATAATATAATAAATACGGCGTTAAATACCAACCATCAAAAATATGGACAATAATATATAGACAAACGATGTAAATACTATTTTATACATGAAGTTATATAACCATAAAGTAGGTCCGACGTAGTAATGTTGCAACAAATAAATTTATAGAAAATAAGCTATTTTTTTCGCGTGGATTACATGCGAGAAAATTAATAAATGCTGAAGGCGGTAACAATTTGTTGACTGTGAACTGTAATATATTATATAAGTTTATAAGCTGAAGGCTGATCAATTAAATTCATCATGGCTGAAGGCCTAAATTAAGTTCAAAAGGATGAAATTTGAGTGTCGAGGTTCGAAACTAAAGACTCTGAGTTGATACTCTCATCACTTCCTGGAACCAACACTACGGCATTCCTGTTTCACACGGCTCCCAGTTTACAACTTTAAAAGTGATGATGTCAGCAAGACAGGTCCTGCTCACGTACTATCAACTCGTAACAGCTGCTACTGATCTCGGCTGTGCATCAACAACATCACCATAACATGACAGGAAATGTTATTAACGGCCCATAACCAGATCCACAAGAGATTGACTTAATCTTAGCTACAGGGTCCATGAAATCCCTTCATGCGCTAGAAGAGCCCAATTTCACCTGTTATTCTTTGTGTGAAAGGGCCACTCAAGGTGCGTGACTGTTCTTGACTGTTTTTTACAAAAAAATTTCCAAACTTAAACTCCATAAAAATCAATTATATATAAGGCACTCTATCGCCCCCTTTGATCAAAAAGATTTAATTGTCCATATGGGAATTACATAAATGTCTTAAAACCGTACTGAAAACATACATACTGTACATAACCTACTAATTAACTCTGACCTAATCTCAAAAAACTTCCTAGTAAATTATACTCTCTTTACTACTATATCGTTAGGCCCTTAACCAAACGTAGTTTAACAAGTAACATATTTTAAATGAACTTAAATGAATAAGCTGGCGTGGACTCCATAACCCAAAACATGTGTATATTTCAATCATCACTGACAATTTCAAAAAATAAACACTTAGGCAATAATAAGTTATCATCATCAATGATCGGAATTTGGGTTTAATTTCAGTGGCGCACATAGGTATATAAAATTTTACATCAAGAAATTAAATGTATGTTTGTTCTTTCTTACAAAATAAATCAAAATTAAATGTAATACGAACATACCTTATTAGTTTTTCATTTATTTTTGCATAATAGAATACATGTATACATATGTACAACTAAAAATATATGCATATTTTAATAAATCCTTATAACGACGCACCTGAAAATTAAACCCAAATTCCGATCACTGATCATCATAGACGGAAATTAGATGGATACTGTAATAGTATATTACGTAATGAGTGATGTAAGAAGCAAATTACGCACGAATGGAAAAGTTGCGCACGATGCCGCGTAGCGGCGAGTGCGTATTTCCATGAGTGCGTAATTGCCTTACAACTCGAATTATGTACTATACTTTACCTTCGATCATATTTATTTAGTTATTTAGTAAAATCTGGATTTAGTTTACTAGTCAACAATATTATTCAACAAATATTATGTCAGTTTTGACAGCGTTTGAAAATTAAGTAGGCGCATTTGTTCTTTGAAACCCCGCGTCAGCGATATAAGCCACCTATAATTGCGTGTCCCGTGCGTTTTGTTTACCGTGCGATTTGTTTACAGTGCGTTTTGTTTACAATGCGTAAAATTCAACTTACATAGATGGCAGGTAGTGTGTTTTTCACTATTTACAGTAGTGATCGTAGGTAAAGATTTTTATTTACCTATTCCAGGATTGAAGTATTGCATTACGGCAAGGCCGACGGGCACTGCAAATGATTCTATGTCTACGGCAACTTGACAAATGCGCGGTCGTTTCGTTGCTGCCCCGGTGACTCATAATCATTCCTACCAACGATTTTACTCAAAAGATTAGCTGTCCGTGAGGATATAAATTTACGTAATCTGAATAATGATCAACGTAGTTTCATAAATTAATAAGTTCATGTTAATCCATCTTATTGAATTAAATCGACATTGCATATAATTGAAAACTGTACAGTATTACGGGTTTCTACATTGCTTAAAAGGAATTTTGAAGTATCTAACACGTGAAACAACAGGTGGCGCTATGTACACGATTCGCTAACATAAATACGATATTGTGTGTATAAAGAACTCTGTCATTGTAGAACAGAACTCGAGTGAAACAGAATGGCAGCGGCTCCAGGAAGGAATCTGCAAATATTAGCAAAAATGAAAGGTGGAGTAACCCACTTAATGCTGAGTCTACAACACATCAAATATGCTGTATCTGACAATTAATCTGTAACCGTATTTCGGTGCATACTACTAAAATCAATAATAGTGGCGGTTTAAGACCCCCAATACTATTTAAAAACCTATAGCCATGCAGCGTTCAGGCTAAAGTGAACGTTACAAATTTATAGATTCTCTAATGATCATTACTCCTTATCCCTATAAAGATAATGTTAACTCTTTCCTATATTTAGCATCTTTATCTAGCAGATATCTTTAAAAATTATTTTTTAATATTTGAAAATAATTTATCGATTCAGCAGTTTAAATAAAACACTCTGTGTTAATAAAAACACTATTACACTAATTTCAAAGCCAGAGCTGTTAGGAAATAAGTCGCATTTTTTACGATCTTCTACCAGAATCTTTTTTGTAATGCGTCTAAATGTATTTTTTTCGGTATGGAAAATATTAAACACTTTGTGAAATGGAAACTAAAATCTAATTATCACATACAACGTTCATATCTCCAGTTGTATATTAAATTTAAATTTAAAATGCAGGCAAAAGAACATATTTTTATGTGATTACTGATTGATGTTAAAGAGAAGGGTATCTTTTTGTTGGACACATAAATCGATAGGTTCGAAAGTTGCCTATGGTCGGGAAATGCAAATCTCCAAAACTTCCGGCAGAATGGAACATCAAATTCAAATAAATTTGAATAAAACACATGGATATACGTCAAACGGAGATCTGATGTGTTAAAATAGCGCCCAGTGGGATTTTATTCCTAAATCGCATTATTGTCAGAAACAAAATGTGAAACAAATTTAAGGGAAAAGTTTTTTACGTTAGTGTTAATAAAAATACACTGTTATGCTTGAACTATTGCCATCATAAACCGATTTCTTTGTTTTAAAATTTTTGTTTTCAAATATTTATATATCATATACGTACTCAATAATAACAATAATAACATTGAAGAATACTTTAAAACAGACACAAAACCATGTTCGATAATATTGAACTTTGAAATTTTTGAACTTTAAGTTATTTTAATCATTTTGGCTTTGCTTCCATATCAGGAAATAGTGCTGGTAAAATATCAAAAGTATTCATTCGAAAAGGAGAAAATTAGTTAATGAAAATTTTAAGGTTTTTAGTTTTCATCCTTAATATTATGAAACCGATGAGTCGCTAACTCCAAAGGGTGCAGAAGGGTGTTTTCAAGGGATGTACAGGGGCAGAAAATGAGTGTTTTATAATTATCTGGAAAAATTTTGATTAAAGAAAAATCTTTTATTTGCCGACAGTCTTTACTGACCTCTATATGATGAAAATTGACCGAGGGTTGAACCACCCTCATCAAAGACTATATTTTTTTAGCGAATTGAGAGTGCAATGAGTATGTACGCATGTGCGTGCGAGAGTGTGTGTATGTATTTTCATCCGTACGTGTCAGTTGATCATTTCATTTTCGAGTGTTTCAAGACCTACCAGGCTAGTGAAAAGGTACGTTAAATGTAATAGACGAGCTGTTTCTTCTGCATACTGTTACAGTCTATTTTCACATTTGGTAATTTCCGGAATTTTATTTTATATACTGATTTCGTATTTATTGTGTATTTGAGCAAAATACATATTTCCTTCGACTCCAAAACGAGTATAATTGGTTACTTAGATAAGAGCGAACCAGCCTTGGCAGTCTTTGTTGACCTTGCAAAGGCGTTTGACACTGTCTGCCATGATAAGCTGCTCCAAAAACTTTATGCTGTCGGTATCAGGGGAAAAACTCTTCAACTTCTCAAAAGCTATCTTGAAAACAGAACTAATTATGTTTCAATACAAGAAGTATATAGTAATCCCAAAACAGTCATGTATGGAGTCCCACAGGGAACCGTACTGGGACCATTACTATTTACGGTATACATCAATGACCTACTGAGCTTGAACAGTTTGGGGAAAATAACAAGCTTCGCTGATGACACGGTTATATTATATAAAGGTAAAACATGGGATTCCTTACGGGCTGACGTACAAAAAGACTTTTCCATAATAATAACATGGTTTAACAATAACACCTTCACACTAAACTCGGACAAAACAAAATACGTAGCATTCAGTTCATGCAAAGTCGGTTTACCACAATATAAATCCATATCGATAGAAATAAATCATGATGCTATAAGTCTGAAAGAAAGTGATAACGTCAAATACCTAGGTATCATTATAGATTGTCATTTAAGATGGGATAAACAAATAAACTTCATTGTAAGAAAAATCAGGGGCATTATCTCAAAAATAAAATATCTAACCGACTTTCTAGAATTTCGCGACCTTTAAAACAATATATTTTTCCCTAAGTCAAAGCCATATAAATTACGCAATTTTAGCTTGGGGGGGAGTTACACTCATTAGATGTAATGCAGAAATGGTGCCTAAAAATAATTTTGAAAAGAAAATATACGTACTCGTCTGATTTATTGTATAAAGAAGCAAAAGTGCTGGATGTGCGTCAGTTGTTTGGTTTAGCCATGTGTACTGAAATATTTAAAAACAAAAAACTTCTAAATTTTTCCGAACATCAATATAACACCAGGACAAAAACTGCGTCTATTTCTAGAAACTTAAAATGCACTAAAACAGTAGGTCAAAGATGTTATATATATTGCTCCAAAATGTACTCCGCATTACCGCAGGATATTAAAACGCTAAACAGTCTCCATTCATTAAAAAAAAGAATTAAACAATGGATGTTTGATGCACCTAGAAATGTAGTACATGCGATAATAGACAAAACATATTATTATGCCTAGTCTTAATCAGTAACGGTGTTAGCCCTTGCTGTGATATATTCTGAGAAAGTCAAACATAATTTTATGTTCCAGATTGTACCACCGTTGATTTGTTTGCGTAGTTAAGAAACTAAGTATATTTATATGAGTGAAAAAATGAATTTATTTTACCTTATATAATCGATATGTTAAAATAAAAAAAAATACTTATAGATAATATTTAAAAAAAATGTAAAGAAAAAATATGAAAAAAAAAATATGTACATATATTTAAATTTAACTAAACAATGCCATATTTTAAATAGATTTTGGTAGGTTTTAGCTCACAAACAAGTACTCACCGTCCATGACGTGTGAGTGCTTCGTGAGTCGACTATACGTTTATATATTATTATTATTATTATTAAAATGTCATAGGCTATTGTTCTCTTTATTTATGAATAAACGTTATTATTATTATTATTATTACTTAATAGCGCTACCCGATATTTTATTTCATTAAATGCGCTGTTGGTACAGGAAGTGACCGAACAAGGTGCGTTCAAACATTCTTTATGGAAGAGCATTGCAAAACGCCTTGCTAAGGCTTCCACAATGGCCGATATTGTTAATTAAACTTTTTTTTGATGTGCAGACTTATGAAAGGATGGCCTTCGGAGTATATTACGATAATATTTGTGGATGTAAACGAGGTTCGGAAAATCTATTCAGAGTTGTGGGATACGCCATGAAGTGGAAATTCTGAACGTACCGACGGAAGTTACAAGAACTTGACATTTGATAGGGGGATATTTTCTTGGTCACTTTTCCTATTGGCTGGCTAGAAGATTGAGTCGTCTGAATACGAGTTTTAGCATCTTGTAAGTTTGCTCCATTTAGGGGATTTAGTATTCAGCACGGCAACATTAGTCGTATTTTCATTTTGATATTTGAGTATCGTGTTCTGGGGGATACGACTACGGATTTCCAGATTAAATCAATTTTTTGAAGCATGTGGCGGAGTGCCATTTGACAGCAAAGGACCTCTTTCAGCTCACATTACATTCCAGGGCTGTTTGTTAAGTTACGAGTATTGAGACCTGTTTGTTAAGTTGTGAGTATTGAGATCTATTTGTTAGTTTATGGTTATTTGGATTTGTTACGTTACGATTCTACTTGGATCTGTTATTCTATGTATTATTTGGGACTGTTATCGTACATTCTACTTGAACTTTTATGTCACGTTCTACATCTTACGAGGAACTTCCAGCCTGACTCTGGTTTCGACATCTAGTCCAGATTTTGCTGTCCAGCTTTTGGATTATTGCCTGCCATCTTGTGCTTGTATGGTACTGGGGATCTCGTCACGTTATATTAGAATATACGTAGATTATCTACAACCTGTGGCTGCTATCACATCGAATTACGCTACCCTGGTAGGACGGGAAAAGGTATTCAGACACTACCAAATGACATATGAGTTTCAGTAAATTTTAGTAATATTAGTCATATTTAGCACATAACTACCTCAATAATTTTCAGTAATATTTGTAACGTTTTGCTCATTACGTATATTTCAGTAAATTTCAGTGACGTATCGTACTCCAGTAACTAAATAGTTTTGCTTTATTTTACAAATAGATTTCAATAGTTTTAAGTAATTTATGTTTTACCGTGGGTCACCTGTAGTTATTTTTTTCGTCACTCTTCCGGTATATGATCTTTACGTATATTTAACAAGAGTTTGTTAGTTTGTAAGATATTTTGTGTATATTAAGTTAAGGTTGAGGGCTATCGGATATCCGGTGTGGGCCACACTTATTAGTTCACTTATTAGGTTATATTGTCATTGTGTGATATATGTGATTAATTGTGTAATATTGTGTACTACGTACTAAGCTGTTGATATTGATATTAAATGTTGGATTAGAACGACGTTGTCTTTATATCTTGGATCATCCTGCATCACCCCAAATTATTGAAAACACCCCCAAGGACCTGACTAGTCGGCTGTGTGAGACCTCTTCCTCACCAGTGTTGCAGAGGGGGTAATGCACGTTAAACATTAAAATTTTGTTCAGGGTGACTACCCTACCCTGCGTTCGAGTTTTAGCAGCATTTGGGGCCGCTCTTCACAGGTGGGCTCAGACCCCGTAACAATACAAAAATTGTTAGTTTATTTATAATATAAATAATGACCGAACGGATGATATCGAAATAATAAAAAATTGTAGTATAAATTAGTCATAACGCCCACAACTAAAAGAAGGCCAGCAATTGCTGTTCATCGAAACTGTCGAAGTAAGTATCCGATACCTTCAAACGTCCGAACGGTGAATGTAAAAGAGCAATTCATAGAACTGATTCCAGTGCCTATAAAATTCAAAATTCTTGTTTTTATACAGATTAAATGACGAAAAATATCAGTTATATTTCAAAAAATTTTATTGAAAAACACCGCAAAATTGGAAATATTTCCTCTTATTTCTGCAGCCGATGCGCAACATTCTTAAAGAACCTATGATCAAATGCCATAATGGCTTGGTAATAAAATGTCTCCAGAATAGTGGGACGGGACTAGAATAAATGGGTTCTTGAAAATTTAGAATTTAGAAGCTGCACCTGAATCCGTATTAAATTTAAGATCATACACGGGAGATTTCACTACATTAAGATGCCGTTGTATGAAAGCTGAAGTAAATTGTTCGTCTGTATGTAAAATCTTCCAAATTAATGAATTCGACAATTCTAATGTAAGCGATGATGAAAAGCAATATGAAAATGAACATGGACGTAATATATCACTGACGTTGAGACGCTGATTGCCAATAATACAATTATTTGTATTTTTTAACTACATTAAATCCAAATACTCTTCAAATAAATACATAATATTAGAATAATTTTGATAAAACTTCATACATATAAATATGTTGTGCTTTTCTGATATATCACATATTATTAATATTTTATAAAAGTCTTACACACAGACACGCCTGCGTACACACGTAATAACGTACTCCAACTTCCATTCTCTGTATTTCGGTCACAATTGACCACTTCTAATTTATTTCTCGACTCATTTCTTAGAAGAATTTGGTTAATTAACTTATAATTAATGCTATTAATATTCTTGTCATACACTCTCTTTCCTATTAGTTTTTGATACCACTAAATTATCCCTAGCATCGTTACATGCAGGCGATATTTTAGTTCTAAAGGTTAGTTCAAAGTTATACAATGGGTTTTATTAAAATCTGCTCTTAAGCTACTTAACTCACTTTCTATTCTACTTATAAGTTTTTAATCAATTACTTGGAAATTTTCACGCCTTTGTCAGTTATCTATAAAGATATTTCAAACTCTAATCTCATTATACAAGTGCCTAAACTTATCTACATTACTCATTTGTATAATCTAAAGCTAAACTAACCTTGTCACTATTACAGTATATTTAAATTTACTGTTTCAACCTCTCTTAATTTTATTTCTTCCTTATGCTAAATCAGTTCGACTTCTTTGTGTTTTCTAGCCTAATGACATTGAAGTAATTGACTTAATAAATTACTAGTTATGTATTTCTTTATCCAGAGCAACTCAACCGAGGTCGAGGTCACTACTATCGTTTCGGAAATACATTAAAAACGCTTCTGAATATCGATGTTCTAGCCATGACTCGAACTCGGGATCCCTTAGTCTCAAGTCTATCACGCAAGCACTGAGCACTCAGTTTTTTATATAAAAAGATATAAAACATTAAACACACCACATAATTTATCTGACCCCCAAATCCAAAGACAGTGCCGTATTGAAGCTGGTTATGCTATTGAAAAAACATAGACGTACAACCATCGCTTCCAGCATTGGCATCTGTCGAAGCTAGGAATCGAACTCAGAAGAAAATAGACAGTGAGTAGTCACGTTTTGCCATATAACGCGATTTAGATTTCAATGGTATATAGGATATATCACATTGGGAAATTTGGATCCGCAATATTTACTCATTAATGCTACAGCCAATGAGAGCCTGTTTTTTCACAACATTGCACCAATCTAACGTCATTATTAGTGATAATCTAACCTAGATCGGGTTTTGACAGTACCAACATGCAAAATTTATCGCTCTAATTTTTTGTGTCGCTGTAGCGGATAATTTTTTGACGTTTTGTTTTGTGAAATGTTTTCGGCAAATAGGGCAACTCGAGCTTTTAAATTTTATCTATAAATATCTTCTCTAGCTTATTACTAATTGTTAACGTAAATTGTAGTCTTGTATTATATATGTAGTATTTTAATAAAATACTAAAAACACCACATAAATTGACAACTTCCAATTTGAAAGCGAAGGCTGAACCTTTATAGGTTCGGGACCCAAGTTAAACACAGTTTTCAATGACTTATAATACCTAACGTAATTACAAAACAGTTTTCACAACTAAAATTAAATACAAATGCCTACGAAGCAAACAAATCAATTATTTCATGTTAAATATACAAATGTACTTACGTATGGTGATTCATCACAAAACAGGTATTCGGAAAATCAAAACTGAACTAACCCATCTTGTACCATTGTTGCGTTGGCGCAACATAAAATATATAATTTATTTTTGAAAAGGTGGATAGATATTTTATAAATGTTATACCATAGGATACTTATACAAACAGTCAACTAAAATAAAATAGTTTTTTAAGTTTCCACATCCCTTTTTTTATACCTAAAATAATTAAGTCTTCTATGCGTTTTTTAAAGTAAATTGCGACGTAAAATATAAAAATTCTAAATTCATCGAAATCATTTACGAATGTGATTGTAGTTCAAGGTTTAGACAAAAAACATTCTAATGAAAGATATTTTCTATGGTAGATTTCAACAAAGTGAAGTAATCAAAGTTTTCTTGGGGGCGTAATATTATTGTTGCGCAAGCGCAACATTGGTAATATATGGTTACAGAATGGTGCAAGCTGCATTTTTCTGATAAGAGGCAACTTGATTCAACCGATTAATTTGCTAAATTGAGGCCAGTTTTTGACCTAATAAACACAAAATTAAGCAATTTAGCATATTTACACATCATTTGTCTATTGATGAACAGATGCTGCCATATTTTGGCAAACACTCGTCCAAATTGTTCATGAAAGGAAACCAGTGCGACTCGGTTTCAAATTATGGTGTCTGGCTTCTAGTCACGGATATTTATACCATGTAGTGGCAAATCACATAAGAAGAGAGAATTTGGTCTTTTGCATGAACTTGGAAATCCAAACAACTACAAAGTGTATTTTGATAACTTTTTCACGAGTTATGGAAGCAGAAGCAGGAGTTTTTTGCGACTTTAACAGTTAGTTACCAAAGGATTCAAAAGTGTCCTTTAGAACCAAATAAATCAATGTCTAAAAAAATGAGCGGAATTTATGATGCAAGGTACGATTACGAAAATGACGTAAGTTTAGTTCGCTGGAACGATAACTCGGTTGTAACTCTTATGAGCAATTTTGAAAGTGTTAAACCTATTGCGCACGTGCAACGTTATAATCGCAAAAGAAGTCCAAGTTCCTCAACCTCATATGATACAAAAATATCAGGCGTACATGGGCGCAGTTGATTTGCATGATGACGGTGTGGCAAATTACCGAATAAAAATTAGGGGCACGAAATGTTGGTGGCCGCTCATTATAAATTTAGTAGACACTGCTGTGATAAATGCCTGGAAACTGCACAGATACATACATGCTGATAAGAAAATGTCACAAATTGACTTTCGGTCTGACTTAGCAAGGTGCTTACTGCAAAAATCTAAATTTGGTGCCATCAACCGTCGACGATCCAATTATAATGTTATGGATGAAATCCGATTTGACAATATCGAACATGTAACTGAAAGTGATCCGAAACGTCGGAATTGATGTGCAGTTTCCAAAAGTAACATCATTTATTTTTACCGTAAATGCAAAAAACAACTGCATGTAAATTGTTTTAATTTATATCACACGCGTAGCTAACGTTTTTACCATTGTTGCGCTAACGCAACACTATTTTTTTACATTCCTAACAATTTTTTTTATGCAATTTAAAAATTTCTGCAATGTAGTAATCATAATAAACATATGTTAATACAAAAAAAAGTATTTTTTTGTCAATTCCATTAGTGGTAATAGATGGGCTAAGTAGCACTATATGTTGTAATTCGTTGTACTTAAAGTTCACTCTACTTAAACAAGCAAACCTTGACTTAATCATTAAACTTCTTAAATTAAAAATGAGGATTAAATACATAAATATATATTAATAAACACTTTAATATAATAATTCTTGTAAAATTCACTCTCTACACCAGTTAAGTTAAGCTAGCGTTACTAGATGGTGGTACCCTTTCATGTTATTTATTTATTGTTATTCCTTTATTAGATTTTAGTTGTACATCTCCTTGTTTGTTTGTCTATTTTTCATATGTTGTCTAATCTACCTCTAACTATATATACATGCATATATATGAACATATTTTTTCTTTTTTTTGTTTTGTTCTATTTTGTATTTGACAGTTCCAATACTGTAATAGTCTATGGAAATAAACTCATTATTATTATTATTATGTCCGCAACCTTAGAACGTAAAAGCGAGAGACTGGTAAAATGCAATATTGTCTGGTTTTGCTCGTAGTGTGATTGATCGAAGCATGCTAGAGGAATCCTTGTTGGGAATACCAGTCTATAAGTTACAGTATCTATGATTTAACGTGAAATTTAAAATAAAGATCAGTAACTCTAAAAAGTGACAAGAAAGCGCCCGAAGGCAATTAATTACAAAACATAATTATTGAAGATATATTTAATGAATTATTTATTCGTGAAGTATTCTCCCCAAATACCACTCGTGCTTTTAAATTTTATCTAAAATTTTTGCTCAAGCTAAGTTGCCAAAAAGATAACATAACAAACATTTAATCAGATAATAGACTGCCAATTTGCACTTTTTATATTACCAGGCAACAACGCTTTCGAAAAAATTTTTGATAAAATTTTAAGCACTAGTGATATTACATACAAAAATTGCTTTTATTATACTCTTCGCAAATACGAAAACGAAGAGTATATTGCATTTGATCGGTACATTTCTAAAACCGTAAATATCGCTCACAGAAAATAATTTCATATCATTGTGTTAGTGAACGAATTCTGAACAACTTTCAAAATGTCCGTCTGCTCGTCTGTCCGCCTGTCCGTCCGTCTGCCCATCTGTCTGTCCGTCTGCCTGTCCGTCTGCCTGTCTATCCGCCTGTCTGTCCGTCTATCCGTCCGTCTGTCTGTCCATCCGTCTATTTTTTTAAATTTTTATGTTTTTGTAATTGAATAGAAATTTGGTGAAATGATATTTAATTTTAATATCTAAATATTTATATATTTTACAAATATACATCTCATAATGAAATATACAACCGAGAAAATATGATTTTAGCTCGTGTCTTATGATGTAAAAATTTACATTTTTTTACGTGTAAGGTGGTGGTGTAGTTCTTAAGCGTTTGACTCGAAATCCAAGGGTTCGAAACCCAAATGTGTTATGGTATAGTTTTTTTTAATGTTTACTTTATTTTACACTGAGTATTTTACCAACTAAATTCATACTATAAAATTAAAAATATCTAAAACTAACATCATTTACAAGAAACTGCGAAGAGTATCCTATAGAATGTGTAACAATTATATAAAAAGTTCAGTGAACAGGCGAAGAGTACGTTTTTAGCTTGTTTTTAATTTGTCATTTCTATTATTTGCCAAAAAACCTGTTTTTTGTGTAAAAAGTCCAGGTGCAGATATTATTTGTTAATAACATATTTATTTGGTAAAACACAGCTAAACAAAAAGGAAAAAATAAACAATTTTCAGCTTTCTTTTTTATGGGCACACATTTATCCCACGGAGTGAGATATCTGAGATTAACCCTAGATTCCAAACTATCATAGATGGACCACGTGGAACGCATCTTCGGTCTAAAGTGGAAAATAAGACCGAACACTTCTTTTCGAAGCTATGATAAAACTGTTTATAACATGCGCGGCTTTGGTGTGTTGGTGCTCCCGAGCATTCATGATTAGGACTCACCTATGTCAAGTTCAAAGGCTAGCTTGTGAAAGTGGAAGCCAGGAAAGCAGCAAACAGACTGTTCCAGAATAGATTGTGAAATGTGACGTTTCTTTTCCTAGAGACGAAATGACTGGGAATTCGATAAAAGAAATGCTCTGAGTCCAGAGGATCGGAAAGGGTACACAGATGGGTCGAAGACTCAGGAGAAAAATGTTGCTGTCGTACACGGATGCCAACAAAGGACTCATATATTGTTATCACTTGATCCTAGTATACTCGAAGCAAATATATGTCATTTTATGTTTGTAAGCGAAAATGTCAGTTGAGGTTTCGTTGACAAGCATATTTATATAAGCAGCGACAGAGACGCAGTTTCAAGGGCTCTTGAATCAAAAAAAATAATCTCCTAAACCTGATGCTAAACTTTCGGAACATTCTGACGAGCTGTATGTCAAATTCATGTGGATTCCAAAACATGTAGAGGACAATGACGTAGCAACCAGTTTTGCAGGAGAATAAGCAAAAACTTCGCTTCCTGAACCTGAACCTGCCTTCGGTTTGTCAAGAGACTAATTTAATCAGAGCTATTATACAGTTCAATGCCTATTAAGCATAAGCTCTCAGACTGAGGCAGTCAAGGCTTCATGCACAAAAACCTTTTACTGGCTTTATCGTAAAGTAATACCATACATTAAAAAGCAAAAAGGATGCATATTAGGCCCGATAGGGGGACATTTTGCTTTAAGCCACTACCTGCATACAATGAGGTTAAAGAACGATCCTACCTGTTGCATGTGTTGGGTGGAATATGATCTCATTACTCATATTCAATGCAATTGTGCATTGCATCTCGAAATTCAATTTTTACAGCCGGAGAAATTGCAGGATCTACCTTAGAATAAACTGCTCTTCTTTGTGGAGAGCACCGTTCTTGTCAGGAATGTACATTGGACTAATCTTGTGCATAAATATAAATATAAGGGAAAATTATAAAGAATCAATTCCAAAAGGGCGGCCCGATAAATGTCGTTCGTATTTAACCTATCAACTAGTTAGCTATTTTTGATAGTTTGGTATGGCGTTTAATACTGAGAACAGCTGCACTTTCTTGTTATTTAAGTTATCGTAACACCCATATTAAGTGTGTACCCCGGTTACCGTACTTGGAGATCGCAATAGAGTTTAGTTCGCTTTCCCTCATTATCAAGGTGATTTTTGTCTCGGTCGCGGCCAATGCCCAAAAATCAAACTAATTTGCTCGAATTTGTAGCAATTTAAATTGAAAAAAAAAATTAAATAAATGTTTCTTATGTAACACAGCCCCACAAAAAAAAAAAAAAGTTCAGACCAGCGAACCAGACCCATGTATCCCTATGTATTTTCGGTCGCTGAATCCGAATCCGAGGTCAAAAAAATTCGTCCACCCCCAAAATCTTGAGCTAGAGCCAAAAAACACCCCTGGACTGGGATAAAAAGAATATTAAGCTACGAGAATAGTTGTTACATCCTAATCTATCGAATTATACAAATTAAGGTTAAACAGCAGCGTACATACAACAGATATGAAACACACCCCCAGGGAGGGGTGAGAAATCGATCGAAATTGCGTAGTACTCTAAAATAGAACTAGAAACTTACGTATCATTAACGCCCTACAGTGTCAACCCTCAGAGGGTGTGAAAACTACCCCCTAAACTAAAAAGTTACGGTATAAAAATGTAGTGTAAAAATTCGAAACACCTGCGTTGTGTGGAAGTGAGAAGAAACTAGACTATGTTCGATGCTATGCTTGAAAACCAGCCCCACTGGGTTGCGAGATACCACCCCTATATCTGTAGGATGCTGGAAAAACAGAGAGAAACTAACCGGATTTACATTTTTATGCTATGATTAGCAAAAATCGTGATGTGTCCTACGGATATAGGGGTAGCATCTCGCAACCCCATGGGGGTGGTTTTCAAGCACAGCGCCGAACATAGTCTAGTTTCTTCTCACTTCCACACAACGTAGGTGTTT
The DNA here is from genome assembly GCA_936432065.2 of Rutpela maculata. NCBI lineage: Eukaryota > Metazoa > Arthropoda > Insecta > Coleoptera > Cerambycidae > Rutpela > Rutpela maculata. The sequence continues at coordinate 49,045,171 of OW386291.2, read as the reverse complement.
CGAATTTTTATAGAAGTCACTGTAACTTTTTATAGATAAATCTTACATAGTGGGTAGTTTTCACACCATCTGAGGGTTGACACTGTAGGGCGTTGATGGTACGTAAGGTTCTATTTTAGAGTACTACGCAAAATAGAAATCCTGTCGGATTTTACATTTTCTCTTGTTTTGTGTCCTTTAAACTTAAGGGTGGTTGTTCTCAACCCTACACGGGCAGTTTATGAAGATTACGTCGGATCTGATGCACTTTAACAAAACTTAGACCTTTCGAGCTTTTTCAACAGTCACTGCTGTTTTGGATCGATTTTTTTATAAATGGGGGCTAGTTTTCACCCCTCACTGGAGGTGTGTTTCATATCTATTGTATGTACGCTGCTTAATTAATTAATTTACTATTTAATTAATTAATTAATTAATTAATTAATTTATTTACTTAATTTGTATAATTCGATAGATTAGGATGTAACAACTATTCTCGTAGCTTAATATTCTTTTTACCCCAGTCCAGGGGTGTTTTTTGGCTCTAGCTCAAGATTTTGGGAGTGTACGAATTTTTTTGACCTCGGATTCGGATTCAGCGACCGAAAATACATAGGGATACATGGGTCTGATTCGATGGTCTGAACTTTTTTTTTTTTGTTGGGCTGTGTAATTACACAGGACCACAAAATATTTTTTCGAGGTGCGCCGGACCAAATCCAGTGTAGCATATGTTTTTGGAGTCTCTGAAACTGAATCTGAAACTTATTTCGACCCATCACCTCAATTTTTTTTAAAAATTAAGAACATTTTTTTTAATCGACATTACTAGAATATTCGAAGATTTGGCGGATTCGCCGGTAATATCAATTAATTTACAAACATGCTATTATTTTTGTAGTAACAGTCACATGATGCCCAACATAAAGAGAATTTCACAATAGTTTCCTTCACTATGTAAAGGTTAAATAAATAAAACAAGCTACTGAAAAGGTTGAAAAATTTTTTAAAAAATCGAACCGCCTTCAAAAAATATCTCTAAAAAGTAAAAAATAATATTTCCCTCAGTTTTGCAAATATCTGTCTACCCATTAGTGGAAAGTAGCAAGGAACTGTACCTTATTATATAATATCAATTTGAATTCGGTACAAAAATATCTAATTTCAAAACTTGTTGTTTATAGTTCATACTACCCAAAAAATGGGTCTTTCACCTTCATTAGAATTGTCAATTACGAACCTGACATTATACAGAAGCAATACTTGCATCGAATGCGGCAGACAGGCGGGACCCCAATAACCCCTCAACTCAGAGTCAAATACAGCTGACAGCTAGAGCTCTACTTGAGGCTCCTCGACATATTTTGTTTCGGATGAAGCGGACTGTATGCAGGAGTACTGGTTCATAGTTTTTTTTTTTCGAAAGAAAACAGGCCTTAGGCTTCTCTGTGGTTCGGGAATGTCAAGTTATTATATTTTATGGAAGATGACTCACCCTATTCGATAAACACAGACCATTGGCCTGTCTGCGGCTTAAGGGTGTTAAGTTATTCGTGTTTTCAGGGGCTGTACCGGTTGCGAACAGGCATTTAGCCTGTCTGTGGTTCGAAGATATGTCGAGTTATTGAGTTTTATGTGTGCTTACCTCATTCGATAAAAACAGGCCTTCGGCTTATCTGCGGCTTGGTGTCAGGTTATTATGATTTTTAGGAGTTAATTCATGACTTGACCGGTTGAAAACAGGTCTTTGGTCTATCTGTGGTTTGAGTATGTTGAGTTATTGAGGTTTTTTCATGTGGGGTTACGGCTTATTCGATTAAAACAGGCCTTTGGCTTGGCTGCGATTTTTAATCACAGATTTAAATTTCCGCTTAATTTAAAAGAAATCCTGACGTGATGAGGCGAAATAAGTTTCAGATTCTTTTGCAAAAACATATGCTACCCTGGGTCTGGTTCGGCGCACATCGCAAAAATATTTTGTGGTCCTGTGTTATTAATACTCTTGTCATAGTACTACCGCTTCCATAAATCAATTTATATTATCTCCTCTTATTTATCTAATTCGAATGCAAGAACTACAAAATAAATAAAACAAAAACATTTTAACAAGATCGGACTATATTAGTTTATTTCTCGATCTGTGATATTTTTCAGAAATAAATCGACTGTCATTTTTTCACTGAGAATTTTTGTAATGTTTGTCATCAAATAATTCGAATATTTACTTTTGAATGAATTGTGGTAGGCACCTACGTTGCACACCCATTCTAGAAACTTCCGCAATTACACCAATGAAATTTGTTGCTCTCAAACCTTATATTTTTTAAAAATTCCTTCAGGACGACTTCTAGATAATGAATAGTTTTAATATTAGAATATACAAATGGGCATTAACTAGTACAAATACATTATAGACTAAGAACTCAAGTGAAAAAAAAACCGCGTGATAAGATACCAAAAGTTTACCTCTAGAAATAAATAGTGTATAGTTCGTTAAATGCGTAGCCGCTCGTCTGCTATTTGCAGTTTGTCACCCAAATTAACAATAATGAAATTAATTTTGGAAAAAGTAGTATACAGTCTCGTTATTTCTACCAGACTAAATTCGTGATTAAAATGTGCGGAAATATCATTGTTCCAAGTAACCAACTAGGCAGACGCGCTAGATGGTAGCTCTTTTGGGGCAGACGCCATTGAAAATGCCGATAAATCGGTCACACCCACGTGATCGCATACCAGTATAAATTTTAGTTCAAAATGTAGATACAATTATGCTCATTAAATATATGAAACGAAAATTTGAGCAGACGGTCCCATTTCGCCGGCAGACGCTGTCAAAGATTGTCTTTTCACCTTTCTTTTTTGCGCCTAAGCGGTGTTGTGATAGGGGGTGATTGTTGTAAACAAATAGTAACACTAATATTTCTATCTAGAAAAAACGTACTTATATTGTTTCACTCAAAACTCAAATAATGTTATTTTTTAATAATATAAAAACGCTTATTTTTCAAAATAATAAATATAATAAACAATGTTCCAATGTAAATACATACAAACGAATATAGTAAAGTATGAATACATTATTTTGATAGAAAAAACTAAATACTTAATTTTTTTTTAAACGAAAAGAACCTGTAAATATAAAATAACATTATTACCAGTTATGCTTATTAATCTAATATATCTTCTTAATCACTTGAATTTTGATATACTGCTTCTTCGTCATCATCTGAGATAGGTGAACTTGGCCGATCAACAACAATATCGTCCAATGTTGGAGGTATTTGAGGACCTTCGAACCACTTTAACTGTAATATGTTGTTCAAACTCCAGCCATTATGTTCGGGTTGATTTACCCGCTTAACTTTGCAATAAAGTGAATCTTGACACGGTGATAGTAAACTAACATCAAAATTTTTTATTTTGTCCAAAGGATTCGATCTGCCAGTTTTTGGTTTAAAATTTTCTACAAAAATGTCGAATCGTACTTATATTATATTTGCAGCATTGGGTTTGCCATATATTTTGCAAATGAATTGTTCTACACATTTTTTGCTCTTCTGAAAGAATTTCTGTTGAGTTATAAATATTTTCATTGTATATGTACTCTTTTCCAACCATGAAAATGGTTTTTATTTTTCCTTTTCTTGCAAATGCAGCAGTATAATCACTTCCGGTTTACGCGTGAAATGCTGACAACGCATTTGCAAGGTCCTTTCCCAGATAACCGTACATTATATTTAAATGAACGTATCGAATAGTGTTTTTAGATGCTAATTCCAGTTCAAACCCCTATTTAAAGCTTTTCTAAAAAATTATGCATATTACCCAATGCTATAATAAAAATATCTGTATCGATAGCTTTTTTTAGAACATTGTAATTTTCAGGCAATTTATGGACATGAAAAATTATCCTATCTGCTTCCTCAGGTGTGCAAAAAAGCGTTTCATCCACCTCCTTTATGACACACCCATTTTCATTATAGAACTTATAACAGGTGTCGTTACAATTTATACGTATAATTTTGTTCCTCAAAATAGTTGATACACTGTTAGAAGTCCAATATTGAACAAAAAATTGTACTAATGTAGATTTAAAATTATTTATCATTCCTCAGTGCCTTTATAAAATCGGTCTTTGGTCGCCTCCTGTGATAACAAATGCATTTGATCTATTTATTTCTGCAGCCCTTTTCTCCCTCTCACTATTTTTAATCGAGGGTGAAATGATTTTATTAAAAATAATATCAATTCTGTCACCTACCAGTCTGCAAATTTTTTATAAAGTTTTGATAATAAAAATGATGATTTTAAATCTGCATTAGTACAATTTTTTGTTCAATATTGGACTTCTGACAGTGTATCTACTATTTTGGGGAACAAAATTATACGTATAAATTGTAACGACATCTGTTATAAGTTCTATAATGAAAATGGGCGTGTCATAAAGGAGGTGGATGAAACGCTTCTTTGTACACATGAGGAAGCAGATAGGATAATTTTTCATGTTCATAAATTACAACGTTCTAAAAAAAGCTAGCGTACAGATATTTTTATTATTGCATTGGGTAATATGCATAATTTTTCAGAAAAGCTTTCAATATGGTTTGAACTGGGATTGGCATCTAAAAACACTATTCGATACGTCCATTTAAATATGGTGTACAGATATCTGGGAAAGGACCTTGCAAATGCGTTGCCAGATTTCACGCGCTAACCGGAAGTGATTATACTGCTGCATTTGCAAGAAAAAGAAAAATAAAACCATTTTCATGGTTGGAAAAGAGTACATATACAATGAAAATATTTAGTACTTTGGGCTCAACAGAAATTCTTTCAGAAGAGCAAAAAAAGTGTAGAACAATTCGTTTGTAAAATATATAGCAAACTCAATGCTGCAAATATAAATGAAGTACGATTCGACATTTTTGTAGAAAATTTTAAACCAAAAACTGGCAGATCGAATTCTTTGGACAAAATAAAAAAAATTTGATGGTAGTTTACTACCACCGTGTCAAGATTCACTTTATTGCAAAGTTAAGCGTGTAAATCAGGTATGTGCTATATGGAAAAATACAACAAAAATTGAACCATCATTTTACAAACCCGAACATAATGGCTGGAGTTTGAACAACAACATATTACAGTTGCAGTGGTTCGAAGCTCCTCAAATACTTCCAACATTGGACTATATTGTTATTGATCGGCCAAGCTCACCTAACTCAGATGATGACAAAGAAGCAATATATCAAAATTCAAGTGATGAAGAAGATATATTAAATTGATAAGCATAACTTGTAATAATGTTATTTTATATTTTCAGGTTCTTTACGTTTTAAAAAAAAATTAAATATTTAGTTTTTTCTATCAAAATAATGTCTTCTTCTGAGTGTTTATACTTTACTAAATTCGTTTGTATGTATTTACATTGGCACATTGTTTATTATATCTATTATTTTGAAAAACAAGCGTTTTTATTTAATATATTTCAGAAAAATATATCAAGATTTGAGTTTTGAGTGAAACAAAATAAGTACGATTTTTCTAGACAGAAATATTAGTGTTACCATTTGTTTACAACAATCACTCCCTATCACAACGCCGCTTAGGCGCAAAAAAGAAAGGTGAAAAGACAATCTTTGACAGCGTCTGCCGGCGAAATGGGACCGTCTGCTCAAATTTTCCTTTCATATATTTAATGAGCATAATTTTATCTACATTTTGGACCAAAATTTGAGGCGAGCGTAGAGGCGACTTCATTGTGAATGTCAGTCGATATTCCGTTGAAGCAACGTCGAGCGCGGTTAGTACTTGGATGGGTGACCCATCTTGGGAAATCCAGCGTTCTCGTCCCACCTTCTAGCGGCTTGTATATCCGTGTATACGCGGAAGTTACTTTATTTCAGACGAGGATTACGTAGTGGATATACCATCCTTCGGAGGGGATGTAAAGCAGGCGGTCCCTTGTCTATTAAATGTTAGGCAAGTAAAAGATCCCTACTCTTCTTGAGGGAAGTGGTTCGGCAAAAATTTCCAGGTTGGGGGTAGCTCGTCTCCTGGCGTCGGTGATAGGCTCTGGTAGCGGAAATAGGCCGACGTTAAATAAATAGATAAAAAAAAGAACCACTATTTATACTGGTACGCGATTGTGACTGATTTTTCAGCATTTTCAATGTCGTCTGCCTCAAAAGACCTACTATTTAGCGCGTCTGCCTTGTTGGTTACTTGGAACAATGATATGTCCGCACATTGTAATCACGAATTTAGTCTGGTATAAATAACGAGATTGAATACTACTTCTTCCAAAATTAATTTCATTATTGGGTGACCAACTGCGAATGACAGACGAGTGGCTACGCATTTAACGAATTATACACTATTTATTTCTAGAGTTAAACCTTTTTTATCACGCGTTTTTTTCACGCGAGCTCTTCGTCTATTAATAAAAGAAAAAGAAAGACGAGTATAAATTGCCATTTAATTATTTTCTCAATTATTAATTGCAAACTGGAAAAGTTTCTGATATTTTATTAGAAAAACTCAAAGATACACTAAGTATGTAATTTTCATTACACTAATTTTAAGCATGTTAAGATATTTGCTAATACAAAACTTTGTCTTGTGGCATAGCTTGCGAAATATTTATGTAATAAAACGCAAATAATTAAGAAATAGTATATAATATTACTAGGAGTAAACAGCGGCATTTCTGAGTTGGGTCAAAATATTTGTCACTAAAAATCTTGATTTTATAGACATTTCGTGTCCAAATAAAAGGTGATAAAAGTAAAATTGTGATTTAGTATGTATACAAGAACCAAAAATATTGGCATTAGCCAACCATCCCCAGTACTACCCTAACTACCATGTGACATATAGTTTTATGGATTTTTAGCATAGACGATTCCAAATATTATATTATTAAAGTTCTTTCATTGTAAGGTACTTGGATAGGAAATCTGGATGTAATAGTAGTGATTCCTTTGGCAGCGGTTTTTTTACTAGTAATATACTCACCTAATGGGTTCATTCTACTGAGCGCGCTTTGTAGCATAATAAAATTACTTTAATATCCTTGAAGAAAAACATGTTTATTTTGTATTCTGGTAGAAAAGCAATTTAACTATATTTGTGTTTTTATGTCATTTAAGAGAGACCTTGCTAGGAAAACCACCGTTCGTTAAAAATAATAATATACACCTTGTTTATTTCAGTTTTTTCTCCTATCCCCTACCATTAAACTTAGCCATCTATTTTGTTTTAATGTTTTAACCGTTTTGAGTTAAATTTAGGCTGTGCAAGTTAAAGGCTTATAAAAGCTTTTCTAAATTAATAAATTTTCATTACCTCTAATTTTGAAACGAACATAGTCAGGTGGACTTAATGTTTTAGGGCGTTCTAAAAGATATTATGAAATTAAGGGTCCTTTGCTGTAAACAAAGCACCAGGGTTGTTTTAACAAATAAATGTTGGGATGTTTCTTCACGAATATAGTGTTCCCTATGTTATATATCAGAATTAGGTTTACCCCATTTCACTTTATTCCTCTCATTTGTGATAATGGTTGACTAATTTTTATTCAAATTATGGTGTTTAATCGTAGGGAATAAAAACTAAGAGATGGACTGTGTTAGGATGTTAAAATATTATCACATTAAACAAAAGCGCAACGCCTGTTGTGAAGTGAATTAATTATTTAATTCATACTTACCAGATTTTGATTGTAAATGATATGATCATCAATCATTTATGCGAAAATACCAAGTAATACTAATTGCATGGGATATATTTTGTAGCTAAAATTAATTTTCAAAAAAACGGCATGTTAAAATAATGAAAATTTCTTTATTTCTTGTTTCTTTTTACTTAAAATCTTTATTTAAGGAAAAGATGTTTCTTTTTTAATGGATTTTATTTGTTTTATATACATTTTTCATTTCCATTGTATTTTTAAAAATGAGTCTCAAAGGATAAACAAATGGGGTAGGACGCAAAAGAAAAGAACTCATTAAGGAATGCCACTTGACTAACATAAGAGCTTTTGTGTTTTTAACTGCTAGAGAGCTGCCCTTTTCGTTAATTCATTCAGACAACATTATAAAAATTATAACTAAAAATAACTTAAAAAATATGGTCAAGTGCGTGATGGACTCCGGTGTCGAGGATTCCGCACAGTACAAAATATGTATAGATATATACGTACAGCAACAACTAAAATTGAAAACTATTTTTAAAATAACTTAAAGATTTTTCAGATTTTTCAGAATTTTCAGAATCTTTGTGTGTAATATATGTACTTTTATTAATTACTTCACTGTAGTTTGCCTTAAATTTCCTTATTTCAGATTTATATCAAAAAGTTCGGTCCAATACCAATACTTAGCAAATAAAGGACACATTAAAAAAATATTCTCAGGTAACATGTTGAGGAAAAACCAAATAAAAAAAGTTTTCTAAATATTTTTTGATATACCTTTTAAACTGTACTCCATTTGTTAGACTTAAAAAATATACTAAAATATGACCCACAAAAGGGCGTTAGAAAATATTTTTTGCCATTGACTACTTAACTACTGCATAACATCAAATTCTATCAGTGATAAAATTTTATGTTTCTATCTGTAATAGTTTTGTAGTTAAACTGCTGTGACAGATAGACGGACGGACAGAACACAGAGCGTCATATCATTCGCCAGGTTGACATGATTGCATAGAGTACTGTGGTGGCTAACATCTAACTTCAACGATGAAGGTGAGAGATATAACGCGAAGATGTGGCCTGAAAGCTTACAAGTCTTGTAAAGGAAGTTTCTGGATGAGTTACTGTTGAGTTTTTAAAAAAGCCCCGATATTTAGAACCAAAATATATTCTGTTAATTTCTAATAAACATTTACAAGAACTAAGAAAAATAATAGAACATCTGCGGCACGTGACCTTATAAAAATCACAACCTCAATACATTTCGTGAGCCTGATATGTAAATTGTAATAGGTTGCTTTATTGCGAACGACATATTTATCTGGATTATTTATGTTTTTTGCGTGTAATCTAAGAAAATTTTACTTTATGTATAGTGATTATTATTACACCTTGGTTTCTGAAAGTGATACTAGATACAGCGAAAACATCGTCATAATTAGTATAGACCCGTACTTAATAGATATCAAACAATGCAGCAGTAATATAGAACATTTTCCTAAAACAGTATATTCAGACATTGTTAATTATATTATTATAAGGAACTAAAGCGAGGTTATGATGTATTATTTGTTTATTCTCCAGGCAGGGACCTTGAAATATGTGACGTCATGTGCGGATACCCTATACCATGACAAAATAAAGTATGAAGATGTATAATAAGTGTTACCAACATAAACAAGGAACTAAAATTAAAATTTGAAGAATATAAACAAACTATTTAATCAATACTGTTAATAGCTATCTACAAAGTTCTTACTTACTTAACTAGTATATTATGTATTTAGGTGTGAAAGCAATACATTCCCGGACGACGATGCAAATTGTTGGCCGAGGCGCTAGCCGAGGCCAACAAGCATCGAAGTCCGGAAATGTGCTTTTACACCGAAGTACTCATACTATTTTTTCTGAAATCACAATCAATATTATTATAAATTGGGGTAAATTTGGGGTAAATAGATAAATGAAGCAGGTAAGACTTTATAAAATTGGTAGTTAGTATACACAAAAGAAGCAAAAAAAAATTTGGCATTAGCCACCCCCATTACCACCCCCACCCCCTTATTAAAGGGGATGAAAAAAAATTGTTATTTAGTGTGTGTACAAGAACCGGAAACCACAAAATATTTTTTTACTTTATCCACGGTATATTTCTAAAACCGCTCGTCTATGTCTATCCATTCATTATGTTTCTTCTAAGTACGAAATTTTGACAGTAAGTTAATGTTAGCTGGAGCAATGAATATACATCCTGAAATGTCATTTCCAATCATTTATTTATATATTTTACTAATAGACATTTGATAACGGGTAGAAGTTGTGTTCTGGCGTGACCGACTGCCTATACCAATTTAATTCATATTGTTCGCAGACACGGCACAATTCATTTATAAAGGGCACTACTGAGGTCTGAGATTAAATATACAGTCAATACATTTTTTATTTTTATTGTTTAAATAGGTATTCACAATCGGCACTGCCTGACTGTAACTTTCATTCGTTTCGAAATAATTTCATTAAATACAAATAATTTATTCCTGTTAAGTAAAATTGAAATATGATCTATGTAAAGTTTGTTGAATAAACTTTACCTACCTGTTTAAAAACCCGACCTTGGAGAGGAAAGGCTTCAATATCGATGGGAAGTTCCAAAGTCACCTACACTTCGCTGACGACATCATCCTGATGAGCGGCGATGCCGATGAGCTTGGACACATACTAAGAAAGCTGAAGGAAGCTTTGGAGTCCGTGGGCCTTCCGTGGCCCTTCTAAAGACCAAGGTCATGAGTTATAGCTTCGCTATTTTCTCGACTATAATTTACTTAATAAAAATCTTTAACAAAATACCAAATAGCAATTCCCGGCTGTTTTATCTATACTTATTGGCTGAAGGCCACAATACACACAATACTACTACAAAAATATAGATTACTAAATTATCCATAATTACTTAGTTGGCCAACGTATCTATTATTAACTGGCATTATACAAATTAACAAATCTTGAAAGTTTTTATTAAATAAATCGCTAAATGTAAATAAAGCAAAACATAAAGAAATGAAATACATAGTAGCATTTAAGCTACGAGATACCTACACAAACTAAAGATACAAAAAAGTATTTACAACTATTAAACATGAAAAGACAATGTTAAAAATAGCTGATTTTTGGCTCCTATCCCGGAACACAGAAAATAGTTGGAAAAGGCTCAAGATTAATAAAAATACATCTTCTTGGTACCAAAAGCCTGGGGAAAATTTTATTTTACCCCCAAAAACATAAAAACAACCACTAAAATGCTATAAATAATAGCTTATACTGAATGTGAAAATTATATTTATTTTATGATAATTATTAGGTGTCGATTCAACAGAAATAACAAAAAAGGTAAAAAATACCCCTGTCCACACCTTATTCGTGGGATGGAACGCCATACGCAGCATGTAATATTAAAAAAATAGATACCGAGGTGATTAAAAATGTACAAAATGATTTTTTAATATTAGTTGAGCTAGATCTTCAACTGATCCGACCTCAGCATCATTTTCAAAAACAACCCCTACAAGGTGTATAATAAAAAATAAATAAAAAATTATTATATTATAATTATAACATTATTATATACATATATGTAGGAGTAATTATATATAATTGCATTTTTAGAAGAATGTTTATTAAATCTTAATAATAATAATAATAATAATAATGTCTTTATTAACCATAATTACACAATGTATATACCAAATATAGATAAAATAAAATATATACAATATAATTACAGTTAATTGGCGAAGTTCACTTATTGAAGAAAGTGCTCTTCCACTTAACCATACAATATAATAATAAAATATTTATGTAATAATGCTGTGTAGTTATACATGATTTTTTTTGTCTTTGTCTTTGAAAGCAATATACAGGACATACAAATAAATAATATACAAATGTTTTTAAATAAACAGTTGATAAATATGAAATACGACGGTAAAAAACGGTATCTGCGAAAACTTAACAAAGTTAAAATGAAAATAAAAATATGTGGCTTGCGTTTGAATTATTATATTAATGATCATAATTCATATCCATTATGTATTTTTTCATTTCTCTTTTGAAAGAGCTATATTTAAGAATCTTTATTCTCTGTGGGATGGGGTTATAAAGCTTAGTGATGGTATATGAGAACGATCTCTCATATAAAGCGGTCGTATGTAGTGGGGGCGTTAACAAATTTCTGTTTCTAGTATTTACTTGATGTACAATACCTCGTGGTACTATTTTATCAATTAAATACTGTGGGATCTTGTGCTCCAGTAGTTTGTGGTAGAAGCAACAAGTATGGAATATTCTCCTTTGATGCATTGTCATCCATTGTAGTTCCAAAATCTTACTAGATATGGAATCATATCTTTTTATTCCAAAAATATACCTTACACAAGAGTTTTGCACACGTTGTATACGTATTTCGTCTGTTTTTGCTAAACAAGGATGGTAAACTATATCTGCATAATTAAAAGGACTAAGAACTAGTGAATTACACAGCATTGTCTTTGTTTTTTTATCTAATATAGCGGAACATCCATACAACAATTTTAAATTAGAATACGATTTTTTAATAGAGTTAGTTGTATGCTGTGAAAATCTTAAATCAGCATCGATGCACAGTCCTAAATTACGAGTTATATTCACACTTTCTAATTTTTTCGAATTTAGTTCAACATTTAAGTTTAGTTTACACATTTCTCTTTGCGGCTTACTTCCAAAAAACATTATTTTTGATTTATCCGGATTTATTTGAAGGCAGTGATCAGTAGAAACTTTATGTAAAATTTTTAAATCATCATTTATTACATTATTTGCATTCTCGGCATCGTCAAAACTGAAAGAAAAATAAATTTGGGCATCATCTGCATAATAGTGAGATTGGCAATTGTTTAGGAAAGATGAAATTTTAGAGGTATATATAGTAAATAATAAGAGACTCCGCGACAGATACTTAGTGGTTCGGATATATCATTTTCTAATTTGACGTATTGTTTTCGCTGACTAAGATAACTCTCAATCATAGCTGCGGCACTATTTGTGAATTCATTAAAATGAAGAATAGCTAAAAGTAACTGATGGTTTACCGTATCGAAAGCTTTCGAATAATTTATTAATATTAGTGCTGTTAATTTATTGAAATCACTAGCAAAGAAAATATCATCAGTTACTTTTAGTAATGCTGTTACGCAACCATGGTTAGGACGAAATCCAGATTGATTATCTGGTATAATTTTATATTTCTCAATATGCTCTCTAATTTGTTCATTTAATACCTTCTCCAAAAGTTTTGACAATGCCGGCAAAATGCTTATGGGGCGCAAATCTTTGAAGTCACTTGGCTCCTTATTCTTAGGTAATGGCTTAACGTGTGCAATTTTCCAGTGTAAGGGGAAAATATTTTTTTCAATACAATAATTAATTAAATGAGTAAGATATGGAAGAACAAATGGACAGCAATGCATCAACATATGTAAATTAATATTATCCGATCCTGTAGCATTAGATTTTATACTAAGTAAATGTTTATTAACCGTATCAATATCCACAACATGGAAAAATTCCCCTACATTTGGTTTTATATTATTTGCGCAATAATTTAATGTGTCGTTATTAGGTGTATTTATGTTGTGGCCAGCATTAACAAAAAACTGATTTAAACCATTTAAATCCTGCAAATGCTCAGGTATATCATGATTATTCTTTCGTCGATGAATGCCTAGTTTATTAAGAGTTTTCCAAATAGTTTTAGTATTTTTTACAATTAATTATTTTTTATTTATTTGCTTTTATCATGATTAGAGAATATTATTTAGGTATTATGCAAATCACAACTTACACACTTTTTTATTTAATAAAAAAGTGTGTAAGTTGTGATTTGCATAATACCTAAATAATATTCTCTAGTTTTAGTATTGTTATTGCCATTACCATTGTTATTGTTAGCAATTTTATTTTGAAAATATATTTTCTTCTCATTTTTTGTTCCTCTATTGACAAAATTTTTAATTCTTTTATAGTCATCCCAGTCAATATTACTTTTTGTTTTTTTAAATTTCATAAAAGCTTTATCTCTAAATTTCATAAAATGTTTTAAATTCTCCGTTAGCCATGGGGCATAATTTTTTGTAATTTTTGAAGTAGTAATTGGAGCATGTATATCAAATAGAGATAACACTAAGTTATTAAACATTTCTATTTTTTCATTTATACTTTCCAAATAAAGAATTTGATTAAAATCAGTTCCCTGTAAATCGCGGTAAAATAAATCATGAGCAAAGTTTTTAAAATTCCTATATGTACAAAAAAACGGTGCAGAACTTTCGAGGTTAAAATCAAGTTTGCAAGTTACCATGCAATGATCGGACAAATTTGGAAGATCTGTTACAACGGAATCAACTACCTTTACATTTTCAGAACAAAGAAATAAATCCAATAAAGTTGCGGAAGTCGGACCCACCCTCGTTGGTTCTACCACTACCTGCACTAAACCAAAAGATTCAAGTAATGTGGACATTTTAATATAGTTATTACTAGCTGTATTTAGAAAATCAATATTAAAGTCACCACCGCACAACACATAATCGTATTTTGGTACAAGTGTGCTCAATATATCCTCAAATGTATCAATAAATTCTACGACCGAAAATTGTGGACTTTTATAAACTACTCATATACATATTGATATATTACTCATTGATAAAGAAATCCACAACTGTTCAGTATTATTTAATGGTAATTGTTCAATTTTATTGCATTTATATTTCATTTTGATATATATATATAAGCACACCTCCACCTCTCTTACCTTTCTGTCTATCATAACGATAAACTTTATACCCATCCACTGAGATAATATCATCTGAAATGTCATTATGCAACCAAGATTCAGTAATTAGAATTATATCATAATTATTTTGTTCTACTAATATCCTGAAATCATAAAATTTACATATTAAAGATCTAATATTTAAAATTGCAACATTTAAGTTATTTTTATTCATGGCGAAAAAACGAAACTTACAAAAAAGAGAAAAGAAAAAATACATATGCATGAAAGTGTACACAGGAAGATTTGCAGAATAATTGAAAGCCACGTTTACATTTTTTTAAATACATAATTTTATTCAACTCCATTTTTAAGATCATGTTCACTTCTAATTATCATAACTTTAGAGTTATCAGATTTTCGCATTAAAATATTATCGTCTTTTACCCATAAATATTTCATTATTTTTGTTTTTATACTCCTTGGCTTTGAGATACAATTTTTTATTATAGGCTGTTAAAAAATCATTTATGTATATTATATTACTATCTTGAACTAATTGGTTTATTGAATTATCTAAGAGATCTGTAGTAAAATCAGTTTTTATTTTACGACATTTTAATATTTCATCTTTATAACATTTTTTTGTAAATGAAACTATTATTTTAGACGAATTTCTATCGTTGCTCGATCGCAGACGATAGCAATTGTTTATCATGCTAGTATCTACTTTGATTCCTAACGCTGAGCAAACCAGTTGAACTGTCACTTGTATATTCTCCCCTCTGCCAGGTTCCGGTACTCCAGTGATTTCCAAACAATTAGCACGATTTTGTTGATCTACATCATTCAGTTTTGATTTTAGATATTCGTTCTCTCTTTCCAAGTCAGCAATAATACTACTTACTTCATTCAGTTTTTGTTTATTTTCTTCTACAACCTCCTCTACTTGATCACTTCTATGTTTTAATTCATTTATCTCTTCTTCATGTTTTTCTAGTGACTTATTAATGTTTTGCTGTTCAGAGAGTATTTGTTTAACAACTGCGTAGACATCAGATATACTAGGCTGAGCGGTTGTGCATATATCACTATTAGTAACTAATGATGAAGTATTTTCTGTTGGTATTTTTTTCTTACAAAATTCGCAAATCCATATAGTCTCACCAGAAGTATAAGATGCTATATCTTTATCCAATATACCTGCACAGTTATAATGAAATTCTTTGTTGCATATCCTACATATAATTCTATATTTTGAATTTATTCTTTTATTACAACCTTTCGCACAAGTCATATTGAGACATAGACATATTGAGTACCACTGATAAATATTTTTTGTCAGAAAAAATCACAGTAAAACATCAATTTCTCCAATTATACAATAATTTGTTGTTATAGTAAAATTTCACTTGAGACACTGTATTCACTGTCACATAATGCGTATTTTGGTTCAAAATAGGACTTTTAAAACTTTGTTTTTCTCCCAAAAAAAGACAAAATTGACGGTGAAGACATCACCTTGAACACAGTCAGCATAAAAATTTGAGAGAGTTTCACATTATAATATAATAATAATAATAATAATAATAATAATAATAATAATAATAATAATAATAATAATAATAATAATAATAATAATAATAATAATGTTATAAGCCACAGCGTGTTGTCGATAATCCACCAACTGTAGCCGATGTCGAAAGCTTCTGGAAAGGAATCTACGAAACGACACGTCCGTTCGATAGCAACACTCCAGCAATAGCACACTTCGAGGCTCTGTGCCACAGAACCTTTGAAGAGCCGGAAGAAGTGTGCCCGGCAATCAGTCCGGAGGAAGTCCAACAAGCTCTTGTTGGCACCAAGAACTTCGCTGCTCCGGGGCCAGACGGCATAAATAACTGGTGGTGGAAAAAATTTCCTTCCACCCACCGTCGTCTGGCCCGAGTTTTCAACAAGTGGTTGAACGAGGGGCAGCAGATTCCGGAATGGTTTGTCGAGGGACGTACTGTGCTCATCCCTAAAAAGGGTAATCTGTCTGACCCAAGGAATTATAGACCAATCACCTGTCTGAACTCCTGCTACAAGCTATTTACTCGTATCTTGTATGCTCGGACCCTACGGCAGGTTGATCCGGTCTTCCAGCAGATATACGAGCAGCGTGGCGCCAAGAAGGGCATGGCAGGTTGCAAGGACAGCCTGCTGGTAGACCGCTGTATTACGCAGGACTCTGTGCAGTACAAGCGGAATCTATCGATGGCCTGGATTGACTATCGTAAGGCATTTGACACAACATCACATGAACTTTTGTTACATTTGCTCAAATGTCTTGCGGTAGCAGAGCCACTAGTGAGATGCATAGAACAACTGCTGCCACTCTGGAGGACCCGCTTCACCATAACATCAGGTGCACAGCGGGTTACAACAGAGCAGGTGGCATTCAGAAGAGGAGTATTCCAGGGAGATTCTCTGAGTCCCCTCCTCTTTTGCATCTCACTGCTGCCGTTATCTGTTGAACTCCGCCAAACTCGCGGGTACCACTGTGGACCACCCAGCAATCGGAGGCATAAGGTCACCCATTTATTCTATATGGATGACCTGAAACTGTATGCCTCCGGAGAGCGTGAACTTCAAAATGCTCTAAGGGTGGTCGAGGAGTACACGCGGGCCATTGGTATGGAGTTCGGGTTGGACAAGTGCGCGGTCGTCCACCTCAAGAGAGGGCGATGCGGGGAATTTTCTGAGGACGCGCAGCTCGCAGACGGAAGCATCCTAAGACATCTGGATGCCGGAGAGACCTACACATACCTGGGTGTGCAACAACATCACATCCAGGATGTGCAACAAATCAAGGAATCTCTCCGCGGCAAGTACAGACGCCTACTCCGAAAGATTTGGTCGTCCGAACTTTCGGGGAAGAATAAGGCGTCTGCTACTAACATGCTTGCCGTTCCTGTTCTGCTCTACTCCTTTGGAGTAGTAAAATGGACGGTAGATGAGCTGCGCCAACTAGACAGAGACACCCGCAAGATGATGAACATCCATAGGAGTATTCATCCTAGATCGTCCGTTCCTCGTATTTACCTCCCACGTCATCGGGGGGGCCGAGGACTCTTGGGTCTGGAGTGTATGCATGGCAGAGTAGTACTGAGTATGGCATGTAACATCCTCAGGAGCTCGGATCCGCTCCTGCTATTAGTGAGAGATCACGAAATCGCAGGGGTGGGCGCAGGATTGTTTAAGGCAGCAAAAAGAGCCGCAGATGAACTCGGTCTCGTATTCGACGCCAGACGAGGCGGCCGGCGCGGTGCTGACCCAGAGTCAGTCACTGAGCTTCAGCCGACTCGTCTGAAAGCCCAAATAAAAGCTGCCGAACAGGAGAGCCTGTTTAGGCAGCATGTCGATAAACCCATGCACGGTGTATACTACAAAAACATGGAAACACTGGGTTTATCGACTAGGCTGACATTCGCCTTTTTAAGGTCAGCTGGGCTTAAGTCGGAGACCGAGGGATTCATTGTGGCCTGTCAGGATGGTGTAATAAACACCTTGGTCTACCGGAGCCGCGTAATGGGTGTAGAGGTCCCTGATACCAACTGCAGGACCTGCCGTCAGGCGCCGGAATCGCTGATGCATTTGCTTTCAGCATGCCCGGTATACGCGATTTCGGCCTACATCCACCGCCATAACGCGGCTTTACGAGTGCTATACTACCACCTACGGCACTCGTATGGGGTAGACCAAACACCAGTGCTGCCTTACATCCCCGGAGATATTGAGTCCGTTGTCGAGAACGAGAGGTGCCGAATTTATTGGAACTACTCGTTCCCGACCGTCAGGCTAATTCAAGCCAACAAGCCTGACATAGTCCTCCTCGACCATCAGAACAAAGTGATGTTTGTAATTGAATTCTCAGCACCTGCTGAGACAAACATCGCTTTGAAGGAGGGGGAAAAACGGACCAAATATCGTGATCTCCGGTATGAGCTCCAAGTGCTGTACCCAGACTACTCGGTCAAGATGGTCGTCCTAATAATCGGCGTACTCGGAGGGATGAAGCCTTCGCTGCTCTCAGAATTGAAGATCATACCGGCCTGTCAGAATTCAGCAGAATGGTTGGCAGGCCAGATGCAGAAGGCGGTTATCTTGGGGTCCCTTCGTCTACTTAGGGCACACGATTTAGGTATTTGCAGTCACTAACTCCGCAGGTTGTGGAGAGTGGCTGTAAGGAATTTGCCGGCGCGGCTACCGTGAGGTGTCGGAGGCCACGGAAGTCCTGTCCGGCAGCGGGCTACCCGAAAAAAAAAAAAAAAAAAAAAAAATGTTATAATAATAATGTTTAAAGCAGGAGAGGCTGACTTCCATCTATCAAGCCTTTGGTGAGTAGCGCCACCACTTACTCCAGCTGGGGTGCAAAACCGAACCGGCAGCCCTAGTGCACCCGGGAGGGGAAAGCTCATTCCCCTCTGGTGTCGGTCGTGGGCTTGCTGGGCTAACCACCCACAAGCCCTAACTTCTGGTTCCTGACAACAGAAGACAGGGCCCCCACAATCGACCCCGTCCGGATAGGGGTCAAGGGCAAGGTGGTGGGGCCCAACCGGATGGAGCGCCCGTTGACGAACGCTATGGACAAGGACGCTTTGAGTGGACGGATGAGCTAAGGGACGACCTTCTGCAATGCTATGAAAGCAGTGAGCCCGCACGAAGGGGATACATGGGGCGGATGCATGCTCTGTGGTGTGACAGGCATCCAGAGCATGGCGCCTTCACGCCACAAAATCTGCGTGACTATGTATCCCATCTTCGTAGAAGGGGCTACGTGAGGGCTGCTCCTGGACCGGTGAATGAGGTGGCCGAGAGACCGCCGCATTCACCGGTTGAGGAAGTTGCTCTCCTTGTTCCACCAGTACCAGAGGGCCTCAGTACCAGACGGGGGCTACACCATATAAAAGCCCCCGGGCCACAAGATCTGGCCAGAGTGGATGAAGAACTTCGTGATGCGCTACCAGAACGGGCTGATATCTGGCACATAAACTGTGCCGTGTATGCCGCTGCTCAACGTTTCTCTCGGACGGAGAGGCGTAATATTGCCTCCCCACAGGAGAGGGCGGAGCGGCGCATACAAAAGATGGAAGCCAAGATCCGGTCGGCGAGGCAACACGCATCCCGTATCCAATGTGTGATGGACTACATGGCGGCCAATAGGCCGTTCACGCCTAAAGTGCGTCGAATAGCCGCCAATTTAAGACGCGTCCATCACACACTCAATGAGGCAGTGCTGCGTACCACCAAACAGCACTGTCTCGACAGGATACGGATGCTAGTGGTTTGTAAAAAATCACTAGTGAGGCGGGCGAGGGGGCTGGCGGAAAATAAACTCTTCCGCCAAAAGCCCTCGCGCCTTTTCGAACCGCCTCCGCGTGTTGCAGAGAATCCGCCGACTGTAGATCAGGTGGAAAATTTCTGGAAAACGCTTTACGAGGAGAAGCTTCCACTCAACCGAGACTCTCCAGCCCTGGCACACTTTGAAGCCTTCTGTCAAAGGCTTCAACAACCAGACGAGGTGTGCCAACCGATAACTCCAGAAGAGGTTCGAAGAGCTCTTGAGGGCTCTAAGAACTTTGCTGCTCCAGGTCCCGATGGGATAAACAACTACTGGTGGAAAAAATTACCCAGCACCCACCACCATTTGGCCAGAATTTTCAATTCATGGCTAAATGGGGAGCAGCAAATTCCTTCTTGGGTTGTCGAGGGGCGGACAGTGCTGATCCCGAAGAACGGAGATTTGTCTGACCCAAAGAACTACCGGCCGATAACCTGTTTAAACGCATGTTACAAGGTGTTTACACGCATCCTGTACATGCGAGTGCTCCACGCAGTTGAACCGGTTTACGAACGGATATATGAGCAACGAGGGTCGAAGAGAGGTGTTGCTGGCTGCAAGGAGAACCTGTTGATTGACAGATGTGTCACGCAGGACTCCGTGCAGTATAAGCGGAACCTCTCCATGGCCTGGATCGACTACCGCAAGGCATTTGATATGACATCACATGAGCTTATTGTTCACTTGCTCCGATATCTTGCGGTACCCGGTCCCGTAGTGAGATGCATCTAACAACTGATGCCGCTCTGGAGGACTCGCTTTACTATTACATCGGGTAACGATAGAGTCCAGACGGAGTCGGTAACATTCAGAAGGGGAGTATTTCGGGGAGACTCCCTCAGCCCCCTTCTCTTTTGCATCTCACTACTGCCATTATCCGTTTCGCTCCGGAAAACCCGTGGATACAACTGCGGTACCCCCGGCGATAGGAGGCATAAGGTCACCCATCTGTTTTACATGGATGACCTTAAACTTTATGCCTCCGGAGAGAGGGACCTACACCAGTCCCTCAGGGTGGTACAGGAGTACACGCAGGCTGTCGGTATGGAGTTCGGGCTGGACAAATATGCACTGGTCCATCTCAAGAGAGGACGATGCGGGGACTACGGAGAGGACGCGCAGCTCGTGGACGGAAGCATCTTACATCATCTAGATGCCGGAGAGTCGTACACTTATTTGGGTGTCGAGCAACGCTCCACCCAAGAAGTGAGTGTAGTGAAAAACGCTCTCCGCGGCAAGTATCAGCACCGACTCCGACAGATCTGGTCTTCAGAGCTGTCGGGGAAGAACAAGGTGTCTGCTACCAACATGCTTGCCGTTCCGATCCTTCTCTACTCCTTTGGAGTAGTGAAATGGACTCGAGAAGAGTTGCGTCAACTCGACGTAGGAACCCGCAAGAAGATGCATCTCAATAGGAGTTTGCATCCTAAATCGTCCGTTCCTCGGCTATACCTCCCACGACATCGGGGAGGCCGTGGACTCTTGAGTTTGGAGAGTCTCCATAATAGGATGGTTCTGGATGGAGCCTGTAAGGTCATCAGGAGTTCGGATCCCCTCCTCTGCATGGTCCGAGACCATGAAAGTGCAGGAATAGGAGCCTTTTGTTTAAGGCAGCACAGAGAGCAGCCGATGAACTTGGTCTCTCCTTCGACGTCGAGCGGGTAAATCCCGACTCTGTCACCGAGTTGGAACCTGTTCGACGAAAAGCCCAAATTAAAGCTGCAGAACACAACATCTTTCTGCAGCTTCACACGGATAAGCCAATGCATGGAGTTTTCTATAAAAATATAGAAAACCTTGGCTTATCCGAAAGGCTGACCTTTGCCTTCTTAAGGTCAGCCGGGCTGAAGTCTGAGACCGAGGGATTCATAATGGCTTGCCAGGATGGTGTATTCAACACCCTCGTCTATCGTAGTCGTGTCATGGGTATAGAGGTCCCTGATGTCAGCTGCAGGGCCTGCCGCAGGGCGCCAGAGACTCTTATGCACTTGCTGTCGGCTTGCCCGACATATGCAGTCTCGGCCTATATCCAAAGGCACGACGGAGCATTACGAGTGCTTTATTACCATTTAAGGCACTCGTATGGGATAGACGAAACACCAGTGCTGCCTTACGCTCCGGGGGATATTGAGTCCGTTGTGGGAAATGAGAGGTGTCTAATTTATTGGAACTACTCTTTTCCCACCGTCAGGCAAATACAAGCCAACAAGCCCGACGTAGTACTCCTCGACCATCAACTCAAGACAATGTTTGTAGTGGAGTTCTCGGCTCCCGCGGAGAACAACATTGTCTTGAAGGAGGAGGAAAAACGGACAAAATATCGAGATCTGCTCTTCGAACTCCGGAGACTGTATCCAGACCATACTATTAAGATAGTGGTACTGATTATAGGAGCCCTCGGTGGAACGAGACACACACTGCTTTCGGAACTCAAGATCATACCGGCATGCCGAAATTCGGCAGAGGTCTTAGCCGGCAGAATGCAGAAGGCCGTCATCCTCGGCTCATTACGTCTGCTCAGGGCACACGATTCCCGGACCCAGTAGTCACTTACCCCACGGGTGTGGGGAGTGGCTGCCGGTACTACCAGCTCCCCTCTGTGAGGGTCGGAGCCACAGAGAAGGGTGACTGGCTTTTAACAAAAAAAAAAAAAAAAAAAAAAAAAATAATAATGTTTATTTGGAATTAAAAGATTACACAATGTAACAATAAAGATGTTTACCAAATAAACAGTCAGGTTTCGTAGAAGTATTCTAGTGTCACTTGCTTGCGATTTTGAGTGTGTGAACATTTAATTTTTGCACTATTTAATATCTATCTATATATAATATTTACTTATATACTATAATACTGCACATACACATAGTATTATAGTTAACATTTTGCTACTTATATACAGTTAGTTCACCAGTAAGATAAAAAAATAGAAAAAAAAAATGTTGAATGTAAAAAGGATCGCCTCCTCGTAGTACATCCGTACATCCTGCAGAACACAATAAGTGGCCAAATGATCCTTCTTTGGAAGTATCCATTTTCATATTTACTGTACTTTTCTCCAACAAGTGAAGCTTACCCAGAAGTACCTTTACATGGAATAATATAACAGAGAATAAACTAATATCATTTTCAACCCCTTACAGTGATTAACTATCTTCAACGTCTATCTATTAGATGCAGACATAAGAACCAATAGAAACCTTTCATTTTATTTTAATTTGATCTGCAAATATTCTGTACTAGATGATGTTCTAACATCTTTAAATAACGGCAGTTTTTCTTTATATATATTAAGTAATCAGTATAAGTGTTGCTGTAATATTTTCATATGATTCTATATATTTCATAAATTGATAATCTTTTTTTTTTTTCTAACATTCTATAGTGCCTGTCATTTCTAAACTGGAGTTGGTGCTGATTCATTTCAATCATCTTGTTCCTTATTTTCAAATTTCATAACTAGCAACACACTTAAATTGGATCAAATTCTAGCCAACTTTTAATAAAAACAACCTCCCGGCTTAAAGCCAATATGGAGTGTTGTCCCACCAAATCTCACATGGCGCTTCATAACTTCTGTTTATATATTTTCCCCCGTAGGGGTTCCAAAGCATCATAGAAGCGTCAACATTTACCAATCAAAATCTCTTATACCTTATATGGTAATATGATCTCAGCGGCCGCGAGCTCTCTCCCCTCATCGGAGGTAAACAAACCCTGTGTATCTATAGTCGGTTTCACCAAACGTGCATACTACGCGCTTATAGTCGGTTTCAAGAAAAAATACACGTTACAGAGTCGAGATAACATCCAGATCACACTCGACTACCACACGCCTGAAGTTGTTGAAGAGTATGTTTACCTCGGCGCAACATCAAACTTATCAAAGAAAACCGCAGTAATTACCAGGCGAATTGGCCTGACGTGGACGGCCTTTGAAAATCTCGATCACATCCTCAAAAAACGCATATTCTCATCAACCTGAAGCTAAAAGTATTCGACGCCTGCATCTTACCTGTCATGACATACGGCCTCGAAACAACTCTGAGACAAAACTGGGCGAACCGACTCAGACACTGGGGATCAGCTTGAGGGACCAAGTCAGGAACGAGATCATCAGAGAGAAAGCAAGAGTCGTTGATGTCATAGAGCGCATTGCAGCCAATAAATGGCGCTGGGCAGGGCACGTCGCCAGGGATGACATAAAGTGGATGAAGACCATCATGCAGTGGCGGCCCAGAGAAACTATGTGGAGGGATGATATAAAGAGGAAAGCCTGCAAGAACTAGATTTTGAGTGTTCAGGACAGACAGCGGTGGAAAAACGTGGAAGAGGCTATGTTCAGGAGTGGACGAGAACAGGCTAAAGAAGAATAGAACACGCCTGTATATTACGGTCCGATATTTTATACATTTTAGTGTTTATTGTGCTTAATTAAAAACCTTAGTAATTTTCTGCGTCATAATTGGAACAAAGCATTGTTTATATATAGCAAGACAGTTTACACGTCTCTGAAGATCATTCTGCATAACGAATATGACTCAATTCCAATAAGGGTATTCTACCATGCTATTCTACATATAAATATTCATAAATTTGTTGTCAGAAGTCATTGTGTTTATTGGTTATTTGGCAACACCCGACTGCAAATTATATTCGTATTGTAATAATCTTATTAAAAATAACATTTTTCAGATAAAATCGATATATCGTCTAATTTAGGTTAAGGTCGCTCGAACCTAAAAGTATATTAAAATTTAGTTATTTAAGGTATTATTTACAAAAAAAATACTGCGAAGAGTATCCTATATATTAAAAACTCAATAAATTGACAAAGCTTATTTAATGACGAGGAACGTAAAAATCAAGTAGAATATTACGGTACCCGGCCAACAATCACTCATATACAGTTTTTTTTGAAAACTGGCAATCCTAGAAAAAAAGTTTTAAATAAAAACGTTGCGTCCATCCTTTATCTTCATTTCTTTTTGATTTAGTTGGTATCTATTTCGAAAGATAAAAAGTTTTTCGCTTGCTCTATATGTTCCTGCAATAGCTTGACGCAAAAAATCATATTTTCTACTCTTATTAAAATTTGACTTTTATATTAACACATTTTTTAACAAATGCGCAGTGATAATATGTTGAAAATTTGAGATCAAGTTATTGTTCCGTTTTTGAGTTAGACCGAGTTGAAAGATAAAATAATTGTTTAAATAAGACAATTATTTCGCATTTTCGATGTCTGTTGGATAAATTATCCAATAGAACGAAGCGATTAAAGAACAATCAAGCGGATCCGTTAAGAATTGCAACGAGTGTTTCCGTAAGTATAAACGTACGAACATGCGTACATACCAATTGACGGCGATGTATTTCAATTTTCATTTCAATATCAGAACTTGATAAAAGTTCAAATCAATTCAAAAATGGTATCATTTTACAGAGTAGCATCTTCCCTTTTCAAAAAGCTATAACTAATTAAAATCGATTCCTTGCAGAATCAAGCAAGTAAAATTACTTTTATCAGCGAAAATTATTGCTAGTTCGTTGGACGAGAATAGAGCACAACCCAAACGGTTGTTGTTTGTATATTCTAAATTTATATAAGCACTATTTTGTAAGCCTTTGAATCAAAATTATTAAAACAGGTGATAAAAAATAAATAATTTTACATTCGTGTCCGTCATATGTTGTGTTGGTTTAGTTTAAATAAGTTGATCTTAGTAAATCTCTGTCGTTTAAATTAAAAAGAAACTTTTAACTATTCGGTTGATTCTGTAAGGGAACTACTTAAAGCATATAAAGTGCACATCAGTTATAAATGATTTATAAACCAAAACAAAGTGCAACAAGACGTACATTTTTGAACTAAATGGAAATAGTTTCTGAAGTTAAACGAGCTGGAAAAGTAACTTTAAAACTTTTAAGACAGAACAGTCTAGCTTAATATGAATAGTTAATGGTTAGTTGGCAGACTGTTCAGCATATCTGTACATTTTTTGGTACTGATGCAGAAGTACTTAAGTGGAAGTATAGCCCAGTCGATGAAGGTATTTACCCACAAAGAGTTGCAAACTGTGTAAACTTTTTTTTAATGAGTTCGTGAAAGTGTATAGAATAATATCGTGAAAAGTTTACATTTCGCTCGGATGCAGAACATAAAAAAAATGAAAAAAAATTTTAACACTTCATTTCTAGCTATATTTTTGTTTAGAAGTATATTTTTGTTTAAATATTAACTTATGATACAATGCATAAAAAAATACATACATAAATATATACAGGGTGAGTCAGTAGCATGAGGACATGCAATATTTCCTCAACCGTTTGAAATTAGAAAAAATGTCTCAGATAAATATTGTGGGAGATGAAGAGCGTAATATTCAAAAATTAGTTTCAAATCTACAGGGTGTTTTACAGAGTGGTAGCAAGCTAATTTTTTAAATAGAACACCCAATAGTAAAATCTGCAAAAGACGCATTTTCGTAAATTTGAGCGTCATTTCATTTTGAATGTTAGTCGAGACCATGTACTAATTTACAGGACTCTCAGAGTTGAAAACAATTCTACAGGGTGTTCTCCACGATGATTTAAATTTTTACATATTTAAACTGTCATAATTCAATTTTTTCAAACCAAACACCTTGTATATTTTTATATAATATGCCTCTGCAATTAATCACCTATATGCTGATACTTTATAGTGACAACTTTTTTTCGACGATTTCAAGAAAAAAAAGTCCGTTTTTCTTTACCTCTTTTATTGCTGTATGCGAACTTATATTTCGGAACTTTCTCAAAATTTACTCCCGGAAGTTTTTTTATTACGGAAGCCACATTACGTTTACCACTTGCATGATATGCGGCTTGAGTTGCTAAGCTTAACTCTTCTGGAGTATGTTCCAATAATGGTTGCACTTTTTTTCTTTTCGACTTTTGTCCTCTACTACTAAAACTCTGACTGTTGACCTAATTTCGACCTAGAAGGCTCACATATATTTTCTTTATTAGTTTTATATTTTAATTCTCCATTTAACCAACCAGATTGTTTTTTTTAAATGAAGCCACATTAAATTTACAACACCGCCAGCGTTTAAGTAAATTACATACCTAAGAATAGCTTAATAATTTGAATAAGTTCTTCATTTTCTCCTAACAACCCGCGCTAGTCTTCTTTCTCTTGTTCAATATTTTCAATTATCCTGTGGACTATCCTTATGGATGCTCCATCGCCTAACAATTTTTCATTCAGCGGCAATTCAAACAGGTAATTTCTCTTCACGTAAATGACAACATCTGCAGTAAAATTAAATATCTTCTAATAAAAGTACAAGAAAGTAAACTCTCAGTATATGTTCCAAAGTACAGAGACTGACCTACGATATACAACAGAAATTTCGGTGAAACTTTGTGAAACTTTTTTTAAAACTCAAATATAAGTGCGCAAATGCAGGCTTCCGCGAAATAAATTGGTAATATGGTTTTGCCCAAGAGGACACATACCTCGTGACATTTTTTCGATAGTTAAAGGCATGTATTAACAGCACACGACAACAGTTTTATAATATTGGATACAATAAACAACTTGCTTGGACGAATAAATTATTTGCCGCGGAACCACCCAATTACTATTTGTCGTCAACAACTTGAACACGTGCGGCATAAACAAAATATTTTTTTGGTTTCTGATGGTCCGGTTATTCAGGTATCGACATATACAGGGTGTGTCATGAGGAACTGTACGTACTTCTACCGTAAGTAGAGGCGCCTAAAACGAATACCAAGTGACAATTAAAAAGTGCTTTCTTTACTAACATACAGAGTAATTTATGAATTTTGTCCAAAAATTGATTTGGTTATAACATGTTAACGGTTAATCCGATTTGCCTCATTTTTTGCAACAATATACACTGTTGCCTAACAACCATCATACATATCCAAAATTTAAAAAATCCAGGGACGGTTTCAAAAAAATTTGTTGGATTGCTTCGTATACGATTCAATTATTTATGAATATTGGAATAATTTCTGGTGGGTCATGTCACGCTAGATTGAAAATTAAAATTGCTGCAAAAATTTCAAAATGGCGGACTGAGTCATGAAATTAGCACAGTCATATGCAGAATAACCTCTAAATTTCAAAAATGCAAAAATATACAGGGTGTTCTATTTAAAAATCAAAAGTAAGTGTCACTTCCGGTAGAAACTTGGCAGATGGATAAAAAATGTCGTTTTGAGAACATGTGACACATGACTAGTTTCATTTCGATTCATTAAAAAATTAAAAAAAATGATGGCCGGAAAGTAATCTCGATGACACCCGATAGAGTTGAGGAAATTATAGTTGAATACACACTTATTTTGCGTAAACAATATGTCGGCGTCTTTGATGGTGCGGTAAAGATCAAAGACGCCAACGCTTTTTATAAACAGAATAGGTTTGTAAGGTCTGTTCGCTGATAGAATCCCAGTATAGTGTAAGGAATATCGTCCAGAGATCTATCCTTCCTTGTCTTTATTGAAATATGGTTTGTAACCTAATAGTACAGTACCTTGAGGTAAAAATATGCAAAACTTCGGAATAATGACATATTGAACGGATTTCGTTCATTTCTGGCAGTACAAAAATAGTAAATGCTTCACAGAAAAGTTTCCATATTGTGCGGAGGCTTGCTAATTTATAGGGGGTGGATGTCACCCCTTCTCAGGGGGTGGCACTTAAAAAAGATATATATATTTATTGGAGTTGAAAAAGAATTACATTTTAAGAAGAAAAGGTTCTATGCAATTTTTCAGTTTTTAAGTTATAACGACTTAATTGCGATTTTAGCATAAAAAAAGGTATTTCCAAACGGCTTTCGTCAAGTATCTCGAAAAGTATTACTTTATCGAAAAAATGTTACAGGCCAATTACAGAAAGTACACACTGGCAATTAATTGTATTTTTTGTTTATTGATGTGGGATCAATAATTTCGGAGATATTTAAGTCTACATTTGGCAACTAAGAGTTCGTAAGATAATTATTTAAAGTGAGAGTTAAATATCTCAGAAACTACGTCAAGAATGCTAATAGGTAGAATAATAGGTTATTAATTAAGCTTTCAACTGTTTTTCTACTTGTTTCTGTAGCATAAAAAACAAAGAAGTTATGACCGAAGCAATGTGCGTTTTCACATTATTTTAATAACAACGTCGCCATTTTGTTACTGTAATTAGCCAGTAATTAAAAAAAATGAACTTCAACCACTGTTTCTCATTAATATATAGCATGACGTAGATGCTCAATTTTTTTCGTTTGTATAAAGTACTTGCTTTAGAAAAATTTACAGTTTAAACTATAAAGGTATTTTCGATAGAACGTCATTTTTGTTTCCTTTTCCAAATATCTCAATAAATATTAGTTTTATTGAAAAATGGGTAGAGACCAAAAATAAAGCTCATAAACTGATAAGGAATTTCGCGTTTTAATTACTTAAATAGATTTAATAGTTTCGGAGATATGAAAGTTTACAAATGGTATCCGAACGTTTATGAGACGAAAAATGCAGTTTACATGTTAAATATCTCAGAAATTTTGATACCTACGTCACGCATGCTAAGAAGTGAAATTAAGAACAATTAATTGCGCTTTCAAATTATTTTTTACTCGTTTCTGTAGCATAATAAATCAAGAAGTTATGACGGAAAATGTGCGTATTTATATTTTTTTATATAAAAAGGTCGCCATTTTGTTACTCTAATTAGTCAGTAATTTAAAAAAATTATCTCAAATACAGTTTTTCGTTAAAATGTAGCATTACCTAGATGCTCAAATTTTTTGCTCATTTAAAGCACTTGCTTTAGAAAAATATGCATTTTAAACTTTTCGAAACACTTGGATACCAAATATAAACTTAAATATCTCCGAAATTATTAATCCTACATCAATAAACAAAAAATATGATTAATTCCCAGTTTGTACTTTCTGTAATTGGTCTGCAACATTTTCTCGATAAAGTAACTTTTCGAGATACTTGACGAAAGCCGTTTGGAAATACCTTTTTTAAAGCTAAAATCGCAATTTTGAAGTCGTTATAACTTAAAACCTATCAATTTATGTGAAAAATTGCATATAATCTTTTCTTCTTAAAATTCTATTCTTTTTCAACTCCAATAAATATATGTATTTTTTAAGTGCCACCCCCTGAGAAGGTATCTCGAAAAGTTACTTTATCGGCATCCACCCCCCATAAATTAACAAGCCCCCGCACAATATAGAAACTTTTCTGTGAAGCATTAACTATTATACTGCCAAAAATGAACGAAATCCGTTCAATATGACATTATTTCGAAGTTAAAACCTCTGGTTACCGTACTATAATGTGTAACGTAAGTTTTAATCTTTGTGGTCAAGTTATGACCGACGTGCGTCATTTCTATTGTTCGACAGCAAACCAATTTGCGTAACGCGTGTCGTCGTCGAATGCAGCTGGATATTTCAGAGGCGGGTCGCTTTTCTCGGAAGTCGGGTATAGCAGGTATAGTGCACTTATTTCAATTAGTGCCTAAGAGGGCAATTTTAGTCTTGGTCCATTGTTAAAATAGTAAACATGCATCTTTGTGAATTTTTAAATCCGGAATCGCTGCAGTTTTTTTTCGTTTTTTTTTTGTTTTTTTTTGCGGGGGGGGGGGGAGAAGGGGAAATCCATCATGGACACCCAGCGCCTTGGATCTATAACGCTGGGTAGTGCTGGACTCTAACCAAGCTAAAACCCGTCCGGAAAAGTGGCCCCCTCCCTGTCTTCAGTGTTTCCTCATATCCTGGAACCGCTCTCGCTTACCGTCAGAATATCAAGTCAATTTTAGTGTTAGGTATTCGAAATGATCTCCCTCCGCAGCAGTTAGTTTTGAATTTTCAAAAGGAAAATGAAGATGGTGGACCTTTATTGTCAATAAAAGCTGATCAAAGGCGAGTGGGTGAAGCCTTAAAAATAGACGAAGATACTGTAAGAAAAATAGCTAAAAACAACAAAGAAAATATGAAGCTTCAAGCTGAGGTTAAACGTAATCGTAAAAAGTCCAAAACAGAGTTACACGATACAGTAAAATATGAAATAAAAAATGTTATTTACGATATGGTGTCTGGTCATAAACATATTTCCTTTTCTATCCTTTTAGAACAGCAAAAATCTACAACAATAGTTGGTATTAGCTGTACCAATTTATATAGAGTTATTAAAAATTCAGGCTTTTCCTTTAAAAAAGATGACAATAGAAAAGTACTATGTGAAAGACCACAAATTTGTCTAAATCGGCTAGAGTTTTTACGCAAATATCTAAAAAATTTGAAAAGATGTATTGTTCTTAGACGAAACTTGGATCTTTAGCAGAGGAGGATTAAAACGTTCTCGGCAAAATGATTCCAGGAAATCGAAGAGGCGTCATACAGCTACAGAAGGTAAAAGATTTATAGATGTATATGCAGGATCTATTCATGGCTTTGCTGAAGATGTGAGTTTAGTTTTCTCTACCAAGAATATGTCAGCAGATTATAATAATAATAATAATAATAATAATAATAATAATAATAATAATAATAATAGTTTTATTAATCAAACAGTAACACCGTAGTGTTTTGACAAGTCAAATAAAAATAGTACAAAAAATATAAATAAAAAACATGTAAGACTAAAATATATCATATGACATTAGGATAGAGTCCTAATATAGTCAAAGAGAGCACATAACATATAAATAATTAACATATATATACATACATAAAACACAAGTATATAACAAACATTATGATATGATGTGAATCTAGTCAACACCATAACAAACAACATAAATATCATATAGTAACACAAATTTACATATAATTAAAATCTGTTAGATTATAGTAAGCATTGGCTAAAAGATGCAGTTTTAATTTTATTTTAAACTGTCTAATGGGCAATTCCTTAACAGTACTTGGAAGTGAATTAAATAATTCAATTCCAAAATTAAATCTTTTTGTGTAAGTCAGTCTCTGGCGCGGTGTTTGTATTTTATCCCGATTACGTGTATTGTAACTGTGAGTTTCACCATTTTTTTCGTATTCGCTCAAATGTGCCTTTATATGAATTAAGTGACAGTAGATTACTTCTGATGGTAAAGTCATTATATTAAATTTAATAAACCATGGTTTACAACTTTCAAGTTTATTCACGCCCGCTAAAGCTCTTATGGCTCTTTTTTGTACAATAAAAACATCTGAAATTTGGTTGGATGTACCCCAGTTGATTAAACCATATATCATAGTACTGTGGAATAGCGCATGATAAGCCATGAGTGCAGCATCCAGATTTGACCTGTTTTTAATCTGTCTAATTGCGTATATTTTTTTAGATAATTTCGTAGTTAAGTTGTTGATGTGGGAATGCCAAGACAACTTATTATCCAAGGTCAAACCTAAAAATTTTACGGTCTCAGATGTATTATTCTTCGTAGAGAAAAGTAATGAGTTTGTTTTATTTGTATTTAAGCATAACTTGTTTGCATTAAACCAGTCAGAGGCTCTAATTATAATGTCATTTGCAATGTCAGCAACATTACTGCCAATATCCTTCACCTTTCTCGCAAAAGTAGTATCGTCTGCAAAAAGAACCGTAAACGTTGACATAACGTCAAGTAAGTCATTTACGTAGATTAAAAATAGTAGCAGCCCCAATACACTACCTTGCGGAACACCATGTTGTACTGGCAGCATGTTGCTAAGTTTATCTTTACAAAATACACACTGATATCTATCTGATAAGTAAGAATTCATAAGTTTAAGTGTTACACCTCTGAAACCGTAAAATTCTAGCTTATTAAGTAGAATCTCTTTAGAAACGCAATCAAATGCTTTACTCAGATCTAGAAAATGTGCCAGTGTGGAGTCCCCGTTTTCAAAGCTCTCACTAATAAAATTTACTAGTTCTAGCACTGCCATTGACGTATTTTTACCTTTCCTGAACCCAAATTGCCTGTTTGTAAAAATATTAAAAGATTCAAAATAATTTATTATTCTAATAGCTATAATTTTTTCATATATTTTAGCTAAAATGGGTAGTAACGCTATTGGTCTATAATTGGATAAATCCTCAACATCTCCTGATTTTAACAAAGGAATAATTTTTGCTCTTTTTAATTTTTTTGGAAATACGCCTGTCTCAAGTATAAGGTTAATAATATGGGTTAGTGGGGTAGATAAAGATACTAAGTTTTCTTTGTACATGTCAATTGTGTGATTGTACGGGTCAGTAGCTTGAGAATTCTTTAGAGATCTTAAAACATTTTGCACTTCTAATTCTCCAGCGGGGTAAAGAAAAATTGATAAATCACTTGTTTTAACATTATTATGTAAATATTCCATGTGTGTAGAATTTGAATTAGGTATTTGATTTATTAGTTTATCTGCAATTTGGGTAAAAAAGACATTGTATTCATCCATTACCATGACAACATGAACTCTGGAAATTTGAGGAAGTGGCTGACAGAGAGACATTTGCCGGGGTTACAAAATCAAAGAATTATTTTTTTAGATCATGCTAAGTACCACTCTCGGGTTGAAGAAAAACAACCAACCCGATTTTGGATGGAAGAAAAAATACAGACCTGGTTAATGACCAAAAACATAGATTTCAGTGATACCGCATTTAATTGCTCCAAATAGCTGAAACTAACAGAACAGAGCAACACTATGTTGTCGACAATTTAATTAGAGTGCATGGACATGAATTGAGGTTTCCACCATATCAGTCAGTTCAACTCAATAGAACTTGTTTGGGGAATTTGTAAGGAGGATTACGACAAACGCATCGGGAAATATGGTTTTACTGAGGAAGCCGTTCTTGCTATGTGGAAATCACACAAATAGATTGATTTTAGAGACATATGATCGAGAGGTTTATACTAAGGAAGTTATGCTACTCATTATAAATGTTAATAGCAATGAAAGCGGTGCTGAGGACTCGGAAGAATTAGATATTGACGAAGAAAACTAAAGTTAACTAATTTAACTTATACTAGGTATTTGTATTTTACTGCCATATTTGTTTACTGCCATAATTAGCATTAAGTATATATTTTTATTCTAAGATTACATATACCTATTTGACAAAATTCTATTAATGAATAAAAAAGATTTAGCTGCAACTATTTAAATGTAGTTATTTTATATATTTGCTCTATCATATTTTTTACTTGAAACCAAAACAATTGAATATTATAATTTATTTATTTAACTTAAATTACTATAAATTTACAATAGATGTATTATATATGCTTATAATTCGATATCCTTTAAATAAATATAATTAAATACATCGAGTAAAATATAAAACAAACTGACGCCACCGTGCATTCGAAAATACCAACGAGCCTACGGAATCTTAGTTCAGACGTTCGTGACGCCACCATGGGACTCTATCAGCGAACAGACTTTAGTCGACTTTAGATACATTAAAATTATTTTCATGATTTAAAAAGTATAACGCAAATGTTAATTTTAATTGAAATGTAGGACAGTCTTTGTGTGCACTGATGATTACTTATTTTTGTATCTATAAAGATAAATGCAACTAACTATAGATCTGTTCAATTCGCATAATGGAATTAATCATCACATTGTAATGCTGCACTTACTTGATCAAGGGAACATTCTTCCTTTGTTGACAATTGCTACTGGCGTCATATCGAATAAATCGATACACAGGACTCTA
Organism: Rutpela maculata; assembly: GCA_936432065.2. NCBI lineage: Eukaryota > Metazoa > Arthropoda > Insecta > Coleoptera > Cerambycidae > Rutpela > Rutpela maculata. The sequence continues at coordinate 49,010,581 of OW386291.2, read as the reverse complement.
ATGTTCATTCAGAACTTGGGAGATACGATGGTATTTTTGAAGAATTTTTCCTGAAATTTCATTTATGGCTTTCACGAAATAAATTCGTAAAAACAGGTAGTGTTATACTTGAAATTGTAACCTCTGAAGGAAATTACGCTGCAGGACTCATATCTGTCTTTTTTATTAAATCTTTACTTTTATAGTAGAATGGAATATAAACAATTTCACATGAATTTATTAAATACACAATGTTAAATATTACAGCTATATATTATACATGTTATTTAAAGTAAAGGGCGAAGTTCAATTTATTTAGTGAAAAAATAAAAAAAACGCTAAAACGTTGCTTTTCCACCCAATCCAAAAATTATCCTTACTATCTAAATTACCTAATGGAGTACATACTATATAATATACCAAATGTAATAAAATGAATGATTATAATAAAATAAAATAAATTAAATAAAAGAGCATTTATAATAATTTTCATTTATGATAGTTCACAAATTAACTTTATTGTTGTGTGTTCAGAAGAAACTTTTTAAATTTTATTTTCAATTGGTGTACATTTTTAGTTTTTATTACCTATGGGATGAAATTATAAACTTTGTATATCTAGTAGGTGAAAGATCTCTGTTTGTGTTCTAAATTTTGGTGGAGTTAATACAGTTGTCTATCTAATATTAATGTTGTGAACAACAGAACGAAATTTAATTTTTCTGTGTAACCAGCCAACGTTTTTTAACTTATTTGATATTCTTTGTCGTCTTCTTATTCCAAATATAAGGCGTAAACATCAATTTTGAACGGTTTGAATTTTAAGTTTATGTTGACTAGTTAAATTTGGACAATACCCCCAGTACCCGCCCAATTCAATTTTGACAATACCAAGGTTTCACAAAGCTTTGTTTTATTTTAGAAGTCAAATAATGTCTCTTATCATAAATCGTGATCAAGTATTTCAAGTTTAGAATTATTATATTCTTGGCAAATACGAAAACGAAAAATATATTGTATTTGATCGGCATATTTCTAAAACAGTAAATATCACTCGCAGAAAAAAAAATGTTCATATCATTGTGTTAGTGAACGAATTCTGAACAACTTGCAAAAATCAAAATGCTCGTCTGTCCGTCCGTTACGTTTCTTTTAAGCACGATAACTTAAGAAAGAAAAGTCCGATTGTGTTGAAATTTGAACAATAAGTTAGTGTTAGCTAGAGGAAGAACTCTATTGTTTTTTAACAAAATAGATCAGTAAATAAAGCTACCAGAAGCAACTGGAACCTCCCACATGGTGGATCTTTATAGGCTGTGTTTGGATATTACATCGGAAATCAGAGGCACTAAGAAAACAGATAAATTACACGTGACTTTGAGTCATTTATTTCATGAACAAATATGAACGAACTGAAGTGGAGTACAGTATTGTATGTTAATCAATTGCCGGATATTATAAGGGTATTAACAGATAACGTTTCGAAGATTTTGTAGAACACTAGATAGAGAAAAAAAATAACAACACAGAATTTAGCCACATGACACTCTAACCTCAACAAGTCAATAACATTATGGACAATTTAAGCAGACTACGCACGCGCCAAATTAATATCTTCCTGCTCGAGCGAAAAGGTCCGAGCAAGTCGAGCTTTATAGGAGGCCTTTATTTTGTAATATTCGATCGTTTCAGATTTAGCACAGTTCGATTTCATTAAACGAACGATTGTGACGCGTCCCATCAATCAGACGTAATATCCGAACACGGCTATAAACAATTATTACCGTTGAAGAAACCAAATTTAGGGACATAAATCAATATCCACAGAGGTTACCAACCCAAGTATTTTTGAGAGATGGCAAAATACATTTTCCCCTAACAATATTACCAATAATATTTTTGAATGTTGTCATGTATGCACATTTAACGAATTCGTTTTAATTTTTTTCACGGAAACCAAATCGAAAGGGTGCAAGTGTGATATATTGTTGAAATCGGAATTTTTACTGCTTTTCAATGGTTCGATTACAAATTGTAAGTAATCATAAAATAAACAACTTGTTGTACCAAAACGGCACTAAACGTTATCCGACCTTAACCAAAACATTTTCAGATCTTCTGGAGTACTAAAGAACCCCTCATGCAAAGTTTCATCCAAATCCGTTTAGTAGTTTCGTCGCTATCGTGCTAACATACATAAATGTTAGATCACGATTTACATATATGGGTTTTTAAAAACTTTTATTAAACTTCAAAGAGTCAACGTTGACTCTTGAAATGAAAATTATAATTATAGGTAGAACTGTTTATTACGACATGAGTATGAGAACTGAATACAAAAGGTTACACAGGCACACAAAAAAAAATAAAGGTCATGTACTTTTTTACCGACTATCATATGTATTTTTTGGCGCTGAAACCGAATCCGAGGTCAGAATTGTTACATGTCATCAATATTTTCATGTAAGCTCAAAAAATAGCTTAGAACAAGCCTGAACCCGGGTAAAAAGTAAATTGGGAGATTAAACGAGTTGACCTATGTTTTTATATGTATTTTTGGGCGCTGAAACAGAATTGTCACATGTCGTCAATATTTTCATGTAAGCTCAAAGACAGCTTAGAACAAACGTGAAACCGGGTAAAACGTACATCGATGGATTAAATGAGTTAACCCATGTTTTTATACGTATTTTGGGGCGCCAAAACCGAATCCGAGTTCAGAATTTTCTTATCATGTCAGGATTTTGACATAACCTTAGAAAAATATAAAAAACACCTCAAAATGGTCAAAAATGCATGTACAGATAAAATAAAAAAAATTAAATGAGCAAGTCATCATACCAGCACGTATTTTTGGTCATTAAAACCGAATATGTGTCAGAATGGAACTAACACATTAAAACGTTTACATTTTTCAATAAATCCGTGAATAATAACCCAAATTACATTTATAAGATTAAAAAAGTTCGAGAAAATCTCCACCCTTGAGAATTCGTAAAAAATCGCTCTTTATTTCATCTTGTGATATCTTACTCGTTTTGACTCAAAAGACCTATGCAGTGGGTTTCTCTTTCTTTTCTTTCTACAGCCTGGCAAATTTCTTAAGCATCCAACAGTAATCGGCCATCATATTTACGTCCCATTTTCCTTGGTAGCGACTCTCCATCTCTCTTATGTCTTGGTGGAACCGTTCACCTTGCTTCTCGCTATAATCTCCGAGATTTTCTGGGAAGTAGTCAGCATGAGAATCTGGGAGATGTAATTTTAAATTTATTAATCATCCCAATTTTTGAAAGTTTTCAACCATTTCTGCTATTACACGTTTTATAGTTATCACTATGACGTTTTTGAAACTAACCCATGCAGATTTTTCGACGTCATTCATCTTGGTAACAAATATTTCATCCCTTAGCAGAGTCCGGATATTGACGACATGTGATACTTCTGACTTCGGATTTAGTTTCAGCGCCCCAAAATGAGTATAAAAACATGGGTTAATTCGTTTAATCTTCCGATTTACTTTTCATCCGATTTCAGGCTTGATCTAAGCCGTTTTTTGAGCTTACATGAAAATATTGACGACATGCGACAATTCTGACCACGGATTCGGTTTCAGCGCCCCGAAATACATATGAATATGATAATCGGTAGAAAAGCACATGACCTTATTTTTTTCTTGTGTGCCTGTGTTATCTATCTAATTTATATCCTCGGTTGGCTGTACTTAGTCAGCATTAGTATTGTTTCCCAAGACAGGTCACAAGGAAATGTGATATTTACATATCAACGATAAATAATATGAGGGAATTCGTTATCAACACGTTGCTGAAATATGATACGCTGAGATAGTTTTAAAAGGAATAAAAGTCACGTACAAGTTTTATACAGTGTACCAAAAATTATATAACATACACACATACACACACACACACACACACACACACAGACATTTTTCAAAAACCAGTTTTTTGGGTTCCTGGGACCTCAAAACTATCTAAATTTGAAAAATATTTTTTTTTTTTGATTTTATGTTTTTGTAATTGAATAGAAATCTGGCGAAATGATATTTAATTTTAATATCTAAGTGTGTAATGTGTTTCTGATATATATTTCATAATATAACATACAACCGTGGAAATATGATTTTAGCTCGTTTCTTATAATGTAAAAATGTACATTCTTCTACGTGGCAGGTGGTGGTGCAGTTCTTACGCTTTGAACTCGGATCCCAGCTCGATTCTCTAAAAATATTTTCCAGCATCGTATTCTCCCCAATCACCACAATTATGCTATTTTTTTGACCACATCACTGAATAGAGCACACTATAGAATGGCTGATAATTCAAGGAAACCAGCGCAAAAGATGAAGTCAAGGACTGATGCCACCAAGGAGCTGATGAGAAGAACTGCTGACCAAACGTGCCATACAGCAAAGAAATAACGCGTAGTTCACAAAACGTAGTGTTAATAAGAAGATATCTGTGGACTCAACATATATTATATCCTTGGTTACATCTTTTGATGTTCCGTCAAATTAAAATGAATTAAAATCGTGGGAAGTAAATTAAACCAAAAGACTAAGAAATATATCCAAGCAAGAAGTGAAATGCACACGTGGAAAGACCATCATTTTATTTCACGTTAAATTTGTTATGATAAACCTTTTGCTAATTCCCCTTGATTGCAAAAAAGGAAACATTACGTTTTAAAACATGCTTCATTGCAAATTCCATTACACCCACTGGAAAACTCAGAGCTTGCGAGTGTTTTGTTAGATATTTATGTAAAGTTTCTGAGAAACATAAACATACATTTTGTTACCAATTAATTACGTTGATGTAATTTGAAGTAAACAGTACTTTCACAAAATTACCTTCGGTATGTGTATTTATCTTCAATCATTAAACCATGTATATATTTTAACAAGAGAAATGTTGAGTCTCGCACGTTGTCATGATTGTTATTCAACAGTATATTTCATAGAAAATAAACACATATACGAATATTTAATTCAGCTATGTTGTTTAATGATGTAAATGAAATACAACAAAGGTCGGACAATTTATATATTAATGAGCAGACATTAAATTTTTGACAATATGGATAACATGGAATAAGTAATTTCCAAAAGTTAAAAAACTATTTTACCTTAAGAGGGACAACCGATATTTTTATGAACGGATTATTTCCGAAAACTGGTTCTAATAATGGGTTTAGTCCAAATTTATTGATGTATTGAAAAACAAAGGGATATGCCTAAATATAAGGTCAAAATTCAGCATATATTTTACAACACAATAGAAATAGGAGAGAGATTTGACTGTTCCACCAGCGAATTGTATAAAACGATGTAGAAATATACACTGCTGCTGAATTATTTACAACTTGTTTACATTTTGTTGAAAATCCAATGCGTAATTTACCATACAAAATAAAAAGTCCTTTAAATTTAAGCTTGGTGGCCAATATTATTTTCCAACGAATTAACTGCTTTAATGTAGACACGAGGAATCAGAGTCAACCTGTATTACACTCATTTGATTATCGAATAGGTATAATACATTTTTAAATAATGATCGTGGAAAAAAATGCTGTTAAGAAATCCGTGTCATAAAACGTTGAATTTATATATAGAATAAAAATGTATGTGTCTATATGTGTGTAGGCGTGTGTGCATATTGTTTACTTTCTTCGCGATAAATGCTGTTACTGCTAAAAGGGTCTAGCAGGATAAGATAGGGTCAGTGTGTGTTATGAAATCGGTGAGTAATAAAGTTACCATTGACACAAATTCAGCCTCCGATCTGCCTGCGTTCTTGAGATAATTGACCATATATAGGCTAGAGATATTGTTTTATTCAAAAACTATTGCAGTTCAACTAATAAAACGAAAACTTTTTGTTAGATAATATATTTTTCTATATTATATATATTCTTAGAATTTTTCAACTATATTTACTATTTAAAAAAATAAAAAATAAATTTTTTTTTTTCATTCTTCACACAGAGGTACAATTACAGTCTAAATTGTTCTTTTGACAGTAAATTATCGAAATTAACTTAATAATGGAAATATAGATATCAGTTAGTTGTAATTACGTAAGTTGATGCTGATATGTTGATAACGTTTTTAAAACATTCTGAGAATAGACTAAAAATAGAACCAAAATAAGTTCAATGATATTAGGCGGACATTAGATGAGATTAATTATATTGTAATAATTAATAATTTTTATCAAAATAAATATTTTCTTGGATTTTATTTTTATCTACACTGCACCTTTCTTATTCTTAAATAATAACTGTGATTCAGAGCATTTACTTTATTTATTTAAATTACAAACACATAACTACTTGTTTATACATTTATTAGCAAGTTTATATTAAAGATAGATATAAAGTAGTAAGAATTCCACGAAGGTCATAACGAGTTTTTATTTTTTTAAAAGTGTTGCACCAATTTTATCTGAATGCACTTTCTGGTGATAATACTAGATATAGTAAGCTACATTATATATTTTTTCTGTAATTGTACCTCTGTGTGAACTATGAAAAAAAATTAATTTTTTTTATTTTTCAAAATATTAAATATAGCTGAAAAATTCTACAAAAAATATATAATGTAGAACAATGTATTATCTAACAAAGAGTTTTTGTTTTATTAGTTTAGCTGCAATAGTTTTTGAATAAAATAATTTTCAAAATACCCGCTCTAGCCTATATATGGTCAATTATCTGAAGAGCGCTGGCAGATCGGAGGCTGAATTTGTGTCAATGGTAACTTTATTACACACCGATGTCATAACACAAGTTATTTTGAAAATACCTCTCTGGGGCCACCGACCCTATATTATCCTGCTAGACCCTTTATTTCGAATTTGGTTGATGTTGAAAATAGCATGGTAGATTACTCCATATTGAAATTAGGCCGTATTCATGATACAAAGTGATCTCCAGAGGAGTGGAAACTATCATGTTCTACATAAACTATATCTCATAGATGTATGACATCATACACGTAAAGTATCGTAAGTAGTAGCCGAACGGACGATAGGTATTGTGTCAAGTATTCAGTTTTCCACATAATACTTGGATCAGGTGGCATCTGTACTACATGTTAAACAAGTAACGAATACGAAGGCGGAAACACACTACTGTCATGTCACATGCTGTTACACAAAGTCACGTCACGGCGAATAAATCCTTAAATTTTGGCTGTATTTGAATGAGATAGAAACATACTATTGACACCGCACGCATGTTATATCACATCACCTAGCGCATGCATGACAGCAGGTTTGTAAAATCAGAAAAGTTTCATTTCCTAGCTACTAATAGATAATTTGAAAAACACTGACTCGTGTGGCATGGACTGTATTCCTACCAAGATAATAAAAACTGTAGAGTATTACATATAGCAAGACCCTTAGCTTATATAGTGAATCGTTCTACTGAGCTTGGACTTAAAAGTTGGCATAGTTGTGCCAATCTTTAAGAAACATGATTCCATCTGTGTAAAAAATTATCTCCCGATCACTATTCTAACTGTATTATGTAAAGTTATTGAAAGAGTAATTTATAATAAAATAATGTCTTTCTTAGATAAATACAATATAATAACAAAAAGTCAAAACGGCTTTTACCCTGGTATACCCACAGAAACCGCAGTGTATGATTTTTCTGAATATGTACACAAATAGCGCAGGAATTTTAGTCAAAATCTCGCTCCTACCCGGAATTAATTATTGCAAAGCTGAAAATTTCTAGGATTGTAGTTTTGGTCCAGGACAACACGTAACAAAAAGTCCCATACTCTTCCCCGTCGGCTTCCCTGTTTTTTCGGAGCAACAAAGGCCAAAGTCGCAAAAATTGCAGAGCTGGCTATAAAGTGCAACAGGAAGGTTGCTACTGGTCCGATTTGGGTCGAAATGATCATAAAGGATTAGGAGAAGCATATCAGTTCATATTTCAGATGTTCCATGCATATTTTTGTTCATAATTTTCCGTTCTAATTCTGTCAACATTTCGAAAATTTAAAAAAAATTTTTAAAAATTTTAAAAATTCCGAAATGGCTCCATTGCGAATAAATGAAGACTCGGAGGGGAAAACGTACCCCAAAAAACATTTTTCTTCATACTTTGGGTTTTCCATTGGTATGTCTACCTTCTCTGTAGCATCACCCGTTACGGAGTTACGCCACTCTGAGTGTCGCAGCGGCGTCAGTCGCACATTTAAGTGCGTTCATTGTTGCGTCTATCACGTCTAGTCTAAACAATAAAGAAGGCGCAAGGCGAGCTATATCCTTAGTTCTTTAACAGTTCTCTAAGTGTATGCATTGGTTCATTGGTGCGGCAAAATTGAGTGGATCTTAGTTAAGCCATGTACCACAGGAATTTTAGTTTTTGACCCGGAATTAATTATTGTAAAGCTGGAAATTTGCAGGATATTAGTTTTGGTCCAATACAACACGTATCAAAAAGTTCCCTACTCTCCCCTGTCGGCTTCCCTGTTTTTGCGGAGCAACAAGGGCCTAAGTCGCAGAAATTGCAGAGCTGGCTATAAAGTGCGGCAATTTCTGTCGAAATGATCATAAAAGCTTCCGAGAAGCATATCCGTTCGTATTTCACATGTTCCATGCATATTTCGTTCATAATTTTCCGTTCTAGTGTTGGCAAAACTTGAAAAAAAATCGAATTGCGGATAAATGAAGACTCGGAAGGGAAAACGTACTCAAATAAACATTTCTCTTCATACTTTGGTCTTTCCATTGGCATGTCTACCTTCTCTGTAGCGTCACCCGTTACGGAGCTATGCAACTTTGAGGGTCAGCGTGCGGCGGCCACGCCCGCCATGTGCCCGGTGGAACTGCCCTGGCTGCGCTGATGAGACCAGTTGCGAATTCCTGTTTATATATTATTGACGTTTTATAAGATTTATTGAATGAAATTTAACTTGCCAGACTCAGAAAATGATTTTATTCGGCTAGACAATTGACATTATTGATCTACTGGGAAGTAGGGTCGTCCGGATCATTATCCATATCCACGACTGGCTGTTTGTGCAGCTGGATTCTCTACATACCAGTCCTCCAGGTGAGGAGAGGAGAGGAGTCAGGGAGAATATTGTGAGGATTTAATCTCCCGATAAGCTTGCAGCACTCAACTAATGTGCATGTGCTTTTTGTAGATCCAACAATGGCTAGACGTCAAGGCAGCCAGCTCCCGATAGCCTGCTATGGCTAATTTCTTGCGCTGCAAGGCAGACTGCGGTGCTCGGTGCGAGTGCAGGAACTCTGGTCTGAACTGCAGTATCATGTGCCGCGCGCTGACTCTCAAAGTTGCGTAGCTCCGTAACGGGTGACGCTACAGAGAAGGTAGACATACCAATGGAAAACCCAAAGGATGAAGAGAAATGTTTATTTGGGTACGTTTTCCCCTCCGAGTCTTCACTTATCCGCAATGGAGCCATTTCGGATTTTTTTTAATTTTTGAAGTTTTGACAGCACCAGAACGGAAAATTACGAACGAAATATGCATGGAACATGTGAAATACGAACGGATATGCTTCTCCGAAGCTTTTATGATCATTTCGACCCAAATCGGACCAGTAACAACCTTTTTGCTGCACTTTATAGCCAGCTCTGCAATTTCTGCGACTTAGTCCATTGTTGCTCCGCAAAAACAGCGAAGCCGACAGGGGAGAGTGGGGGACTTTTTAGTACGTGTTGTCCTGGACCAAAACTATAATCCTGCAAATTTTCAGCTTTACAATAATTAATTCCTGTTCAAAAACTAAAATTCCTGTGCAACGTGGCTTAACTAAGATCACTCAATTTTGACGCACCAATGAACCAATGCATACACCTAGAGAACTGTCAAAGTTAAAGAACTAAGCTCGTCTTGCGCGTTCTTGATTGTTTAGACTAGACCAGTGGCGGATCCAGAGAGGGGCGTTGCGGGCCATCGCCCCCCCCCCCCCCCCCTCCGGAACTTCGGAGAACTTTACCGCCACCACACGTCAATAATAATTAATAACACCGGTCTAAAGTTCTTGTCCTAAGGTTCTAATCTAACTTTTCTGAAGTATTTTGAGCCGCTGAAGCCAATTTTGGACAAAAAAAATTTCTATCGCGTCAATTTTTCATGCCCTAAAAAGGGGAAAAAAAGATATTGTCCTATTGTCACATCTAATTTTTCTGAAGTATTTTGATGCGCTGAAGCTAATTTTGGAGAAAAAAAATTCCCTCTACCACCCCCTTTATTCCCTAAAAAACTGGCATGGTAGAAATACATTTTAAAAGGTTATTTCTACAAATTTTACTTACTGTTAATTAACCCCCGCCCGGAAGCCTACTCTGGATCCGCCACTGGACTAGACGTGATAGACGCAACAATGAACGCACTTAAATGACCGAGTGTCGCGACACTCAGGGTGGCGCAACTCCGTAACGGGTGACGCTACATATACCAATGGAAAGCCCAGAGTATGAAGAGAAATATTTATTGGGGTACGTTTTTCCCTCCGAGTCTTCATTTACCCTCAATGGCGCCATTTCGGAATTTTTCTAATTTGTTCTTAATTTTTTTAAATTTTCAAATGTTGACAGAAGTAGAACGGAAAATTATGAACAAAAATATGCTTGGAACATCTGAAATATGAACGGATATGCTTCTCCTAATCTTTTATGATCATTTCAGCCCACTTTATAGTCAGCTCTGCAATTTTTGCGACTTAGGTAGGCCTTTGTTGCTCTGAAAAAACACTGAAGCCGACGTGGGAGAATAGGGGACTTTTTGCTACGTGTTGTCCTGGACCAAAACTACTATGCTGGAAATTTTGAGATTTACAATAATTAATTCCGGGTAAAAGCTAAAATTCCTGGGCTAAAATGTATTGATCATAATAAATCAGTGGGAGCACATGTTTTCGACATGTCACGATCTTTCGACTGTCTTGTATTCGATTTTATTGAAAAATTATATGCTATATGCTTTAGGGATAAATTCCTATCATGGATAATCTCTTATCTTAAGTACAGGAAAATATCAGTTATAATCGGAAATATTTTTTTAGATAAATATGAAACCCATCTTGGTGTTCCGTAGCGATCTTTTGCAAATATATTCAATGTACAGACACGTCAACTTTACAGATTTATTATATGTATAGATGACTTTTATTACCGAGGGCACAGTACGATGACCGTGTGTCAAACGTTTCTTTTCAGAAGTAAATTTGTCTGTGTGTAATGTTTTTCTCGTAATGGTCGCTATCCTTGTTTAATTTTACACTTTTTTTTTTTAAATATTGAGCTAGGACAAACAACTATAGGATGAAAAATTCATTTATTTGTAATCTTCTAGGGCTTGAAGTGGTTAGGACGGGTGTGTTACCAACTGCCACAAGTGACAAAAGTGTCGGCTGTAAAAATATAATCCAAATAGATAATCTTTGAAATACGACAAATTTTTTTAATAGTTGTGTAAAATGCTGTAATGGAAAAACATTTTATCAAAATGCAACAATAATAAAGGCGTTTATAATGGTAACCTTTCAGCCTTGATAAAATTCCTTTTTTATATAGAACAATTTTATATAGAACAAAGACGCGAACCCAGGAATTAATTAAACCCTGCGAGAAACTCATTCCAGAGTGACAATTTGTAGATTTTATTTATCAGTTCCGCGTAAATACATTTAAAAAGTGTCCATTATTATAACTAATAAAAGCATTTGAATATTTCTGAATGAGAATATCTATTTAATTTCGGCAAATTATATGAAAACCAGCTGAATAATCTGACGCTGCTTGAGCACGGAAATAAATATCTTTCAGCCTCTATATCTCATCCTCGGTTTAAAGAAGAATGTGGATTTTTTTCATTTGCTTCGAGGGTAAAATATATGAGTGTGGAAAATATTATTATATTATTATAGTTATATCTAGCTCATCTCGTGAACCGTTGATGATGCGACTAAAATGGTGGAGACCTTTTTTGTTTGGCATTCAATTCCCTACAAATTCCTTCACAGGTTCATTTTCATAGGTCTAATTGTTTATGAGTTACAGCGCATACATTTCTGTAAAAAGTAATTTTTGCGAATTATTTCGTAAAATGTTGATCGTACATTAAAATGTCAAATCGGCAATTTGTAGAGTACTAATATAAGTTCTCTGCAACTTCTGTCACTGACTTCTATAGTACTAATAGATTGCGAACTATGATGGTCAGTTAAAAGTTGTAAAAAATAGTTTCTTAATATACTCTATATCTTCGTATATTGTTGCGTGCTTAATTAACAACCTTGGTGATATATTGCTTTAAAATTAGAATAAAGCTTGTTTTACGTAACAGGAAAATAGCGCCAATCTATTTTTTGTACATTCAGAAAAGCCTAATAGTACGGCGGTAAACGCAATAAAAACTCTTAGAAAACGGCTATTAGTGAAACAATTTTATAATTTGGTATACTGATTTCTGTCATTAAAACGATTATTTTTTCGAGCAGCACCAAATCAAAATGGTTTCCGGTTTCAAGATGGCGGCTGTTTTAGGAAATTTAAGAGATCAACACGTTTCTAGCTAAACTTTTGATTTTATGAAAAAAAGGTACCAAGAAAAATTGTTCCGCATTAAATTTTGAATACGAAAAGTTTTTTTATAAAACAAAAAATTAAGACTCTACAGGGTAAAATATCACAAAGTCAGTTTCTTCTGATATTTTACAAAATACACAAAGTAATATTCTATACTTGTCATAATAATTATCTTTTGAGCATAAAGTAACAATAAGAGTTGAATTATAGAATAACTTAGAAGACTAGCAGGCATAATATTTAAATCTCGGTCCTGTAAAGCGAATCGCCACAAAATATACAAAATATACCATTATTGACTGAAAATATTACACTTGAAAGTAACTACGGCTGCTCAATTTAAAACGGCCCCGCTTTAGTCCATCTACTTTCGCCTAAAGGAGTTTTGAAATTGGAAGAATATTCAGAAAAAGCTTTTCAGGCACATATTAAACATAATAGTGTCAAATTAAAAGCTAAACGTATCGACATAGTATGGGACGTGTACAAAAAAGACAGTTTAAAAAGTCATACGAGAGAAATTAGAGGAATCAAAATCAGAAGCTAAGTCGTAGTAACAATATACTACCAAAGAATTGGTCAAAATTTCTGAAAAATGCTGAAAATAAAACGGAATTATTTTGTTTATTGGCAAATGACATAACAACATCTAATAATTTTAATTCTGTCGAAATTGTGTCAACTGTTGACGAAGAAATTGCGAAAAATAGTTATTGTAATACTGCTTTAAAATCCTGCAACCAAGAAGAAGCACATACAAGACTAATATTGCATATTAATGATTGTGTTCGACGGACATTTGCATTAGAACTGTCGACACAGATGTAGTATTACTGGCGGTTTCATTTTTTTGTTTGTATAAATAAGGGCTAAATAGTTTGAATATGCAGTTTGGGGCTAATAAATATTTTAGAGCATTAAAGGTGCATGAGATAGCACAAAAAATAGGAGAAAGCAAGTGTGATATATTACCAGGTTTCCACTCCCTAACGGGATGAAACACTGTTTCCTTTTCTTCTGGAAAAGGAAAAGTGCTCTAGCCAATGGGAGCCCGTTTTTTCACAACGTTGCACCAATCAAACATCATTATTAGTGGTAATCCAACCTAGATCGGCTTTTGACAGTACCAACATGCAAAATTTATCGCTCTAATTTTTTGTGTCGCTGTAGCGGCAAATATTGAGATAATTTTTTGACGTTTTGTTTCGTGAAATATTTTTGGCAAATAGAGCAACTCGAGATTTTAAATTTTATCTATAAATATCTTCTCTAGCTAATTACTAATTGTTGACGTAAATTGTAGTATTGTATTATATAAGTAGTAATATAATACAACACTAAAAACACGACATAAGTTGACAACTTCCAATTTCAAAGCCAAGACTTAACCTTCTAGGTTCGGGACATAGGTTCGGGACACAAGTTATACACAGCTATTCAATGGCTTGTAATACCTAACGTAATTACAAAACAATTTTCACAACTAAAATTAAATACAAATGCCTACGAAGCAAACGAATCAATTATTTCATGTTAAATACACAAATGTACTTACGTATGGTAATTCATCACAAAACGGGTATTCGGCAAATCAAAACTAAGTAGCACTATATGTTATAATTCGTTGTACTTCAAGTTCACTCTACTTAAACAAGCAAAACTTAACTTAATCATTAAAACTTCTTAAATTAAAAATAAGGACTAAATATATAATAGTATATTACGTAATGAGTTTTGTAAGAAGCATATTACGCACGAATGGAAGAGTTACGCACGATGCCGCGTAGCGGCGAGTGCGTATTTCCATGAGTGCGTAATTGCTTTACAATTCGAATTATGTACTATACTTTACCTACGATTATATTTATTTATTTATTTAGTAAAATCTGGACTTAGTTTACTTGTCAACAATATTATTCAACAAATATTATGTCAGTTTTGACAGCGTTTGAAAATTACGTAGGCGCATTTGTTTTTTTAAACTCCGCGTCAGCGATATAAAAGCCACCTATAATTGCGTGTCCCGTGCGTTTTGTTTACCGTGAGTTTTGTTTACAGTGCGATTTGTTTACAATATGTAAAGTTCAACTTACATAGATGACAGGTAGTGTGTTTTTTACTATTTACAGTAGTGACCGTAGGTAAATATAAATTAATAAACACTTTAATATAATAATTCTTCAAAATTTAACAATTTAGCATTACTAGATGGCGGTATCATTTCATATCCGCAACCTTAGAACGTAAAAGCGAGAGATTGGTAAAGTGCAATATTGTCTGGCTTTCTTTACTCGTAGTGTGATTGGTCGAAGCGTGCTAGAGGATTCATTATTGGGAATACCAGTCTACAAGTTACAGTATCTATGGTTTAACGTATCTCAATTGTCACTGCCATGAGACCATTTATACCTACTTTATTTTTTATTAGATGAGTGGTTTTGGAAATGCATTTTTATGTCACGTAAATGATAAAATTGAAAATAAAGGTCAGTAAACTCTAAAAAGTAACAAGAAAACGTCTGCAGGCAATTAATTACAAAACATAATATTAAAGAAATACTTAATGGATTATTTATTCGTGAAATATTCTTCTCAAATACCACTCGCGCTTTTAAATTTTATCTAAAAATTTTTTCTCAAGCTAAGTTGCCAAAAAGGTAATATAACTCGTGCAAATTGGCAGTTTATTATCAAAGATTAAATCCCTCCCACTAAAGCGGTCGGGATTTAATCAGATAATAAACTGTCAATTTGCACTCTTTTTATTACCATTTAACAACGTTTTCGATAAAATTTTAAGCACTAGTGATATTACATACGATAAAATTTTAAACTTATTCTAACAGTTTGTTGTTTTAATGTACTGCAATACTTCTGCCTGCATTGAAGTAAATTAAGCACGAAAGGCACTGTTTACTTCCAAGAACAAGACAACGTGTAACTTCCCCCCTCCAAAGGCTGCTTTGGAGCAACACATTTTACTAGCTAGCTTCCAAAGTGGGCACATTTGGGAACAGTCTATGACATCAAATTTGATTTTGCCTAATCTTGAAAAATGGGGATGGTGCTTGTCCGAAAATGTTTGGGTGCCAAAATGGTCAACATTTCCATCACGTATCTAAAGCCCTTAGACATTAGTTCAACGCAGTTGCAAAAAAGATGCATTGAAACCAAATGTGGTCGTAAAAAAGTCGGTTTGCATACTTAGACGTTACTTTACACAAATTGTAAATGAGAATGCAACTAACTAAAAAAAATCTTTACTTATTTTTATTAAATTATTTTTGGGTTGAAAAATAATATGTCTTCAGTTTCTCGTAAAGGAATACTCAACAAGAACATTATAATTATTGCTTAAGATTGTAAAATATACACAAAATCATTTTATAGTATTTCTCCGTGTAGCGGCTTTATTTTTAGTGTTAGGTTAAACACATTGTATACAGTTTTTTTATTCAAATTTTAATGTAGAATACTTTTCTTAACAATTTTTTCTGTAACAATAATTATTTAGTTGAAAAACTCGTAAACTTTTAAATTATAAATAAAAAGTAACTTTTTTATATTTTTCTATGTACCGGTTTTATTTTTAGGTAAAAAGATGTATTAAACTTTTTTATTCAAAATTTTTTCTTAACAATTTTTTTTTGTAACATTAATAGATAGAAAACTCGTTCTTTTAAATTTTGTAAATCGGCCACCATCTTGAAACCGGAATCCATTTTGATTTGGCGCTGCTCTGAAAAATAGTCGATTTAATGACAGAAATCAGTATACCAAATTATAATATTATTTCACTAATAGCCAATTTTTTCTGGGTTTCCGCTCTACTAAAAGTTTCATAATATCAAAGGTTTCTTTGGGTATCATGCCATTGTAGGTTTCCACTTTTCGGTGACATTGCGTAATGTGATTTCTCTCGACTGGTAACAGGAATTATACTGCCAACACTGATAAAGTGATCGCTATTAAAAAAAGAGTTCGATTAATGCCTCGTCAGTTATCAAGTCACCTGAGCATTTTCAGGTTTGGTTCTCTTACTGTGCCTTTTACATTCAGAAATGTTTAGTCTATTCAAAGAGCAATGTTAAAAAAAGGGCTTTTTTGGCCCATCCGTTCCTGAACTAAAGAATAATTTTTGTTTCAAGTTCTTATATCAATTTCAATGCCAGCCTCAAATAAGGGTTGTTTTTTTACTATATTCCCGATGTCTTTAGCCAATTCGGGTGACAGAGTCGTATTCAGCACCCCAAAATTAGTAAAAAAATATGGTTTCCACACTTTACCACGGACGGGCCAAAAAAGTCTTACACCCCCTCCTTAGAAGGGTAGGAAATATTCAGGAGTAATCTGAATTGGCAAAGTCATCTTGATATTGTAAAAAAACATCCAACTGTGTATTAGGATTTTTTTTGTAATTAAAACCGATCAATATCCCTGAGAAGATGAGATGAGGGTGGGTCTCATCTTGAGGTGAGGAGGCATATGAATGTGCTCAGAAGTAATCAGATTATTATATTCTGATAGCAACCACTCAATGAGGTTTTTTTAAAAATATGTATATAACTAGAAAGTAGTTATAGTAGCTCACAACCTTCATGGAGGTGGTGAAAGATTGACGAGGAGGGTTGAAGGGGTCAATTTGATTTTTTTACTTCCTTTTTTACTTAGTTATCGAAACTTAGCATTTTAAGAGAATTTCCTGCAAAATTCCAATGTCACCCCCAAATAAGTTTTTTAATGTAATCCGGAGATTTTTCGTCAAAACGGATTCGTTTTCAGCACCCCAAAATTAGTAAAAAAAGATGGCTTCCACACTTTACCACGGATAGGCGAAAAAAGCCCTTTTTTTTAACATTGCTTTATCGTATATTACATACAATATACATACGCATTTTTTAATAAAGAAAATGTCTCCTTATACGTATTAGACTTAGTTATTAGTATAATAAAGTACCTACTTTAGTAAAACTTAAAGCAGCACAACACATTTTTAAGAGGCAATAAAGTTTACTAAATAGGAAGTCATGATAAGGTACATTTAAAATTTTCATCAAAGGGCGAAACGCCCCGTGGCTATAGAATATATAATCCACCACTTCCACATTATTATTAAATTTTTCTCGTTCTTAAACAGTAGGAGGGTGAATTTTTCTCGAGTAATTTTTCATCAAGGGACATGCTGGCGTATTTTTTGCTATCCCGGCATTTGTCAGTGTCTCGCATTCTGAGGGCTAACAGTTGTTAGTCCGAAAACAATTCCCTTTAAGGCGGCTCGATAAACTTTGAAGAAATCTCTTTTAGAGCTTTCTAAAGTGACACAATATGAAGCGTTTCCGCCTCCTACGACTTGCAGCTAGATAACTATTACTTTACTTAATCTTTGCCAACCGTTTATTTTCACTAGCTTTCAAGCGAATAACGCTGTACAATGTTTAAGTATACAAGATCTTTAATTTTTATTCATCACTTTAAATTATAACTTTTTATTTATAATATTTTTGTTAGTTCCATGCATTTAATAGTTAATTAACTGAATCACTTCTTTTAATTACATGTTATTCATAACCGTAAAAAACTAGTTTATGTAAAAGTTGTTCGATATTATAATTTATAACAGTTACAGTTACATTTCAATATTAGGCATCCCGAGTTAATGTGCATTTCAAATTTAAAAAGAACAAATCGATCGAAATTTATTTTTTTGTATTTGGTCCCTAAAATAACTACGAGTCTTTTCCAGACTAAATCCCAAAAAGTTGCCGTGGCAACTTTTGAGGATCATTTAGGTAAATAATGCATAATGGTTCATACATGAATTAAACAACTTTATTTAATCTAATAGGTACAACAATATGACTTAATTATTAAATAAGTTAAATTAATAATAATAATTAAATGATTACGGCCCAAAATGAAAATTAAGTGAACAGTTTTGAGCACCTTCAAAACTATTATCCCCAAACGAAATACCCGAACCCGAGAATATCGTGTTAATTTCTTTGATGTTGTGGTAGTAGCGTCGGTAGTAACCAGAGCGTACTTTGGATGACATTGACGTAAAACGCAGAGTCGGCATGGGAGGGCAGTAAAAAATTATAAAAATTCTTATCTCTTTTTGTAGTTAACTGCGCATCCAATTGGAAACAATAAATCAAACTGTTACATTGCAGATTAATACCACGCAAATAACAATAGATAATTAATAATAATAATAATAATAATATTGATTGTACCGTTTGTATTACGGCAACGGACGCGCCATTATCATACTAAATTGCCGAACTAGTCATTCTAAAGTTTCACTTACCCATCTCTGGAATAGTATATCAGTAGGAATTGCCAACTGACTTAAGGGTTAAGGGTCTATGTAGAGTAGAGATGAGTTGCTATTTAACAACCTGTTATTTTATAACTGTTATTTGTAAATAGCATTAACAGACTGTTATTTCTGTTAAAAAATAACAGGTGAGAAAATAACAGATTAGAAACACGACGTAGTAAAAATGTTCTTGCTGACTGCTGTTAAACTGTTATTCAGAAAACAGCAGCAGCAGATAATGAAATCGCAACGGAACCGCGTAGACTTATGTGAAATAGAAGAAAATATAGTTGAGTATTATTGAAGTTGAATATTATTGTCGGTATCTTGAGTCATCGGCTTTATGTACACACTTGTTTAGTTGTTTTTTTAATCATAATATATTCAAACCTTTTCGATTTTCTTCTTCATATGTATATTTTAGATTACATCCATACCGAATTTAAAAATGAAGGACTACCAGAGTTGAATATTTTTGTAGAAATCTCGAGCCATCCGCTTTATGTACTGACTTTTAGCTGTTTTTTTATCACAATATGTTCATAGCTTTTATATTTTCTTCTCCATATGTATATTTTCGTTTACCTGCAACTCCAATATTGTCATTGCATACGCTGTGTTTAGAGTGTTTTATTGCTATTTGTGGCGGTAGGTAAACATTTTACCTGCCCGTTGGCCAGTGGGAGCAGCATGATGTAAAAATCAACGTCTCTGAAATAACATTTGCAAACTGAGCGCTGCGATATGCGAATGCCAGTACTTCTCATCGATATGTTATTTTTAAACTGTTATTTCAAAATAGCAGTAGCAATTTGACCTGTTATTAAAAAATAACTAACATCACTAATATAGAGATGAGTATACCTGAAGGGGGTTACACTTAGTGAGAATTTATTTTAATGACGGACGATATTTCACTGCTGGTGATTAAATCACCGTGATTAAGCAAGTAGCAACAGTGACGGTAAAACTAAAATCACTGCGATTAGTGATTTTAATGAAAGCAAATAGTGGCTATAACCTCGCCGTTCCTTGTCAAAGACTGTTTTCCAATGCCGGACAAGTGCTTAATGAAAGATGAAGTAAACTAAATGACGGAAAAACAAAAATGTTATAAGTTTATATTGTTTATTTATGTATATATAAGTACGTATTTATTTATTTTCTATTATGTAAAATGTATCGATATAAAACTGTTATTCACAATATCTTACTTTCAGTTTATATTTCCGCGGGGCGCAGGAGTAAGAAAGTCACGGCAAAATAACACCTGTGCAAATTCCATTCGCTTTAACCGAGACTGGAATTACTGTTTAAAATCACCGTGAATCAAAAATCGCAGTCACCGTTGACGGAGATATTGCAATATCCCTAGTTACACTGAATAATTAAGTAGAGGTTTCTTGTACTGTTAAATGGTTTACTCTGAATGAAAAATATATTTCATTTATAAATCTTTGCTTTCGTAGAGAATTCTTTCATTGTAATTAGGCTCTGTATTGACGGAGGGAATACGAGTTGAACGCGTTTGGCAGTGTGCGCTGGGTGTCGGGCGGGTGAGCCACGCAGTGTTGATAGTCCCAACATACCTTTACTGTTAGTACTTTATAACCGATGAGTTAATGTTTATGCATGTAAAATGAATTTGACAAATTTATTTTAAATACTTCCGAGTTTATTAACATAATTATTATACTTCGAGCTCCATATCACTGAACAATATTCAAGACAGCTAACTACTAATGTTTTATATACCTAATATTAAAATCCAATTCATATCTTTAAAATTTACATACTGTCTAAGTCGAAGATACCAAAAAATAGTATTTAGAACTTGCAATATTTAATAACTTACTTTACTGTGTAATGACACCATAATATAATAATATGACTAATAATTTTTTACCTGTTTGGAGGGTCAGGGACTTTTTTTTATCTGTTGAGAAACGTAACATCTCAATAAACGTTAGCCTGGACTTTCACTAAGATTTATAAAATAAAAATTTTGTATTTAAAGATTTTTTAGCTTGTGTGACAATAATACTTATTGTTAGCGACCGATATTTCTGATTGTAACTTTACAAAAGTATTAGATAGTATCGTGTAATTCAGAGTCCGTCTCTGGAATGTCATCCGAAATACGGGCTCTGATAGTAACCGATATTATGTTACTCGATGGTTCGATTCTCTTCTCCCCCATTAACATTCTGCACACTTTTTTCTTCTTCTCAACTGATTCTTCTATGTTTAACTCTGCCACTGAAGATGACCTGGAATTAGTTATTATTTGGAATAAAAAGACAATAATATTATGAAAAACTTGGTTCCATCGTCCTAGCCCTTTCAACGAAATTAAATCGACGTCAGCATCTGATGCTAGAGACGCAGAACTTTCGCCGGAAGCAATACCCCGTATACTCTGTTAGGTTCGGTAGTTTAAGAAATTCAGCAACGATAGAGGGCAATTTCCCAAAAGAATGGATAGGAAGTAAAAAAATAATCGTGTTTAACATTCGCTGGTCGTAGTCAAAAATATTTCTGGTACACTTCCATGGGATTAACAGCTTCACCTTCAGCTACCAAGGGAAACGCTCTGAATTTGTTTATTTCTATATTTTCTTTGACAGACAAAACAGCTTTTATCATCGAATATTTTTACCAGAGATTAGATGGTTTTACTTCTTGCGACTGTAATAGGAAAGTATGAAAATAGTCAAAATAATTTTCATATGTATATGGCACTTACCTTTTAATGTAAATAGTTCAACATTGCATATTCGTCTACAATTACAGTGTTGTTTATTTATTTCCATCGAATGAATGCTTCATATTCCTTTTCATAAATTTGACGAGATTTCACTGGAAGTAAATCTAACACAATTTCCTTCGCTTTTTCAGATATAATTTGTGGATTATGCATTTTATACCGTATAAAAAGAATGCGCCAAAATTTTTTTGTTTACATTAAACAGTCTGGTTACTATGGTCGCATGATAAATGAAATTCGAAGCTCACTATTTTCGAGAAACCTTTGCTCTGATCAAAAATTTAAATATGTTTTAGGGACCTTCAAGAAAAAAATGTTGTTTGTAACACGTACCTGAAATCAGTTTTTTGGGACTCATCGGATATACCGAAACAGCTACGATTCGTCCCAAAAAACATGATTTCAGGTACTTGTTACAAAGATAACTACGACCGAAGCAGACAAATACGCAGAAATTACTTAAAGTCAACACTTTCTTAATGATTGCTATTTATCTGAACTGAATTAAAGAAAAGCAATAATGATTCTCATATAGTCCAATAAGAAACAAAGGTGCAGCTACGGACACATGTTTCGAAATTATTGGTCCCCATAAACTTCGTATAACTTTGAGAATGTTGTTATAGATTAAGAACATAAATAATAAAGGTTGTAAAGTACAGCACACAGTATTTTATTTTGCACCTTTGTACCTCATGTCCTGGAAAATATCAGCATCTTATTTCCAACCTTTTTCTTTTTTGTGAGAGGAGAAAGTCTTCATGAACATGCGGTGCTTTTCGCCTAGCACAACCGGGTAGTACCGGACTCATGCCATGCCGGATAAAACACCTCTCATTTTATCTGCACACCGCACCTTGGAGATGTCGTTAAACACGCAACATAGTACAGTGTCCTTCCGTTTTCTCTTTGATACTTTCAAAACTCTCTCTCTCTCTTCTATATTTTATACTCTATGCGCCAGTTATTGTTCCTTCCTATTCCTTCCTCATCATAATCTCTATCATGTTTTTGTATGGGTACAATTTTCTCAACTTTTTATCATCAATGGGATTATATCTGCAACGGTATATCTGATCATGCATGCATGCTCCATTCTTTCCACCTTTGGCAGTCCAGAATCGTGTATTCCGCTGTGTGGCACGCGCCATGCATACATCGTCAGATGACTTTCCGATTCTTTTGGTGTAAGTTCTAAAAGATCCATGGCATGTTAAGAACTGGGCTACGAAATTGTCCACCTCGCAGAATACGCACTCTATCCATGGCCCAAGTTAGGGTATATGTCTTTTTGTCTATTGCACCGTTGGGCCACGCTCTTGTTTTCGACGGGCTAGTGTTTGTCCAGTGTTCATTCCCCACGCCGCGCCGTGGATATTTTTAAAAATAATAATAATAATAATAATGCAGAATGCAGAAGGCCGTCATCCTCGGTTCATTACGTCTGCTCAGGGCACACGATTCCCGGACCCAGTAGTCACTTACCCCACGGGTGTGGGGAGTGGCTGCCGCTACTACCAGCTCCCCTCTGTGAGGGTCGGAGCCACAGAGAAGGGTGACTGGTTTTTAACAAAAAAAAAAAAAAAAAATAATAATAATAATAATAATAATAATAATAATAATAATAAATCGGGATGAAGCCTTCGCTGCTCTCAGAATTGAAGATCATACCGGCCTGTCAGAATTCGGCAGAATGGTTGGCAGGCCAGATGCAGAAGGCGGTTATCTTGGGGTCCCTTCGTCTACTTAGGGCACACGATTTAGGTATTTGCAGTCACTAACTCCACAGGTCGTGGAGAGTGGCTGCAAGGAATTCGCCGGCGCGGCTACCGTGAGGTGTCGGAGGCCACGGAAGTCCTGTCCGGCAGCGGGCAAACCGGAAAAAAAAAAAAAGAAAAAAAAAAAAATAATAATAATAATAATAATAATAATAATTTGCCTTTATTGAGTATTATAAATATTACAATACAATAATTTCAACAGGGCGAAGTCTAGCAGAGCTACTCCACTTAACCCTACAGTATGAAAATAAATAAAACAGAGTGAACGATTATAAACGTAAAAACGTTATGTAGCAAATTAAGTAAAGATAATACAAGTGACGTAAATATGTGTGAAAAAAATGTATATAATTTTCCAAATTAGATTAAAAAGGACCTATCTGACTACAGTGTAATAAAAAGGAAAGAAAAGAGACTTGAAAGAAAAGTTAAATAATTAAAAAATTACAGTTAAGTTATATTGCTTAAAATAATAAATACATATATAATAAAACAAAGAGAGAGACCATACAAACCTAACAAAATACATACATACATACAAAAGAGACTTGAAAGAAAAGTTAAATAACTAAAAAATTACAGTTAAGTTATATTGCTTAAAATAATAATACATATATAATAAAACAAAGAGAGAGACCATACAAACCTAACAATACATACATACATACATACATACATACATACATACATACATACATACATACATACATACATACATACATACATACATACATACATAGATACATACATACACACGGTTAAAATAATTTTAAAAAGTTTATTGATTTAATAAGTAAAATGATTTAACTTTTTTACGAAAACTGTTTAGAGACAAATTTTTCAAATCATCACTAAGGTTGTTATATAGCGTAGTGGCATTATAAGTAAACGATCTTGTAAACATAGTTGAATGAAAATGTGGTAACGATAATTTATTTCTATATCTAGTATCTAATTGGTGGACATTATGTCTAAAGGAAAGTTTATCCCGTAGGTAACGAGGTGAGGAGGTGTAGAGAAGACGATGAACGAAAACGGACAGATGATATTTAAAAATATTATCAACATTAAGCCAACCAAGCTCTTTTATTTTTGCCGATACTCTGTCATATTTTTTCAGGCCAAAAACAAATCTACAACAAGAGTTTTGGATTTTTTTCAACCTATATTGTGTCACTTTATCAAGACAAGGTAAATACATTATAATACAGTAGCTAAGTATCGGCAGAACAATTGATTCGGCAAGTGTTTTTCTTAAACTGAAATTTATAATTTTTTTGTTAGTATATAAAAGTTTTAATGCTAAGAAAGATTTCCTTATTAAGAGAGAAACATGTTCTTGGAATCTTAATTTGCAATCATATATAACCCCAAGGTTTCTAGCAACATTTGTGATATGTATTGGCTCGTCATTTATTTGAATATTAATATGCGATTTTATTAGCTGTTCTGATCGTTTTGGACAAAAGAGAAGAATGGTATACTTGTTAAAATTAAGTTTCAAATTATGTGCCTTAGAATAGTCAGTATTGACAAAAGATCAAGGTTAATATTAGCACAGGCCCGTTTAGTATCTTTGGGAGCAAACGAATAAGAAATTTGAGTATCGTCCGCAAATGCGTGCATGTTAGAATATTCGACTTTATTAAAAATGTCTGACGTGTATATTAAAAACAACAAAGGACCCAATACGGATCCCTGTGGCACACCTGACGTTACATAACCAGTTCTAGAAAATGATTCTTCCAGCACAGTTTTTTGCTGTCGACCCGTGAGATACGATGTGAAAAAATTTATCGAAATAGGATCAAATCCATAAAAATTAAGTTTGGCACAAAGCAGAGAGTGATCTAAAGTGTCAAAGGCTTTAGAGAGGTCTAATAACACAAGTGCTGTGGCTAAGCCATTATCAAGGGATGTTATTATATTGTCTGATACATTCATTAGTAGGGACGTAGTACTATACCCCTTCCTAAAACCTGACTGAAAATTTGATATTATCTTCGAGTTAATTACATAATCGTACATCTGACGTTGAATGACTTTCTCTAGAATTTTTGACATTACGGGTAATATACTGATTGGATGAAGATCACTATATGATTTGGGAATATTTGTTTTGGGAAGAGGTTTTATTATCGACAATTTCCACGATTCAGGGAAATAACCACATTCTAGGCAACAGTTGACTATATGTGTTATATAAGGGCAAACCGTAGGAGAACAAAGTTGCAACATTTTGGCACTTATGTTGTCACATCCATATGCATTTGATTTCAAGTCTAACAATATATTTTGTACATTGTCAACCGTTGCCATCTGAAATGAAAATGATAAGTCATCTTTATATTTGTTAGATCTATAATAATCAGTTGATTCTAAACAATTATTAGGTGAACTAAATACTGATAAAAAGTAATCATTTATTTCATCAACATTTCGTAAATCAGTGGGAATATCATTAACCGAGTTTTGCTTTATGTTTAAATATTTTAAGGCCTTCCACATTTCTTTTTTATCTGGATTGTTCTGTTGGTAACTTAAATATGCTGATTTTTCGTTTCGAATAGCCTCACTCACTAGATTACGCAATTCTCTATAAGAATTTGAATCATTTTCCTATTTAGTACGCTTATATTTACTATGTGCTATCTTGCGTTGTTTCATTAATTGCTTTATATTGTTGGTTATCCAAGGGGCATAAGGTTTGGTTATACGAGAAGTGATATATGGCGTATGCTTATCGAATAGCTCGATAATATAACTATTAAATAATTGTATTTTATCATCAATATTATTCATATAAAGGATATTATCCTAATTTACCTTATTTAAATCACTTTGGAAATCATTTACAGAAAAATGTTTAAAATTTCGATAAGTTGCTAACTTGGGCGACGACGGTCGAGTTATTGACGACGCTCTCTTATAGTAAGTCAATGTGAGGGATTACTCATATAACCTGCAGGACCCTTGTAGAGACTGTTTTGTAGGCTCTTCGTATAAGTATTCTCTTCTGGACTCTTTCCCTGTTCTTTTTGTCACCTTTTTGTTTTTTCTAAATCCCCTCTAGGCCGAAAATATCTGATAAATCCTAATTTTTTAAACCACAGCTTTTAACCAATCTACCTTCCCTGTCGGCGATCAGACCGCAAGGTCGCCATTGATTAGAACGGGTTTCTCGTTTAATTCTGCTTTCCCTTATCAACAATTATAAATTTTATGAGTGTAGTGCCAGTGCTAGTTTTAATTTTAATCAAATAGTTTTAGGCTCATGTGAGCACATTTTTATTTAACAACATAGTTTTAAGTCTGTCGCGGCGGACAGGTGCCCTTAGCTATTAAAACATTGTCGTCAAGCCGAACCGGATCCGTCCCACTCAACTACATATTCACCGCGGTGATGTGCGCCGTGGTTCTCTGGTTGACACCGGGTCGGGCTCCGGCTAGGTGCATATTAGTATCCTAAATAGAAATAAATACTTTTTGAATTGAATTGGTCCCAATATTTGGCAGCAGTCTAGCCATCGCCCCAACTCTGTTCTCGGAAATGTTCTCCAAATATTTCCTGGATGTCAAAAGTTACTTCGAGATACTTTAGAGATCTCCGTGGATGGAACGTCGTATCCTGAATTACAGACACGATATTATGTTTGTTTTAGTGTCCCTTAACCAAGATGGCTTCTGTTTTCTCCAGGGCTAATATCAAGATTTAGTCAATTAGCCATTCATTGATTCATCTCATGGATTCATTCATTCTAGAGACCAAGGTCCCCACGTCGTCGGTCTTGTCTAATACCGCTAAGTCAACGGCGAAACCGATCAATGACATTCTAACGTCAATGTTTAGCTTCAGGACTGGATCGTATATAAAGTTCCAGAGGTTCGGACCCAGGACCTAACCTTGTGGCATCTCCGTCATCATATTAATTATATTTCGTCCCACTGGGATCTTATTTCCAACCTAACCTAACCTAAATTAGTCTGACCCAACTTTTCGATATAAACAAGTTAAGCTACGCTGTGCTATCTGACAGTTATGTACTACATTAAACCATATAAATTATTTTGTATAATCTAATCTTAAACATTGCATTTGCTTTATAAAATGGGGATGTTTTTGATTGAAAATAAATTAATAAATTTAACAGACATTCTATTTATAAATACCAGACAGTACCAGTTTAATTTTTTATGTTATGCAAGAGCTTATGTCGATCTAAGGAAATTTATAAGAATAATTCGTGTATGAAAAAAAATCACACAGATTCATAGTTTTTAAACAACAATACGCATTCCCTGGGTTCTTACTATTTTTGTTATTTACACAGTTACAATATCATATTTACAAAGTTTCGAAATTAAAAAATAAAACGAAATTTATTTTTCAGCCCCATCAAAAATCACTCCTTGGTAGGTGGTACAATGTTTTCTAACATTTTTGTTTTCGTTTTCACAGGTGCAATGTTTTCGTATTTGCAGTTTCATAATTTTAAGACTGAGTGGATTTTTCTACCCCCTCAAAAGCCATCTCCTTAGTTCTTAGAAGTTTTCATAATTTTTCTGGATTTCTGATAACTATTTTGAGCTCATCTAGAAATTTGTACAATTTTGTCCACTTAAAGGATACAAATTACCCATTGTGCAACAGTTTGAGTCTCTAAGAAATCTAATCTCTAATCTGGTATAATTAACAGACACCTGCAACAGATATATGATGCTGCCAGACTAAAATAATGCATGAGCCTCAAAATGTTCCTGAGGAAGATGTGAATTAGAAAAATATTCTGTACTGTTTAGGAAAAGTAAGATGTGCAGTCTAAAGAAAAAAGAACAAGCTTTTTTTATGGGAATTTTTTTTAGCACATTAATTAATATTATCGGGAATGTTCCCCATGTGAGCATGATGTACATAGAAATGTTCAAAGAAACTATATCTCCGACTTACTTTCTAACTAGTTTAGAAACATTATGCAAAATTGTTTCTTCTTCAGATATCAAAAGGATATTCATGAAATACAAAGAAATATCTTGGAGCCTTTACATAGTTTTCTTGTGTGATAGTATGTGAAAGTTTTAGACTATATGAAATTATCTACCTACCTGGACAAATACCTAGACAAAATAAAGAATGGACACGCTGGTAGATGAACTGACAGATGAAAGAATAGACCTGCTGCACATAAGGACAGACTGGCATTATTGAAGAAATCTTCACAATATTTTAACATGTTTATTAAAATGGTCCACTAAAAATAAATGGGTTATTATTATTTTAATTTATCATCTCAGTTTCCATCTGCAACCTCTAGGAGATAAAAGGGGGTTGTTGAGGGAAACTGACACGATAGGAATAATTTTTTTTTGTTGAAAATAATTCCGAAATGTTAGATCAGAACGTTAGAACAAGTAACGAAGGCCTTTGTTGCCTTTTTTAGGAGACAAAAACTGATGCAGTAGATCATTTTTTAAATATCAAAATCGGTTTCAGCATATCAAAAAACCTGGGATAAGATTGTGCTGATCAAGAGAACAGCCCTCCTTTTTTTGTCGATCTGTGTAATTATTACCAAACGTCAGCCAATGAAAAATTAGCATAGCAGATTTCCTGCAAAGTGGCTGACACATAGACATGTTTAAAACAAGTGGCTGACAATAAAATTATATGGGAGCGTTTTTTTTAATGAATTTTTAATTAATTGTTAATTAAAAATCCACAACGCCATAATAACCGAAATGGTTTTTCCGTCTTTTTAACTTCAGTCACACAATAAAATTACATAAAAATTTCTGCCACCAGCTCCCTAGCTATAAGTATCTGTAGATACTTTGCTATGGTACCACGACTTTCTGATGACAGTTGTATTTACAAATGGCCATTAACTAGAGACTTGTAATATAATATTCCAACATAGTACAACATTAACAATATGGAGTGTCCACTAGTCGTCTCATGTTTCTCTTCAATCCAGATTAACGATATCAAATGGTTTCAAATGGCCTGATTAAGGATATAATCCGGGACTTGAATTTTGTTGTAAGAGGATATTGACGTAAAATGAAATCACTAATGCTATCATGCTCTGTGACAAAATAATCCTACTACAGCAAAATTGTAAAAAGGAAACCTGGTATAGGTAACTTCAATATATTTTCCAACAGCATTTGAAATAAAAGTATAATTCGAAAGTAAGCATTAGAGAAAAGTAATATCGTTAATTCACTCTGCTACTTTATATTTGAATCATATTATGCGTATTATTGACCAAATGACGAAAATCATAAACTTTGGAAATCTCCTTATTTTATCTAATAGTAGAAGAGCTGGTAGACAAAATGGTGACCGATAATGAACAAGATTTTCACTGATGGGAATCAATTGAGGAGCCTAGAAGACAAGGGGTATAAGTGACAAATTTAAATAAAATGGGTTATGTTCACTAAAGGTTAACAAAACATGCATTCTGTTTGGTGGCTTAAGGATACAAATGATTTCAAACCCAGTGACATTTGTTGACAAATTACTTAGACACTTTACCATATCTGACTTTTGATTTGACCACAAGGAATACAAGCTCACTTATACCCCTTGCCTACTAAATGATCGGTGGTTTTGCTTTGACAGCCAATTAGTTGTGTGTTTACATTGTGGTTTTCAATATTTTTCATTTATATAATTAAGAGCTACTTTTAGCCAGTTGATGTTTTATGTTTGCGCCTTTATAGTGAATATACTTTTGACAAAATAAACTCAAGTTTTCTACCATTATGAATGATGAAAACAATATTAACCTCAATAATTACGGTAAGTTAATTTTTTCTATACAAGATAAATATAAAATGAATCCTTAAAAATTAATTTATCTCTTGTTAATGGTGTAATAAGGCTGTTGCCAATTTTGATTTAGATATTTTCTATTTTGCAACAGCCTATAGTCCTTGTTCACTCTTTTAAATTTAATTTAGAGTAAATCAGCGCAAAGGAATATTTGAGGAAATAATAGGACAATAAAATACAGATTGTGCAATATAATTTCATTTTCAGATGATGATACCTTATTCAGCGACGGAGACTATTCGGATCAAGACTACAACCCAGACGACGATGTTATACATATTCAGAAATATTACATGAAATGGAAAATGAAGACGATCCAATAGAGAATGCTGTTCCACCTACTCGTCAGACTGGGAAAAAAAATGCGACGACCACAAACTTGGAAACGACAGAGGGCAAAGAAATTAAGGAATGAAGGGAAAATGTATTTGGACCGGAAACATAAAATTCGTGAAGGTAGAGAATTACGAGAATACAATCATCAATGCAGGTATAATTGTAATATTAATGTAAGTGAAGACAGCCGACGGGTCATGTTCAATGATTTTTGGAAACTGGGAACTCCAAACATCTTTTTTAAATGGTGCAATTAACTTAAAACTGTGAAACGAAAGAAGGAAGTGGCAATTTTTAATAAAGGCATATCATGTATTTACAAGCTGGGTGACTTTGTAAAGAGTTTAGCAAAAGAGCTCTTGATGTTTCAAATAAGCGATTGCAAAATATAGCCAACAAAAGAAAAACTGCAACATCTGGCATTGCTGCACGTGACCAAAGAGGGAAAAAAGAACCAACTAACAAAATTCCCCAGACTCGTATTGATATTATCAAAAGCACACAAATAGTTTTCCTCGCTATGTTAGTCACTATTCAAGAGAAAAGAATCCAAATCGCAAATGCTTAGATTCTAGACTTGATTTGAAACAGATCTATAAGCTTTATATCACCTTCTGTGAAAAAAAAAAGAACATGCAGAGCCAGTTAAGGAAAGTTTCTATAGGCATATCTTTCAGACTCAGTTCAACCTCAGTTTTCACCGCCCAGGTACTGATACATGTGATACCTGCGATAAACATCAAATAAAAATAGACCATGGTGATGATGATACTAAGCAGTAGGCAAAAAGTCAAAAAGAATTAGATCTACGTAAAGCAGAAGCTGCACGAGAAGCCAAGGATGAATGCCATGATATTAGTGACAACACTCGTCGCAATATGTTTTGACTTACAAAAAATGATCCAACACACCTCATATAACCAATACTAAAGCCTATTACTACAGACAGCTATGGACCTATAATTTAAATATACATAATCTTGTCACTGGAAATGGATACATGTACACCTGGCATGAGGGACAAGCTTCTCGAGGATGTCAGGAAATTGCATCTTGTCTCTTAAAATTTATCAAGACTCTTCCCAGACATGTTACGCATATAACAGCTTTCAGCAACAATTGTGGAGGCCAGAATAAGAGTCAAATTATTCTGAAATTTTGGTTGTATGTTGTAAAGAATACGCATATCAAAAGTGTGGACCATCGGTTTTTAATATCTGGGCATTCCTACAATGAATGTGATCAAGATTTTGGTCTAATAGAGATCAAAAAGAAGCAATGCGAAAGAGATCTTTATGTTCCCGAACACTGGTCACAACTTATTGCATCCTCCTGCCGAAAGTTTATGGTGGTGCAAATGCAAGATGAAAAATTTATTAACCTGGACTGTCTTATAACTTACTTTAGAAAATCTGTGCCAGGAATTCGAGAAATGCAGTGGTTTAATTTTAAAAAAGAGAATTCCTACACTTTGTTCTACATACTAAGTTCTGCCAATGCTTTGGACTCATTTTACACTCTTCAGATGAAATCCAATAGGGCTGGCAGGAATGTAACTGTTTTACCTGAGCTGCCTATTGAGACTGAGAAACCCAAATTGAAGTATCTTAAGTTTGCAAACCTCATGGATCTTTTGCAGTTTGTACCCCCAATATATCACGAGTTCTTTAAAAGTCTTCCTCATCATGATAAACCGGAATCAAAGAGGAATGATGGTACTGTTCAACCAAGCACCTCAAATGAAGAAAGTCAGGAAGCCGACGAACCAGATAACATCTACTATACGGATGAGGATTAATAACTTATCTTTAGTTTTATAATTTTATATGCGCTATTTATTGAATAGTTCAAACTGATTTAGAAAATAAATAAAATGATTTGTAGTTATTCCTTTTCCTCTAACTTTCCATTATGTTTGGCAGCCAAACGGTACAAGTGTAACATGTCACAAAAAAAGTCCCATATAATTTAGATGCCTGGTTATTTTACAAAAATATTCATTTAGAAAATGACATTTGACTGTATGAATCAATTGTTACGTGTTCAAATGAAATTAAGCCTTCAAAAAAACTAAAAGTACTAAAATGCTCATTTAACTCAAGGTTAGCTAGCTCCAGCAAGAGACTTCAGTGGTGAGATTCGTTTATTTTTAACGATTTTATATTTTGCCAAAAAAGTTTGAGCGCCAGGTAATTTCCAATAAAATTTCACCAACCTTAAGCACCTGTTCGACACACCGATTTAAAACTACCAAACTCCGTGTTTATTCTAATACTTGAAGTCTCCTTTGACAACATAATCAATAAACAGTAGAGTCAATTTTAAGATAAAATTTTATTACAGAAAATAGGACAAGTATATCCAAATAGAAAAAAACTTATTACAAAATGGTGAAAGGTTCAGTCATGAGGTGACTATCTCTGATTTACTCTAAAAAATTCGTACAAAAAATTCTTACCTGATGTTAAATCGCTTCTAATTTAAATAAATTCAGTATACTGTACGGACGTTACTATCATCCAACATCTTTCTAGTATCCTAAGATATGTGCATGTACATGTACAAGACAATTCAATATACGTATATAACTGCGCAGTTACTCACATTAATTGTAAAAAAACAATAAGTATACTACATGAGTAACATATCTAATATTTAGGCACTCAAACTGGCAATCGGTATAAAAAAATTACATGAACAAAAAATTACATGAACAAAAAAATTGAAACGTAACAGGGGGTCCTTTATTCTGGACATCACTGTAATGCAAATTAAAAATAAGTCACCGACCTCAAAAGTCCTTAAAGGTGATGAATAATGATACCAGAAACTCCAGGCTCTCCAGGTGAATTCTCATCATGTAACTGTAACCTGATGCGTGACTGCAGTCTATGTACTTAAAGTCTGTCCTAGTAGCGTCCTCACAACCACAAACTCGTAAATTCGTAACCATAACAGCAAATTCAAATCCAAAATTCGGCACGTGGCCTCCAACAAAACTTCCATAACAAGAAAAATCTATCTCCCAAACTTGAAAGTAAAGACTTAACTCTCCAATAGATTAATTAACCATATACAATGTCTTGCCTATTTAAAAGGATAAAATGTTTAGAATTTGATATTCTAAGAAAATCGCAAAAATGCTCTTACCCAACAAAACCGGAATGGGCTCACACAAAAAAACAAGGATCCATTAGCTTCGTTTCCTACCTATTTAGAAGTTCCACAATAACCATAATCGGCTTCAAACAGCTTAACAAACAATCAGGCCCTTCTAAACTTTAAGAATTTCCAGCATGATCCCCAAAAGTGAATATCGGGATGTTTTTTTTTAAAAAAAAACAAGTCAGGCGGAACGACGCGCTAACCAGTGAACAGAAACCCACGTTTTTTTTCCGGTCAACCACATGTTCTCGAGCACCAATCACAGCTTGCCATTTCATTAGGAACCTACCCATAATTCCTTTTCGCGTATTAATTTATAAATACACAGAAAATAGTCCTAACCATAGAATGATTAAAGCAATTCTTAAAATAGAGACTAATAAGCATAAAACCCATGATCGAACCATATTTACAATAAAAATAAATAAAACTAGGATTAATAATTTAAATGCCATAATTTTTCCTCCATAACCAATGTTGGTAACACTTTTCCTCAAATATGACAGCTGACAAAAAGGAATAATAAAAAGGTCTACCAGGCTTATTCTTTTAAATAAATAAATAAGAACTTGTTAACTACAGGTAAGAGAGTGTGGTTTTGTTGTAACTAATAGAAGTGTAACTAAATCCTTTTTCCAGACTATACGCCCTGAAATGTGTATATTTGCCTACACTTACAGACATTCCCAAAGATGTTTACACACTTTGTTGGAACCGAATTCCTGAGAAAATAGCAAGGAAAAATAATAGGATTAGCTCAATTCAACAGTAAGTCATACAATATAAACTCTCCCTGGTAGCTATTACTAACTTGTGTTTTGTTTATCGTTTTAGGCTAGGCAGCCAAAATACCTCCTGCCAGCAACCAAAGGAAAAATACATAAAATAAAAACTATTATAACCCTCCAGACATGATAAATCCATGAACCTAAATTATAATGATTCTATGAAATAAAACCCATAGGTAACAAGAAGGTTTCCAGAGTATTTTTATTTAACCAACGATACACAAACAAGTTACCTTCTCTATCCACTTTGCTATCAACAAAAGAAAAGAAGCAAATATAAATACCCTTTTCTTCAGGTATCAACTAAAACATTTAAAAAAACAAACGTAGCCTCACTCATTTTTAAATTTACAACCGCATATACAACTATAAGATCGGAACCCAATTTAACGTTACACAATGTTTAACCGTGGAAAATGTAATACTCGTTTCCTTTCGATTACTGTTAATCTTCAAGATTCAACTGTATTATCTCCAATGTAAAGTTCTGATACTTACCTTGTCTTCTAGGCTCCTCAATTGATGTTCGGGTATATAATAACCGATCATCGCGGTAGCATTAACTTATAGTACACTTTAATTATTATGAAAAAAAATGCACTTTGAAATTTGGCAGAACTGTTCATTAGTCATCAAGGAACATGTACAAAAAATTACCAGCAACTACATGGAATAGAGTTTTTATGTTGGTGAGGAGGTAGGAGAGCGAAACGGTCTTTGTAAACAATTAAGAATTATGACAAAATGTAAAATGAATAGTATGCAAACATCTATTTATTTTTAAACTTTTTTTGTATCATTAAACTTGTAAAACATATAGTGCAGTTGAATTTTTTTTCGGTGAGGACATTCCAACCTGAAATTTTATTGTTGATTCTTATGTATTATGACCTCCTCATTATGAAAAAAATATTTGTTCCCAATAATTCCTTGTGCGTCAAAATTTATATGCACTTTTTGATGCACGCATTTTCAACTTATCTGCTTAATATATCTGGTACTAGTAATCAGATGGGAATTTTAAAAGTACTGACTTATTTGGAATAAAATTCTTCAAAAATATAGGTCTGCCCGATATGTATTTGTCAATCCGCCATCTTGGAAAGAAATAGACAACACCAAAAATGGCCGAAAGTATCAAAATTGAATATCGTTTCTACAAGAAGGAGTAATTTCACCAAAGTTGGTAAAAATAAAACTCATTTATTGTCAAATATAATGCACCACTCCCGGACACCATATGTCAAATGAAACGAACAAAGATGGCGAACGAAATAAAATTTTTAATTCTTCGTCAATTATCAAGGAGGCATTGTACATCAATTTATTTTCTTTTCGATTTATGTCATTTTATGTACCTTTAAGGTACAGAGTTCATTTTTTTCTAATTTTCAAAAAAGTGCATTGTAAAAATTTTCAAAAATGTATTTTCTTTGACCTTAATTTCTTCACCCAATTTTCATCGAAATAAAATGAAATATATTATAGTCTCGTATAACTTCAAAAGTTTGATACAAAACGAAACTTCATTAATTTGAAAAGGAAATTTATTAGGCATACGCATGGTAATTATAATAATATATGAATATATGATCAATAATCAGAACCAAGCAGTCAAGACTAGAGTAGTATTATTTTTGATGGGTATGTCGATGAACAGAATAGCGCTAAGAATAACGTGCGCATTTGTCGTTTAGAAAAAAATGTTTGCGTAGATATTTCAATCACAATATGAAATCCTCGGTTAGTCAAAAAAAATCTAGCTAATAGTAAAAATAAGGATAGCTTTATAAAATTATTGCGCAAAGAGTTAGTAGATAATGACTTTAACGTTAAAATATGCAGAGAAGATGCCGATACTACAGTCATCGTTAAAACTGCTATTCATTTGAAAACCAAAGACAATCAAGTTCTAATAGATGGTGAAAACGTTGAATTTTTTGTTATAATGACTCAATTAGCATGGAATCATCATAAAAGAATATATTTTTCCACACCTAAGATTAATAAAATAAATGGCAAACATTATGATGAAAATAAAATTGTCTGCAATTCCACCTACGAAGAGGTAACAGAAAAACATTGTTTAAGAGTATATTTCCAGGTCCAAAAATGATTAGGTTCTCCGATCCGTTACAAGTCGGGTGGCTTAAAACTGAGAATGGCTTAATGCGTGATGTTGAGTGAAAGTAATACTTTTCCTAAAAATTTACCAAGCCATATTTTTTGTAAATGTAAGAAAGGCTGTAAAAATAACCAGTGTAGCTGTAGAAAACTGAATATATAATGTTCTATTATATGTGTCCATTGTAAAGGAAATAATTTTGCCAATGCCTCTTCTACTTTTGATGAATCGGCTATCGATGAGGAATGCGGTGAAATTATGGCATATGACGGTAATGAAACTAATATAGTACATTTCATTTTGTTTCGATTAAAATTGGGTGAAAAAAAGGAGGGTCAAAGAAAATACATTTTTGAAAATTGTAAAAATGCACTTTTTCTGAAAATAGAAAAAACGCACTTTTTTGAAAATAAAAAAAAATTAACTCTATCCCCTAAAATTACACAAAATAACGTACAATCGAACAGAAAAAAAAGTGACGTAGAATGCCTCCTTGATAATTGAAGAAGAATTAACAATTTGATTTCGTCCGCCATCTTTGACCGTTCTATTTGACATACGGTGTCCGGTATTGATGTATTATATTTGACCATAAATGAGTCTTGTTTTTGCTCACTTTGGTGAAATCACTCCTTCTTATAGAAAAGATATTCAATTTTGATTCTTTCGGCCATTTTTGGTGTTTTCTATTTTTTTCCAAGATGGCTGATTGATAAATACATATCGGACAGATCTCTATTTTTTAAGAATTTTATTCCAAATAAGCCAGTATTTTTAAAATTCCCATCCGATTACTTGTACAAGATATATTAAGCAGATAAGTTGAAAATGCGTGAAAGCGCGTCAAAAAGTGCATATATCTTTTGACGCACAAGGAATTTTTGGGCATTAATATTTTTTTCGTAAACAGGAGATCATAATACTTAAGAATCAACAATAAAATTTCAGGTGGAATGTTGTCGCCGAAAAAAATTAAATTAAATCCATTCGACTGTACTAGTAATATATGTACAACTCATCTTCGAAACCACCCGAAGATATTTATCGTCGAAAGGTGAATTGAAAACCAAAATCCGCGCAATTTCCGTAGATGCAACTTTTATTCGAAACTGCTAAAGATTATAGGTATTTATTTAAAACCATTTGCTCCTACTGTCTCACTCCCAAAAAACTCCATTGCATGGGGTGGATGGAAATGTATTTTATGTTCTTTGCTAATAAACAGTTCTGACAAATTTTAAACTGGGACACTTTCATATCATTCATATCATCTGTCGGTTAGTTCGTTCGTCTGACTCTATCCATCCATCCACTCATCCACCACATATCTTGTAAGAATGAGAAACCCCATTGTATTGAAATTTGAACAGAAATCAATTTAAAAAAATCGATCAGAAATATGAATATGATAAAACATTTTGTTTAAAAAAATGCACATGTAGAGATAATAGAAAATATTTTAAAAATTCAAAGATATTGCATAGTATATCGATGAGCGTTTCGTCAATCAAACTGGTATCATCGGGCGACGATTAAAATATATATGATAATTACACCTAAGAAATCATCTTATTTTCAAAAAACTACGAGGAGTAAACTAAAGAATGTCCAACAACTATATAGAAAATAATACAACAATCTTTCTGAACAATTTAGTAAACATTTGCATCCGTTCAAGTACGTTTCCTAATATGCTTAACGTTATACCTTTGTACAAAAAGAACTGCATAAATGATGTGAGCCTATTATACCATTATTATAAAAAATATTTTGGTTTCGCTTAAGATTTCGGTTTTCAAAATGGACATAAAGAAACTTTGGTAACTTATATTTCTAAAAAATCTGCTCTTTGCGGATGTTAACAAGAAAGTTTCAAGTCAAGATATTTGTTTAAACGGCCAAAAACCATGAAGAGTGACGGAACATTAGACAAGTTGCTGTGCATGTTTGAACCATTCTTGAAGAGACAAGAGGGAGAGCTTATCAGTAAATCAAAGATTAGCAATAACCCTAAAGGTACTTGGCTGCAGGAAGAAACTTTAAAGATCTCAAGTTTTCTGCTGTCATGCTATCACCTACATGACTAAGTAATACCGTTGTTGATACAAAGGATTTTATGGCATCGTACTTTTACTGCTTAAGTTCACCAAAACCCCACACAGTAATCAAAAACAAAAGATAATTTTGCCTACATATTTGTCACGGGTGGGGCATTTGCTTTAGATGAGAAAATAACCTGTTCTATGACATTAAATCAAATGAGGATTGAAGGATTAATGACAAAGCGCATACTACACAGTCAATACTAATGTCGTATCCCTATCACACATAATAGTCGGGGAGCCCTCCCTAGCTGTACGTGCACCCCAAAAAAAACTGTTGCCATTTAACCTTCATAGGACTGACCGGGGTCCGTTTATACCTCAAGACATATTTTTTTAATATATCTCGAAAAATTCAAAATTTTTAGCGTTGTCCTTCCCTTTAGCTGTAGTTTATACTTTTTATTGACAGAATATGGTGTTTGCCTTAATATTTAGAGGTTACGTTAGTTTTAAATTTCAGTTTTTGATCCCGGGGTCTCTTCGGACCCTTGTCCGTCGTTTACGTCCCTATAAATCCAACGAAATTCCGAGGAATATATATATAATATATGTTACATACTAATATATGGGTTGAAAGAAAATAATTATTAGTCCTTCTCCAATGCAAAACTAACTTTTTTGCCGGGAAAAAGCAGGAATTTTCAAATTTTCTCTGCGGGAAATTTCAATGATCGAAATTGGTAGCCAGGCACCCAGGTCTGCTTGTTACCATTAGTTATAAATATGTAATTTTTTACTAACAAAGGTATTTTAGTTAAACAGTAATAAAAACGACTTTTTATTAAATGAGTGAAAAAACATAGTTTACTCGATGTTAAGTGTGGGGTCCATTCAGACCCCGGTCCGTCTTTTCTGTAAGTTTTGATAGCCGGCCTATGAAGGTTAACACAGAAACTAATAAAGATGGACAAAAACTTTTTTTCACAAAAAACAACGTGCATAAAATTTCCTACAAGTTTGTCCCTATACAATATTTTGAAAGGAGTTACCATTTTCCAGATAAATGAGTCCAAACTTAAGAAAACATGGAAATTCATATAAACAATTATTGTAAGGCCTATAATATAACTTTACATTATTAACATACCGAAAAATAAAATGAACTGAAAAAAATTAACACATTAGCTGCGATACATATCCTCCACGATATGTATTGAATTATTTTGATATGCGCGCCACAAATCTGATATAACCTTCCAGCATGCGAAACCAGATTTAACTCCTTATACTTAGAATTTTACCACTTCAAATATAGTTTTATAATCGTCAGAAATTACTGAATTCGTATCAGAAACAATACAATACATATCGCGAGGGTTATGTAATGCATATGAATAGAAAAACATAGTTCACTTGCGGTACATATCCTTGCGGATATGTACAGGTTTTAGCACCGAATGAACAGACATCAGTATTGTTCTGTTATAGAAAGCCGTCGGTATGTCTAATCATACGTGGAAAATTTTAGAACTCGCTGTTGAACGGCTAAGTGATGAGAATATTATTTTTACCACCCTTAACTTGAAATCAGCAAATTTTTAGGAGTTACACTGGCAATGGGCTTGACAACATATTTCCTACCATAAATCTTTATTGGTCGGAAGAGCCGCCATATATCTTCTATCAGATATCATTATCTGGTATCTGATAGAATGGAATGGAATGGAATAGAATAGAAAGATACAAAATTAAGTATAACTGAATTTCGGAAGCAATTATCAAATGATTTGGTGCAACTTATTGAGAATTTATAAAATATTCCACCTAATCCACGAAAAAGAACACATACTTTTATCAAACCAGAGGGATCTGGTAAAAAGAAATGAAAACCCTGTAGAGGGTGCTATAATAAGCTGAGGGTAACGTTATCAAGTCGAGAAGTGGACCAGAAAGTTCGACGTGCAATCAGCTTTTGTGACGATTGTCCGAAGAAACCGGGCTATTGCCCTCCTTGCTCTAACACAGATCATATTTGAAATATATTATAATATATGTCACACATTTGTTGAAAATATTTGTTTTTTTACGAGTTTTTCCTCATAAATAAACCTTAAAACTGTGGTTGTTCATTTCCTCATTCATATGCGGTTCTAGTCCTCAGAGATATGTACGACCGCAGTACCATATTAATTGACTATCGAACTAACAGATTTCAGCATTAAAAGTTTTTATAATTCAACCTACTCTACTCTAGAGGGCAGTAATCTCGAAATAGTTTACATATCCTCGGAGATATGTATCGCATATTAGTACAGTTTTCTTACATATCCTTGAGAACATGTACATGTACAGACATGTACAGACATTTATCTCGAAAACGGCAACAATGGGTTATGAACAGATTAGGATTGAAAGTGTTGATAGTGACATCTTTTGAATTCTGCTGGCTCATTCCAATAAAATTAAATGTAAATTACTCTTTGTTGCCGGATTTAGCAATAAAAGAAGGCTTATTATCATATCCGCATTAGCAGAAGAGTATGGGCCTCAAAAATGTTCGGCATTACTGGGCCTTCATCCATTTACTAATTGCCATTAGACAGAAATGTGGTGGCAAAGATTTGTCTTTATCAATTGACACTAAAGCTGATTTTTCTTCGATTCCACCATCAAGAGCTTGCTTTATCGAGCATATTACAAGGAGTGTTTACCAAACGTATTTGGCGATTATCCGACGAAGTTATTCACAATATTCCAAAGCCTTGGAATGATTATGGATGGCAAGAAAATGGAGAACCTCTTTGGTGTTCAGCAGATAAAATACTGCCTCAATTGCTTTTAGTGTTGCCGTCTAGAGTTAGAATTTCTAACACTTGTCTTGATTAGAGCTAAAAATTCAAGACAAGACCCCCACAAACTCTTGTCTTGAAATTTCAAGACAAGACAAGAGTGAGTCCCTCAAAGATCAAGAGTCTTGATTAGACTATATGTATACAGGGTGTTCCTAAAGTACGCGGAAGTACTCCGGGCGCGTATAGTTTGGATGAAAATAACACTAAAAGTAAGATTAAGTTTTTTCCTAGGGCGCCCCACTTCGTAGCTGTTCGTCCTTAAAAGGTTCATCGTGAAGAAGGTTTTTTGCAGATAACTCCCAACTTCCTGTATCGATTTTTATAAAATTTGGACAGTATGCACAGTTAGTGGGTATCTATAATTGAGAAATATGGCGCCTTTCGTATCTTTTTTAAGAAGACAGGGGCGAACTACCCCTAAACTTTGGGCATTTGACACATTTTTGGAATTTTTGCTAACTTTTTAAGTCTCCTAAACAATTTCCTAAAAAAAAAGGTACTCTTGTTTGATTCCGATAAAGCGACCCTTTTTCGGGAAAAAAATTCTCACAAGTTTCTTCTTCGTTTTTTAAAGTATTAATTATTTGCTATCGTAGTTTCATAAAGAAAATTATTATTAGGAATTAAGCAAATATTTCGTGTTCATTCATTTCTAGGATTTATTGTATTTATTATTAAAAATATTTTATTTATGTAGGTTTTCAATATTTGCTGATTTGACCCACTGAATTAAATTAATTAAAATTTTTTTGGGCAAAAAAATTGAATTTTATCCTGGACACCTTATCAAAAAAATATTTTTTTCTCGAAGAGGGATCGTTTTCGGTATCAAACAAGAGAACTTTTTTAGGAAATTGTTTAAGGAAGTTAAACAGACACCAAAAATACCAAAAATGTGTCACGTCAAAGTTTAGGGGTAGTCAGCCTCTGTCTTCCTAGAAAAGATACGAAAGGCGCCATATTTCTCAATCATAGATACCCACTTACTGTGTATACTGTTCAAATTTTATAACAATCCATAAAGGCAGTTGAGTGTTATCTTCAAAAAAATTCATTCAAGATTGAACCTTTAAGGGCGAATAGCTCCGAAAGGAGCGCCCTAGGAAAGCAAAATTACTCTTACTTTTAGTGTTATTTTGAGCAAAACTATACACATCCGAAGTACTTCCACGTACTTTAGGGACACTCAGTATACAACATTTAGTAAATGTTAAGAATCATAAAGGACTTTTATCAGGTCGCCTGGATTTTGACAGAAATATATAATGGAACACTAATAGGAGATACAGCCCACTGTAGAATAAGTTCTTTGTGATCACTCTGTATATCCTATTAGGGAAATGAATTATGACAAAAATTAGAAAAAATCATTCATCCAATTTAATTTTTTATTTAGGATAAACGAAAATACATAATAGAATTGATAAAATAACAATATCAAAATGATTATTTGGGCACCCTTGCCTGTTCCTATGTTTTCGGATGGTAAGAGATGCTTTTGAAAATAGACGTTCTGCTGGTACAGAGTCTCCGTAATGCTTAGCAGATCACGAGCCACGAGGGCCAAGGTAGGAAAAGTGTGCTGGTATTTATGCCACCACGATAGAATGTCGTCCTCCTTGGGAGCACGTTTACCCTGCAAATATTCATCCACTTCCTTTCTCCATTTTTCGGATTTGTTGTAGGTACTACCACTTCCATCAGTGCTGTTGGATTCAAAAAGGGATTTAAAGTCGATTACATCCTCATCTTCTTCATCCTCTGAAAGTTCCTGCACTTGAGAAGTATCTTTTTTCTTCTTTAGCTGTCAAATTAACATTAGGTTCGTAGTACGATTTTCATATAATTTTTCAAATTTTTCCACAGAATCTTCAAGCATGTCTTTTCCCCAGTTTGTTAAATTAAACGTTTGAATTTTGAAGGGCTAACAGAATATTTTCGTCTATGGGGAATCAATCTGGTTTATTGTCTAATTTTATGATGTGCGCTTCTGGTTTATCCACTAACATGTTAAATCCTACGACCACTAGTGGCAGTGTTACATAATCTTCACCACCTAAAGTGGTAGAAAGGGCCTTAAAATTTTGCAGATACCCGGAGATTTGTTTCAAAAGAACCTATTCTTGATTAATTACTCGTAAATGCTTTAATTCTTCATTATTATCGCAAAGAGCGTTAAGGGCAGACTGCATTTTTAATGCGAGTCTCAACATCTCGTAGGTCGAGTTCCATCTTATTGGAACATCAATAATGGGTGAAAACATCTTTACATTAGTCAGATCGCAAGAATTTCTTAGTTTGTTTTGTAGTTTCTCCGACCTTTTGATCGTTTTGCATAGAGATCGCATTTTGGATACTGCAGGACTGTCACTATTTATTGGTTCATCGACATCATCGCAGTCTGGTCTCAAATCTTCATCCTCTTCATGGGTTGCGCCAGTATAAC
Source organism: Rutpela maculata (assembly GCA_936432065.2). Lineage (NCBI taxonomy): Eukaryota > Metazoa > Arthropoda > Insecta > Coleoptera > Cerambycidae > Rutpela > Rutpela maculata. The sequence goes on along the minus strand of OW386291.2, from coordinate 48,966,538 downwards.
TATCAACTGACTCATGTGTTGAAACTTTCAATATTTTCAATAAATCCTGGACAGCTAAATTTATAATGTGGGCAAAACATCGAAAATGTTGGTCGTCTTCACTGAAAATTTTGCCATGTTCTTTATTTACCATTTTTGAAAGCTCAAGCAAAAAAGTTGTATTCGCAGAAACATATACCGTGAGACCCTACACTTTATCGCTCAGTTTATATGTTTTAAGTACATTATAAAAGATTTCAGCAATTTTCCTCCCTGTGTGTTCGCCGCGCGATGGAACGAAATCTATTACCAATGATTGTAGGTTCCAGTTGTCGTCAATAAAATGGCAAATTATACCATAATAAGATTGGTTAGATACGGATGTCCAACCATCGATGGTAAAAGAAAACTTTGACTTGTTGTCTTTTAAGATCTTCATCACTGCATCTTGCATTTCGACAAACTTGGCCTGCACTTTTGATTTTAATGAGCTCCTTTTTGGCATTTTTATCTTTTGATTTAAAAAATTTAAAAAATCTTGAGTCCTCTGGTCGTCAAAGAAACTAAAAGGCAAATATTTTGCCGCCACCCATTCAATCAACATTTCATCAGCTGTTTCTTGGTTCACTTGTTCCTGAAAATAAAAAATCTTTATGAAATAAAACTGATAAAAATGACCGCACAAATATAAAAAGCCTGCATAGATAACGCCGCATCAAAAATAAAAAATCTGGAGGTCGTTGGAATGGCAATTTTACGCTGAATTAAAAAATGTAAAAATGTATGGGGTGTTCCATTTAAAATAACAAAGTTGGCCGCTACTTCCGGTGTAGCCGAAAGTAACTGGAAGTTAGCAATATTTGCATTGAATAGATCATTACGACAAACCCCTGTACACATATTTTCAGACTTCAATTCGGATTACTTTTCCATATACGGCTAAAGGCCTATCGTCGTAACACACCCTGTATACGTAGGTACTTTATAATATAATAGTTATAAATTAAGTACTTACCTTAGTTCCTGTTGAAAACATGTCTTTTAAGCTTCTCTGATTATTTTCATTTGGCTCGTTAGAAATATTTTTGGGAAACAATTCAACATATTGCTTCGGAAGATAGGTGCCTCTTAGGTCCAGTGTTGTTAGCGTTTTTCATTTGGATTTCTTTCTCGCAAATTTTACAGGTGCAAATTTTGTCGTTATTTCGTATTTTCTTCATTTCGAAAAACTTAAGTTTTCCAGAATGATCCAATGTCCCGGTCTTTTTTATTCGCTTCCAATTCCGTTGTCGTCTCAGAGGGTCCTGGTTTATTAGTTGCGGTGGTTGATAACAGGTCATCCGACGTGTCACTGTTTCTGTCTTCATCAGCCGACAAACTATGATCGCTCCTACCAGTAATAATATCGTAGGGGTGTTTGAGATTTGGGTCGGTCTCCAATTTATTAACTGATGGCACTATCATCACTGTGTATAGCTATAGATATTTGTTCTTTATGCAAAACCTTTTTTTTGCTGCAGAGACTTACAACAATTCACAGCACGCTTCATTTTTTCATTCTGAGAACTAGATCATTTCATGGGTTGATATACATTATACAATGCAAATTCCATACAATGGCGCGTTTATGTCGCTTGACTAGCAGCGGGCATCGGTAATATAGTCCGATTAAAAAAATGTATAAACAAATTTTTGCAGTGAAAGAAACAATTATTATATGTGCGCCACAGCAATATCAATTTTCAGTTCCATTAAGATTAGGTATTTAATGTCAATTAAGGCGCCGACCGCTGCCCACCGACAACGATGTTTGGGTTTTATACTTAAATTATGATCATGGAACGTTGAGAGAAATAAATGCTCTCCTAATCAGTATATCATTATGTTTAGGTATGTACTTTGTTTCTAGACTCTAATCTAGACTCTTGTATAAAGTTTGTCAAGAGTTAGACTTAGGCAAGTCTTGTCTTGAAATTTCAAGACAGGACAAGAGTAGGGCAACTCTTGTCTTGTCTTCTCTAGACGGCAACACTAATCGCTTTTTTAGTTTTTGTGTTAAATGACAAAAAAAATATTTGCATTTTTTATAACGGACGCCATTTTGAAAGTACAGCAAGTTTTTTTTTAGGACATGTCTTAAATTGTTCTTTAGGCTTTAATGTCTATGAAAAACATTGTACCCAAGGATCGGGGAAGTGCACGGATAGTTAGGGTGGGTTCTCGTAGTATTACGTTTTATATTGAATTTTATATTTTATTTTAAGAGCTGAATCATTTATCTGGAAAATGGTAACTCCTATCCAAATATTATTTTTAGTTTTTGTGTTAAATGATAAAAACCATATTTGCAATTTTTTTTAAACGGACGCCATTTTGAAAGTACAGCCATTTTTTTTTAATTGTTCCTTAGGCTTGAATCTTTATGAAAAACATTGTCCCCAAGGATCGGGGGGGGGTCCCTTAGTATAAGTAATGATGTGTCAAAATAAAAAAATCCGAATTTCAATTCATTAATAATAGATATTATTAATTTTTGTTTGCCTTACACGATCATTATTACTGACATTGTTATACTAGTAATGAGAGTGCAGGGTCTGCTATTGTTCAGAAACCAGTTTCTTACATTATTAGCAGTATGGACAGGACAATTGTTTTGTTGGAAAATAAAATTGTTATTTGGATATAATTTTTCCACCGATGGCATCATTATATTTTCCAGTATTCGTATATAATTTCGGTGTCCTCAGTTTTATTTAACAGAAGTGTACAAATTTAATAAAGGTCTTATATATCTAGATCTGTCCGAATTTATATTGCGGACAATGTAATACCGTCAACTTGACCGGAGATATTTGCAAAACACCGAGAAAAGACGAAGTTTTGCAGTTCCAATTGTTTAAATGGATATGTCCCCGACATCGCCCAGAGTACAAAACTTGCAGGCATCCTTCTTCATATGTGTAATTCAGATTCCAGTAAGAGAAAGCCCCTCCCTAGAAACCCCATTTATTTAAGCTTTGTTTTTACTCCACTACAATCTTAATAAGTCATGAGTGAAAAGCGGCTGAAGTAATAATTCATCATAAAGATATTTATTTACTCGGGTAATCTTAGATAAATAAATATACCGGGTGGCTCAGCCGAAAGGAACACTCTTGTAACTTTTGAATGGGCAAATAGATTTTTTTCAAATTTGGTGCAATGATATGGGATGAAATTTCCAATTACATGATGTAAAGAACCAAAATGGCCGACTTCCGGTTTCGATGAATTTACATGAAATTCAATTTTTTAAGTAGAACAACCTGTATATTTTTACATATTTGGATCCTGCTAGTCAAAATACATACGATCTAACCATCAAATATTATTTTGAATTTCAAAAAATATAAAAAAAAATATCAAAATATTTTTTTCTTTTAAATACAAATTTAGTACAAAGAGAAGGTAGGCGTTATATGCGTATCATTTTCTTCGTAATTTAAAGATTTAATTAAATAACAGGTTGTCCCATAGAAATTCCATTTTTTAAAAAAATATTTTCGTTGAAAAACCAATATCGTTGAACTTAATGAAGAATAAAACGGGTTTAATGTTAGTATCTGAGGAGATAATATTTTAAAGGCGCTTGCAGATGGATTTTTAACAATTTTGGTAAAATGGCGGCCTTCTATAATTAAAACTAAAAATTATAAAATATATTTGTTGAAAGTCAAAATAACATTTGATGGTCAGATCATATGTATTTAGGCCATCAGGATCCAAATATGCAAAAATATACAGGTTGTCCCATTTAAAAATTTGATTTTCATGTCAATTACATCGAAACCGGAAGTCGACCATTTTGGTTCTTTACATCATATGATTGATAATTTCTTGCCATATCACTACACCAAAGGACCCCGCACGTTTTATATGGAAATCGGTCTTCCGGTGAAATTGACTGAAAATTTGGGAAATGGTACATTCTGTATCCCTGATCAAAAGTCTTAATGGGGTCAAAGCTTGAAATGCCCATCTTTAGGCAGTACGGCCGTTTTTAAGGGGCAAAAACGGCAAAAATTCAATTTTTTTATGTACTGTGTTTAATTCTTGAATAGTCTCATGAGTGGCAATATTATTGAGATACTTTGCATGTGTATGCGTTTTTTTGAGTCTATGTGTGAGTTTGTATTTTTGTATGTGTACGTGTGCGTGGGAATACATGTATGCACGAATGAATGTTTGTTGGATTTATTAACTACAATATACATAGATACGATAGTTGCGATTCATGCATTGCTCATGTGTGAATCACAAATACAACCTGGGACTAACCTAAACTAAAAAGTGTGACATTTCAACCCCCCCCCCCCCCCCCCCTTAAATGTGCCATTAATACATGTATTAAAAAAAGTAAAGCTATATTAACATAAACCAGTAGATCATGGTTTTTTGATCAAACGATAGAATCAGCTCATGTTATTCATCTTCAAGATTTTTACAAAATAGCAGCAGCCTTAATTAATAGATATCATCCCCCCATACAAATGGCTAATGCTAATGTTAAAATGGCAAGGATAATGTTGGAGCGATTTCGAGAGCCCAACTTACTTCAACAGAGAGTTGAAAATGAAGGTCTTTTGAGGAGATGCATCGCAGGATGGCAACCCTTAAGAGGTAATCAAGTTCGATTTCCACATCTATCAATCGACTATCTAAGAGACTATACATTTGGGACTTATCAAATTAGCTTAGCCCCATCGTATGTTCAAGATAAACTTCAGCATGAGGAGGAAGAAGAATATCAAATTGATGAACTTATGGATGATCCAACATTATTGCGTATTCGATTATACTCTCGATTTAGAAATAACACAAGACACCAAATCTTCATTCAGTTTAATGATGCCGCTGTAGAAAATCAGGAACTAAATCAAGAGATTGTTTCAATTTTAGGGCACTACTGCACCTGTAAATCAGGGGCAAAAACTCTTGGTTGTTGTGCCCATATTGCCAGTGTTCTCTGGTATTTAGGTTATGCTAGACATGAAGCTCGCATTAAATATCCTTCAACAGATTTATTAAACAATGTTATAGATGCAGGACATCGACCTCCACAGTTAAACCTTAACGCTCCTCGAATAATTGAAGGCTAAAAAAAATCTACAGTTTTTTTTCTAAAAGAATATTGAATATAATACAAACGTTGGGTTTGGAGTCATTAAATACCGCGAAGCTGACGACTCGTGGGGTCCTTATCTGTGTCAAACATTATACACGAACACACAAATAATAAACACAATAAAATCGTGCCCACAAACATTTCTAAACAACAAAAATAATAATGCTTTGATTACTAAAAAGACGCAAATCTATATTTATATATGACTACACTTTGACAAAAATCAGAACATAAAAACACTTATATTACATTTTACAAAAAAAACTTAAACATTTTTAATTACAATGAACAATCGGCCCTTTCAGGGCCAAATAATGTGCAAAATCCGACTTGACAATCTCCTCGTGGTGCACATTGGGTGACTCTAATGTCAGCGGTAATACCATGATCTACTGGTTTATGTTAATATAGCTTTACTTTTTTTAATACATGTATTAATGGCGTATGGGGGTTGAAATGTCACACTTTTTAGGTTAGGTTAGTCCCAGGTTGTATTTGTGATTCACACATGAGCAATGCATAAATCGCAACTGTCATATCTATGTATATTGTAGTTAATAAATGCAACAAACATTCATTCGTGCACGCATGTATTCCCACGCACACGCACACATACAAAAATGCAAACTCACACATAGACTCAAAAAAACACATACACATGCAAAGTATCTCAATAATATAGCAACTCAGGAGACTATTCAAGAATTAAACACAGTGCATACAAAAATTGAATTTTTGCAGTTTTTTTCCCTTAAAAACGGCCGTACTGCCTAAAGATGGGCATTTCAAGCTTTGATCCCATTGAGACTTTTGATCAGGGATACAAAATGAACCATTTCCCAAATTTTCAGTCAATTTCACCGGAAGACCGATTTCCATATAAAACGTGCGGCGTCCTTTGAAAAAAAAATTATTAGTTACAAGACTGTTCCTATCGGCTGAGTCACCCAGAATGTCTCTTGGTGCTGTAATAAAATAAAATGGCAATTTTTGTACGTGTAGAGGACCGGATACCGGATGACCACTGAATTGAAAAAAACAAATTAATTTACCCAACCAACAATACGTTGAAGTATACTTCAACGAGTTATTTTTTAGTTTAATTTCTATTTAGATTTCGGTTTCGGTTATCTCATGATTTTAATTTTGGTTTAGATTTACTAAGAACTTTAATTTTGGTTTTAGGTTGTGGTTTCGGTTTAACAGAAATTCTCAGTCCAGTTTTCGGTTTCTGTTCGGTTACGGTCCCTGATTTCAACATATTATATAAAGTTTCAACTATATGTAATAATACAAGAGTTTTTGGAAAAGAAAAGTCATACGTCTTATAACTAAAGATACAATATACAGTTTTGTAATTAGTCCGGTCCAATTTTCACGAATAGTATTAAAATGTAGGGAAAATACATAACCACGATTTTATTATTTTAAGTTGATGGATTGGACATCCAAAACAAGCCCTTATAATTTGCCAACTGATGTCATACCGGATAAAGGGGGTGGGGGGTCGTAAAGTTGAAAAGTCGTTTTTTCGCGTTTAAATAGAAGGCTAATAATCTGAGGGTTCAAATGGGAAAGTTATAGGTATTAAAAAAACCTATATAATGAATCTTCGAACATTAACATTAACATCTGTTAAAAATTTCAGATCGATATCTGCATTATTTTTTGATATTTTCAATTTCTTTTTGAAAAAATAAGGGTCTTCGAAAAATGGCTATTTCATTTTGTCAGATTTTGCTATGAGAAGAAAAATTTATTCTTCGAGAGTTGTTCAATATTTACAATTTTTTTATATATGGCCATTATTCAGAAAAAAGAAGAAGAAAAAAAAGAAAATTTAATTTGAAAAAATAGAAAATTTTTTTGCATAAAAAAATCTAATTAAAGTTAAATAAATATCTTTTGAATGGAATGCAGTGTCGAAAAATCATGTCTACCATTTTGAAGAGCTGTTTTTTTGGTTCACCTCAGAAAAACCACTGCATTCCATTCAAAAGATATTTAACTTTAATTGGATTTTTTTATGCAGAAACGTTTTCTATTTTTTCAAATAAAATTTTCACCACTTTTTTCTGAATAATGACCATATAGAAAAAAATTGTAAATATTGAACAACTCTCGAAGAATAGAATTTTTCTCCTCATAGCAAAATTTAACAGAAAATGAAGTACTTATATCCATTTTTCGAAGACTTTTTTTTTTCAAAAAAATTTAATATATCAAAGAATAATGCAGATATCGATCTGAAATTTTTATCAGATGTTCCCTCCTATGTAGCACATACTTTAGTAAAATTTCAAAAATTTTTCTAAAATATTGCTGAAATTAAAATTTTTTTCAAAATTTCGGTTTTTTTTAATTTACTCATGACCTAATAAAGCTATCTTAATGTTCGGGTCTTATTTTATAGGTTTTTTTAATACCTATAACTTTCCCATTTGAACTGTCCTCTCAGATTATTAGTCTTCTATTTAAACGCGAAAAATCGACTTTTCAACTTTACGACCCCCCACCCCCTTATCCGGTATGACATCAGTTGGCAAACTATAAGGGCTTGTTTTGGAGGTCCAATCCATCAACTTAAAACAATAAAATCGTGGTTATGTATTTTCGCCGTGTCAAATTACAATTCGACTGAACTAAATGATATGTTACATTTTTTACAAAAAAATGAGAGATTATGGAAAAAATCAGAAAATACAGATTTTATACCCTGTTTCAGGACTTTATATTGTAGAAGAACCTACCACACAGCATCTGAGTGATGCGACACCAATTCATTTATTAAAGGCGCCAGTCGCGTTCTCCCTTATTCATGTGTGGTCTTCCACTCCCAGGCGGATTCAATAAGATTTATGAGATATTTGATAGCTAAGAAATAGGCCAAGGCTGTACTTACCGTAGATTACTAACGACGCTCTCTTAAAAAAATTGGTTTTCTTCTCGATGCACTTTTTCTTATTTACCTAACGTTTCAACGGATTTTGTGCTTAGAGATCTCTGAATTGTCTTCATAAAAAAATTCCTCTCGAGCTTTCGTAATGTGACCGGGGTATTGAGAGGCAAACTTGTGGGGTCTGATACACTCAATTTACTTAATTCCTGCCTATTAAACGAAAGCTCTCGAGGGATAAGACTTACAACAATCAATCAATCAATAAAATGCAATTGTTCAAATAATACCATATATTGATTAGGTTTAAAATAAGAACAATTAAAATTATGCAACATCTTATCTAATAAATTATATAATTTGAATAGAATCGCCTTCTCCAAGAGTAGGACAAGGTCGACCACCTCTTCTAGAGAGCGTTTGATGCTATCATACAATGGAGAGCGCGCGATAGTAATCGATTTGGTAGAAAAGATTAACAAAACGTCCCTAGCAATTGATGAAAGCTATTTTGGGGTTTGGGTCTGACTTGAAATAATATTAAAATATTTTATTTAGAATTTTTGGGACACTTGTGATAAGTTTCAAAGTTCTTTATCGTGATTATATCATTCACAAGAACGGAGTTCCATTTGAGTTCAACTATATATGAGTTATTACAACTTTCTATCAGTCTCACGACGTACCGGTTTTTCCCCTATAAATTCAATATAGTGACACGACTTCGCCTTCGAGTGACTTTCTGGTAAAATGGCTTTTTGTCATACTTATGCCCAAGGCGGTTTTTTCTATAACTTTGTAATTTGGAAGGATCTGCATTTGGTTTTCCTTACTATCGCTTTCTACCGATTATCCAACTCACTCGTCCAGTTGACGAGCCGCTGGATGAATCCGAATTTGTTTTATTCGAGAAACCGGCCTCTTGTCCATTTTTACTAATTTTTGCCAAATAATTGTCTATAGACGCTACGTGCCTTTCCCACATTTTTCGGTTTCACCCTTTCAGTACGTCGCATCGTTAAAATTTTATATTCATTCTTTTGAATGACATCCACAATGATTGTATCTTCTCTTTCATTGTGTTCATCATCGTGAAGTGATTAAGAAGTTCATATATTCACAAATAATTTCAAAGTACATTTTTAGCATACTTCTTAAAAAGTATATTGTTTCCGTTTCCTTGTCCATGAAAATATTTTCAAACTCCAACTTTGGCGCACTCTTAACGTATTTTTGTCTTTGACCAAAATTATACATTTATTTTCAGTATACTTTCCCATGGCCATAATATACTTTCACTCTCATGGCCTGAACATAACATATTTTTTTAGGTGAAAAATGTTTTGCCCCTCCCCCAGTTACTTTTTCTTCTCCAATTTGCTAGCATATAATGTTTAGACCTAGCACACCCTAGCACAACTATTTTTAAAGCTATCTCACCCCCGCACAAATAATAAATAGGGGGGAGCAAGTTGACGCTGGCCCCCTCCCAGTTATTCTTTTTTCTTCAATTTGCTCTAGCACACAATGTTTAGACCTAGCACACCCTAGCACAACCATTTTCAAAGTTAGCACACCTACAGGGACGGTAATATACAGGGCGTAAATTTTTTCCTCAGCCCCCCCCCCAATTATTTGTTTGTCTTGAATTTGCTAACACGCAATGCTTATACCTAGCACACCTTAACACAACCACTTTCCAAGCTAGAGCTCCTACAGGGTCGATAATATACAGGGTAGAAATTTTGACCCGCCCACAGATATATACATATTACATTTTCTATTATCACTCAGATTACTTTCACATAATAGAGAGTTGAAATAGAGAGGTTAATATAGAGGGTTGAAATTTATCTGTTAGCCCTATGTACTTTTTTTTCTCAAATTTGACAGCGCACAATGTTTGCACATAGCACAACAACTAAATAATTAAATAAATAAATAAATTAAACTTTATTTCATGAATAACTTTTATAATCATTTTAGTAAATATAATAGCACACCACAAAAATAACAATGACATACTATAATATACAGTGTTTTTCAAAAAGCTCTCATCATGGTGGGAACATTTTTATTATTGTTTCCATGGAATATTAAATTTACAGTCAATACCTCCTCAACTGTTTGAAATTAGAAAAAATGTCCAATACAAAAATTGTACGAGATCTAGAGTGATATACATTAAAATTATTCTAACATCTAGAGGATGTTTGACATAGTGGTGGCAAGCATACTTGGATTTTTCAATGGAACACGCGGTAGTAATTTATATATTTATATTTGACTCCTAGTTCTCTATAATGGCATATACCATTCTTGAATTTTCACTGCAGGGTTGTCACGTTATTCCATTTTTTTTTTTCGATAAAAAAGTGCACTAACAACAGTCAAGAATAAAATCTCCAAAAAAAATGCATTTTCATAAAGGACCCCGCACCTTTTAAATGCAATTTGCACAGAGGTGGTTTATAACATGCTGATTAAAAGTCTCCATGGTCACAAAAAATTTTAATCACAGGATTTAGAGATATTGGTCAAAGAAAGTCGTAACTTCGTCGATAATAAGACCTTCTTCGGCCAATATCTCGAAATCCTATAATTAAAATTTTGGAGACTTTTGATCAGCTTGTCATGAATTACCTATGTGCAAGGTTTCAGCTCCCGGGAATGAAACCAACATTGCACTTAAAAAGTGCGGGGTCCGTGGGCTTCACACTTTTCTTTGACAATGCATTTTTCAATCATTGGGAGACATTGCTGAAATGTTTAAAAAAAGAATTCCGGATTTCTTGTAAGTCCAAAAATGATATATCATTGGATAGAGAACTAAGACTCAAATATAAAGGACCCCGGAACAAAACCCATGAAAATGTTGATTCAGTGGAATCGGCTGAAATTTTGGTATTTTGTAGTTCAAGTCATGCTGATCAAAAGTTCTTATTACATCAAGTCAATCCTATGGACAGTTTTTGAGATACAGCTTGTCAAAGTTAGGTAATTTGAGTCATTTTAGACATTCAAGAACTTTTTACTCCTAAACTATTAACTTTAGCAAAAAATTGCAAGAGTCGAAATATTTTTGTTCTAGTCCAATAAAGCTCAAGAATTTTTTTCAGAATTTTTTTATCAATTTTTAGGTTAGGTGAAATATATATATGACATATTTCGGCATGCTTCGGTGGGATTGACTGAAATGTTCCTATTTTGTAGTTAAAGTCATGCTGAGCAAAAATTCCTATTGCACTGAATCTATCCTATGAGTGGTTTTCGCTCCAGGAGTACCTGAAAGTCTAACAACGAGGTAACGGGTAATCTATATGTACGTGTTTATGAATGGCTTCCAGCGTGTTTGTGTACGTGCGTGCATGTGTGTGTGTGATTATTTTTATCAAAAAACCTGCTCTTACCGGCACTATGTTTCTTATGAGAGCGTTCTCATTGCCAACCAGGGTGATTTTTACTTTTTGTTGTTTTAAAATATTTTCTTTTTAGTTTTTAAATATTGAGAACATCCATAGGATTTTCAGGAACAAGTGCTCCGTTTCCAGCATCATGTATCGCTCGAAGAAGAATCATTGATGAATATTTTATGTGATTTTCATGCCGTGCGTACTCCAAAAACCATAATACGCTTGTGTTTTCAGCGGTTCCGCATCAAACTCATTAGAACGATTTTTATCACACTAGTCCTACGACTGAAATGAAAGAGGACATTTTTTGTGTATTTCATTAGTAAATGAAATTTTTGTACCAAAGTGAAAAAAAAAATAAAAGACAAGAAATTAATGTAAAATATCGACAGCCCCCTCAATATCACCCACTTACGGTAAAAAATATTTTTAAAAAATAATACAAAAATAAGCTAGTATTATTGTTCAATATGCGTATAAAGTCGCGTCCCTGTAAATCAAAAGGTTTCTGAAATATAATAATAATAATAAATATAATAATCAATTTTTGGGTGCCATTTTCAAAGGGCCGTAGCTCAAGGTATTTACGAATATATTTTTGCATGTAGAATCTGCACCAGAAGTTTGTCATCGATATTTCCGGAGAACTCTGTATACACTGGCACATACATACACACAAACGCATACGCACAGTACGCAAACACGCTGGAAGCCATTCATAAACACGTACATATAGATTACCCGTTACCTCGTTGTTAAGACCTGCAGGTACTCCTGGAGCGAAAACCACTCATAGGATAGACTCAGTGCAATGGGAATTTTTGATCAGAATGACTTTAACTACAAAATAGCAAAGCTTCAGCCAATCCCTCTGAAGCATGCCGGAATATGACATATATATTGTCGCTAACCTAAAAATTGATTAAAAACTTCTGAAAAAAATTCTTGAGCTCTATTGGAGTTGAACAAAAATATTTCGACCCTTGCAACTTTTTGCTAAAGTTAATAGTTTAAGAGTAATAAGCTCTTGAATGTATAAAATGACGCAAATTACCTAACTTTGACAAACTGTATCTCAAGAACTGTCCATAGGATTGGCTTGTTGTGATAAGAACTTTTGATCAGCATGACTTGAACTACAAAATATCAGAATTTCAGCCGATTCCACCGAATCAACCTTTTCATGGGTTTTGTTCCGGGGTCCAATTTATAAAAAAATTTTGGGTATTCGATTTAAGAAATCCTTGCCACCACTGTGTGAAACACTCTGTAGATTTAAAAATAATTTTAAAATTTGTTACTTTTGAGCCCCTACAATTGTTATATGAGGCATTTTTTCAAATTTCAAATGGTTGAGGCGATGTCTGCGTCATTAGTGCGACTCACCCTGTATTTTGTTAGGGTCGGAACGGCTTGGTTCATTTTTTGGTGGGATTTTAAATTTTCTCCTTGTTAATTTAAAATTCAATCCTAGTCCTTAAACTATTCGGTCCAGTTATGCAAAAAAGTGTTTTTGTCAATTACTGCATTTAAGGTTATAAAACAAATTATGACTCCATTTTTTGGTGGACTCTGTATTCAACTCTCAATATGATCGTACATTATCAAGAACGTTTACTACAAAAAATTTAAAATTAAATAATTATGTTTTGGTAACGACAACTTTTATGTTCTTTAATAAAAATTAAGACAAAGGTTAACTATATAAGAAATATCAATCTAAACACGCATATTTTTGATGATTTCCGGAAAAAGACAAATTAAAAACACTTGCAATAAAAATAGAGCCGACCTTGGCATTTTACACAATGCGATTACACCGCTCTACCCGGTCGCCATACTTACGCGAGATTCAATTTTGCGTACAAATAATCTGAGTAATAATAGAAAATGTAATATATCTGTGGTCGAGGCAAAATTTCTACCCCCTGTATATTATCGACCCTGTAGGAGCGTCAGCTTAGAAAGTGGTTGTGCTAGGGTGTGCTAGGTCAACTTGCCCCCCTCCCTCGAAAACAACCCCATTCATTATTTACGCGAGGGTGTGCTAGCTTTAAAATAGTTGTGCTAGGGTGTGCTAGATCTAAATATTGTGTGCTAGCAAATTGGAGAAGAAAAGGTAACTGGGGGGGGGGGGGGGGGCAAGTTGACTGACCCAAATTTCTGGGCTCCACGTGTTGTGCCTTTCTTTTCCGTGAACGCGTATGAGTTCAATTTTGGGAGTCACGTGTTGTGCCTTTTTTTGTCTTTATTTAGTTATGCTCCAATAATCTCTTTAACAAGTTTTCATTGAGTTTTCGACTTAGGTCGATTCTGGGATGGTCTATAACAATTTCTCCGATCCATGTGACTTTACAGACTTCTATCGAGATATAGTTTAAGGGTCACTTTTGTGGTTAAAATTTTCTATAACCATAAAAGCGGGATATTGAGAGCCTTGAACCGCGTCAGATACTAATATACCACAATTTCATTATTGTGTGGTTCTCTCGGATAAGTTTGACTGATCGACGTCACTTCTTTTATTCCATGATTAGCCTATATCTCAACACAAACATTTAACATTTTTAATATTTGTTTGGGGGATTTAACTGTACATCTAACTCAATCAGAAATTATACGGACGCATTGCCGATCCAAATGTATTGGCTCTTTTCGCGCTCCAAAAACTCCATCTGTTGATATTCTAGAATTTTAATACTTGTAGAAACTTATACTTTCTATATTTGAATAGTAAGTAAAATAGTAAAATTAGTAAAATACTCACATATTCACGAATTCCCACTATACCTTAGTATCATGTCGCATATTTGTATAACTTTTAGGTTTAATTTCTATGCAAACATTATATTTTCAATGTGCATTAAGTAGAACAGCATAATGGTTTTACATAAACAAATTATTATTAATTACCACGAAGTTCGGTTAATAATAATTGTGGGAGAAAGCAATATGGTGGGCTTTCTCATATATGTAGCGTTAGAGAATGTCTATTTACTGCAGTGCGCTGGGAGTTCAAGAAGTTCCTTAATGAATTCTGAACACGAAGTTTACCCTGTTAATCACAAGTTGAAATTAAGGGGACACTTAAGAAAATTGGGTCGAAATTATTTGGGCGAATTATGTACATATACATTTAACATCATTATCGCGTTTCGTGAAAGAAATACCTTCCAAAATAATACAAATATTTGAATTAATTATTACCTACATTACGTGATAGTCAACTGATTTAATTCAATATTAATATTTTACAAGCTTTTATTTGACTTCACTTGTTAGTTAGGGTCAAATATTGTCATCTATTTTTGCCCTACTTTCACATACCTCATCGAGTTTTAAAGGTAGCGTTAAGTACCGTTAACCGATAGTGAATAAATTTCTAATAAAATTATTAGAATTCAAAATCACCATTTTTTGATACTTCATCTTTGACAACTTCATTTTATTACTATACATAATCTAACCACAGCTATTATTGTAGCTTTTTTAAATATGAGTACCATTTAATGATGTTATAGCGTTATCGCTATAAATAAAATTAAAATGGAAGTTAATATACGTATATTTGTTATTAATACATGTTCATATTTTATATGATTTTGGTATTTTTTAAGTATATTGATATTTTATTTTTATATCGAATGTTTTTATTTTTCTTAGCGACTCCATGGAAACTTCTCCATTATGGATCGAGTTTTCCTTTTTGTTTCTTAGCGACTCAATGGAAACTTCTCGCTTTTGGAAGTGAGTGAGTCGCTATAGTCGCTATATACACCCCCTCGTTAAAAAAGAAAATAGTCAATCAATCAACGTGTCGATTGCAAAACGTACTTTTTTAATCGGGGTAGGCAAAGTGTCACATCTGTCAACTAATACAAAAGCCGGTTTAACCCTATCAATATTGACAGTTATGACTTTGGCTCCTTTCTTAAAGGTAAATAACTTATCTGAACGAGATAAAACTTTAAACGGTCCTTCATATAAAGAAGTAAATGAACGTTTTAAACGTTCAATGCGAACGAAAATAAAATCGCAAGAGGCAAGATCTGAACTAACAAAAGTTTTGTAATTGCCATGCGAAGTTGGAGGAACAAATTTTAAATTATTAAAATAAATGCGTAATTTGTCAATGAAATAAGGAATATCTGGGGAATTATACGATTCAACGAAAAATTCGCCAGGTAAACGAAGGGTTTGACCATATATGAGTTCAGCAGGTGAACATTGCAGATCTTCCTTGGGAGTTGTCCTAAATGCTAATAAAATGATGGGTAATTCATCTGTCCAATGTGATGTATTGGCTCTAGCTAACAAGGAAGTTTTAAGTGAGCGATGAAATCTTTCAATTAAAGAGTTGCCTTCTGGGTGATATGGAGTTGTACGTATTCTATGAAAACCTAAAAACTTTGCAAATTCATTAAATAATCTTGACTCGAATTGTACTCCTTGATCAGTCGTTACTGACAAGGGAACACCGAATCGACAAACAAAGTTTTGAAATAAAGTACGCGCAACTGTTTCTGCTGTGATGTCGCGAAGAGGGTACGCTTCCGGCCACCTAGTGAATCGTTCAATCACCGTAAGAATGTAAGAGTTACCTTTGGATGGAGGTAATGGTCCTACCAAATCTATGTGGATGTGGTCGAATCTGATTTTCGGAATGGTGAAGTTCCCGAGAGCACTTCGCGTATGTCGACTGACTTTGACAGCTTGACAGTTAATGCACGATTTTGACCATAAATTGCAATCTGTGTTCATTTTCGGCCAAAAATAGTTATTTGAAATCAACAGTCTAGTGGCTTTAATACCAGGATGAGATAAGTTGTGAAAAATATCGAATATCGTTCGCCTGTAAACAAGTGGGACAAAAGGTCTGACTTTTGCACGAGAAACATCACACCAAATAAAATCATTTGAATCTGGAATTTGTATCTTTTTTAAAATGAAATTGGTTTTAGTTAGTGATGATTTATCTGACAATAAATAGTTGAGATTTGAATCTTTCTCCTGAGCTTCACTAAGCAACTTTAGGTCAAAGTTAACATTAAGGAAGGGAGAATTTTTAAGTTGAAGTGGTAAAATATCTTGTTTTAAGGAAGAAGTGTCGTAAATACGTGACAAGCTGTCAGCTATTACATTATGTTTTCCTTTAACATGTTGTATTTTACAAGAAAATTGAGCTATGTATTCTAAATGACGTATTTGACGAGGAGATCTTTCTGCTTTTGTGAATAAAGCGTTGATTAAAGGTTTGTGATCTGTAAAACAATTAAACTTGCGACCTTCAAGTATAAACTTAAAATGTTTAATTGCAGTATATAATGCTAAAAGTTCTTTGTCAAAAATCGAATAATTGGTTTGTGCTGTGGTTAATTTACGGGAAAAGAATGCTAAAGGAGCAAGAAATCCCTTATTATCTTTTTGCTCTAAAACTGCACCCATGGCAAGGTTAGAACAATCTACTGAGAGAGATAAGATAGTATCGTCATTATTGCAAGGATGAGCTAAAACTACTGCATTACTTATTGCGTCTTTGGCTTTCGAAAATCCGTCTAAACATTGATCAGGCCAACTATTTATCTTTGTAATTTTATCATGAGATAAACTGTTACAAAGAGAATATAGGGGAAGTAATATTTCAGCAAAATGAGGTATGAAACGATGATAAAAATTCACCATACCTATGAAACGTTGTAGTTGTTTGAGAGTTGTCGGTAAAGGGAAATTATTAATGACTTCGACTCTCTCAGTTGATGGTAAAATACCTGATGAAGAGATGTGATGACCTAAAAAGGTTAAATTGTCAACTCCCAAGATACATTTAGATGGTTTAATGTTAATTCCGTATGTGTCTAATCTCTTGAAAACCTTTTCCAAATGTTCCAAATGTTGTACATCTGATTGACTTGCGATTAATATATCATCCAAATAGACGAAAACGAAAGGTAAATTGACAAGTACTTCATTCATAAAACGTTGGAAAGTTTGACCAGCATTGCGTAGACCAAAAGGCATGCGGGAAAATTCAAACAGTCCGAATGGAGTTGTTATAGCTGTCTTATAAACGTCATTTTCAGCGACAGGTATCTGATGGTACGCTCGCACTAAATCAATCTTGGAGAAAATAGTGCAGCCGTGCAACTGAGAGCTAAAGTCGTGGATATGAGGTAATGGATATCTGTCTGGAATGGTAATCGTATTTAGTTGTCGATAATCTCCACAAGGTCTCCAGTCATTCTCTTTTTTCGCCACTAGATGGAGTGGAGAGGAAACTTGAGAAGATGATGGTTTGCAGATACCTAATTCTACCATGTTATTAAATTCTGTTTGAGCTATTTTAAATTTAAGATTGTCTAATCTACGAGGTCGTGAAAAAGGTAAATGACCTTCAGTAACTATATGATGTACAATAGAATGTTTAATAGGTAAATTGTAATCTGGGGAACTAATTAAATTAGGAAATTGTAAAAGTAATTTGTTATATTTATCTGTCAAAGGAAATAATTTAAGTGAATCTAATCTACAATTGTCTAAAGGACTATTTTTAATAAAACAATTAACTGACAAATTAGTCTTGTTATCAATTATTCGAGCTCCTTTAAGATCGACAACTAAACCAAAATGAGACAAGAAATCTGCTCCGACTATCGGTATGTCAACGTCTGCTATATTGAAAACGAAAGGAAATAATCTACGTAAGTTTAGATTGACTTTTAACAATTTCTTACCGTATGTAAAAATGGTTGAACCGTTAGCCGCGGTTAATATCGTATCGAAATTCTTTTTTAAATCTGTGAAAGCATTGCGTGGCACCACAGATAAATCGGCACCAGTGTCAATTAGGAAGTTCAGGTTGTTAGATCTATCGTAAATAAAAAGTCGACGACGTTTGCTGTTAGAAATGTCAAAATCAGACGTCATAGAATTATCAAACTTCAGTCATCTTTGAGAATTATCAGATTTTTTACAATTCTTACTGAATTTGCACCATTCACCTCCACAACGATAGGCATTGGTACCATAAAGTTGATGGTAGTAACAAATAGTATTGTCTGTACGATCAAATTTATTGGAAACATTATTACGGCTGGGTGAACGATTGCGATTAGTGGTACGAGTTTGTGAATTGCTTCTACTTTTGCAATTGTTGCAGCATGAAGTAGAAGGTTGAGGCTCAAAGGATTGATTGGAAAGTCTGGATTCTAAAGAGTTTAATCGAGAATTAAAAATTTCTTGTTTTTGTAATACTTGATTAATTGAATCATGGAAAGTGATTGAAAAATTTTTGATAGTGGTAGTTAAATCTGACAACGGGGTGGACTCAGAGTCAAGGGGATTTTTGGAGTACGATGCAACCATTGAATTTTGACAGGACTCCCAGATCTGATCTGCAATATCTAGAATCTCTTTTGTGTCTGTTTTCCCTGAAGCTGTAATGGCAATATATACTGTTTGAGGTAAACGTCTTTTCCATAGCTTTATCAATAAATCTTGACTAACCATGCTGAATCCTCCAACCATATTCAGCATGGATCTATAGAAATCTGAAGGTTTCAGATCGCCCATTTGGGAACCTGATAACAGATCATTCAGACGTTTTTCCTCACTCGATGATAAACGTGAAATTAAAACTTTCTTTAAATTTATATAGAGATCCGTTTCCGGGGGAAGATATTATATCGTATATATTATCTATCACATCTAATGGCAAATTAGCTATAATCTGATCATACTTTTTCTTATCATTGACAATTTTTGCAACAGAAAACTGTGATTCAATCTGGGTAAACCAAATTTCTGGTTTTGATTTCCAGAATGGGGGTAATTTGACAGAGGTGACATAATGGGTTTGAGGAAAATCCTCGTCTGAAGGTTGTCTTTGCATAACTAATCGATTGTGATTGATTGATTGATTTACTACTCTCTTAGATAAAAAAGGAAATGTACTTTAACTCACTCACCGACAGATGACAGTACTTGTAATGTACAACTTCAGTTGATTGAATTAGGAAATTACCATAAATTATAGGAACATCTATTCAAATTTGGAACCTCTATTCAAAATTCATCGGAAAATTCTTCTCTTCATAAAATGGTCAATTTATAACGGTAGTTGATATATTGAATCTCTTCTGGTATATATTTATCACGTTGGACATAAAATTTTCACTTCTGGCATATATTTATGACGTTGGACATAAAATTTTCACGTCTGGCATATATTTATCACGTTGGACATAAAATGATCACGTCGGGGTCACCAAATCTATAGCGTTATCGCTATAAATAAAATTAAAATGGAAGTTAATATACGTATATTTGTTATTAATACATGTTCATATTTTATATGATTTTGGTATTTTTTAAGTATATTGATATTTTATTTTTATATCGAATGTTTTTATTTTTCTTAGCGACTCCATGGAAACTTCTCCATTATGGATCGAGTTTTCCTTTTTGTTTCTTAGCGACTCAATGGAAACTTCTCGCTTTTGGAAGTGAGTGAGTCGCTATAGTCGCTATAGATGTCTTGGATTATTAAATGCCTAAAAATCTTTATATAGAATAACCGTAAAAATACTTATTTCAACCTTAAACTACGGTCAGACTCAGCTACTTTTTAGGGTTGCAGCTGCAAAAGTTTCGTATCGTGTTCACACTGATCTTAAAAGTAGGGTGTAGCGGGCAGTTTTTTCTGCTGCAGCTACCCGTCAAAACTTCAAGTCTGGAAAAAGATTGCAGTGACGTTCACACACAACAAGCTGTTTTTGCATCGGGCAATCAGATGCTGTATGCTAGCTATTGTTCCTTGACATATCGCTGTGTTCGTGTCGTAATATACGTAATAAAATCCGATTTGTATACTCTGTACAGTAAAACATGAACATGGATGACGAACCACTAGCTATAGCTTGTTTATTAGTTGTACTGTTTAAACGAAGAAGACACCGACGCCAAGCGAAAACAAGAATTTGGATGAAAGAATGGATAGGAAATGGATAAAAGTTAGAAGTTTCGGACGGTGACAGTCCGCCAAATTAATTTCAATGTATATGGATTTTTAGGTGTCAAAACAATGTTTTTTAGCTATAAACATCAAATACTTAAAGATCAAATATGTATCTTATTAAAGAATACATTTTAAAAAAATCACTGCACGCTGCAGATTTAATTTTATATTTAATTTTTTTTATAATTATAAACAAACAAGAATAACACAGCCCCACAAATCAAAAGTGCAAAGCAGCGAACCAGACCCATGTATTCCTATGTATTTTTGGTCGCTGAATCCGAATCCGGGGTCAAAATCATTTTTGTTTTTGTAAACCTTTATTGAATAGTAAAAATACTAATACATTAGACAAATAATAAAATAAATAAATACAATGATAACTAACACAATCTATATAATACAAATAATACAGACCAATCGAATGCAATATAATACAATATATCCAGTCTTACAATTTAAACTGAGTTTTGGTATTTTTGGCGTATATTCTTATTTAAATTGCTCTTAAATATATTTAATGTTTTTGCCTCAACAATATTTCTCGGTAGAGCATTATATTCCCTCAAACCATTATAAAATACAGAATTTTGTCCTTTCACTGTTCTTCTAAAATCAATATGTAAATTATTTTTATTTCTTGTATGATGGGTGTGAAAATCTTTGACATATTTTATTAAATTTGATAAGTATTTTGGAAGTAAATTATGTATGACTTTATATATAAATATCATAGTTTGCATGATTATAATTTCTTTCACTGACAAAATTTTTAATGTATCAAGCATTAGTTCAATAGGTGTATATTTGTTACAACTTAAAATAGTTCTCATACATTTATTTTGTATTATCTGAAGTTCATTTTTATTTCCTTGATTTATTGAAAATAAGACCGTGGTACAATACATTAAGTGAGGCATAATTATACTTTTATAAATAGTCAATTTAGTGTATACAGATAAATGCTGACCAATTCTTCTTAAAAAATAATTTTCTTTACACATTTTTTTACCTATGTATTGGGCATGAGGTGTAAACGACAAATACTGATCAATAATAATACCTAGGTATTTATATTCCCTAACAAATTCCAATTTTGTGTCTGATAGATACACTGCCCGACCACCGGCATGGTACATTTCTACATTATTTTGAGAACCAATGACTATACACTTACATTTATTTATATTAAGCTTTAGTTTTTCATGATCACAATATTTTTCTATATTTGTTATGTCTTCGTTCATTTTTTTAGTAATAAATTTAGCATCCTTGCCATTAATACAAATCAAAGCGTCATCGGCAAATAAATACAATTTACATGTTTTCAATACGTTACTCATGTTATTAATATATATCAAAAACAAAAGCGGTCCCAGTACACTACCCCGAGGAACACCAATGTCATTAATTATTTCTTGTGATTCATAATTATTAATTTTAACCTTTTGTTTCCGGTTACACAGATATGACTGAAACCATTTATATACAACGCCGTCTACACCATATAATTTCAGTTTTTGCAACAAAATACTTCTACTCACTGTCTCGAATGCTCTTTTAAGGTCTAAAAAAACAGCTAAAATTGTCTCACCTCTGTCTAAAGCTTCATGCCACGATGTAATTATGCTGTTTCACATGAATGAAGAGCCCTAAACCATTAGCTAGAGCCAAAACACACTCCTGAAATAGGGTAAAAAGAATATTAAGCTACGAGAATAGTTGTTACATCTTAATCAATCGAATTATACAAATCAAGGTTAAACATCAGCGTACATACAATAGATATGAAACACACCCCCAAGGAGGGGCGAGAACTAGCCCCCATATATAAAAAAATCGATCCAAAACAGCAATGACATCTGAAAAAGCTCAAAATGTCTAAGTTTTGTTAAACTGATAAGAAACTGCATCAGATCCGATGTAATCTTCATAAACTGTCCCTATAGAGTTGAGAACAACCACCCCCAAGTTTAAAGGACACGAGAAAAACAAGAAAAAACGTAAAATGCAACAGGATTTCTATTTTCATGGATGCTATGATTGGCCGAAATTGCATAGTACTCTAAAATAGAATTATAAACTTACGTACCATCAACATTCTACAGTGTCAACCCTCAGAGGGTGTGAAAACTACCCCATATATAAGGTTTGACAATAAAAAGTTACAGTGACTTCTATAAAAATTCGAAACAGCTGCGTTGTGTGGAAGAGAGAAGAAACTAGACTATGCTCGACGCTGTGCTTGAAAACCACGGGGTTGAGAGACGCCACCCTATGAAAAAAACTATGGAAATGAAACGAATAAGCAACAGTATAGCTTTTTCCTTACATCTTGAATTACGGTAGTTTACATCCTTTCTGGGGGTGTTACTTAATAACATTTATAGGACATGAGTTTCAAACTCTAAGTGTGCAATGCGATTTTTGCCAATCATAGCATCCATAAAAATATAAATCCGGTTAGGTTCTCTCTGTTTTTTCAGCATCCTACAGATATAGGGGTAGTATCTCGCAACCCCGTGGGGGTGGTTTTCAAGCACATCGTCGAACATAATCTACTCCTCTTCCACACAACGCAGGTGTTTCGAATTTTTATAGAAGTCACTATAACTTTTTATAGTTAAATCTTACATAGGGGGTAGTTTTCACACCCTCTGAGGGTTGACAGTGTAGGATGTTGATGGTACGTAAGTTTCTGGTTCTATTTTAGAGTTCTACGCAATTTCAGCCAATCATAGCATCCATGAAAATAGAAATCCTGTTGGATTTTACGTTTTTTCTTGTTTTTCTCTTGTCCCTTGAACTTAATAGGGGCAGTTTATGAAGATTAGTCGGACCTGATATAGTTTCTTAACAATTTAACAAAACTTAGACATTTCGAGCTTTTTCAGCAGTTATTGCTGTTTTGGATCGATTTTTTTATATAGGAGGGCTAGTTTTCGCCCCTCCCTGGGGGTGTCTTTCATGTCTGTTGTATGTACGCTGCTGTTTAACCTCAATTTGTATAATTCGATTGATTAAGAAGTAACAACTATTCTGGTAGCTTAATCTTCTTTTTATGCCATTTCAGGAGTGTTTTTTGTTTCTAGCTAATGATTTTGGGGGTGTACGATTTTCGGATTCAGCGACCGAAAATACATGGGGATACATGGGTCTGGTTCGCTGCTTTGAACTTTTATTTTTTTTTGTGGGGCTGTGTAATTCATTACAAAACATTAATAGTTTTTGGAGTCGCAACTTGTTCACAAATATATTATTTAAAATGTTTAGGTACACAAATGGACACCAACTTTAAAAATGCTGCACTCGCTGCCGCTGCAAAAGTTTCAACCAAGTAGCTATTTTTTTCAGTCACCGCTACTCTTTAAAATTCAATTCACACTTGGTTACTTTTGAGGCTGCATGCAGCATATAAATATTGCACGCGACCGAACAGCATGCGTTACTTTTAAGTTTGCACAGGTATTGACATGAAGATTCACTTGAACTGCGCAGTTTTTTAGACTGCACCGCGGCAAAAGTAGCTGTGTCTGACCGTACCTTAAGTACCACACGACAATTATATGAAAGTTATGTTTCTATATTAATATTAGTATATCTTTTATTATACTCTGCACAAATATGAAAACGAAGAGTATTTAATCGACACACTTCTAAAATTCTAAATATCACTCGTAGAGAACAAAAATTAATATAGTTGTATTAGTGAAAGAAATCTGAATAACTTTCAAAATGTTCGTCTGTCTGTTCGTCCGTCTGTCTGTTCGTCCATCTGTCTATCCGTCTCGCTGTCAGTCCGTTACATTTCTTGTAAGCATGATAACTTAAGGAAGAAAAGTCCGATTGTATTGAAAGGAGGATGTTAAAAAGTAGCTAATTTAGGCCTAAGCTGGACAACGGAAAATGAACACGGTTCTTGATAGCATTTTTCCCATAGAATGTGATGATGTATTCGGTTTTACGGAAAAATGACGGAAAACTGTGGAAAAGTTAAGAATATGTCTGAGATATTCACAAGTTAAACTTTTAAGATCTAAAATATTTTATTCTGGATTATAGTGTTTTTTTTTTTAGTATTTTTGTCATAGAACAAGAAGAAAATTCTCTTAATTTTTCCGCATTTTCTCGACATTTTTCGACAAAGCGTAGTAAAGCATCATATTCTATGAGGAAAATACTAAAAGAAACGACCATAATCTAGAATAAAATATTATAGACCTTATAAGTTTAACTTGAGAATATCTCAGAGAGGACTTTATATATTCTCAAGAATTTTCTTACCTTTTCCACATTTTCCCGTAATTTTTTCGCAAAACTGAATACATCATCGCATTCTACGGGAAAGATGCTATCAGAAACCGTATTCATTTTCCGTTGCCCAGCTTATAATCCGGTCAAGTTAGCCCTAAAAATAGGGGTACCTTGCATAAATTCCCAAGAAGCTGAAAATTTACATGAACGTTAGGGACACCATTATAATGAAGTTGTGAAAGTCCCCATTGATCCCGTGTGTGCAAAAAATTTTATGCGAGGTCAAAGTTCGCAAAAATGGGTTTTTTGGATTTTTTAGCGAAACGGTTAGTTTTATGATAAAAATAGTTTAGACAAAAATTGTAGATCTTTCAAAAATAGTCCTTACACTTTTTTTTTTATAATTCACCTTTTTTTTCAGAAAAAGCCATTCTAAAGTTATATTCTCCATAATATGCACACGTTTCCACGCCACCTATGAGGTAGTGTACTTGGCGCGTCTTTTTAATGTGGTTTCCCCGGTAGGCCTACTCCACGGTCTTTTTATCAAAGTTTAATATAATATTAGGTCTTCCTATTCAACTTCTTCGTCTTCTTCTTCATCTTCCTGTGTTGACGTAAATTTTTCTAACAGCGATACATCAGTTGTTTCGTCGTTGATGTAAGGATCATCTTCTGTTGGAGATTCAGTATTTGAACACGACTGGCCTTAACAGCTGGTGCATGCTGGTGAACAAAGTAAGCCTACTTTTTTGAAGCCGCATTTCGGAGTTGCAAAAAATAGTATTAAGGAGCTTTTCT
Organism: Rutpela maculata; assembly: GCA_936432065.2. Lineage (NCBI taxonomy): Eukaryota > Metazoa > Arthropoda > Insecta > Coleoptera > Cerambycidae > Rutpela > Rutpela maculata. The sequence goes on along the minus strand of OW386291.2, from coordinate 48,941,018 downwards.
GGTGCCGGTGGAAGTAGAGTGTGGATTGGTTCCAATACATTATTAATCAGCTTCCAACCATTCCCTGGACCCATTCTTCTGGGTCCAGTTCATTACCAAGCCATACTTGAACCTGGTAATATACTCGATAAAAATGTTGATGAGCAGAAGCCGAGATTGGAGGAAGACAAACCCTTTTTTTTATTACGTGTAGGTTTTGCAAAAGATACGTAACGTAACTTATCTATGGAAGTATTTTTTTTTTGGAGCTCCATATACAGAAAGAAGAAAGCGAATTCCGTTGAAGTTTTTGTACATCCTTAGCATCTTTCTTTACGCATGAGTCGCTTGCATCAACATGCTGATCTATTGTATCCATTCTTACATTCGCGAGATCTTCCAATGCTTCACAAACGGTATTCATTGTATGCATACTTTAAGCCCATTTGCTGATGACACTTTCTTTAATACTTCTTCCTCGAGCAATACCTCTATCTGTCTTCATAGATTTCATCATTGACTGTTCTATCACCATATCCGTTGAAGTCCCACAACTTAACTTGTTAGAAAGTCTAACCGTAAAAAATTCTCCTGTAAATCGTTGGTAAACAGTAGGATCCGTAGACTCATTTAATTTTAGCATGTCTTGGAGATATAAGTGCGCAGACTTAGCGTAAGGGATATGTCCTGATGCGTGGAAATAATTAAGCATTTCTTTAACAGTGTTCAAGTGAGCTTGCCAATCTCCCATACGTTCGGCTCTTATAAACTCTTTTGCAATTGACACCATGTGAAAATATTGTATCCATAGTTTAGCCGTAGGTCCTCGTTCTTCATATTCTCTCAGCTTTTGATTAAACTGATGAAGCAATTCTTCAGATGTTTCATCGTCATATTCAATATTATTATAAGAAATAGTGTCATTTAATACATTTTCAATAGCTCGGACAGCTCTCGCGTAAGCATGGCCACTGAGCATTTTTTCTAATGACTTTGGAGCATAAATCAAAGAAAGTACTTCCTTCGTGCCGCTTCCTTGCATGATGTAACCAATTGCTCCAAAAACGACATGAGCATATGAAATCCTCCTAACCTGATTATTATCTTCGATAATTCGGACCCTCGAGGTGCAGCCGATACAATTTCTCGAGGTTTTGCATTTTGCATACAGAGGTTGATCAAAAGTAACAACACATCATGATGGTAACGTTTTGCATTCTCCAATGCACAAAGTAAAGTCGTGTATATAGTACTGTAGTTGCTAGTAGGCTGATGAATAAAAGGTAAAAACGAAATTTTAGATTTTGAAAAATTCATACCATTTTTCGTTAAGTGTTCAATGTAACCATTCCAACCAGGTGACGATAAATTTTTCCATTTGCCATAGAACCATACCACGTCGACTTTTTTGAGGAAAGATACTGCTGTTTCATTTTCATAATCAAAATCAACAACTTTGATTTTACTGTAACCTATTACGCTATTATTTTGATAAACCTGTATTGGAACATGAGCTTTTCCGGCGAAATGAAGTCTGTACGCTTTTTTTTGCACAGAATAGTACATAGGCAGCGTCATGCATATTATGGAGAATATAACTTTAGAATGGCTTTTTCTCAAAAAAGGTGAATTTTAGGAAAAAAAAGTGTAAGGACCATTTTTGCAGAGAATGGAAAGATCTACAATTTTTATCTAAACTATTTTTATCATAAAACTAACCGTTTCGCTAAAAAATCCAAAAAACCCATTTTTGCGAATTTTGACCTTGCATAAAATTTTTTGCACACACGGGATCAATGGGGACTTCTCACAACTTCATTATAATGACCTAACGTTCATGTAAATTTTCAGCTTCTTGGGAATCTATGCAAGGGTGAATGTCTATTTTGACCGGAGTATTAGGCCAAAATTAGCCACTTTTTAAAATCCTCCTTTGCATAGCAACACTTGTTGATTGATTATATTATTGTTGGAATTTTCTACACAAGAAAAGCCTCTAAAGTTGTTGGTGTTTGTAAAACGAGGTTTTTATCCTACAAAGGGATATGATTATCAATTACTCCATTTCAGATATGATGTCCAAAGCCTTAACTCTCGGAAAAATTGGAGTTCAATTTCGTTCTTATATAAATTATTACATAACATATAGACTGTACACCACTTGTATCGTAATCATATTTTTTGGTACCAAGGCTAACTTCAAGGCACAATATCGTATTTCATTGTTCCCATATCAGGACCAATGTGTTTATTATTAAATAGTCCATTAAATGTAATGTTCGGAAGGTATAAAATATCACATCTCTTTGATGTTAGCTCGTGTGGAAGATATTAAACCTAGCTAGAAACAGTTTAAACTAGCAGTTTGTGTTTTGATTTGTCTCTTAAAACTGTATATTGTATTTTCTTTTTTTTTTTCTTGAAATCAATCATACGGTATATTTATTGTGCTCAGATATATTTTTTAAAATTTCATTATTATTAATAATTAATTGAGAAGTTAGATTAAGTATATTAAGCGTCATTTTTTCTTTAAAATGTTGGTATAATTTCTTCTCCTGTAATTGGTGTAGCCTGCTGGGTAAATAAAGTTATGATTATGAACGGCTCTCAATCATATTAATATTTCATCTTCCCTGGTATCTCTTTTCCATTTCTTTAATATCTCGATGGAATCTTTCACCTTGCTCTTCCGTACTGCCCCAAGGTTTTCCGGAAAATAGTCTAAATACGAATCCAATAGTTTTAAATAAAAAATATTTGTTTGATTAAAAATTAAAATAATATTTAAATTAATAATTGTAAAAATTAAAAAATAAATTACTTTTAAGCTCATTCGACAACGCAATTTTTTATGCTTTTTCAACATATTCCTGATAACCTGGGTCTTTTTGTTTTCAAAAAAGTTTTTCACTACATTTTCGAAAGCTTTCCGTGCCATTGAATTAGCTGGATTTTTCTAATATCAAAAGAAAATCATACGCGATGGATTTTTCTCGCTATGTCTGCCGTAATCAGCACTCAAAAAATTATAAAACTCACTGTGTATTTATTCAAACAGAAAAACAGCATATACATTTACTAATTATTCCTGTAATCCGACCTCTAGCTAAATACCATTCTCTACTACCAACGATCAAGGTAACAAAAGCATCATAAAGTTTTACCACGTGAAAATTAGTGTTGGCAATTAAGAAAACTTACGCCTTAGGCTCATGGCTTCAGATTCATTGTTCAATTTAATCCCATGAACTTGGACATAAAACAGTAAGTGTGTACGTGGGCGTCTTAAGACTGGATTTAAGTGTACAATTATTTCTTTGTTGTCATGGCAACGTTCTCTAAATAGAAGACAAATCCAATACAAATATATTTTCATCGCCTTTACAGCATTCATATATATATATAAATAGTGCAGTCATTGAAGCGTAAAATAGGGTTTTACCTCCTAAATATTTTACTATGAATCGATTTACATGAAATTTTGGAATTAGGCTTATCTTACCCTTAACTTCAAAAGTGATATTGACCCGACCTCCGTTTTTTATTTTTAAGGGGTGAAAACAACCCCTTAATGAAAAAATTGACATTGAGCCTTTTTATCGCTAGAAAACGTGTTTAATAATACGGAGTGACATTTTGTAGTATTCTCTAACACAATTACCTCATGTTTAACCCATTTTCAACCCCTGAAAAACTTTACAACCCCGGCAAACGACCCCCAAATTGAAAAAAATCACAAAAAATTACTTTTATATAACTTAAAAAGATTTAAATATAGAGTAAATATTGTTTTACGTTGTCTACCTTATTTGTCATAATTTAACACCTTTTCAACCCTCTATAAAAAATTGTATAAAAAATTTTTTTTTGGTGAACTGAAAAGGATTTAAAGGTTGTTCCACGTTCTCGAAAATGACTTTCATATGTTTAAGCTTTTCAACCCTAAATTAAAACATTGAAAATATAAGTTTATACAATTAAAAATAATTTGATTATAAAGTAAAAAATCACACTTTTTATTGAGTAAAATATAAACTTATAGGTTATCTGTAAATATACTAGATCAAATTAGTAATTAATTATAAAAAAATTTGCATTACAATACATAAAAAAAAGACATTACAAACAAGAGCATTACAATACATAAAAAATTATCGTCTATAAAAATAATTATTCATGACTCAATATCAGAGCTGCTGTCGTCAAGATCTTCTTCTGGATCAATTGGAGGGCTATTCTGGCAGTTATCTCCACTGCATATTCCACAAGTTACATTGCAAAACAGCCCGACTCTTCGGCATCCGCAAGTGGCTCCGCAACCTTTTTTGCAGTTGCAAAAAAGCATTTTGAGCAACTGTTGCGGTGCAGGTGGATCAGCAGTTTCTATTGGATTTAATAACCCTTCATTACTGACCCATCCCCAATCAGTTGGATGAATATTTTTGTTGCCAAGCCAAATCTGAGTTTGTAGATAAACCCTCTTAGTATGCTCATCTATGGCACCAACTGTTGGAACTAAGGATGATAATTTTGCGGCACTGTTTTTCGTGTTTGCTTTAATAAAACTTTCATAGCGCATCTTTTCGAGATATTTTGTAAAGTTTTCTACGCGACTCAATTTATTTGGATGTATATCTTTAGCAAGTCCATACAAACATACCATGCAATATCTACCTGCTTCTAAAATATCTTCGAGTTCAGATGTACTATTAAAAAATATCTGAGCCTTATTTCTCAAATCTTCCCTTTTTTCTAAAAGATCCATGAATTTTTTTTGCCTTTATTATATGACGCCGATGTTGAGTCACACCCAGTGAAACAATGTGAAGAAAGAATCAAGTTTGAACTATTTGGATAATTTAGTTCTAAACTTTTATATAGCATACATATTTAAAAAATTCGTAACGAAGAAACGGAGCACGCACAGCAGATCACCTGGCTTTTTCGTGGTCGACCGATCGAGCAATACACATACTTACACTCATTCAAATGTGTTATATATACATATATGAAAGTTGGTATGTATTCATGCCTATGTTTCCGATATATTTATATGCCATATATGTATATATATACATAAGACAATAGTTTTGGGTCCATATTATTGTGTACTTTCACTTTGCTCCAAATATTCATGCTCCGAAATTTTTAGTTTACTAAATAGAAAAAAAATACGATTAGTTTTTGGACCGTAACTCCTACAATTTTGAAGCTATCACAACTCAAAAAAAACCATTTTAAAGGTAATTGAATGAGCTACAACTTTTTTTCATTATGATATGTAGTGAAAAACCTTTTATTTTGAAACGCGCGCTCTTTAAACAATCATATCTCCGTCAATTTTGGTGTGACAAAAAAAGAAAAAAAAAACGAAATTTTTGTCAAAAAGAGACCTACATTTTTTATTATCACATTTTTTTACGTATCTTTCATTATTTTTGAAATATTATGAAAAAAAGGTGTTTTTTCAAAAATGTAAAAAAAAAATTTTTCTCAAGATCGTGATTTTTTTGAATAATATGTATTCCAAAGCAGCCAAACCGCTGGAATCCAATAAACTCTTCATATTAAAGTTAATTCTAGACGGAATACGATTAATTTTAATTTTGGTGGAAATGGCACTTATGAAACACATCGATTTTAAAAAAAAAATATGAGATGTCCCTCTTTTTTTCATTACAACTCACTCACTTTACGCGCAAAAGACTTTTAACACTGCTCATTTTAAAGATTATTTTAAGCACTATAAAAAAGTTTCTTATTGTCATATGGATAAAATGTATCCGTTGTCCGCTAAATGGCATTGAATACATCGATTAAATTTCAGACAAAAAAAAACGGCTTTGATCTTCAATATCTCGCTTAATATTGCACTTAGAACACTTTATAAAAAACCAATTTGTTTATTTTTTCACTTTATATAATTTTGTTCATTATAAAATTATCGTTAAAATGCATATTTTTTGAGATGTTTGCAAAAAACCGTTGAAAAACGTGGGAAAATTCCGAATTTTCAATCGCCAATAACTTGAAAATTGTTGAGTTTTTGAAAAAACTTTACAGAACATTTTTTACTTAGAATTAAGTCTTCTATCGATATCCGAGGTTATTTTGAAAAAAAAATTCCACCACCGAGAAGGGGTGGCAACCACCCCCAGGGTGAGAACGGAGGTCGAGTCAATATCACTTTTGAAGTTAAGGGTGAGATAAGCCTAATTCCAAAATTTCATGTAAATCGGTTCATAGTAAAAAATTTAGAAGGTAAAAAGTTTCAATGACTGCACTAAAATAATTTATTATTAATATAGATATGTCTTAATAATTTAACTCGAAGTCTGTCTTATGAGCTTGAATTATCGAAAATTAATACAATTTTTTCAAATTCAATTTGTCTTAATTTGGATTTCCATATTACTCAAAAAGTGCTTTGATCAAATGTTTGACAAATATTTTCTTTTAGGAATCATTTAGCACCTTTATAGCTAGGGAGCTGGTGGCAATACGGGTATATGATGTCATTGTAACTAACAGTAATATGAAATGAAGCTATTGATATAACAGATCAATTAAAGCAGCTACCGAGTTTGGTTGCTGCTGATTTCTTAAATAAATAATGAATTTCAAATTTGCCAAAAAACGCTCCTATATTTTTTAATTGTTTCAGCCATTGCTATAAAATTGTCCATTTATCAAAAACATAAATAAAAAAATGGTTGTCTGAAATCCATCTCTGATTTTTTTTATAAAACTAATTGTTAATTTCTAAATAAAACGCTATTAAGTCTTTTCATTATACTTCGCATTGATTTTAATTTGTTAGCTAGCCGCTTCGACTAACGGATTCCTATCAAGTGATATCACGGCCGATACTAACAAGCCGGGTGCGGTCCATTTTTATGATTTTTTTTAGATGATTTATAGGTCTCACAAAATTTTAGTTTTTTACACAGGGTCTTAAAATTATAAGATCTTTCCGATAATCAAATAAAAAAAAAAGTGCTAAATGAGCCTATTGAAGGAAAGTATCTTCGTTGGGCCTGAGATTCGAATTTTATTTAGGGACCAAGAATTCGTTGATTCCATAAATTAAGTAGAAAAGGCGGCATGGTAAGTTTTAAAGACGTGTCCACAAAATTACTCGGTAATACCAAAGATCCAGACTACAGAAACGCTGTATCAAAAATGATAAAGAATTACGAAAAGTTAGGTTGTATGATGAGTTTGAAATTGCACTTTCTCGATTCACACCCGAATGAGTTTTCAGAAAATAACGGCGACTTCAGCAAAGAGCGAAGAGAAAGATTCCACCAACATTTAAAAGACTGAACGTCGATTTCAGGATAAATGGGATGTCAACATGTTAGCAGATTAGTGCTGGATGCTCCAAAGAGAAGTGAAAGCAAAAGGAACGATACGACGAAGAAACTCCGTATACATATCGTTTGAAGACAAGCGCGTTCAAAAATGAAAACCCATATAAAATTGAAATACTATATATCACGCACAATGATTGGGTATCCCGAAAAAAAAAAACAGATTTTTGCCAGTTTTTTTGATTTTTCTCAGTGTTTTCATCACTGACCTTCAAGTTTGACTCAACATTTGTGATTGATCAGCGGGAAAAATTACTCAAAAAAGGGTACGTAGAATATCGTAACACGCTATGAATTCGTGAAAAAAGCGTGATATCCATAAAAAGACATATTATCCATAAAAGTCGCGATTTTTTACGGTTTTTTTTATTTTCCACAACATTTTGACAATTAGCCCTGGATTCTAACAATAGATTCGAGATCAGTGGGGCAAAAAACATAAGAAAAATACAGCAGCATTTTTTACCACCCAAAAAACCATAAAAAAAACCATTTTTGACAGTTTTTCGGTTTTTTTCTGTAATATGCGCACCAACCCTTCATTCTGAGTCCAGATTCGTAATCAGCGGGAAAAAAACACTAAAGAAAAGTAAGTATATTCAGATGTCCAGTTCAAATAACTTTTTTTTGTGCACCTGTGTAATTATTTGTAAGTAGTTAACACAATTGGAAGAAACCTTCTATTATGCTTTCAACAAAATATACAGGGTCGTCACACTAAAAAGTCGTTCAGTAAGAAAACCACGAAGGAAAATAATATTTAAAATGTAATTGACAATACTGCCAGGGAAGGAAACTAGATGTACTTCTAATTAAAAATAAATATACAGGGTATTCTAAATTTAAACGTACAAAGTCTAGTGGAAGGTAGAGCACACTTCAAAAAACCTCCAAGCTTACCCTCTTATGATATTTAATTTTTGAAATGTGTCGATGAAATGCAATATACCCTTTGCTTTCGTATTTCCAAAGAGTATAATAATAGATACAAAAAAATGCATATACATTTTTTTACAGAGAATTTTATAAGCTTCATTTTTTATATAAACATAATTTCGATATCGCTAATGGTTAGAGCTAAAAACTGAATCGGGGCGCCATCTTTGCAAGATAGCGGCTCGTGCGCAGCAGTTGGATTTTTAGTATGTTTAATAGTAAACCTTAATGAACATCTTTGCCAAGTTTCAAAACTTCATCAGTTTTTTCTCTCAAACGTCGAAATTTATTCTAATTTGACTGGGGTATAATAACCTAAATAATATTTTCTAATTTTGATGAAAGCAAATAAATAAAAAATAATTAATTGTCCTCGATGTTAAATATATTTATTTCATGTTCAATTTTACGTTTTCCTTATTATTAGTTACAGATTCTAAATCAAATTTTATTGTATAAAAACCGCTGCCTAAGGAATCACTACTTCCACATTAAGACTTCCTATCTAAGTCTCTTACAACGAAAATACTATATTTGCACTCCACTAAGTGGAAATAATTGTTTATGGAACTTTAATAGTATAATATTTGAAATCGTGTACCCCAAAAACCCGTAAAATTATATGCCCCATCAGTAGTAAGGGTGGTGATTCTTGATGACTGGTTCTTGTATACACACTAAATCACAATATTTTTTCACCCCCTTTAATAATGGGGTGGGGGTGGTAATAGAGGTGGCTATTGCCAAAAATGTTTTTGAGACCTTAGCTCCTCTTATATTTACTAAATACCAATTTCATACACTCTTAATTGCTTGATTTACCTATTTGCCTATTTACCCCCATTGACCTTCAACTCGGCAACGGAATAAGATCGATATATAATCTAGTTCCAGATCTCGTTAAAATACATACGTGTGCCATATTTTAAGTCAATATCTTAAACTGTTCCAGAGTAATCGTGAGCACCAAAAAGATACAAGACTAACAGACAGACCGACGCGACAGACAAATTTATTTTATTAAAACTTAAAATATTGAGGTTTCATGACATTCTCTATTCGTACAATGAAAATTTTCAAAAAATTTTCTTGCGTTAGTATACTTCAACTGGATGTAGAAGTAAAATTAAAGTATGTTACATCTCACTTTTCAAATTTTCGCGGTTATATTCTTAATCAAACTTGCTTGATTTTATTAAAATCCTAATCTTCAAATTCATAGACTTTTAATTTTCAACTATAATATCCCAAGGACGTTGACAATGCGAAATAATTTTATCACAGTTTTCGCAAGCACTTGCTTGGTAATATCCCGATGCCGTAGGCTGAGGGATATTACCTAGAAGCAACGTGCTTGAGGAAGTTGTGACAAAATTATGAGCTATTTATCAACGTTCGAGGGGTATTCGCATAGAAAATTTTTTGCAATTTATTTTATTTATTTGTTCAAAACTGTTTATTAAAAACACAATTATTAAAAGAGAAATTTGTAAAATTAAATGTAGATTATGTATTATGTGTTATTTGGTGTCTTTTTCTCTACTATTATATTCATTAAATCGTTATTTCCAGTTCCAAATCGACATTGTCAAAAAATTAATTTTAAATTATTGAACTGTCAAACTGGATGACATAAGTGAAAAGATCCCTAAGGGGAATATTTAATTCCCAGCTGTATTTTTTTTTAACTTTTGTGTGCCATCAATTAGTAAAGTATGGAGCTCGTACACCGTTTGACAGCCGACATTCTTGGAGGTCACGCAACCTCGTTAACCTCAATCATTCTTCTTCTTCTAGTGCTGTCCCCTTAAAGGGCTCGTGGACCGTTTGACAGCCGACATTTTTGGAGGGAGGAGAAGGAGACACAACCTCAAATTTTCCGATTTCTCTATGTGTAATTCGTAGTTTTCTTGTGATTGTGACATTTTGTCTTGTTCTCCTCCCTCCAAAAATGTCGGCTGTCATACGGTGGACGAGCCCTCTAAGGGGACAGCATTAGAAGAAGAAAAATGATTGAGGTTAATGAGGTTGTGTGACCTCCAAGCTGTCAAACGGTGCACGAGCCCCATTCTGCTTTCGCATGCTCATTTGTCAGAAACAACTAGAAGTGAACACAACCTAACCTCAAATTCGTTGGAAAAACATCTTCAATATTCTGAAATGTCACAAAATGCTACTTTTGATTCGTTCGTGCCGAGCCGAATTTTCGAATTTCGCCGTGCAATTTACGATCAGGTTTATCTGGAAGCCTTCCACTTTATGTCGCGACATCGTACGGCCGTCCCAATGGTGTTTTTCGAAAAATATGAACGTGTCAAGATTGCATGTTTTTGCAATTTTTTCGGCTCCGAATTGTAAGCTGTTTTTTGCTATTTTTTGCAGATATCTCCGAAACGGTGGGAGTTAGCTCGAAATAAAAAATAAGGTAAAACGAGTATTTTCCACTGCGAATCTTTTACTATCACTAGACTTTTGATTTTTTTTTTCGTTTCGGAGATAGCTACAGAAATGTCGGCCACGTACGGCAAAAAATCGCAAATTTTGAGCTTCTACAGTTGGCAACTTTTTAATATTTGCTCCTACGCGAAAACATTACTCTAGCTAATTTAAGTATAATTAAATTTGCTAAAACTCTTTTTTTTATTTTTTGAAATCCGACAAAAATTAAGGAATTAGAGGGGGCGGGATTTGGGACTTTTTTTTTCGGTAAAATTTCTCCATTTTGTTACCGTAATTAATCGGTAATTAACTGAAATCGATCTCATATACGATGTTCACTTAATATCTTGTACTACTTTGACGCTCCGTTAATCTTGGCCCTTCGAAACAAAGGTTTCTGAGAAAAATTGTTTTTTTAAGATTTACATACACTCTATAGGAAAACGTGTAATTTCTTACATTTCCTCGAATATATCGATAATTATCGTTTTTTTTTCGAAAAATTTGTAGACAGCTTATGTAAAGAGAATTAATTGAGCTTTCCGACACTTTTTTTATTTTCTCCCTAACATAAAAAACAAAAGACTTATGACCGAATATGCGGACGTCTCAAAGCCAACCGCCGCCCAGTCTATTAATTAGGGTGAATGGCTAACGTACGCCATCTGTTGGACACCACGCGATACCAGTTTTCACCCGGTGACATCACAGTGCTTTTCGTGAGGAGTGGCGATGATTTCAACTTTAATTATTTATTGCAAAGTAAGTACTGCGATTTAAGAGCTGATATTCGGTGTGGTGTGTTTTGATACATAAATACACACTTTTATGAAATAAAAAAAAATCGGGCAAGTTCCCCATTGTTATGACCAGTAATTTTCAGCAATTGTTGTTCTTGCACACCATTTTTTGTCAATTTGCTAACAGCAGTTGACCTGTTAGAATGGTTCGTTATCTTTTTGTTCTTTACAGATTTAGTCCATCCATTAATAGTATTTCTTCCAACAGGGACATTGTCGTACCATCTATCGGTTTCCGTTTTCCAGTGTTGATTTGGTTTTAAGAACAGCTGTGGTGAGGTAATATGTTCGCCTCGTTTTGATATCAGTTTATGAAAAAGGCGTACAGGGCAGTTTTGACTTTCACTATTGGTAATCAACCATTTACTATTTGCATAGCTTTTTGAACCGCCTTGGCAAGTTTTACTGAATACCGGATTATATTCAATGCGATTTGTTGGAGAGTCATCGTTATTTTTCTCGATTTGAAAAAAATCCAAGAGACAGGAACTGCCTCGCCTCCTCTCCACGCTAATTTTACAGCAGCAATATGGTAGAATTTACGCATGAGACCTTCAGGGTTATTTTCATCTCAGAACAATATTATTTGGTTTACTTCAGATAAACTTAATGGAACTGAACTGGTCTTACGTTTGCATGGATCTGCTTGCAGTTTCTTCCTGGTTGCATCGCGGGCATCTCGGGCAGGTTTAAATACTAAGCTCATAAATGGGTCAATCATAATCTTATAGTCATTATAGTACTTCTCTTGTAAAAGTTTGCACGAAATGTTCCACATAGTTTTTACTGTTGCTTCTTTGAATTCTGTTCCATTTTTCTTTCTCATATTGACCGCCCAATCTTTCAGTATCAATGCCAGTTCTTCTACGCTTCTCAGTTCATTTAATTCGTATTTTCGATCATGGCAAAACTCCATAAATATTCCCCATGTGTATTTGTGACTTTTTCTGATATTTATTGGATTTTTTTCTTCGATTAGCGCGTTTGTAGATTGACAATTGGCATTGCCAAAACATGACATTTTGAAATTTATTTGGCAGTTATTATGAAGTTGTCAAAGTTAAATAATTTTATTGTCATAGTGCTTGAAAATTTCCTTGGATGGTGATATCAGTGTAATGTTAAAATTATTGGGTGATTTGTGTCACATGACAAGAAATCACGAAATTTAATTGGTTGTTAAAACTTTCAAAAAATTTTCACTTATAATATCCCTAGAGCTTAAATTATTTCCGGAAATTTTTTCGAGGTCATGAATTTTCTTAAAATATTCATGAACAAGGAAAAATTTCCGGATATTAATTTAAGCTCGTGGGATATTGGTAAGAAAATTTCACACCATTATTTTATAAATATTATGCCAAAATTGAACATTTTTATTACGAATGACAAAAATTCATTCATCATAGTGCGCCATCAAATAACAACGGGTGGTTAATAAAATACGAAATTTCTTAAAGAAATAACATACCATTCTCCAAGTTTAGTTACATGAACTTTTTATAAATAACTTAAAACATATTATATTTCCGTTTTTTATTAACTTTGGTCTACTTAAATTGGTGGAACATCATTTATTTTTGATAATTATTCTGAAATACCCTCCTACTTCAAGATTTATATAAACTTTTTATAAATAACTTAAAAACATATTATATTTCCGTTTTTTATTAACTTTGATCTACTAAAATTGGTGGAACAACATTTATTTCTGATATTACTTAAATGCGAGCACAAGGAATGTATTAATTCTTGTCGCCCAGACAATAATTAACAACTTCTAGGCAGCTATGGAATAACAAAAGGTAACAAGATAGTAATGGCTGCCGCACTTACAGACGTCAATTAGATTAATTTTTACATTCTAATCATAACAAAATTTGATTATCAGCCAAAAGAATAAAGTGCAAGTTCAGTCTTCAGTCCTATTTATTCTCCATTAAGACGAGAAAAATTCTTGCTAGACTTCCAAGTCCACTTAATAGTATATTACGTAATGAGAATTGTAAGAAGCATATTACGCACGAATGGAAAAGTTACGGACGATGCCGCGTAGCGGCGAGTGCGTATTTCCATGAGTGCGTAATTGCTTTACAACTCGAATTATGTACTATACTTTACCTACGATCATATTTATTTATTTATTTAGTAAAATCTGGATTTAGCTTACTAGTCAACAATGTCATTCAACAAATATTATGTCAGTTTTGACAGCGTTTGAAAATTACGTAGGCGCATTTGTTTTTTTTAACCCCGCGTCAGCGATATAAGCCACCTATAATTGTGTGTCCCGTGCGTTTTGTTTACCGTGCGATTTGTTTACAGTGCGTTTTGTTTACAATACGTAAAATTCAACTTACATAAATGGCAGGTAGTGTGTTTTTTACCATTTACAGTAGTGATCGTAGGTAAATTTAGTTACTTACATGTGTTAATAAAATTTGTTAGTTTAACATATATTATTGTGATATTGTAAACAAAAAATAAATATTAACATATTAATTTGTGTACTTATAATATCCTCGTGAATATCCTCCTTTGGGTCGCCAAATAAATTTAATTCTAAAAGCACTTCCAACTCCCGCGTCTTTATTTTGACATTTTAAATGACAGAAAAATTTCCTTATTAATTTGACAGAATGTAAAAATTTCCGGAAATTTTTTGGGTTGTCATGGTAACTTAACAAAAAACAAGCCTCTGATTGGTTAAAAAATGTGGTGTGAAATTTTCAGTGTAATTTTGTTCTGATTGGCTGTTTCAGCACACGTGATTATAAATGGGCGAATTTAATAGGACTGCTATTTGAGCTAAAAATTTTCGTTTTAGTTTAATAGTTATATAGAAATTAAATTAAATGCGGGGGCGAGCGTTGATGCGTCTTCACTGTGTAAGTATCTCGATACTTCAAGTGAAGCAACGCGCAGCGCGGTTAGTACTCAGATGGATGACCCATCTAGGGAAACACAGCGATCTCGTCCCACCTTCTAGCAGCTTGTATATCAGTGTATACGCGGAAGGTATGTAATTTCAGACGAGGATTACGTAGTGGATATACCATCCTTCGGAGGGGATGTAAAGCAGGCGGTCCCTTGTCTATTAAATGTTAGGCAAGTAAAAGATCCCTACTCTTCTTAAGGGAAGAGGTTCGGCAAAATTTCCAGGTTGGGGGGTAGCTCGTCTCCTGGCGTAGGCCGTGGTAGCGAAAATAGGCCGACGTTGAATAAGTAGTTAAAAAAAAAAAATTAAATGCGTTGTTTGGCGATACAAAATGACACGATGTGAGATATTCGTAACGTATAAATCATAAATTACACGTTCCCAAACATTAGCATTAAATATATTATGTGATTGTGGCTCGCAATGAAACAGCAAGGTTTCACTAGGTGCATAATAGATCAAGTTAACAAACCCCAATCTTATGAAAAGCGAGATACAGCACGGACTCGCTCCTTTTTAGTTATCTCTTCGCAAAATTTGCCCATATAAATCTATCCAGTTAAGCAAATGTTCGCAGCTATGATATATTATTTGCGTGTATAATAATATCTGTCTCACCCTGCACCTTTCCCCCATTCACTGTGTCATATATATTTACATTTTAAACAAACTTTTGACAGCCACAATGGAAATAAAATATTGAATAAAATTTGTGCAGTGTGTACTCCTCTTGTGTAATATTGCCTTCATAACTTTCCATGAACGGTTTAAAGGGAAGGAAATCTTGTTTAATGCGAATTTTATGTCTAAGGTTGACAATTTTGAAAATATTTATGTTAGAATTATATGGTAATAACCGCTACTGGTCTACGAAATATTGCTTTTGTTTAAATAAATCATCATGGATAATTCTTGTTAAATTATTATTATCTAATATTTTCGCAAATTTCAGTTTATTAAAATATTTATATCTATTTTGAATAAAATTGGTCAAATATTCCCTTACACATTAAATACAAAATTCAGTTAATGTGCTCGATTGTACGTTGTTGAATGAATAATGAAAATAATCTCAGCTGCATCTTAAAACTTTAAGTTTTTGACTTGTGTTATGTTATCTGCTAAATGACTAAATACTTTAAAACGTAATTAATTGTGTACTTATATTCAAATACTAAATCTACAGAAGATTACATGATTTTTGTTCCATTTCGTCCGGTATTTCTCGATAGATTTATTTTTGATACGAAGTATATTTATGTTTTGGTGATCGTTGACTGCGAATCTGAAGTTAAAATTAAAAAATTCAACAGATATTTTTCAATTGTTTCTTAATTACAGCAACAAAATGGGGAAATTCGTATCATAAAAATGCGTAGACGCACATTCTTTCTGTTATAACTTCTTTATTTTTGGTTAGAGAATATTATTTAGGTATTATTAAGCAAATCACAACTTACACACTTTTTTATGGTACACAAGCAAAAAAAAAAATAAGTTTAATTAATAATCTTTAATTTTATTATTTTTGAATCCATAGTCTCTGAGATATTTAATATTTTAACTAAATACTTCATCTAATAAACGTTCATACATCAGCATTAAACTTCCATATCTACGAAACTATTAACCCTACAAAATTAAAAAATATTTACCCTCAATGCTTTGGTCTCTAGCATTTTTTCACTAAGTGTGATATTCTTCGAGTCATTTCACGAAAACCGTTTTTTCTTTTAACTATTTATTTAACGGCGGCCTATTTCCGCTACCGACGCCAGGAGATGAGCTAACCCCAACCTGGAAATTTTGCCGAACCCCTTCCCTTGAGAAAACTAGGGGATCTTTTACTTTCCTAACATTAAATAGACAAGGAACCTCCTACTTTACATCCCATCCGAAGGATGGTATATCCACTACGTAATCCTCATCTTGAAATTACATTGTGGCAACTTGCTCACTTCCAGACTAAAGTATTTTCAAGTAACCAAGGTCAAGAAATAAAAAAGAAAAATAACAAGAAAAAATATTTTTATATATATGAACATTGAAATATATTTGTACTGATAGGAATTTATAAACTTGTACAAAACTATTAATATAATTGTATTAATTATTACGAATACGTTATTTTACTTATAGACTATGTATCTATATACATAGCTTCCGCGTATATGCTGATATACAAGCCCCTTGAAGGTGGGACGAGGTCGCCGTGTTTCCCAAGATGAATTTCACCCATCCAATTACTAACCGCGCTGCACGTTGCTTCACTGGAGTATCGACATACAGCACAGTCAACTCAACAAGTATTTACTTATGTTCATAATACAGCAGTGCGTCATTTCAAAGTCCGACCCGGAGTCAGTCAAACAACCACGGCGTATATCGCCGAGGTGGGTGTGAAGCTGGTTTGGCCATGACGATAATTAATGGACAAGTTAAAACTCCTGCCTAATAGAAAAAAGTCATCTACGCCCGCCCCACGAAAACCGTTCGAGATTAGTTTCTTTTCTCAAGTTAAAATAGCAGTATTAAGTAGGTATTTTTTTTTGTAGGACCGATAGTTTTTTGTTTATTGCAAGAGAAAGCTTCAAATGAGCGTGCGGCACGCGATTCTTCCCACATGAAAATTGTAAAGCTGCAGAAACCTACAACTTCGTTTTTTTTCATTCTTATTTTCCGACAACAGTTTGCACTACAGAGCGCCGCAAAGTTGGCATGTCAGTGCGTGACTGTACAGTAAAGCAGAGATTACATTAATAGTACTATTACTGTACAATAAAACTGGTATGGATAGAATGAGGCATCTTCAGGTAAAAAAGAAAAATTGAAGAGAAACTGTACTCCGTCAAGTCTTCGACACGAAGATATTATAAGCGACAACACCCTGTTCCTACCCGTCTTCAGCGAGTGTGACAATACTTCCTCTGTTTTTGGATTTGGCAAATCAAAATTCATTTCTACTTTGAAGAACAACGATCATTTGGAAGCAGTTCTGAAAATATTTAAAGAAAAATAAGTTTTTCCCGAACTTCTCGCTAACGCAGGATTCTTTCTTGCTTTGTACAAAGAAAACGATGCACAATAGTTAAATTCTCTAGGTCACAAATATTTTGTAAAAAAAAACAACAAAATCAAAAATGAACCTTGCATCACTTCCACCGACATTGGATGTGTTCCAGTAACACACTTTCAGGGCGTACCTACAAATGCAAAAAATTGGAAACTTTCTTGCTCCGGAGGAATGGGAATGGAATAGGAAATATTGTGGACCAAAACCGAAAATCATCTCAGGAAAAGCTGCAACAGACGAACTTCTGAAATTAATAGTCTGTGAATGTAAAGGAAACTACGAAGCGTCTTGTGGTTGCCGCAAAGCAGGAATGAAATGCTTAATTTTATGTCAAAACTGCAGCTGTAAAACTTGCGACAACGTTAGAGAATTTCCGAAAAATTGTGTGCAAGACGGCATCGGCAAAGAATTCGATGAAGAGAACGAATAAACATCTATCGATCGACAATACTAGTGGATTAGGCCTATCGGGGAAGCCACATTAATAAAAAACGCATCTAGAATCTCCAGGGTGGTGTGTAAAAGAGTTCCGCAGCAACGTGCTGACATGCCGAATTTACGGCGCGTTGTAGTGCAAACTATTGTAATATGTTACAACCCCTAAAAATTAGGCAACACTGATTCAATTAGTTCGGATGTCTGCACCTACTAGAGAAAGAACCTACTAGAAGCTCTAGAAGTAGTAAGGAACTTGCTGGATGTATCTGGATAATGGTGACGTCATCACAGAAACATCGAGATCTGGCATCTTTAGGTATATAAGGCATGGAGTAAAACCAGAGTAGACAAGTTCAGTTTAGATAGCAAGTGAAGTAAGATCAGAAGAGAGTAAAGTGATCAAGTAGTGAATTGTAGTACACAAAGTAATACAAATAAAGTAATTACCTAATTGGTTGTAAATAGTAAGTTAATAAATAAGTGTTTAGTGTTACCCTGATGTTATAATTTCCAGATCCACGATACAGGGTGTTTACAAAAAGGGTGTAAGCACATCACACTATTGTTAGAAAATAAAAATTAACTAAACTATCCTGCAGATTTTTTTCTGATCTACAATTTTCATGTAGGAATTACCCATGTTTGGTATATGATGATATTAAGCCAAGCTTAACATAATTATGTTAAGCTTGGCTTAATATCAGCATATACTAAAAATCATCTCTATATTTTTTGGAAATTTTGACAGTTTGCTAACGTTGTCATTAATTCAAAATTCATTTTTGACTTAGGATTTGTATTCAGCGACCTCAAAAACTTAAGAATGTGCATTTAATATCAATTTTTTACATTTTAGTAAAATTTGACAGTTTTTTGACGGCTGTCATTAAGTCATAATTCATTTCTGATTTCGGATTTGTATGTAGTGACCTAAAATACTTATGAATATACAATTAATATCAACTTTCTACATTTTGGTGAAATTTGACAGCTTGTTGACAGCTGCCATTAAATCGAAATTTATTCTTCACTTCAGATTCATGATCAATGACACAAAAAATCCATACAAAATCATAAAAAATAATTTAAAAAATTTTTTCAAAAAATATCCTCTATAAGAATTTATGGGGGTTATATGGGGGTGGAGAGAAAAATTGACACGGCACAAAAATTTTTTTTTGCCAAATTTGGTTTCAGTGCATCAAAATACATAAGAAATTATATGTTTGATTGTAAAGACAGAACATTTTTTTTTGTCAGCCAGTGTTATCAAATAGAAAGCAAAACTTAATCCACATGTAGAATTGAAAAATATAAACCATGTCAATAAATTTAAAAAACAAGCAATTTATATTTTACACACCCAGAGACATGATTCATGATATGAATCACTTATTTAGTGGCTCATTGTTCTGCATTATACAGTTTCCTCTTATTTTTATGAATGTTTTGAAACTTATCTTATTATAATTATTATTTAACGCAAATTAAATATGTGTGCGACGTTTCGTTTTAATGTCTCTTTTAGTAATAAGTACATTTTAAATTAGTGTTGATTATTGTTTATACATTTTTGTTAATTTTATACAGGGTACCTCGAAAAGATCAGGACAACGCTTAGCCGTAGATACTTGACATCAAAACAAGTCAATTTAACTCAAAAAGTAGTGGTCTAACTCTTTTCGTTTTCAAGATATAGAGTGGCAAATTAAAAAAATTGTTTTCGTAATTTGTCTCTATTTTGGAAACTATTATACGTATCTACTTTAAATTTGGTAGCGACATGTTTTTCAGGTCGGTAATTACAATGGTGATATTGCCGATGCCATATTTTATAGATGGCGCTAGTTACAGGACTTTTACG
Organism: Rutpela maculata; assembly: GCA_936432065.2. Taxonomy (NCBI): domain Eukaryota; kingdom Metazoa; phylum Arthropoda; class Insecta; order Coleoptera; family Cerambycidae; genus Rutpela; species Rutpela maculata. The sequence goes on along the minus strand of OW386291.2, from coordinate 48,921,175 downwards.
TGACACTTTAAGCCATAACTTTTTTGAGGTTAGGTTTTGGACCTCGTCTTCTATTATAATCGAAACGCAATGTAGTTTCCTAAAGAAAAGGTGTACTTGTTTAAACGCGATAAAATGCACCCTTTCAGAGAAATACGCGATTTACAACTTTGTCACACACCAGTTCGAAGAAATTCAACACCCCGGGTGTTTTCAAAAGATTGAGACAACGCATAGCGTAGACTCTTGACATGAAAACAAGTCGATTTAATCCAAAAAGTAGCGGTCTAACTCTTTTCGTTTTCAAGATACAGAGTGGTATAGTAAAAAAATTGTATTCATATTTTGACTCTATCTTGGAGAATATTATACATATCTACAAACAGCACTATTGACGATTTCAAGACATCATACTTGACGTACACCTATTAGATAAGAAACCGATTGAATTTGAATTTGAATTTCCTCGAACTGGTGTGTGATAAAGTTTTAAATCGCGTATTTCTCTGAAAGCGTGCATTTTATCGCATTTAAACAAGTACACCTTTTCTTTAGGAAACTAAATTGCGTTTGAATTATAATAGAAGGCGATGTCTAAAACCTAACCTCAAAAAAGTTATGGCTTAAAGTGTCAAGTAAAAGTCCTCTAACTAGCGCCATCTATAAAATATGGCATAAACAATATCACCATTGTAATTAGCGACCTGAAAAACCTGTCGTTACCAACTTTGAACTAGATACGTATGATAGTCTCCAAGATAGAGACAAATTACGAATATTTTTTTTTACTTTGCCACCTTGTAACTTGAAAACGAAAAGAGTTAGACCACTACTTTTTGAGTTAAATCAACTTGTTTTGATGTCAAGAATCTACGGCTAAGCGTTGTCCCAATGTTTTCGAAACACCCTGTATAATATCATACTATTACATTATTATATTATGGTAATCATGTTTACAATATTTCATATAGTTTCATATATTTTTTAACCTCCCCACAATAAAATTAGTCCAAAATCGAAAATTGAGATAACATCAAATCTTTACGTTTTGAGGTCCCAGGAACCCAAAAAAGTTGTTTTTAAAAAATGTCTGTGTGTGTGTATGTATGTTAGCACGATAGCGGCGAAGCTACTAAACGGATTTGGATGAAACTTCGCATGAGGGTTTCTTTAGTACTCCAGAAGATCTGAAAAGGTTTTGGTTGAGATCGGATTACGTTTAGTGCCGTTTTAGCACAAGTTGTTTATTTTATGATTACTTACAATTTGTAATTGAACCATTGAAAAGCAGTAAAAATTCCGATTTCAACGATATATCACACTTGCACTTTTTCGATTTGGTTTCCGTGAAAAAAATTAAAAAACAAAAATTTCACTTGTTTTGTCCTCAAAGCAGTGCAATGTACAGGGTGATATTCTAATAATGACAGAGGTGTTCAGTGATTTCGGCTGATAACTCGGGAACGGTTGAAGATATCGAACTGAAATTTGAAACGTAGGTATAAATATTGTAGACGGACGGATTACGAGTGAATTAATAATACACCTACGTCACATTACGTCACAAATAAGAAAAATTCTTAGAAACTGGTGCAGATATCGACTTAACTATTGGAAGCATCCAATTAAAGTTTGAAACGTAGATGGAAATATTGTAGATGGATGGAATACGAGTGAATTAAAAATACACCTACGTTCTGATGACGTCGTAAAAGCAGAAAATTCTTATAACAGGCGAACTGATGATGATATCAAAAAAATATTTCTACAAGACGAGTCACGAAATTTTTATTTTTTAATTTCCAAGAAACGTCAAATTTTCGGAGAAATGTCACTTTTCAGAAAAATGCCAAATGTTTGAAAATTGTGAAATTTTCGGAGTAATGTCATTTCAGAAAAATGTCAAATTTTCGAAAAAATGTCAAATTTTCGGAGAAATGTCACTTTTCAGAAAAATGTCAAATTTTCGAAAAAATGTTAAATTTTCAGGGAAATGTCACTTTTCAGAAATATGTCAAATTTTCAGAAAAATGTCACTTTTCAGAAAAATGTCAAATTTTCGAAAAAACGTCAAATCTTCGAAGAAATGTCACCTTTCGGAAAAATGCCAAATGTTTGAAAATTGTCAAATTTTCGGAGTAATGTCATTTCAGAAAAATGGCAAATTTTCGAAAAAAATGTCAAATTTTCAGAGAAATGTCACTTTTCAGAAAAATGTCAAAAATTCAGGAAAATGTCACCTTTCAGAAAAATTCCCAAAAAATACTACAAGTCCATTTGTGGTATAAGTTCTCTGTTAGTGTGTTAAAGCGTGCAGACTGTATGGTGAGTATTTTTGACGTGTCAGGTGCATCGAGAGATTACAAGTTTTTTCGACGTTTATAAAGCCCACGGATGGTGTGAGAGGCCATCCTGAACCGCTTACAAGCTCTACAAGTGTAAGCAACCCCACCGGAACGCTTTCGGTGAGTTTTTTCTAATAAAACTTTAAAAGTGACAGTGACATTATATTTTAAAAACTATTTCCGCTAATTCTTCCGGCAACATAACCTAAAAATAGTACTACATAACCTAAAAACAATTTAAGACATTGGTACCAACCTAAACATTTTTCAAAAACCAAATTCCCCAGAGAAACATTGGAACCAAAAATTTGACAGCTATCACTTCCCCGACCGATTTAGTGAAAAATTGGTCGAGGTCAAAAGATAAAACAAAATATACCAATTCAAACTTAAACGATCCACCATGAACACTACCCTGGCTACATCTGACAGGGAAGCTGTCCACCAAGAGTTATATGGTTTTTTCCAAAGATGGCCATCTCTGCCATCCATCCCATTACCAACGAACAGGTTTTTTCGTTTAGTTGTTTCCCGTATCAATAATCAAAATTATTAAGTGCTCTTGCCTACGAACGTTTTTATAGAATTGTGTTTATTTTTATATTAATTTTAGGTCCATGTGGACACATTATAATTTTAACCTAGTCTTTAAGCCTGCCTACAGAAGACAGGAGCTACTTTTCTATTTTTCTCCAAGCCAAACCGGACCTACCCCGTCCAGCCTCACACTCGCCACGGCGGTGTTCACCGTGGTTGTCTGGCTGGCCCCGGGCTAGGATCCGATGAAGCATATATTTGTATTAAAAACATTGAATAAAATATTAATGTTGTGCAGACTATAAATTTAACACTCAAGTTCTTAGGTCCAAATCCCACCGAACGCAAGACTTTTTTTCTGATTTAATACGAAAAAAATATTTCAACTTAATAAATATAATTAAATGAGATCGTTTATATTGTTTAGTGCTCTTTTCGGCTTCAAAGATTCACCGGGTGGGGATTTTCCAGCCGCTTCCAGTATCTGCCGATTTTTTTATATAGCTTTATAATTTTTTAAAGGCCCTGGCCTTTAGTGGGGCATCTCTGTGTTTATTTACAAAATTATTATTGTTTCATTATAATTATTGTCAAAACTTTTATGTAACTTATTTGTAAAATTATGTAACATATATGTAACAAATTTTGTAAATAAACCACATTCATTCATTCATTCAATGACAATCACGTTAACTTAAAACCTTTAGTTACCTTATTAGATTAATTTTAATGTTCAAGCTTGAAAACATTTTTTCCGATTGTTTTATTTATTTATTTAACGTTAGCCTATTTCCACTACCAAGGCTTATCGCCGACGCTAGCAGGTGAACTACCCCAAACCTGGAAATATTGCCGAACCTCTTTACTTGCCTAGCTATAATAAGGTACAGTTCCTTGCTACTTTCCATTAATAGGTAGACAGGTATTTATAAAACTGAGTGAAATTTTATTTCTTACTATTTAGAGATATTTTTTGAAGGCGGGTCCGATTTAAAAAAAAATGTCAACCTTTCTAGTAGCTTCACACATTTCAAGGCCTTGCTTGGAGGATAAACAAATAATACATCATAACCTCACTTTAGTTCCTTAGAATAATATACTTCTGGTCCACAGTACATATAGGCCAGTGGAATTAGCAAATATGCATATTATAATTCGTTTCAGGATGCCACGTGGATTAAACGACAGTTTTATTGATTACGAACATGACCCTGAATTTGGTCCACTTTTTGACCGCCGGAACATTATTTATTTAATGTCCTACAAGTCTGTTATTTTACAATAACCACCCTATTTTGAGATACATTAAATGAAAAATAACGCCCTTGGGCGTTATGAATATCTATAACGCCCTAGGGCATTATAAAATTATAATACAATCCAAAACAAGCAAATTATGATAGCGTTATTGACAAACAAAATGCGTTGCTATGCAACGGCGGCGTTTACAAACAATTTTGATTTTTACCCTCTTTTAAATCAAATCGTTCTGAACATAATAGATGTCAAATTAATAAATCGTAAATGTCAAAAAAAATAAAAAATCGAATTAAATAACAGACTTGCAGGACATTAAACGTTGAAGGCACCACGGGTGTTATAGTATAATGACGCCCTCGATCGACGTACACTCCCTCGGGCCAGAGGCCCTCGGGATTGTACACTGCCGACCTCGGTGAGTTATTATTCTTATAACACCCTTGGTACCTTAATAACTATAACGATTTATTGTTGAAAAATTCCAAAAAATCGACTTTTTTAAAGATAACTCAAAGACCTTTGACGATAGGTTTTTCGATTTGTAGATACTGTTAGAAATTTGAAAAACGGTTAATTTGAGAGGTGTTCCGTTTAAAGCGCTTGAAAATTTGTTTAAATAATTGCAAAAAACCGCGAAAATTTTCGCAATTTGCAAATATTTTTCATTCTTTAACAAAAGTACTTTAGTGCTTGAAACTTTGACAAAATATGTACTTTATTACCACAAAGTTACCCCTAAAATGTCATAAAAAATTTTTAATTATTTTAAGAGATATTCAATTTGTTTATTAAAAACATAAATAATGTAAAATGCAAATTCACCCAGTTCCCGTTGTCGTAGAGGGTTGATCCGGACATCATTTTTTTTGTTGAGACTTAAACTTTTATGTTTTCATTAATGGTAAATCAAATTTGCATTATTTTCAACTTCAAAATGGCGTTTGAAAAAGTGTCACATTTTGCTAAAAACTTTTAAACAAATAAAGATTTTGCAATATCGTTCTGATATCTTTGTTGCTAGGGTTTTTTCACAAATTTTCAAAATAAAAATGACTCCTTAGCCTTACTAGAATCCGAGATGATTTTTTTTTAATAAATTCGTAATTTGTTTATTAATAAACATTAACAGCTGAAACTTAGCGAACAACTAGTTTAATAGTCTATCTTTGTAATAGAGCTGAGTTTGGGGGAAAAAATTCAATTTGCAACGATAACAATAATTAATTTTAAATCAGCGTCAGAATAGGAGAGAGAAGCATGAGTCGTATCTGTAACACGTTCATAAAATTATCGAGACGAGTTCAAATCCGTGCGCCAACCAAAAATTTACCGTTTCTCCGATTTTGATTTTTTTTTTAAATCTGGGGTAGCGTGATGAAATAATAATATCTGTCATGTCGATTTTTTCCTAATTAAACAATAATTTGTTATAAACAATTATTTTTGTTAAAAAAATTTTTACGGATTTATTAAAAAGAAAATCATCTCGGCTTCTAGTAAAGCTGCAGTCATTTTTTTTTTAAATGTGTGAAAGAACCTCAGAAACAGAGATATGAGAACGATATTGCAAAATCTTCATTTGTTTAAAAGTTATTATCAAAAAACCTAACCTCAAAATGTGACACTTTTTCAAACGCCATTTTGAAGTTGAAAATAATGCAAATTTGATTTACCATTAATGAAAACATAAAGTTTAATTCTCAACAAAAAGAATGATGTCCGGATCAATCCTCTACCACAACGGGAACTGGGTGAATTTGCATTTTACATTATTTATGTTTTTAAAAACAAATTGAATATCTCTTAAACTAATTAAAATTGTTTAATAAAATTTTAGGGATAACTTTGGAGTAATAAAAGACATATTTTGTCAAAGTTTCAAGCGCTAAGGTGCTTTTGTTAAAGAATGAAAAATATTTGCAAATTGCTAAAATTTTCGCGGTTTTTTGCAATTATTTAAGCAAATTTTCAAGCGTTTTAAACGAAACAATTTGTAGATACTGTTAGAACTTTGAAAAATGGTTAATTTGAGAGGCAAATTAACCATTTTTCAAAGTTCTAACAGTATCTACAAATTGAAAAACCTATCATCAAAGGTCTTTGAGTTATCTTTAAAAAAGTCGATTTTTTGGAATTTTTCTCAATAAATCGTTAAATACACAATGTTCCGGCGGTAAAAAAGTGTTCGCAATCAATAAAACTACCGTTTAATCCACATGACATCCTGAGACGAATTACAATAAATTTCAGTCTTTTTTTTACTAATTCTATTGGATTAATAACATCAAATAGTCATTTACTTTTCGGTTTCCACTATTGTACCAGGTTTCACTTAAATCTACAAAAAAATTGCTGGCATTATCGCATCTCAATTAAAAAACCATCATGCAATGAAATCGTCATCATTAACAGCATTGAAAACAACGACATGAGCGAGAGTATGCTGTATAATTTGTTTGTAAAAGCAGATTGTTGAACGGGCGCGTTTCTCAATAAAAGTCTCAGTTCATCCTCTTATCGTAGAAAACATTCTTCGGCTGATTCGCCTCCATGCAAGGCTCTCTTTCGTTGTGAAATGGAATATGACATGATAGGAAGTTATAATAAAGCTCTGTTGTTTGTGAAAAATTATCATTATTGTAAATCGAGAACTAAATTTTTAATTGATATCACCGGCGACTCCGCCAAATCCTCAAATATGTCCGTAATATAAAAAAATTGTTTCCAATTTTTGTTCACTATCTAATGTAACTAGATAAGATAGCTTGATAAATTTAGTGTGGGACCACCATCGGACGATGGCCTACAGTTTGCAGCAGGTTTGACAGAAATCGCTTATACGTCAGAGTAATCATTAAACAAATATTATATAAGAAAAAAACACATACGAGTCAAATTGAAAACCTTCCCTTTTTTTAAATTTTACGATGTCGGTTAATTATAAATCTAGAAATAAATTTTTAATTGATATTGTAGAAGAACGCACTATCGGGCGTCAAAATTACGCGATACCAATTTATTTCTCAGGAGGCGCCAGTCGCGCGCTACCCTGTTCTTCTACCTCCCAGGCGGGTTCGAGATAAGATGCACTTCGGAAGCCGAATAATGGACCAAGGCTGCACTACCTCAGATCTTTAACAGCGCTCTCTCCGGCCGTGAATTCCTAGATTTAGGTTTTTGTACCTTTTGAAAAGCTAATTTTTTGCATAAAAAAATCCCGATCGAAAATTTTCTCTCCGGTGGGATTAATTTTTGTCGTGCTGATCACGCTTTTGTCTGTTAATAATGGACTCTAACCCGAGGATTTTTGAGAAAAACGCATAAAAAAATCCTGATCAAACCTCCATACAGCAACTAGAAGGTCGAGTGTGGTGCAGTAACTCGACACATCCGGTTTTCGGTACGAAAATTCCAGGAATTATAGACTAGCAACAAGTCTCAAGATCAATTAAGATGCAATAGTTCAATAAAAAATACTTATTGTAAAAATCGCGCCTTCCCCAATTAAGACAAACGGCTTTCAGACCATACAAGCGAGAGCGCTTACGCTAACGATCGATTAGGTAGAAAAGATTCATGCATACCTTCTCAGAATCAAAATGCGAGCTTTTAGAGAAGTCTTAGACTCTTGTAATTTTAATAATTACGGCTAACTGGTTTTAACTTAAAAAGTTTTACTAAATGAATTTAGTTTCGCTAGAGACTACTTAGCTTTAAAGTTCTTGTATCGTGGCGGTTCACGTACTCAAACTCATTCATGAGGACTTATGACTGCATAAGTTTGTTTGGCGTTCGATTAGTCCACAACTTACTTGCCCCTATGCAGTTGTTCAATATTAGCAAAATTACAACGATCCACCTCCGAGTGACTTTTAGGCAAAATTGAATTTTTGTTTTTTTATGCACAAGGCGTTTTCCTCTATAACTTTATTATTTGGAAAGCCCTGCTATTGGCTTTCCTACCATCTCTTTGTATTGACTACTCAACGCGCTCGACCAAATTACGAGCCGCTGAGTGATTCCAAACTCTATCTATTCGAGAAACCGGCCTTGTGCATGTGCATTGATTTTTATCAAATTTTTGCTTATCGGCACTACGCCGTCTTTGTCGAAATCATCGGTTTCGCCCCTTAGATGCATTGTATCGTTAAAATTTTATGCTCATACTTTAGAACAGGACATTCAATGACCGTACCTCAATGGTCAATGTCTTTGGCGGAGGAATAAAAATGGAAAATATTTCAATATTTTTTAAAGTATATTTTTGGAGTACCTTTTAAACGCTTCGGGGTACCTTTGAAAAAATCCAATTTTGGCGTACTTTTGATAAATTAATTTTCAAGCCAAATTTCGATGCAGTTTTGATAAAATAATCTGCAAGTGAAATTTTGGCGTACTTTTGATAAATCAATTTTCAAGCCAAATTTCGACGCAGTTTTGATAAAATAACCTGCAAATCAAATTTTGGTGTACTTTTAAAAAATATTATTTTTCTAAGTTCAACTTTGTTGCACCTCTGAAAAAGTAGATTATTCTTAAATCCAAAACATATTTTTCTAAGTGAAAATTCGGCGTTTCTTCGAATTTTCACCTGGTCATTTCTAACGCCTTATAGAACTCATAACGGTCCTTATGGACTCATCTGTGCCTCTGCAGACTCTTAAAAATGTCCTTAAATGAAATTTTTGCCTAAGTCGAATTTTGATTCTGTCTTCGACTTAGGTCGATGCTGGAGAGTTCTGCAACAATATCACCGGCGACTCCGCCTAATCCTCAAATATGCTCGTAATATAAAAAATTGTTTCCAATTTTGTTCACCTTAAACTAGATGTAGCTTGATACATTTAGTGTGAAACCACCGCCGGACCATAGCCTACAGTTTGCAGCAGGTTTGACAGAAATCGCTTAAGCTACGCCAGAGTAATCATTGCACAAATATAAAAAAAAAACATACGTACGGGTCGATTTGAGAACCTCCTCCTTTTTTAAATTCTATGGTAATTTATAACCGCTAGTATTTTTTATTGATATTCGACCCCCTCCTTCCATCTCAGAATTATGCCTCTAACTAAAATCAAATGTGGTTACGTCTAAAAACTCACATAGCTATATATTCACCACCAAAATTTCAAAATATTACTGCAAATGTTTGATGTTAACCAAGTGATGACATTAAGTTCGATGAAGTTATTATTCTATTGTTGACATATGAGAAATACTGCATATATAAAAATAATAATAATAATACATTTATTTTCCAACCATAAACAGATGTTGTTTTACAAAAAGAAATTAAATATTTTATTTAGACAAATATAAATTTATATAACAAATAAATGGGAAAAGGGGCATAAATTCAGTTCGGCTAATGAATAGCTGTCTGTTCTTTCATTTAGCCCAATTAAAAACGGATACAATGTGAAACATATCAAATATTTTCCTATGTTACAAAAATAAAGAATTTCAACATAATAAATATTTACCTGAGAATTATATAATGAAACGTTAGTTGAGTTAACTTTCTTAAGATTGCCAATTGAACAGAATATTTCTAAAGGTCTTCTTGAAACTTGATATCGATAAGGTTTTTAACTTTTCTGGAATTATGACATTATAATATTTTGCAATATTGTAAGCAAATAATCGTTTGTAAAAGGATGACTTATGGGAAGTATCGTTAGTAAATTTTTTGAGCGAATATTAATACTATGTGCAGTTCGCCTAAAGCAATTTTTTTTAAATAAGTAAGAAGGAGGCTTTAGTTTTATGATTTTATGATATAAAACAGATGTGTGTAATTTACGTCTATTAGACATGTTGAGCCACTTGGCAGCTTGAAGAGTGTGTGATATTGGTTGCCTTCTACGTATACCAAAAATAAATCTAAGACACGAATTATGCACTTTCTGTATACGAGATTTAACAGATTCCGTTATACAAGAGTCATACAAGGAGTCACAGTAATTAAAACACGATAGTACTAAGGAGTCACACAGCAATATTTTCAGGTCTATACTGAGACAATATCTTTTTGGATACATCGTGTAATATGTTCTTCTAACCGTAAATTTCTGTATAAAAAAAAAAAACAGCTAAATTCTTACGTAAATTGCACTGAAATAGAACCTCATTTCTTACTTTCATTGCAAATTCTTGAGTTGTTGTATCCCTTATACACTTCTTTCCGAATAACATGAAATATGACTTTGAAGAATTAATTTTAAGCGCATGTTTTTTACAGAATTCCAGAAGGTTCCCTAAATCTGAATTTATTAGAGTCATAGCTTAATTTGATCGATTGTGTGAAAAAATCATATAAATTTGAATATCATCGGCATACATGTGAAATTTACAATGAGTTAAACATGAATTAATATTACAAGTGTATATCGAAAATAGTAATGGGCCTGATATGGACCCTTGTGGCTTTAAATCTATTGAATTAGATGATTTCCTTTTATAATTTACAATTTGAGATCTTTTGAAAAGGCAATTTTTTATTAAATTAATAGCTTCGATACCAAATCCAACAAATGAGAGAATTGAAAGGAAAATTTTGTGATTTATGGTGTCGAAAGCCTTTGAGAAATCTAAAAGAATAAGTACAGTTAAATTACCATCATCTGTAGCTCTAAATATGTCATCTGTCATGCCGAGAAGTGTGGTATTGCAGCTATATCCGGATCGAAAACCAGATTGTGTCACAGGTAAAATGTCATATTTTTTAAAAAAATCTTTAATTTGCGTCTCCATAATTCTTTCTAACACCTTGGACATAGTGCACAGTATACTTATGGGCCGAAGGTCTTTTAGTTTTTGAGGATCTGCTACTTTAGGCAGTGGTGTCACTAATGCTTTTTTCCATGTTTCAGGAAAAACGCTATTTTTTATGCAAAAGTTTACAATGTGTGTAATATGAAATATCAAATGAGGGCAGCATAATTTTAAAAGTTTAATATTTATATTATCATATCCAGTTGCATTTGTTTTTATATTGTTTATAATATTTTCTACATCAGATTCGTTCACTTCCTTGAACGTAAATTGTTGGGTAAAGTTTGCTTTTCTGTTGTTAGTATAATAGTCATGGAGTTCTGTGTCAATTAAAAAATTATTATCAATGCACGAATTTAAAAAGTAATTATTTATTTTATTTACATCTTGTAAGTTACCTGGAATAGTATTATTTTTTGTTCTGTTTATTATTTTCAGTTTATAAATATCCTTCCAGATTTGACCCGACTTGCTGCAAGTTGAAATTTGATAATCTAAAAACGCTTTTCCTTCTCTTTTGATGCTGTTTGTAACCAAATTTCTCAAAGATTTGTAATGATCCCAGTGTGCCGGAATTTTGCTTTTTTTGAATTTTTTAAGAGCCTTGTCTTTAAGTTTTATCATAAATTTGAAGTTATCTGTTATCCACGGTTTTTTCTCCTTTGATATCCTAAATTCTTTTAATGGTGCATGAATGTCAAACAGATTATTTAAGTTATTATTAACAAAATCCATCTTATCATTAACATCATTCATATCAAATATTGAAAACCATTGCACCGAGTACAAATCTCTGAGAAAAATATTGTAATCGAACAGCGAAAAGTCTCTACCAAAAATAATATCTGGTGTTTTATTAGAATTAGCCAAAGACGTTGTGCAATAAATTAAATTATGATCTGATATGTCACAGTCTAATACATCCTTGTTTAAAATTGTACTATTATTTGAAGTTAAGAGTAGGTCTAACAGTGGCAGTGAAGATCTAGATATTCTAGTTGGTTTATCGATTACTTCAGTAAGGCCTAATGCATCCAACAGACTGTTGAATTTTTTTACGTAATCATCCTCATTATTTAACATATTTAAATTGAAATCACCCATACACATTATTTCATCACATGTAGGCAATAGACTGGATATTACTTCTTCAAACATATTTAAAAATAAAGTCGCATTCAGAGTGGGTGGTCTATAAATTATCCCAATTGCAATTTTTTTTTTACCAATATTGACGCAGACCCACACCTGTTCAAGGTTTATTTCTTCTAAATAAACCACATCATATCTTATATTGTTTTTAATATACAAACCTATTCTCCTACCCTTGTTTGGCGATCCTTCCTTACAAAACTATAACCCTGTATATTAATGACATCATCGGGAATATTGTTTGATAACCATGTTTCACTAAGACAAAGAATATCGCCATTCACTTTATCTACAATATTTTTGAATTCATTTAATTTTGGCAATAGCGATCTAACATTCAATATATATTTTTAAGATTTCTTTTCTTAAAATACCTAAAAGGTCAAAGGAAAAATAACAACTGACCAGTCATTATTAGCGTTAAAGAATGTTTCAAATGGGGGACAACTCAAGGCACTCCCATTTAAAATTCTTTGAAAGAGTGGATCTATAGAGGTGTGAGAGCCATTTACAAAAATAAAAATTGACCTGTCTCAACATCTTTTCATGCAATTATTTATTCAAGTGTTATTCAGGATGTTTCATTTTAAATCCTATATATAAACGAAATCATGTCAAATCTATTCCATTCTATACAGCTTTTAAGCCACGTTATAAAACGACGCATTAGCGAAAAATATCTATTGCAGGTAGATGACAAAAGTGGTATTAAATCGACCTTCGTTAATTTTTGTATTACTGATATTTTTAAAACTAATATAAAGATATGTAAGTAGTGTCAATAACTTTGTTCGTCTTTATTATTTCGGTTTTCACTAATATACAGCTGTTTTCGATACATCATTGATATAATTTATAAATAATGACGAGTCCCCAATTCCAAATTCAGAAATCTACGACTTGCTCAGTTTCGGGTGAAAAACGCTTTGTCACAAAACTAGTAAATCACGATGAGTCAACTTTTTTTTTCAATTTGAAGTAAACTGATGTATTAATTGAACATAAATTACAGAAAACGGAACTGAAATCGAACATTTAAATCATTTAACCCAATACACGCACAATAGAAGGAAACATGGAAATACAATTATAAGGGCTAAAAATACTGCTTCCTTAATTCTGAAAAAGCAAAAAAATATTACGGCAGACACTTTTCAGAAAATTTCATTATGTATGAATTTCTGTTCCAGCCATTTGTATCTGAAACTGTTGGGAGAGTTTTTGTAGCACAGTTTCATTGTTCGGCAAAATAAAGTTGGAAAAGTCTTAGAAATTCCGAAAAGTTGGGTGTACTTACTTAGTTAATGGAAATTGTGAGGGTTCACTTCACGAACCGAACGGTCTGCAATGAAAGAATTCAAGATAATGAGATAATGTACTATGTATGGAAAAAGTTTTTGCTCACTTGATATGGTAGATACTGTCATAAGCGAATACACAAATGAAACTTTCTCAACATTAAATTTTTATAATTATTTGTCAAGTCAATTTAATTTATAGGCATAGTTTCGTCAGCAGCTAAAAAATCTAAATTTATTCATACTCTTGTTATTTATTTTGTTAGATGGTATTATCATTAATGTAAAAAATTACTAAATACTTAGAAGTAAATTGCAATAACAAAGTAGAAGGAAAAAATAAAACTAAGGAAGATTAACAATTGAAATATATTAACACAAAATAGCTAGAAAACAAATAAAAAAAAGTAACGTACAGCGTTAGATTATTGCCCTGCATTATACAGTGTGTCCCACTTAATAGCCACCCCCATAAAATTTTTATTTATGAACCGATTTTTATGTTTTTTTTTATTATGTAGATCTCGCAAAAAGGCATTAGGAACATGTTCTATTAATTCCGGAACTTAAAGACACAGCCAACTACGATCATTGTTTAAGTGCGAATATTGAGAAGTAGTATTAGGGATTTAATCGCATTCAGGACCACCTAAGTACACAGTGTACCAATTTTTGTCGTAATAGTAATACAGGGTGGCCCAAAACATTAAGAATAAGTTTTTAAAATAACGGAAGTAAAAGAACACATTACTCTTGGTATTATTATTATTAATTACAAATGAAACAAAATTTTATGCATCTTAATAAGACCACCGCTTTCCATTATGCACTTTTCAATTCGCCACCGTTTATTATTAATTAGTTTCTTCAGGGTTTGTCTGGTGATATTGCGGCAAGCCACTCAAATGCGATCGCAAAGTTCGCCCCTTGTTTGTGGTCTTGGTTTATAGACCTTATTTTTAATTTTCTCCCACAGAAATGAATCTAGCGGTGTGAGGTCGGAGGATCGCAGCGGCCAATATATTTCGCCCTATCCAACAATTAGGAAAATTTAAATTTAACCAATTCCCCACGATAACGGCATTATGAATTGTTATTTCATCAAACTGTGGATGTAAATTATATCGATAATCCAGAGCTATATCAATATCATTGTTAAACTCATTAAAAAAGTAAGGACCAATGATTTTTTCATTGATGATTCCGCAATACCTTAGCAGAATATTGTCTCCTGCATTCCACCACCCAATGTGGATTTTCGTCACACCACATCCTAATATTTTGTGAGGACACAACGCTGTTTGTGATGAAGGTTATTTCGTCAATATATAATATTTTTTTTGAAAATTAGGATTTTCTAAATACATGCCTTGCAACCACAAACAGAATTCCATTCTTCTTTTCATGTCACCAACTCCGAGGGTATGCAGAAACTTGTTTTTTTTCTTCAAACATCTCCAAATGCGTTTTTTCGGGATATTTAATTCAATTTAAACTAGCCTCCCTAATACTGGAGCGTGGATTTTGATTAAAATATTCAAGAATTATTTGACTTCCTGAAACCACGCGATTTCTGTGTTATTGAGGAAGTCATTTATGGGCCCGTTTTGATAAAAAAAACTATCAATACTGGGAACTGTATTATGGTGAATTTTATGATCAGGATGTCTCACATTACATTCTGCAGCAGATCCACGAAAACTTTGTGTTCCTTCGCCAACTAATCGCACAATTTCCATTTTTTTTTCTTGTAAAGACTAATAAGCCATTATTATTCTCTATAATAATACGTAACAACTAAGTTTTCTTAGTCGTTTGTCAAAGAACTAAGATGCTAGTTAAACAGTAACAGTAACAGCCAGTTTTAAACTAACATTTTCTGTTTTCCACCTCTACTAAGTTTTAATAATACAAATCGCTCAGGCTCTTACAAATCTAAAAATCTAAAATTTTTTACAGGTTTATGGTAATTGTTTATAAAATTTCGAAGTAAATAAAAATTTAAATAACAATGATAATTGCATCAAGAAATAATTTAAATAATACAAAGATAACGTCCTCTTTTACTTCAAATTTCGTTATATTAAAAACTTTTAATGTTTTGGACCATCCTGTATTACTATCACGTCAAAAGTTGGTACAGTAGGTATATGGGTGGTCCTGAATAAGATCCGTTCCAATATTCTAAAAAAAAATCTCTTCCGTCCTCAATATTTCGCACTTAAACAATGATCGTAGTTGGCCGTAGATTTCAGTTCCGGAAATAATAGAACATGTTTCTAATTCCTTTTTGCGAGATCTACATAATAAAAAAAACATAAAAATTGGTTCATGAATAAAAATCTTATGGGAGTGACTATAGTCCTTAAGTGGGACACACTGTAGAACAATGATTCGTAATATTACTCAAATGTTGTATCGCTCACTCAAATTCATTACTTGAATTCTTTTCAATTCTTGCTTTTTGAACGATATACTGGTAATTCAGTCTCTAATTTTCTGTTAGTTAAATGAACAGTCGCAAAGAATTAGTAATAAACGCTTCCAGACTCACAATACATCATCCCTAATAGTCAGAGAAACGACCATATAAAACCCCACGTCGCTGAATATTTGATTAATTTATGATCAACTTGAAAGAATATATACAAAAAATACTAAACTGTTGGTCTACATAAGGATATCCTGATGGGGGGGCTTATATTAAGCGTTACAAAATATCTGGCGAAAATGTATAAGAATTATAGAGAAATATTAATTGTTCAAAATTATCTCGGCCAGCCTTGCTTCATCTTGGCGGAAGCTGCACTCCGATACAAATCCGTCCGATACAATTCTTTAGCACAGCTGTAGGTGAAGATGCTAATTTATTAGTACTGTTGGTTGCACGAACTCCTTCTGACGGGGAGATTTATTATATCAAACTGTGCAAATCACCAGATGACTCCTATAATTTGTCGTATTATCAGAACACAAGAGATATCAATACTAAAACAAATGTAATATTCAATGCAACAACCTCTACACAATACGATATAGTCGCGTTTACTGAAACTTGGCAAGTGTGCAAAATTCTGAAATATTTAACGAGAATTATGCGGTTTTTAGACGTGATCGAGACTATGCGGGGTGTGGTCTTAGCAGGGGTGGAGGAGTACTCCTGGCGGTAAATAATATATTTGTCGCCGTGCAACTTGACATTAAAGAACAGTTTAGTCGCCTAAAAAGTATAGATATTAATGGAGTAAAGGTAATAATGAGGTGCCAGATTGTATATATATTTTTGCTTTACATCCCACCTAATATTCCTGTGGACACATATGAGGCTATATTTGACAGTATCAGCTCACTTGAATTTATATATAACTGTGATATAATAATTCTCGGAGACTTCAATGTCTCTGAGTATTCCTCATATTTGTCTAATTGGCATGCTAGGGGGAAGGTAATACCATTGATAAATTTCATTAATTTCCTAGACTTAAATCAACGCAATAAGATAGAAAACTCTGACAATCGCTTACTAGACTTGGTACTATCTAATAAAAATATCACCGTCGAAAAATCCACAGATACCATTACAAAGGAAGATGTTTATCATCCAGCTTTGTTAATATCGTTCAATATCAATTTTAATCCAAGAAATAATAAACAAAAAATTAACACTGTCTTCTATAATTTTCGCAAAGCCGACTATATCAACCTATATCGTGAATTGGCCGAAATAAATTAGGATGGCCTAAGTGATTTATCTGACGTTCATCTGGCTTGCGATTACTTCTATGACAAAATATATCAGTCCTTTGATCTGTTTGTTCCTAAAACAAAACCTCGAAATAGAACGTACCCACCTTGGTTTTCCCCGGAAATAATAAAAAATATTCGACTGAAACAGATTCGATTGAAACAATATAAAAGAAATAATGACCCCATAACACTAGAAGAATTCAGAGTTCTCAGGCGAATCATAAAATAAAGTATAGATATTTCGTACAAAAATTACTGCAATAATATTGAACGTAATATTTCTAATAATCCCAATAAATTCTGGCAATTTGTTAACGCTAAGCGAAATACATCCACTATACCTAACTATATGATTCTCAATAACGAGGAGTATAAGGATCAAGAAAGCATTGTTAATGCATTTGCCTCACACTTTCAGGACTCATATATACCGAGCGATGACCTGGCTGATCCAACGGAGGATAGCTCTATAATAAACTCATTTCATGTTGAAAGTTTTACAGAGTCAGAAGTATATGACTGCATAAAAAAATTAAAGCCGAAAACCACATCGGGGCTTGATAATATACCAGCATTTATAATAAGAGACTGCGCTAATGTATTTACACACCCTTTGACCATAATTTATAATTTAGCTCTAAAAACACAAACATTCCCAAGTACTTGGAAAATGTCCAGAATTACACCAATTTTTAAAAAAGGCGATCGCAATAACATCCTAAATTATAGACCTATCACTATTATAAAAAACTTTGCCAAAATTCTTGAAATGCTTCTTCATGAATATACTTCTAATTATATGAAAAATCGCATCACTCCTTATCAACATGGCTTCACGCGTGGCAGGTCAACTGTCACCAATCTCTTATCTATTACTCAAACTGTATCTGACTCATTAGATGCTGTCATGCAGACGGACGTAATCTATACAGATTTTTCCAAGGCCTTCCATAGACTGGATCATATCATCCTACTGCAAAAACTTGCTAATAATGGATTTTCTCGAATACTCCTTGAATTCTTCAAGTCTTATCTCACCGATAGAAAGCAACTCGTACAATGTTGTGATCACCAGTCTGTTGAAATAGCCTCTACCTCTGGAGTTCCACAGGGCTCCAATCTGGGTCCACTATTGTTTAACATATTTATAAATGATATTGGATGTGATCTAAATGTTTCGTTTATGCTTTACGCTCAAGATAAATCTATGGTGTTCAGAAAACAAATTACCATTAAATGTTCAAAAATGTCGTGTTATGTCCTTCACAAATAAATTGATAGAATAAATTACAACTACTCAGTAAATCAATCAACGTTATCTCGACCTGACACCATTCGAGATCTGGGAGTCACTTTCGATGATAAACTCACTTTCAAAAATCATATTAATAACCTAACATCAGAATCTTATAAAACGCTATGCTTTATCGTTAGGAATTGCAAGGACTTCACTAATACTAGTACATTAAAGTTGCTATACGTCTCGTTTGTAAGATCACGTGTTGAATACGCTTCAGTAATATGGTGTCCTTATTATGATCTCCATGTGAATGCTGTAGAAAACGTACAAAGAAGATTCTTAAAGTATGCTTGCTATAGAGAAGATGGTGTATATCCCGCTATTGGCTTTCCTAATGATCAAATGGAGAACAGTCTCGAGAATAGGCGTATGAAATCACAAATAATCTTCTTATATAAGTTACTGAACAGTAAAATAGACATATTCTTCATCGTAATAACTTTCAGGTACTAGAATTACCTCTAGGCATTCACTAACTTTTCATTTACCGACGCCGAGAACAAACATCAAAAAGTTTTCTCCTATTAATCAAATATGCGACAAATATCATAAAATTCAAGATAGAATTGACATATTCAACTGCAGTGTAGCCTCCATAAAAAAACTGTCATAAGCTGTTTTCTTGCTTGTTTTGTTTCGCTTTTTTTTTATTTTCGATTGTTACTTATATGTTACTTATGTTTATGCTTAGATAATATCGAATTACTATGTAAACTGTATATTTATTAATTGTGTTACTTTTGTTCCCATTCTGTAACTGGGTTAATACCTGTTAAATGGTTGTATATTAAATAAATAAATAAATAAATAAATAAATAAATAAATAAATAAATAAATAAATAAATAAATAAATAAAGTAGGCAAAATTTCAAGTTGAGAATAGTTTTTGTTTTGGAGATATGACGAGTCGAACCTGTTAGTTGACCTGTTCACGGCAAGTTTCTTGGCAATCTCGTTCATTATGTTCAAGATTCTCAAATACGCAAATTGTATCATTTTTTATGTAAAATCTTCGGTTCTTTTCATTGTATTTTATCAAAAACATTTATGAGGTATATCCGATTTTACTTAGAGACTTAGCATATATCGACAGATACTCCCTTGCATCCAATTTTGTTTACTTTTTTTTAGCCCTCCTTCATTTTTTTTAATTCACAAATAAATTAATTTCTGAAGCCAATCTTAATAGCAAGTATATTTAAGTATGCTTCTTTAACTCATATCTCCAAAACAAAAACTATGTTCAACTTGAAATTTCGCCTACTTTAAAGTATCACCATAAACTATCATTTAGACCACTTTTAAATAAAATTCATTAGGACCCCAAAAGTAGGTTTTTTTTGGGTCACTCTTTATTCCTCAATAAGTCTTGATTTTCTTAAATTAAGTAAAGATCACATATTATTTTTGCACGCAATTACTGGATGTGGTATAACATCATCTTTTTTTAATAAAGGTAAATCAAAAGCATTAAAATTATTGGAGAAAAGTTTAAATTTGAAATGTATACGTGTTCAAATGAAATTAAGCCTTCAAAAAAACTAAAAGTACTAAAATGCTCATTTAACTCCAGCAAGAGACTTCAGTGGTGAGATTCGTTTATTTTTAACGATTTTATATTTTGCCAAAAAAAAAAAAAGGTTTGAGGGCCAGGTAATTTCCAATAAAATTTCACCAACCTTAAGCACCTGTTCGACACACCGATTTAAAATTACCAAACTCCGTGTTTATTCTAATACTTGAAGTCTCCTTTGACAACATAATCAATAAACAGTAGAGTCAATTTTAAGATAAAATTTTATTACAGAAAATAGGACAAGTATATCCAAATAGGAAAAAAATTTACAACAAAATGGTGAAAGGTTCAGTCATAAGGTGACTCTCTGATATAGTCTAAAAAATTCGTACAAAAAAATTCTTACCCGATGTTAAATAACTTCTAATTTAAATAAATTCAGTATACTGTACGGACGTTACTATCATCCAACATCTTTCTAGTATCCTAAGATATATGCATGTACAAGACAATTAAAGATTGGTATATGACTGCGTAGTTAATCACTTAATTGTAAAAAAAATAAATATACTACATGAGTAACATATCAAATGTTTAGGCACTCAAAATGGCCATCGTTATAAAAAAATTACAGGAACAAAAAAATTGAAACGCAACAAGGGGGTCCTTTATTCTGGACATCACTGTACCTAATGCGAATTAAAAATAAGCCACCGACCTCAAAAGACCTAAAAGGTGATGAATGATACCATAAACTCCAGGCTCTCCAGGTGAATTCCCGTAACTTAATGCGTGGCTGCAGCCTACGTAATTAAAGTCTGTCCTAGTAGCGTCCTCACAACCACAAACTCGTAAATTCGTAACCATAACAGCAAATTCCAATCTAAAATTCGGCACGTGGGCCTCCAACAAAACTTCCATAATAAGAAAAATCATCTCCCAAACTTGAAAGTAAAGACTTAACTCTCCAATAGATTAAATAACCATATACAATGTCTTGCCTATATAAAAGGATTAAACATTTAGAATTTGGTATTCTAAGAAAATCGCACACTCAAAGAAAATGATAGGTAAATTCAACCAAAAAGAGCATATGAAATCGCGCCTATCTAGTTTCATAGTTAAATCAATCAGTAAAGAATAGTCATACAACTTTATTTGTTTTCGTAAACAAATAGTAGTTTAATAATCATATCTTCTTGTAACAAATTAAATAGTACAATGACATTTTTTTATGTTCACTAACCATTTTCAATTTGGTCTACAATTAAATAGTACAACGACTTTGTTTTTTGTTCACCAACTAATTTTTAGGTTGATCTACACTTTATTGTATGATGAAGTTTTTTTGGTTAGCCAAAATCTCAGTATTGAGACATCAGACCACCCAAACCAAAGATTAGAGATCGTTTATAAGATCCATACAAATATATCGATGATCCCTGAGAGAATTTGAACACTGCAATCATGTTATTAATTTTCTATAAATTCATAAGAGTGCAAGATAATGCATGATGGATTATTGTTAGTGATTTGTATGTGGCGTCATCTGGGAATAATTTCTGTAATAGACTACGTGGTAAGCAAGCAAATTTTATGGTAATTCTTTTAGAACTTCTAGAAGACGACAATAATATTGGTCTGTCTACCAAGTACAATAGTACAGCGAACTAATACTGGGTTAGAATTACAATTCGATAATAGTTAAAAATAAAATATACTATTATCTAGTTTAATTTGACAGAATTCAACAAAATAATAGTCAGACGAACAAAATAATAGTCTTATTCATCTATTTTTTAAGTTAATGTTTGTTTTGTTGTACGACAACTTTTTATTAATTAAAATAACAATCACCTCTTGTTTAAAAATACCATCAATATAGTTTGGTTTAACAAAATTAACGATATTGTTAGTTAACCATTTTTTTTTGTTGAATTTACCCATACTATTTCTTTGAGTGCAAAAGTACTCTTACCCAACAAAACCGGAATGGGCTCACACAAAAAACAAGGATCCGATAGCTTCGTTTTCTACCTATTTAGAAGTTCCACAATAACCATGATCGGCTTCAAACAGCTTAACCAACAATCAGGCACTTCTAAACTTTAAGACTTTCCAGTATAATCCCCAAAAGGGATGTTTTTTTGTGAAAAAAAAAACAGTCAGAAAAATCTCGTCTGAATGACGTCTACCCAATGAATAAGAAAACCACGTTTTCTTTTCCGGTCAACCACATATTCTCGAGCACCAATCACAGCTTGCCATTTCATTAGGAACCTACCCATAATTCCTCTTCGAGTACCAATTTATAAATACACAGAAAATAGTCCTAACCATAGAATGATTAAAGCAATACTTAAAATAGAGACTAATAAGCATAAAACCAATGATCGAACCACATTTACAATAAAAATAAATAAAACTAGGATTAATAATTTAAATGCCATAATTTTTCCTCCATAACCAATGTTGGTAACAAGCAGAGTGTCTTAAAGTGCCATAATTATTTTATCAGCTATTTTTCTTGTAAAGTGTTACTTTTACGAAAACAAGATGTAGTATGTTCTTTATTGTAAATTTTTGCAAGCTATAATGGGAAAGTAAACAATTTTTTTTTATTATTTTAATAACATCTACACATAAAAACAGTTGACCCGTACTTTTTATTTTATTTTTTTTAATAATGCCTTTTAGTAAAAACAAATCATGAAGTTTAAATGGTATTTAAACGGTTAGATATTGAAGCCAATTTTCGGGCTATTCTATTGGCTATAACGTAATAGCGTAATCCGCAGTTTCTAACAGTCCTTGGTTTCTAGTTGTGCATAAACAGAGAAACGATTGCTACGTTGCCGTATTTCGATTACACAGCCCCACAAAAAAAAAGTTTATACCAGCGAACTAGACCCATGTATCCTTATGTATTTTCGGCCGTTGAATCTGAATCCGAGGTCATGAAAAATCGTACACCCCCAAAATCATTAGCTAGAGCCAAAAAACACCCCTGAACTGGGGTAAAAAGAATATTAAGCTACGAAAATAGTTGTTACAACTTAATCGATCTAATTATACAAATTAAGGTTAAACAGTAGCGTACATATAATAGATATGAAACACACCCCCAATGAGGGGCGAAAACTAGCCCCCATTTATAAAAAATTCGATCCAAAACAGTAATGACTGCTAAAAAAGCTCGAAATGTCTAAGTTTTGATAAAGCGACAAGAAACTGCATCAGGTCCGACGTAATCTTCATAAGCTGCCCTATGGGGTTGAGA
This sequence comes from Rutpela maculata, assembly GCA_936432065.2. NCBI lineage: Eukaryota > Metazoa > Arthropoda > Insecta > Coleoptera > Cerambycidae > Rutpela > Rutpela maculata. Next base: position 48,897,987 of record OW386291.2, on the reverse strand, counting down.
ACAACCACCCCCCAAGTTTAAAGGACATAAAACAAGAGAAAACGTAAAATCCAACAGGATTTCTATTTTGCGTAGTATTCTAAAATAGAACTAGAAACTTACGTACCATCAACGTCCTATAGTGTTAACCCTCAGATGGTGTGAAAACTACCCCCTATGTAAGATTTATCCATAGAAAGTTACAGTGACTTCTATAAAAATTCGAAACACCTGCGTTGTGGAAGTGAGAAGAAACTCGACTATGTTCGATGCTGTGCTTGAAAACAACCCCCATGGGGTTGCGAGATGCCACCCCCTACATGCGTAGGATGCTTGAAGTGTCCAACACGATTTTTGCCAATCATAGCATCCATAAAATTGTAAATCCAGTTAGTTTCTCTCTTTTTTTCCAGCATCCTACGGATATAGAGATGGCATCTCGCAACCCCGTGGGGGTGGTTTTCAAGCACAGTGTCGAACACAGTCTAGTTTCTTCTCACTTCCACAACGCAGGTGTTTCGAATTTTTATAGAAGTCACTGTAACTTTCTATGGATAAATATTACATAGAGGGTAGTTTTCACACCATCTGAGGGTCGACACTGTCGGACGTTGATGGTACGTAAGTTTCTAGTTTATTTTAGAGTACTACGCAAAATAGAAACTCTGTTGGATTTTACGTTTTCTCTTGTTTTGTGACCTTTAAACTTAGAGGTGGTTGTTCTCAACCCCATAGGGGCAGCTTATGAAGATTACGTCGGACCTGATGCAGTTTCTTATCACTTTTTCAAAACTTAGACATTTGGAGCGTTTTTAGCAGTCATTGCTGTTTTGGATCGATTTTTTTATAAACGGGGGCTAGTTTTCGCCCCTCACTGGGTCCCTATTCTCGAAATCGGGGAACAGCGTTCTCATGAGAAAAGTGGGCGGAGTTCTCTTACAAAGCATTAAATGGTATTCTGGAGCAAAAGTGATCGTTCACATCACACGTTTGTAAGAGAATACTCTTCTCTTGCTATTTTTCAAGGGAACGGAGCGTTCTCCTAGGAAAATATCGCTGAAGTTTGCGCAATGATTCTGTTTTATGGGTTCTTAACCTCGCTTTTTAAAATATGTGGTTATCAATAATTATCGTTAGACGAAAAGAGTTTATTGACTATGTTTTTACCGTTAGCTGAGTTAATGCTATAAGTTCATTTAATAAAGCCGAAGGAAGAGCTGCTGTTTAGAATAGAAATATATGCCTTAGGTTTCAGTGTCTACTCAAGCATAGGGAATACACTATACCCCTAATAGAGCATCAAAAACAATTAAGCTTGTTGTGTGCTTCGTGCTTCATAACATGTATAAAAGCAAATATACCTGTTAATGCCGAACAGGTAGAATTTGGGATATATCAAGAATAAAACGTTGAAGAAAGGCCTCACAACAGAGTTGCCTGATTTGTCAGAAAATTTTATTCTTGAAAAAACACTTTGACATGAACAAAATTTAGGTTGCGTGTACAGGGTAATATGTAAAGAATAAAATAATGTGATGGCACCAAATCAAAAATATTTAAAATCAAAGTATTTAGAGATCAGAATTAAAAGCGTTAAATATATATAATGTAGAAAACGCTGATGTTTTATTGCCCGATGCACACTTTCTGTGAAAATCACATGCCTAAATATTTCTAAGAAAAAACTGGTTTTCTCAATTTTTAAAATGATTTTCTCAAATGTGTATCGAGCAGAAATTCATTTGGTTGTTTTAAGATTTTTTTTATTTTAAATGTTTTTTGATTAGGTGACACAACTTTTTATTTCTAGCACACAACCTAAATTTTGTCCATGTCAAAAACATTTTCATTTCTACGCACCAACTTTTATCATGATAAAATGTTCAATATTTGTGTATTTGTGCTTTATGCAGATTTGATTTTTTAAAACGTTTATTACTATGATTTTTTCCCAAAGAAAAATAAATTTATTATGGAATATCTGTTTTCTTTTATTATTATAGTTTTATATATAGAAAAATAATAGGTAATAAAAAGGGAACAATTTATGAAAATACTTTAAACTAGGTAGGTACACTGAATTATCACAATTACAGTTCAATGATAAATTTGAGTATAGTATAATAGAAAACTCTGTGCACGAATTTCTCTAGTGTGGTGACCACAACCACCCTAAAAACAAGAAATAACCTCTTACACGACAATAACAAACATGCATAAACTAGTAACTATTATGCTAATAACAAAATCGTTGAAAACACATTGGTAATACGAAAAAGTTTCACTTTTTTAATAACTCATCCTACAAAGGGCAAATAGTTAACGTTTTTAATTTTGAGGTTATAAATATGAGCAATCTATGCTTCTTTTCATCTGAAAATGGCAGGTATTGAAAATGAAATAGTCCAAAGGTACTTTGGTATAATTAAATTGTTATAAATGAATATTTATCATAATTATGATCAATATTCTTTCACATCTTTAACTTCCTGCAAAATATTTTCTCGCATTTCCACAGATATTTTTAAACATTGTAATTTCTCCTTTCATATTCGGCCTTACAAATTAAATACTTTCGCTTCTCTTCGTAGCACTTAAATAATACAATTTTATTTTCAATAAACAGCATTCATTTATAAAAACTAGGTTAGTTACGAAACCATTAGTTTCTTTTAAGCGCCAAAAATACGTGGCTTCTATTGGTGGATTCTACAGTAAAATATGTGGCAACATTGAATCATCTGTTCCTCGAGTGATCGACATCCCACGTGTTCGAGAATACCGATTTTAGAGCACAAGAGAATAGCGAGGGATGTGAGTGATCCTTTCCGTGATGTGAACGTTCCCGTTCTCTCACACTCGAGAATTAGGGCCCTGGGGGTGTGTTTCATGTCTATTGTATGTACGCTACTGTTTAACCTTAATTTGTATAATTCAATCGATTAAGTTGTAATAACTATTTTCGTAGTTTGATATTTTTTTTCATCCAGTTCAGGGGTGTTTTTTGGCTCTAGCTAGATTTTAGGGGGTTCGATTTGACCTCGGATTCGGATTCAGCGATCGAAAATACATAGGGATACATGGGTCTGGATCGCTGGTCTGAACTTTCTTTTTTTGTGGGGCTGTGTTATTAATGTAAGATATTCTGTACTGATATACGGAATCCTTATATTACTATTACACTTCTGTATTGGCAAGTTGTCAGTCAGCCTTAAAAATATATAGAATATTTACTTGCTCGGTATTTGAACAAGTATTAAAAATTAATATTAAAAATTATTTCATACAACATACAATGCTCATTTTCTTTTTAGAAATGTTGCAACGTAGCTGATTACTGTCAAATGTAAAGTGCCCCGGTTTCAGAATTTGGACTGTTGTTTATTATATTGTGATATCTGCAATGCCTCTAAAAATGTGTTTTCTACTTTCTTCCCAAAATAATACTGAAAGTAACAATAAGAAGCTATTTATAATGGTTTCCAATAGATAATATTTATTAACATTGTTTGAGAAGGTTCATTCTAACTCAATGAGGTTCATACAGATTTCTTCGAGTCTCACCTGACAGTGTGAAAAAACGAGAAAAATATACTATTTAAACTCACATAAAAGTAATTTACCTACGAAAACTACTGTAAATAGTAAAAAAACACTACCTGCCATCTATGTAAGTTGAATTTTACATATTGTAAACAAATCGCACGGGACACGCAATTATAGGTGGCTTATATCGCTGACGCGGGGTTTCAAAGAACAAATGCGCCTACTTAATTTTCAAACGCTGTCAAAACTGACATAATATTTGTTGAATAATATTGTTGACTAGTAAACTAAATCCAGATTTTACTAAATAAATAAATAAATAAATATGATCATAGGTAAAGTATAGTACATAATTTGAGTTGTAAAGCAATTACGCACTCATGGAAATACGCTTCGTAATATGCTTCTTACAACACTCATTAAGTAATATACTATTACTTCTTGAGAGTAAAAATTAAAATTAATATTACAGAGAAAACAGACAATAAACTAATATCTTATTTCTGCTTTTATTGACGTTTTTAACCTCTGCACTCTAAAAGTCCGAATTTGATTTATTAAAATGAAATATCATAGATGAATCGAGAACCGGCTAGTTTTCTTCAGTTGCAGTTTCGAATCCGGCTTCCATTTTATAACCAATTGATGAATGTTATATCACTAGTGCAAAACCAAAACCCACAACAGATGTCAAAAACGGTTTTTAACGATGACAAACTGCCTTATTTTAAATCCACTCTGATTTTAAGCATATTCATTTTACAATAAAACCAATAATATTCGGTAGAGTTACCTCGAAAATACATTTATAACACTATAATGCTATATTATTACTTTTGTCATTTTCGTTATTGTCTACTAGCCTATTTCGATAATAAATACTTTTGTCATAAGTTAAATTGTTCTCGAAATATTTGCAAAAACGTTTTTATTTACCTTTGACCTCTTGCAACATTTAAAGCTCCAGTGGTATCTATAAGAACTTTTGATATTTTATTTAAAACATTGTATTTAACACTTCATTCAAAAATTAGCTGCGCGGAAATTATTATTCAAACAAAACCTAATTTGATTGGAGTATATTTGACCTGAATATGCCACTGAATCCGAATATTTATTGAAAAGTGATGTTGAAAGTCAGCAATTCCTGGTATTTGCGGTTTTTTTATTGCTCAATAATATCGGTTACTCGAATTAAAAACTGAATTGAACTGGACGTGAACGTAATGTTAGCTCATTTGATAAAATTCTTTTGTATTTGATCGGATAATTTTTGTTAATCTTAGTCATACTTTCATTCTAATTGCACATAATCTCGTTGGTGAATAATTTTATGATTAGTTGAAAGTTTATTGGTGATAAATAATTTTTTTGTTTCTTTGATAATGTATAGAATTTACGATAGTGGTAGCAGGAATTTATTTCCTGTTTTTTCGCTTTATTTGCAACAAACTCGTAAATGAAGCATTGTTCGAAAATATATCAAGAGATAAAAAAGTTGAGAAAATTGATTTTGAACATTTTATTATTCTTGACATTTTCGCTTCATTTACGAGTTATATTGCAAATAAAGCGAAAATGGCAAAAAAATTGACGTTATTTGAATTTTAAAGTGTGTTGCCCCATCTGTCACGTGTGAGGATAGTTGGCATATGTTTCTGGACATCTCAAACTATACTTTAAAAAAATAAAATTGCGGATAAACGACATTTTGTAAAATGACCCTTTTTACATCCATTACGACTGAAATATTTCCTTTAATTGTACCAAGACATCTTTTTGTTTGACAGTTATGTCTTGTGAAAGTCTATTGCGAGGTTTTATTAGAAAAGAACTTGTTTTTTTTTAACCTAGTACAAACATTTTTAAAATAGTCATCTGTTCGAATATATATTTTTGTATATTCTTGCTGACGCTTGCTTGTACAATGACAGCCATCTCGATTATTTCAGACTAAAAAGAAAGGACACGGTGACATTATTTCTTTGATATTTTCAAGTGTAAAATGAAATAAAATGCATACAATAAACTTAAATGTTAAAAACTTTTATTTTAGATTTTTAAATAGACCTTCACCCACCTGAATAAACATTGACATTTGAACTCAAATTATTACATTTTTAAGTGAGACTGAGTATTTCTCAGATCTAAAAATATAATTACTAAGGTACAGGTCAATTTGTCTTTTAATTCTTTAACACTCATTCTTTAACGATCATAATTTTCAAAAGTGACGTATCTTGGATATGAATAAGTGAAAACCTACATTTTCTAGTTAAAATATTCCATATTTTTACATGAGAGATCTAGTTTTGTCCCATTTGTATCAAGACACAATGTATACCACTAATTATATAAAATACTTAGTTAAACGAATTTTACAATATTTTAGTAATATGAAGGAATGACATAAAATGCTAAAATGTGCTTTAAAATTTGTAATTAAAATAAACGTTATACTTGTTAGTTACTTCCAGAAAGCTTCTACTTGAAAGATAATATAAGGTAGGTATATTCAGCTTTAAGAACCTGCAAAATAAAAAATACATTAGAATATAATATTGATTGGCCGATTTACAAGTTTTATTATATTATGGGTTTTTATGTGTATAACATATGTGAGTAAAATATTACATATTTCATATATGTCTAATTGATGCTTTAGAAAATAATGCGCAAATCTGAGTGTATTCATATCATATTCATTTCAATTTGAATATGTGCGTGAATTATAGTAACTGAAGTACAACAGGACCGGGCTTTCGTGGAAAGGTTCTCTAAATATTTTTCTTTATTTTATTTAATTGGAGAATTAATGTAATTAATTTCGGGAAAACTCCTATAGGTATCTACATGAAAACAAATTTACCTTTACTAAACTGTTTACGCTGATAGTGTCTAATTTGCCGAGGTGCATTTCTATAGGTTTTTTGGATCTTTCCATCACAATCAATAAACTCCTTGTAATTTCCTTAGGTTGCTCATACCAATTACTTTTATAAATTGCCATGCTGAGATTCAGACCCTAAAACATTGATATAATTTTATCTTCTTTATTATATTTCTACATAAATTCAGCTACGACTGCATACCCCTACGCTACGGCACATTGAATCACATTGGCGTTTCTGAGTTCGACTACTGCAATCACGTAAATAATAAAAAATCCATTATTTAACGTGACAACTTGTCCTAAAATTAACTTTTTCGAAAATAGTAGATAATATAGAAAATCTACGTGTGTGTTAATTTAATATCGATTTTGATTTTATGTTCATGTTTAAAAGAAAGGAGAATCGTGACTGATGTCGATTAAAATCTGTAAAGAAAGCGGATATGTAAACTCTTATTCGAACAATATAAAACAGGGTGTCTCTAATTTATTCTCTTTCGAATTAACAAACGAATTTACCGTGGGTAACGTAATAAAAAATATTAAGTCAACAGCTTTCGGTGTAGATATGTTAAATATAACTCTGATTCAACTTTGCTGTCCTTTTATAATCCCCTTTATCACACACATCATAAACGAATGTATAAGGACTGCATATTTTCCCTTGGCATGGAAACAAGCTAAAGTCATTCCTCTGCCAAAAGTTAGCAATCCGACTGAATTCAGTCATCTTAGATCGATAAGTATCTTACCTGTTTTGTCCAAAGCATTTGAAAAAATTATGGAGTCGCAAATAAGAGTACACCTAAACTCCAACAATATATTACCAGCTAAACAATCAGGATTTAGACAGGGATATAGTTGTGCTACAGCTCTATTAGATATAACAGACGACATTATTAAAGCCAGTGATGAAAGTCAAATTAGTATTTTAATTTTATTAGATTATTCAAAGGCATTTGATATGATAAACCATACCATTTTAATATCTATTTTACACTTTCTCGGATTTAATGACAGTGGATAGGCTTCAGCAAGTTCATTTCCACAATAACACATCAGAACAATGTAATGTTTTAACAGGTGTTCCTCAAGGGAGTATCATAGGTCCATTTTTATACACAATTTACACGTCAACGTTCTGTGAATCAATAAAATTTTGTAAATATCATTTTTACGCAGATGATACTCAATTATATTGTTCCTTCAATTTGGACGACTTACGTGAATCAAACCAACTGATTAATAAAGATTTAGAAGCTCTTTTTACCACTTCCATTAACCATTTGTTGAAAATAAATCCCAGTAAATCCTGTGCTCTATTATTCTGTAGTGAGAATTTAAGAAATAATATTCAGAATGATCTCGTTTTGCGTATCGGAAATGACTTAATACCTTTTACAAATCATACCAAAAGTCTGGTTCTGATAATTGATCATAGACTTCGGTTTAAAGGACATATTACGAACAAATTACAAAAAGCATATGCTTCACTTAAAATGATTTATGCACAACGTTATTTTCCGAATCATGATATCAAAAAAATTTTATGTGAGTCCCTCGTATTGTCGCAATTTAGTAATTGTGACATTGTTTATGGACCCTGTTTGGACGGAACTGAGATCAGACGCATACAAAAACTACAAAACTCCTGCTTACGTCTTATATACGGAATTAGGAGACGCAACCGAATATCACATAAGCTCCAAGATATTAACTGGTTAAATATGTACAACCGGCGGCAATTACACATGACTTGTTTGTTTTTCAAGGTTTTAAAATTGAAATCACCACCTTATTTATATAACAAATTAAGATTTAGGACTGATGTACACAACATAAATATACGTAGGAAAGATATACTTACCATTTCCCAACACCGCAAAGAAATTTTTAAAAGGTCTTTCTCCTATAACGCTGCAATATGCATTAACAAAATTGGTGATATGAACCTCAACTTATCATACAATTCAGTTAAAATTAAACTTAAGAAGCACCTATTGCAAACCCAGCGATCACATTAACTTCTTATCTTATTAATCCTTTCTTCCTTTCTTCTTTCCGCTTTCTCGCTCTTTTTCTATCCATTATATTCTCCATCATTATAAAATTTACATTATAATTTAGTGAATAGGTATCGGTGGAAGAGCAGAATCTGTTACACAGAATTCTGAACCTTTACCTTTTATTTATCAAAATTAATTCTTTTTTTGTTAAATAATTTGTAAATTTATGGATAAATAATAAATGTGTTATTATTATTATTATTATTATAAAGCGGATATGTAAACTCGCTACAGGGCGTAAAAGGCAATGAATCGATCTTAGTCTTGTTGTACACGGTTAGTCTATTGCAAGTAAAGAACCTAATGGAATTTTAGTCGAATCGAATAGCAATTGAAAATTAAAAAAATTGAAACCCCGCAAAAAACTAATCGAAACGGACTTACGTGAAATTCGCAAAAATTTTGACATGTCGTAGTTTTTGTCATTCCGATCAGTAGTTTCAATATTCTGGTATTAGTTTTAAAACTACAACATTTTAAAGTTCTCAAAAATCTTGAAAACAGTCATTTAACAAAATACGTGTATTTGAATGTGAGACTCAAAGGCAGATCCAGAGATTCATTCCGGGATTGAGGACATAGGCGTATCCAGGGTGGGAGTTTAGTCAGATTGGTATGTTTTTCATATGTTGGATGACCAAAAAAAATTTATCTTAGATGGTCGACTAATACTTTTCGAGGTCACCGTCATCTGGTTATTGGATGAAATATACGGAGTGTCGTGTTCTCTTTGTACGTGAGTTTTTAAGTTATCCCGTCTATTAAATATTTTATTAAACAAATCTCGTTTAAGAGATTTGTTTTTATGTATATTAGCGTGACGACTTTGCCCACAAGACCGAGTGAATGATGCATTACAGACTTGACATTCTTAATTGTCCTTCATTGTCTTGCCCTTCATTACCCTCCATTGTCCTTAATTCCTGTTAATTACCAATATAGGTTATAACATTACATAATCTCGAGGACACAAATACAACCACGACATGTATTCGCAACAGACAACCACGACAGGCTAAGCTTAATCATAATATATTAGATAAATTATTATATAGTACAGTATATATATATATATATATATATAGTAGTTAACTGCAGTTAACTAGATTAAAAGTATTTTGAAAATAAACACTGTCATATTATTATTATTATTATTATTATTAGAACATAGAAGCTTGGAGGTTGATTTGTGGTTTTTGCATAAAATACATAATGGTTATATCCACTGTCCTGAGCTGACTAGCCTAATAAGTTTTAATGTGAATAATAAAAGAAATCGAAATTCAAATGTATTTCGTACCATTTCATTATACTAATTATGGGTAAATGAAACACTGAAAAGGATTATTTTCATTCAAAATAATGTGGAACTTTTTTGACTCTTCAGCTATGCCTTTTAAGTAGAAGCCACATATCTACGTAAAATGTAACGTCCTTTCCTGGTGAAGTCTGAAAGCCTCACTTTTGGTACCTTAGCAACAGTGGTTTTTACGGATCGGTGGCTCAGACGCCAGTTCTCTCTCTCTCTCTCTATCAATGTGTCGAGCTGAATTTTTTATTTTTAGCTACAATTTTGATCTAAAATTGAATTTTAACTAAAAAATATCGTATTTTTCAATTAAACTCAGTCTACAGGTCACAGATACGTAAAGATTCGCACAATATTAATTTTAAATCTTTACTTTACAAATACCTAACCGATCTGCCTTTTTTTTTTGTTCTTGACAGCTGCCAAAATCGATGTCAAATTTAAAAATTTACAAGTTTGTCTCGTAATTTTGAAATTAATGTGAGTTTTCATAGAAGAAGAGATATAAAGTGTTTTAAAACTTTTTAGTTCCATAATTGATATTAAAATAAAGTTTTCACTTTTGGCAGCTGTCAAAATGTCTGTCAACTTAATGAAAATGCCATTTAATAACACAAGACTACAAAGGTCTGGTCCTAAGGTTGTCATCTAACTTTTTTGAAGTATTTTGACGCGCTTGGACAAAAAAAATGTTTCTATCGTGTCAGTTTTCCTGTACTATCCCTTTCACCTCTAAAAAGGGCAAAAGAAAGGCTTTCTCCTAAGATTCTCATCTAATGTTTTCGTGCAAAATTGGTTTTCAGCGCGTCAAAATACTTCAGAAAAGAAGTCAGAACTTTTAAACAACTCCTTTTTTTGCTATTTTTTTAGGGGATAAAAGAGGTGGTGAGGGAAACTGACATGATAGAAAAAAATTTTGTGTCCAACAATGGTTTCAGCGTCTCAAAACACTCCAGAGAAGTTAGAGCAGAACAACCTTATGACAAACAAGACATTTCCTTGCCTTTTTTTAGGGGTAAGGGGGGGGGGGGAGTAGAGGAAACCTGACACTATAGATTTTTTTTTACAAAATTGGCTTCAGTGCGTCAAAATACATAAGGAAAGTTAAATGAGAACCTTCGGACAAAACCTTTTTTAGGGGATAAAAGGTTGACAAAAACTAACCAAATAGAAATTTTTTTTTGTCCAAAATTAGCTTCAGCGCATCGAAATACGTCAGAAAAGTTAGATGAGAACCTTAGGACAAGACCTTTTTTTTTGTAGACCTGTATTATTAAATGGTATTTTCATTAAGTTGATATAAATTTTGACAGCTGCCAAAAGTGAAAACTTTATTTTAATAACAATTATGGAACTAGAAAGTTTTAAAACACTTTATATCTCTTCTTCTATGAAAACTCACAATCTTTTCAAAATTACGAAAGAAAATGATTTTGGCAGCTGTCAAGAATAATAAGAAAAAGATAATGAAAAATCTACTTTGGTAGATCGATTATGTATTTGTAAAGTAAAGATCTAAAACTAAAATTGTGTGAATCTTTATATATTTGTCACCTGTAGACTAATTTTAATTGAAAAAAAAAACGATATTTTCTAGTAAAAATTCAATTTTAGATCAAAATTATAAAAAATTGTTGCTAAAAATAAAATATAGATTGATAGAGAATTTCAAAATGAACATTTGAAAAAAAAAGTTTCTGATAACTTTAACTTGACAACCTGTAGAGTGATTTGGGTGGCACAGTAGGGTCCCTAAAATAGCCGGCCAAGAAGTGGAGAAACTACAGTAAATTCCAGTGGATCAAGTAGGGAAAATTACACTATATAAAATTAGAGCAATGGTTAGAATTCGTTTTATAAAAGACAGAAATCAGTTCATACATTTTTTTATCATTCAAAATGTGAAAACATACCAATCACCCTCATCCCCCTCCCTCTGGATTCGCCTATGCTCTCCAACCCGAAATGAATCTCTGGATCCGCCCTTGAGTTTCACAAACAAATACGCGCATAAATAGAACATTTTGTTAAATGACTGTTACTGTTTTCGAAATTTTTAAACTTTAATGAATTGTAGCTCTGAAACTAGCCATAGCAGAATGTTATGCCCATTGATTTGTGTGGGATCCTTTGTATAATGTATAACCATTATAAACACCATTAAAATCTCTTTATTATAGTATAGGGTCCCTGTCATTAGTATATGTATAAAATAATCATTAACCTAATAGGAAATAATGCAAGGAGTGGAGTACAAAAAGTTTCTGCATTTTTTAATCCATTAAGTTTAAAAAAAATTACTTATTCATGTCAAGCTCAAAGCAACATTTATGTGATAAAATTCCCAGTTGATTAATTCACATATAATTAATAGAATGAGATCAGGGGTATGTTTTTTTTTTTCACTGACAATTATAATTTATAATCTATACATAAGATAGTTAAATGATTCAATAGAATATTACCTCGATTGTAATTTTATCCACACTGTAATAGAGACAAATCATTTGGATAACCCCAATCATGGCAACTGTGTAAAAGTAAATACACAGCTGCATTTTTCCTAATTTCGCCTGAAATATATAAAAATGTTAAGGACTAGGATAGTAGAAATTATACAATAATTTTACGGTATAATAGATCTTATAAATTAGAGTATAGATTGTTTGAATACTGCCATCGCTATAAATTATAAAAAAACTTTAATTGTATATTTAATTGAAAAATAAAGTTAGAGGTCTCCAATATTGTTGCCACAAATATTTTACTACATGTTGAAAATACTCTAAACTCCACTAATTGCAAGCGAATCTATTGTAAATTCAAATTTTAGATTTGTCTTTTGCATCGAACACTCTGAAGAAAGAAATAAAACATTAGTTTCTTGCTTATAATCATCCTATGCAACGAATGATCTTCACAAAATAAATGTCGATTATTGATTAAGAGAAAAGAATAATTGTCAAATATTCCTGCAAATCAGACACAAACAAGTGACGTAGGGATTTTATTGTATTTGAATATAGTAGGGATACTAAACTGAAATAACTCGTCAAATAATGATATTCGTCGGGGAATGGTGACAGCAAGCAAGAACATATTCGGTAAGGTCTCCTGAATGGGAAAATGCCTGATTCGCGCTCTCATTGTGTGGAGGACATAATTATGACGTCATTAAGATGGCGACCGAAGTAGACGAAGTATTCACTTAAATTGTTAAATATCTCAGAAACTATGGTACTTACGTAAAAAATGTTAACGATCAAAATTAAAGGTTATTAATTGTGTTTTCATTTTTTTTTTTAATTTGTTTCTGTAGCATAAAAAATAAAGAAGTTATGAAATGTGCGTCTTCACATTTTATTTTATTAAATGTCGCCATTTTTACTGTAACTTGCCAGCAATTAAAAAAAAATATTCTCAAACACTATTTTTCGTTAATATATAGCATTACCTAGATGCTTAATTTTTTTGTCCGGTTATTAAAGCACTTGCTTTAAAAAAATTACACTTTAAATTACAAAAGTATTTTCGAGGAAAAGTATTTCTTTTTCCTTCTTTGAAATATCTCAATACAACACTATTTTTAGCGAAAAAATCATAGAGACCAAAAAGAAAGGTTATAATTTGAATATAAAGTTATTTTTATTTGTCATTTCTGTAGGACTAACAGTTTCAGAAATAAGGAACTTTAAAGGTGGCGTCCGAACGTTTATAGATTTAATGTTAAATATCTAAGAAACTATGGCACTTATTTCGAAAGTACTGAAACTTAAAAAAAGTTAAAAAATCGTTTGAAAGTTAAAATTAATTGAGCTTTTAAACGATCTTTAGTTAGTCTCTGTAGTATGAAAAAAAATATTTAGGATATACCTGCTCTTTAATATTTACAGAGTACAAAACCCTAGAGGGTTGAGATCGAGTGATCGAGAAAACCATGCAACTGGACAACTTCTTCTGGTGCAATGGCTGGGCCACTCTATTTATAAAATTCCCGATATACTGTACTGTTGTTTCTTATGTTGTGTTGCCAAAAAATGAAGCGTTCTCAGTGGTTCAATACTAGTCTTCTAAAAATTCCAGATATGGTGGCGAAATAAGACTAGTGGTCATAATGCCAGGACCAGTCGTTATTTATTAACCCAATCCAACGTGAGTCGATCGCATCTGAACTACATAAGAATCGCAAACGTCGGTATTTAGGTGAGGTGACGTACGGTACCAGTGTTATTTTCCCGACGGCAGGAAGACCACCAGAGTGGAATTGCTTCGAACGGGTTTCTTCGTTGAGTTTTCTTTTCCCGTGCCAGTAATCAAAATTGCGTGTGCAACAATCAATTTTTAGCGTTATTTCTAATTATCTTAAAGCATTTTTATATATCCTATTCCAATAAATTGTTAATGTTAAGTTTTTAGTTCCTAAATAGGAGCATTGACCCTTTGATTTTTATCGTCGTTAAAACCGAACCGGACCTCCCCACCTAGACCCACATTCAATCTTTAATTTTAATAAATATCTGTTGAAATATCTGTGGCAAGACGTCGATCGGCGAAGTTAAGGCACGCCAGACAAGTCCGGCACTTAGATGGGTGACCGTATCTCATCTCGCCGTCCTGGTTAAGTGGTGGGGTAGCATTAGCTAAACATCGCCACAGGACGTTAAAATAAATAAGGCAATTAAAATAACAAATAAAATAAACTTTGCAATTTTTGAGAAAATGTTCAAATATGAATCGATCGCTTTTGAACTGAATATGAATTTCAGATACGAAGATTGTCACATTGTCAGTATTGAACTCTTTTTGAATAAATGCAGATATATCATTCCAGAAACAAAAAAGCTAAATTCCTCTTGAGCAACTCTCAATACCTACAGACGTCCAAGAAATTTTCTAGTTCTATTTAATACAGATCTTTGAGAAGAACTTTATTCAACCTGCGAACAACTGTTGCTCTTTCCATCAGGAGTCCGAATACACCTATCTGAAAGCTACCATTTGCGAGGACGCTGAAATATATTCTAAATGATATGAAAAAAATTTGGTACCTAATAAATTTTTCACTATCTGGGAGGATAATAAAAGTTACATATATATATATATATATATATATATATATATATATATATATATATATATATATATATATATATATATATATATATATGTATAGTAAATAATTCTGGTAACCATAAGCGAATCAGGCATATTTATGTTAAGCGTCATTTCATACGTGACAAAAACCGATAGGAAGATAGTTGAACCATATAATAAGGTTATAGATATTTCAACTTAAAAGTCACCAAAACCAAAATTCGAAAAGTTTCAAAAGTTATACTTCCCAAAGAAGACATTTCATTGAGAGTGGCATTGAGAAACAATGAACTGTATGAATATGTATTAGTGTGATATGTTCTTGTTATCAATATATAAACAACATAATTTAATTTTGACCTCTTGAACTGTCTAATATTACACCTGCTATTATTAAATCGTTCCTACACATATGTCGTCCGACTCGTGCTTGGCCGGTTCTATTTTTCTTAAATTCTATAACCAAGTACATTTAACTTAATAATAATAATTACTATGTGTGTCAAATATTTATACTTACAGCGTGTATGGCTTGTAAAGAAATTATCGAAAATTGATATGATTTTACAAGAAAATCACCAAAAAGAAACCATTTCATATTGTCATCCAATTCAGCAACATATCTAAAAGAAATAATAATATAATATTTGAAATCGTCTACCACAAAAATCCATAAAACGATATCCCACATCGGTAGTGAGGTGGGGGTTGTGGGATAGATGAAATAAAAAAAATATTTTGAGGCATTTGGTTCTTGTACACACACTAAATCACATTTTTTTTCACCCCATTTTATTATGGGGTGGGGTAATAATACGGGTGGTTAATGCCAAAAATTTTTTTAAGACATTATCTTCTCTTGTATATACTAAATACCAATTTTATGGACTCTTACCTGCTTGATTTACCTATTTATCCCCATTTACCCCAATTTACCCCCCAATCCTTCAACGGAATAAGATTAAAATATAAACTAGTTCCAGGTCTCGTTAAAATTCATACGTGTACCAAATTTCAAGTCAATATCTTAAACGGTTTCAGAGCAATCGTGCGCACAGACCGACAGAACGACAGACAGAAATATGTTTTGCTCAAACTTAAAATCTCGACGTTTCATGATATTCTAAGCCTATTTGAATAATACAAATTTTTTAAAATAGTGAAATAATATTAGTGATAAGAAAAAATCAATTATAATTAATTTTCGAACACAGCTGCTGTATTTAAAGCCTGTTCGCTGATAGAATCCCGGTCTTATAATGTAAGGAATATCGTGCGGAGCTCTATCCTTCCTTGTCTTTATTGAAATATTGTTTGTAACCTAATCTGTAACGTAAGTGTTAATCTTTGTGGCCAAGTTACGACCGACGTGTGGTATTTCTATTTTTCGACAGCAAACCAATTTGCGTAACGCCTGTCGTCTTCAAATGCTGCTGGCGATTCCAGATAAAATTCTATTAATGAATGAAAAAGATTTAGCTGCATCTATTTAACTGTATTTATTTTGTATATTTGCTCTATCACATTTTTTACTTGAAACCAAAACAATTCAATATTATAATTTATTTGTTTAACTCAAATTACTATAAATTTACAATAGATGTATTATATAATTACATCAAGTAAAATATAAAACAAAGCGACGTCACTGTGCATTCAAAAACAACAACGAGCCTATGGTATCTTAGTTCAGACATTCGTGACGTCACACCGGGACTCTTTCAGCGAACAGACTTTATTTCCTTACCTAATTATATCTTTGTGATCCAATATATTTTTTCTCAAAATTGCCCTTGGTCTTTCAGGAAGCTTTTTACAATAGTCTCCAAAATGGAAAAATTTGTAATTTAAAAGCTTAAAACGTAATGTTGCGTAGTTAGCCATCGAGAGAAATAATGATTCACAAGCAAGGTTAAATGAAAACCCCAAAAGAACATTCACATTTTGATGGTATGTAATCGCTTCATAATTAATATTAGCATCAAACGGATACCACGCCAGACGTTTTAGAGTTCTAGTTATATTGTTTTCCAAGTAATACGCCCTGTCTTTCCAGGTTTTAACTTCGGCTCGTAATAAAACTATGCATTGTATCCATGAGATAGTGGTGACACATAAAAGAACGAATGACATTTTGAAATTATAGTTTCTACTTTCTATGTAAATTTGTTTCAACTCTTCATTATCTCCCATCATTAACTTTTTGCTTTTGTTAAGAATTTCTTCTATGAAATTTCCTATTTTACTTTTAAGGCAAATTCCAATTTTCCAAGATACTACCGAATAAAAAATTATGTACGGAGCATACCTAATACCGAAGTCATCACTGTTTTTTAATCTTACTATTCCACCTGCCAGCGTCACCACAAATGAAGCAAAAGATACTCTTAATGACACTGAGTAAACCTTATAAATAAATTTTATATATTTGTTATTTGTTTGCAGTGGCCATAGTCCTAAACAAATCATTATTAATTTTGTAACGTCGATAAAATCAGAGAACATTATGATTCCGCTGTGCTTCAACAATTACAGAAAATACATTCGTTAGTTTATATTTATAGATTTTTAATATGATGATTTATTAAACGTACGTGCGACTCAAATTATAAAGGAAGTCATACTTAATTACAAAGCAGTTTAACAGAAGATGTAATTAATATTTCTGAAAGTTGCCTTAATTAAAATGCAGTATTCTTAATCACACACTGATAGTAAAATGCAAAAATGACGTGTACAGTTTGTATTTCCTTCAGGTATATTAATAGCAACCGTTAATTGGGTTAAGAGTGAATGCTAGAAGAAAAATACATTAATAATAGCAGATATTTAAGCATAACTTAGTTAACCACGAATATAAAATTCGGCGAAAAATACAGTTATGGTGGGCAACTTGTTTTGAGCAAAATTTTATATAACGGAAACATCAAAAAACGCACAAGAATCGGGCTTGCTAACGCTCTAGTTTATTCTATCTTTTCTACGCCTCTGAAACATGGACGTTTAGGGATGCTGTGGTGTTCTTTCTGTGGAGACTAGTCTATGTTCAATAAATTATTTTCCGCTTATGTACTCTAACATTTTTCAACATTATATATGGTTAAAGTTATACAAAGTTGTATAAATCGTAAAAAAACTCATGTTGGTATCTGCAGGGCACATCTTTATGAATCAAGATATCAACCGAAAAGCAAACTCTTTCATTCATCATTCTTATTTTATCCAATTAATAATAAATAGGTAATATAAAAATATATACCAACAGTATAGAGAAACAAGCTAAAAATGTATAGTGGAGTAAAAAACAGGGGAAAAGTCGCTTCCTTCTCGAGCTTTTTTTTTAATCTTAGAACAAACTAAGACATATACCATTTCGTTAAGTAGGTCGATGTTCATTAGAAATCATGAAATACGACATTTTTAGTGGTCACGGACATTGTTATTTCTAAAAAGGTGTGAAATTTTGTTTTTTTTAATCATGTTTTTTTGAACAATGCCATCTCAAAAACAAATGGATATATCCACATGAACTTTTTTTTGTTATAAAACACACACTTAAGCGCTTTTATCTGTGTATAGTATTGTTAATTAAAACATTTTTAAGCATGTTAATATCTTAGATAACCTTGAAAGTTCAGAAAATACGCAGTCAAATTTTCACTAAGCTACAAACTTTTTTGTTTTTGTAAATTTTGTATAACATGCTGCGAAGAAAATAAAGCCAAAAGACCAAAAAAGTTTTTGATAGCATAATTCTTATTGTGTCTGATAGTTTAGGTACAGTGATTTTTTTGGGGCGCGGGAATTGCAGAAATTGAGTATTAATACGCCCGCGTCCACTAAAACTAACTAGTCTCAGGGCGGTGTACGATCAATGTTATTCGCCGTTATAAAACCGCTGCCCAAGGAATCACTATTTCCACATCCAGATCCAAGTCTCTCACAACGAAAAAAATTTGAATGTGGAAATAATTGTTTATGGAACTTTAATAATAAAATGTTTGAAATCGTCTACCCCAAAAACCTATAAAACGATATGCCACATCGGTAGTGGGGCTGAGGGTGGTGGAAGGGGGGGTGTAGGTAGTGGTGGATAAAGTAAAAAAAAATTGAGGCCTTTGGTTCTTGTACACACACTAATTGACAATTTTATTTTTTTCGCCCCCTTGAATAATGGGGTGGGAGTTGGTAATGGGGGTGGTTAATGTCAAAAAAATTTTGAAACCTTCTCTTATATATACTAAATACCAATTGAATGGACTCTTAATTGCTTGATTTGTCTATTTACCCTCATTTACCCCCCAACTCTTTAACGGAATAATCTAGTTCCAGATCTCGTTAAAATACATAGGTATGTGTACCAAATTTCAAGTCAATATCTTAAACGGTTCCGAAGTAATTGTGCGCACAAAAAAGTTACAGACAGACAGAATTTCTTTTGCCCAAACTTAAAATCTCGACATTTCAGGACATTCTATGACTATTTGGACAATAAAATTTTCAAAAATATTTTTGTCGATACTATACTTCACTGGATGTGGAAGTGACATGTGTAACGATATTCTTTCCCTTATTACCACTTTTATTATATTGTAGAATGTATGGCCATTGTGCGAATTGTGCGTGGATTATCTGCTAAAAAAATATTTAATATAAAAAAGCAATCTAAGTTTCATTGTAAAATGGAGTGGATTTTATGTGGCGTAGTAATAGAGGAGAACGATAAACTTGTGCACAAGCCATGGAAACAGGGTTTCTATAATTAGAGCTGCGGAAATTAAAAGAGACTAATTTAGGATATTTTTTTCTTTTTTGTTACCTAATTTAGGTGAAAAAAACACGTTTACTCAATTATTGTGTGGATCTGGGGTAAAAATGCAATGCATGGGAGTTTCGGATAGGGACTCTGACACAGGAAATGTCGGATACAAATATTGAGATTGCCACGTTCAAAAAAAAAGTGCTTTAAGAAACTGTCTTTTCTATTTAGCTCCAATAATAACGCAAAAAAAAGGAAAACTCGATAGTTTACTTTTTATCAAAACACTCCAAAATTATTACTTTTCCTAAACTTCTGTTTATGGAATTTTATTAGCCCCCTAGTTACGCAACTTTTTCTCTATTTAGTATAATATTATTTTTTACCGTTTCCGAGATCCCAATGCAATGCATTTTTATCCCAGATAATCTATTTAAGATTTTTAATTCCTTTTTGCCTTCAACCTTAGTCCCTAATGCGCCACTGGAAAAAATAAGTTATCCTTTTAGATCCTAAAACGTGATAAAACAGTCCTAAACATAAAAAAATAATAATGAAAAGTTCCGTTACACACAATACATAATCATTATTATTCTTAAGTGCCGCACGCGTACGCTTCGACAATTCCTCCATACTAAAAAATTCGTAACTACCAAACTATTGCTAATAATGAAAATATTTCTTTTCTAGTCTATTGACTTCATTTTCTTCATAGCATGTTACACAAAATTTTCAAAAACAAAAAAGTTCCTCGCTTAGTGAAAATTTGATGGCGTATTCTCTAAACTTTCAGGATCATCTACGTTTTTGGCATGTTCACATTTTTTAAATTAGCAATCCTATGTATAAAAAGAAGCGCTTAAGTGTGTGTTTTAAAACAAAAAAAAGTTCACATCGATAGCTCAATTCATTTTTAAGATATGGCAATAGATGTACAAAAAAAACATGATTTAAAAAAAAAATTAAATTTTACACTTTTTTTAAATAAGAATATCTGTGACCACTAAAAAATGTCGTATTTCGTGTTTTTATGTGTAAAATGATGTTAGTAATACCGTCTCTGTCTGATCTTCTTCTAAGTTGATAAAAAAAAAAACGACACAATTTTATCTCTGTTTCGCTGCTCTAGTAGGTACTCTTCGCCAATTTACTGAGCTTTTTATATAATTGTTACACATTCTATAGGATACTCTTCGCAGTTTTCTTGCAAATAATGTTAGTTTTTAGACGTCCTAAATTTTGTGATACCAATTTTGTTGTGAAAAAAAATATACGAAAAAATTGGTCTTAAAATGACAGTGTAAATTAATTTTTTGTTTTGTCTACTAAGTCTGCTATTCCTGGCCCGAAGCGACTATAGACTCCTGGACATAGAATAGACGGTCCGTACAGTTTTGTTAACATGTCGGTCAAACGTCAGTTGTTTATCTAGTCATACTCCTAAATACTTCACTCACTCCCTTTCTGGAATTTTGTTTCCCCTTATCAAAATTGGTGTTAGAATCTTATTCTTTGTAAATCTGAAGACTATAGACTCCGACTTCTCCGTATTTACCCGAATTTTCCACTTATCGTAATATGCCGTGGTACGAGCTATGTGGGCTTTAAGAAGCATGTTTAGTCTAGTAACATTAGCCTTTTACCTGGACATTCAAAACAACAAAGGTCTGATTATCCAACGATGCTTGTTACCCTCCCCTCTGTATGCCCTGAAAAGTTCAAGAGGTTACAGCGTTGGATTTGGGGTGGAGGGAGATGGGAAGGGTCGGAATGAGTTTTTTTTTCTCTTTTTCTCAAATATCTCACAAAGTATGAGGTTTAGAGCAAAGATGTCCCTATACAAAATCAAAGTATATTAAATTTCCAACCCTAACCGTTTCTGAGGTATAGGGAGCGGAAAATCGGATAAAAGATCAATTTTTGCGAAAATCGTGGGTACATTTTTTTAAAATCGTTTCTAAGTCTTTTCAATTATTGTTCTTGGCCTATTGGTTGATTGGCTACAGAGAATTACAAATGCCATAAACTCCATACCGTTAGATCATGGAGTATGGAATTAGAAGGAGGGTGGTCAAAAACCACAGCACTTAGGCCCCATTGGACCCCTTGTACATCCTCCCTCTAGGCAGACACTCACCTAGGCCTTCAACCAACCTAATCTTTCGAAGTAGGTGGTGATGTTGCCTAGGGGCATCTCCCTTACGTTGGCCAAGGTAGGCCAACGCTCTCCCAAAGTGGATTCTCTGGTTGATGAGATGGCTGAACAGTCACAGAGTACGTGTTGAACCGTCTCATCTTCTTGTTCACAACCTCTGCAAAGAGGTGTTTCGTTTAATCCCATATTGTATAGATGTTTCCTTAGCGGACAGTGTCCAGTCTGGATTCCTGTTATAAAACGTAGATTCCTTCTGGTCATTGCCAGGTAGTCCATTGCTGTTTTCTTGTTGGGATACATGAGTAGTTCCCTAGCAAGCTGAGAGCTGCTTGTTTCATCCCACAGCTTCTTCAATTCGTTGTGGGTGTTCTCCTTAATTAATTGTATTGTCGCCGTAATCGGTAACAGACTGGTCGGGCCTGGTCCAAAGATAAGTTGGCCTGCTGCCTTCTTGGCCAGTTTGTCGGCTTTTTTGTTGCCACTGCACTGTGCGTGTCCTTTCACCCAGCATACCGAGATGTTCGTGCTGGAGGCACCCACAAGTGCTTGATGACATTCCCATACTGCTCCTGTGGTTATTTTGTAACTTCTCAGGGCTAGTAGTGATTGTCTACAGTCTGTGTAGATCCTGATTGTTTTGCCCGTAGTTTGTCTGCAGACAATCTCTTTTGCGGCTATGGTTATGCCCGCCAGTTCAGTTTGTCCTATGCTGGCTCGCTCATCCATAGTCCATTTGTATTGGATTTGCAGGCTTCTGGAGTATATTCCACATCCTGCCCCCTCCTTCTTTCTTGATCCGTCTGTGAAAATGTTGATCACACCTTCACCGGCGGTCTCGTTTTCACTATTTGTCTGTATTGTGTAGGGTATATCAAAGACAAATCGGGGAGAGATACCATCTGTGCATGCCTGTAGAAGAGGCGTCTTCCTGACAGCCTCATTCCACAGGCGACTTCTGGTCTCTCCACAGCCTACATTTGGTTGTAAGCCAACGGACTTGAGGCGTTGGTTGATTAGTTATTACGTTACCAGTGTACAGTTACATTTTTGGTGTAATTGTGATATATGTGAAGGGGGAGGAGGGTGAATGATTGAACAGGAACAAAAGAATGGGCATGTTTATATAAAACATGATTCTATTTTATGAATTTAAAAATCAAACAAAACCAATTTTATTTATTAATATTAATGGAATACAAGTAGCTTAGTATAAATATGGTAGCACAGTCTCTAGAAGTAAATTTGTTGGTAAACATCCTCTTGCTCAGAATTTGAGTCAACTTCCTCTTGGTCGATTTTCTGTTCAATTTCAGTATCTTGACCGTAACAAAAAGGTCATTATAGCGTTATCGCTATAAATAAAATTAAAATCGAAGTTAATATATTTGTATATTTGTTTTTAATACATGTTCATATTTTATGTGATTTGAGTATTTTTAAGTATATTGATATTATATTTTTATATCGAATGTTTTTATTTTTCCTAGCGACTCCATGGAAACTTCTCCATTATGGATCGAGTTTTCCTTTTTGTTTCTTAGCGACTCCATGGAAACTTCTCGCTTTTGGAACTTCTCGATTTCCAGTGAGTGAGTCGCTATAGTCGCTATATACACCCCCTCGTTAAAAAAGAAAATAGTCAATCAATCAACGTGTCGATTGCAAAACGTACTTTTTTAATCGGGGTAGGCAAAGTGTCACATCTGTCAACTAATACAAAAGCCGGTTTAACCCTATCAATATTGACAGTTATGACCTTGGCTCCTTTCTTAAAGGTAAGTAACTTATCTGAACGAGATAAAACTTTAAACGGTCCTTCATATAAAGGAGTAAATGAACGTTTTAAACGTTCAATGCGAACGAAAATAAAATCGCAACAGGCAAGATCTGAACTAACAAAAGTTTTGTAATTGCCATGCGAAGTTGGAGGAACAAATTTTAAATTATTAAAATAAATGCGTAATTTGTCAATGAAATAAGGAATATCTGGGGAATTATACGATTCAACGAAAAATTCGCCAGGTAAACGAAGGGTTTGACCATATATGAGTTCAGCAGGTGAACATTGCAGATCTTCTTTGGGAGTTGTCCTAAATGCTAATAAAATGATGGGTAATTCATCTGTCCAATGTGATGTATTGGCTCTAGCTAACAAGGAAGTTTTAAGTGAGCGATGAAATCTTTCAATTAAAGAGTTGCCTTCTGGGTGATATGGAGTTGTACGTATTCTATGAAAACCTAAAAATTTTGCAAATTCATTAAATAATCTTGACTCGAATTGTACTCCTTGATCAGTCGTTACTGACAAGGGAACACCGAATCGACAAACAAAGTTTTGAAATAAAGTACGCGCAACTGTTTCTGCTGTGATGTCGCGAAGAGGGTACGCTTCCGGCCACCTAGTGA
Source organism: Rutpela maculata (assembly GCA_936432065.2). NCBI lineage: Eukaryota > Metazoa > Arthropoda > Insecta > Coleoptera > Cerambycidae > Rutpela > Rutpela maculata. The sequence continues at coordinate 48,873,780 of OW386291.2, read as the reverse complement.
ATCGTTCAATCACCGTAAGAATGTAAGAGTTACCTTTGGATGGAGGTAATGGTCCTACCAAATCTATGTGGATGTGGTCGAATCTGATTTTCGGAATGGAAAAGTTCCCGAGAGCACTTCGCGTATGTCGACTGACTTTGACAGCTTGACAGTTAATGCACGATTTTGACCATAAATTGCAATCTGTGTTCATTTTCGGCCAAAAATAGTTATTTGAAATCAACAGTCTAGTGGTTTTAATACCAGGATGAGATAAGTTGTGAAAAATATCGAATATCGTTCGTCTGTAAACAAGTGGGACAAAAGGTCTGACTTTTGCACGAGAAACATCACACCAAATAAAATCATTTGAATCTGGAATTTGTATCTTTTTTAAAATGAAATTGGTTTTAGTTAGTGATGATTTATCTGACAATAAATAGTTGAGATTTGAATCTTTCTCCTGAGCTTCACTAAGCAACTTTAGGTCAAAGTTAACATTAAGGAAGGGAGAATTTTTAAGTTGAAGTGGTAAAATATCTTGTTTTAAGGAAGAAGTGTCGTAAATACGTGACAAGCTGTCAGCTATTACATTATGTTTTCCTTTAACATGTTGTATTTTACAAGAAAATTGAGCTATGTATTCTAAATGACGTATTTGACGAGGAGATCTTTCTGCTTTTGTGAATAAAGCGTTGATTAAAGGTTTGTGATCTGTAAAACAATTAAACTTTCGACCTTCAAGTATAAACTTAAAATGTTTAATTGCAGTATATAATGCTAAAAGTTCTTTGTCAAAAATCGAATAATTGGTTTGTGCTGTGGTTAATTTACGGGAAAAGAATGCTAAAGGAGCAAGAAATCCCTTATTATCTTTTTGCTCTAAAACTGCACCCATGGCAAGGTTAGAACAATCGACTGAGAGAGATAAGATAGTATCGTCATTATTGCAAGGATGAGCTAAAACTACTGCATTACTTATTGCGTCTTTGGCTTTCGAAAATCCGTCTAAACATTGATCAGGCCAACTATTTATCTTTGTAATTTTATCATGAGATAAACTGTTACAAAGAGAATATAGGGGAAGTAATATTTCAGCAAAATGAGGTATGAAACGATGATAAAAATTCACCATACCTATGAAACGTTGTAGTTGTTTGAGAGTTGTCGGTAAAGGGAAATTATTAATGACTTCGACTCTCTCAGTTGATGGTAAAATACCTGATGAAGAGATGTGATGACCTAAAAAGGTTAAATTGTCAACTCCTAAGATACATTTAGATGGTTTAATGTTAATTCCGTATGTGTCTAATCTCTTGAAAACCTTTTCCAAATGTTCCAAATGTTGTACATCTGATTGACTTGCGATTAATATATCATCCAAATAGACGAAAACGAAAGGTAAATTGACAAGTACTTCATTCATAAAACGTTGGAAAGTTTGACCGGCATTGCGTAGACCAAAAGGCATGCGGGAAAATTCAAACAGTCCGAATGGAGTTGTTATAGCTGTCTTATAAACGTCATTTTCAGCGACAGGTATCTGATGGTACGCTCGCACTAAATCAACCTTGGAGAAAATAGTACAGCCGTGCAACTGAGAACTAAAGTCGTGGATATGAGGTAAAGGATATCTGTCTGGAATGGTAACCGTATTTAGTTGTCGATAATCTCCACAAGGTCTCCAGTCATTCTTATCTTTTTTCGCCACTAGATGGAGTGGAGAGGAAACTTGAGAAGATGATGGTTTGCAGATACCTAATTCTGCCATGTTATTAAATTCTGTTTGAGCTATTTTAAATTTAAGACTGTCTAATCTACGAGGTCGTGAAAAAGGTAAATGACCTTCAGTAACTATATGATGTACAATAGAATGTTTAATAGGTAAATTGTAATCTGGTGAACTAATTAGATTAGGAAATTGTAAAAGTAATTTGTTATATTTATCTGTCAAAGGAAATAATTTAAGTGTATCTAATCTACAATTGTCTAAAGGACTATTTTTAATAAAACAATTAACTGACAAATTAGTCTTGTTATCAATTATTCGAGCTCCTTTAAGATCGACAACTAAACCAAAATGAGACAAGAAATCTGCTCCGACTATCGGTATGTCAATGTCTGCTATATTGAAAACGAAAGGAAATAATCTACGTAAGTTTAGATTAACTTTTAACAATTTCTTACCGTATGTAAAAATGGTTGAACCGTTAGCCGCGGTTAATATCGTATCAAAATTCTTTTTTAAATCTGTGAAAGCATTGCGTGGCACCACAGATAAATCGGCACCAGTGTCAATTAGGAAGTTCAGGTTGTTAGATCTATCGTAAATAAAAAGTCGACGACGTTTGCTGTTAGAAATGTCAAAATCAGACGTCATAGAATTATCAAACTTCAGTCATCTTTGAGAATTATCAGATTTTTTACAATTCTTACTGAATTTGCACCATTCACCTCCACAACGATAGGCCTTGGTACCATAAAGTTGATGGTAGTAACAAATAGTATTGTCTGTACGATCAAATTTATTGGAAACATTATTACGGCTGGGTGAACGATTGCGATTAGTGGTACGAGTTTGTGAATTGCTTCTACTTTTGCAATTGTTGCAGCATAAAGTAGAAGGTTGAGGCTCGAAGGATTGATTGGAAAGTCTGGATTCTAAAGAGTTTAATCGAGAATTAAAAATTTCTTGTTTTTGTAATACTTGATTAATTGAATTATGAAAAGTGATTGAAAAATTTTTGATAGTGGTAGTTAAATCTGATAACGGGGTGGACTCAGAGTCAAGAGGATTTTTGGAGTACGATGCAACCATTGAATTTTGACAGGACTCCCAGATCTGATCTGCAATATCTAGAATCTCTTTTGTGTCTGTTTTCCCTGAAGCTGTAATGGCAATATATACTGTTTGAGGTAAACGTCTTTTCCATAGCTTTATCAATAAATCTTGACTAACCATGCTGAATCCTCCAACCATATTCAGCATGGATCTATAGAAATCTGAAGGTTTCAGATCGCCCATTTGGGAACCTGATAACAGATCATTCAGACGTTTTTCCTCACTCGATGATAAACGTGAAATTAAAACTTTCTTTAAATTTATATAGAGATCCGTTTCCGGGGGATTAGATATTATATCGTATATATTATCTATCACATCTAATGGCAAATTAGCTATAACCTGATCATACTTTTTCTTATCATTGACAATTTTTGCAACAGAAAACTGTGATTCAATCTGGGTAAACCAAATTTCTGGTTTTGATTTCCAGAATGGGGGTAATTTGACAGAGGTGACATAATGGGTTTGAGGAAAATCCTCGTCTGAAGGTTGTCTTTGCATAACTAATCGATTGTGATTGATTGATTGATTTACTACTCTCTTAGATAAAAAAGGAAATGTACTTTAACTCACTCACCGACAGATGACAGTACTTGTAATGTACAACTTCAGTTGATTGAATTAGGAAATTACCATAAATTATAGGAACATCTATTCAAATTTGGAACCTCTATTCAAAATTCATCGGAAAATTATTCTCTTCATAAAATGGTCAATTTATAACGGTAGTTGATATATTGAATCTCTTCTGGTATATATTTATCACGTTGGACATAAAATTTTCACTTCTGGCATATATTTATGACGTTGGACATAAAATTTTCACGTCTGGCATATATTTATCACGTTGGACATAAAATGATCACGTCGGGCATATATTTATCACGTTGGACATAAAATGATCACGTCGGGGTCACCAAATTTATAGCGTTATCGCTATAAATAAAATTAAAATCGAAGTTAATATATTTGTATATTTGTTTTTAATACATGTTCATATTTTATGTGATTTGAGTATTTTTAAGTATATTGATATTATATTTTTATATCGAATGTTTTTATTTTTCCTAGCGACTCCATGGAAACTTCTCCATTATGGATCGAGTTTTCCTTTTTGTTTCTTAGCGACTCCATGGAAACTTCTCGCTTTTGGAACTTCTCGATTTCCAGTGAGTGAGTCGCTATAGTCGCTATAGTCATCTTCAGCTACTATTTCATCAGCTATATCTCTGCTGCAACGACCGTGGCCTGCATAATTGGCACATCTGGTTGACCACTTCAGTGCATCGTTAAAACGCTCACACTTGGTCATGCAATCATCTCTGCAGCTGCAGCTGATTAGGTTCAAGAGGTCATCAGGTGCAGCTTGTAGCCCCGGATCTAATCCATTCTGTATTTGTGCTGTTCAATTAGCTATCTAAGTTAGTATAGGATCTGTGGAGAGCGTTGCGCGAAACAAGTGCGCGATCGCCGAGGAGAGAGACGAGAGGGAATTGGGGAAGTGTGAGAACTGAGTGAGTGAGTGAGAAGTGTGAAGGCTGTGTGAGAACTCCAATGCACAATACGTTTAAGTAATCATTCCAGTACTTTAAAAGTGCACCTGAAAGTTGGGTGGAAATAATAGGACCCAGTAGTAGACAAGTGGTAGTGCTAGTGGTCGTTTACATGGTCCACAAGTTTGATTTCATCGAGTACGGCGGCCGCCAACAGCAACAGGTAACGATTCCCATTTAATTCATTCTCCACGTGTCGTAATGCGAGAGACTTATGTGCATATGGACAATATCTAACTCAAAACAGACAACAACTCACAAAACGTTATGGTGGTCACCATTTAACATTGCAATTCTTTGTTTTGTAAATTATAATTATTATACTGTATTAGCATCTAAAGTGGTTAATCAATAATAACCTTATTTGAATTTTTGTTTGATTGGACTGGCATATGTAATACTTATTTGTCTAACATATCGAAATACAATAGATATTTTATTTAGTGATATCCACCCATACCGGGCCGTTTTTAATTTACAACCCTCTGAACCCCCGAGAATTTCTAAAGAGTCTAAGTGCCTATCTACAAGCTGCCTTGAGAATGGAGACTGGACGTAAATTTGCACCGATGATCTTCCAGCCCCATTGTAATTCATGTTAATTCCACGCCACTGTTGAACTTGGTGGAACACTCGGAGAGAGTGCTGACGAGCTGACCCTGATGTAAGTAGGAGGGAGTGCAGCCAAATTAAATTGCGCATGTACTGGCTGCTTTGCAATTGTTTTTGTGTACGACTTGTGGTGGAGTGAATCCAAGTTTTTCACTGTAGAACCATAGAGAGCACAGAACAAAGCTTCACCTGCTTCAGCTACTGAATCTGGTGAGGCATCAGCATTGTTGAAACTTCCAATTGTTTCTTTGAGATTTCTGTCACACCTGATTTTTGACAAAGCAAGGTTTTTACCCTTCCGAAACATGAATAAGGTAAAATCGCATCCAGTGAAGGCGTACACCGGAAGTACACCTCAAATCTCCCAATTTATGTTGTACATGAATTTTATGTGGTTAGTTCCTTCTGCCGAGGATAAGCATTTTCAAGTCTGTGTATTCTGGTGAAAGTGTAACCAGCAAAACTAACAAATCAGTGTCTTCCCCAATTACACAATTTCAGCACCTGTGTTGCGTGCCTCAGCAATAGCCGTTAAAACAATTAAGCGGTCTGCATCTCCCTCAGCTTGAGTCATGATGCACCCTGCTCCCTGTAAGTGACCCGTTAAAAGTGAAATAAACACCATTTTCTTTGTGGAGTTGGCAAGAAATTCTTCTTGCTTTAGTTATTGAAATTTGGTCTTCAACTTCAACATCAACATGTGATGTTTTGCCAGAGCGACGGTGAAATTTTTTCATCCATAGTTAAACAAAAGTCCAAACGATGAGCATCACATCCAACTTGAAGTTTGTGAATAAATTTAGGTTTGAATGCATAAAATTTGTTGCTGACTAAAATCCTTTGAAAATGAGATTTGTTAATATCTAAATTTATTGACATTTTCCTTAACGACCATCTGGAGTGTTCTTGTACGGATAATAATACTACAAGGGTAGTATATTTTTTACTTCCCCAGTGGAATCATATTTATAAATGTATTTAAGTACTGCTTTGTGAGACACATCTGGACATTTCTCATTAAAACCTTCTTTTGCGTATTTATAAGAAACATTTCTGATTCCATAGCATTTGACCAAATAAATTCATTGTTCCAGGGTCAGCATGATTCAATAAATCAGTAGGTAATTAATATTTTTTTAGAAAATACAAAATACGAATAAATATCTATTATACTGACGTTGTCGACTGTTTTCCTAAGTAGTATATTAGCATGACCAGCTTAAGGTACCAATATACAGAAAGTAGATAATTTCACATTAAACAAAACAATGTGAATGACTGAATTTAAATAAATGATTTAAGTATGTTCAATATATTTTATTTGCTTTAAAATGGAATTCTACCATGTAATTCAATACTTCGTCAGTATTAGCTAGAAGAGTAGTTGTTTTGATTGGTTCTCCAATAATGAGTGTTTTAAAGTATTTAACTAAGTAGTATATTAGCGTGTCCAGATTAGGGTAACAACATACAGAAATTTTGTAATTTCATAATAAATAAAAAAGTGTGTAAGTTGTGATTTACTTAATACCTAAATAATATTCACTAACCTAACTTTTATTAAGATCAGAAACATAAATCTATTTTGTTTCTATTTTTCCAAGATTCTTTTGATGAGTGTATTTATTTGTTGTTGAAAATTTTGAGAAAACAGAAGATTTAAAACCTGCGGAAATTATTGTTGTCCACAATTTAATTGTCTTAAATAGAAAACAGTAAGTAAAAGTAAAAAGAAAGTGTCATTGACTTGGCGTAATAGAACAGAAAACTGCAAGTAATTTTTGAATACAACCATTACGTGAACAAATATGACGTGAATGTTACGTAGCGGTTTTTTGTCACAAAATTCAGTAAATTACTACTGGCAAGCAAGTGAGCATGTAGATAATCTTGATTAAACTAGTGTCTTCAAAACTAGCTGTAGCTTGGGCAGATTATATGCTTTTTTAGTTGGATGAGATTAAGATTACCAGGGCGGTATATAACTTGCTCTTAAGAACCGACGCGCGACGGCATATATCAGCAATTGTTGTTTTAGTGCTAAATGCTTACGAAATGTGTAAATTATCTAAATACAAAAGAGATTTGGAACGATGATGGCACAACTTCTGGCGAAGTGAATCGGTATATGATTGATTCATCTAAAATAAGAAATTATTAAAATCAAGACCTAAAGTTTAAAGAAACGTGAATTGTATGTTTTAACGGATTTTATAAAATATTTCCTTATCGGAAGAAGGGAAGAGTGAAGGTAAGAGGAGACGTGTAAGGTAGAGAGATTGTTAGTGAGAATATTCATAAAATATAGTCATTTTCAAAATATCTTAACAGCCTATTAGAATTTAATACAGGTAGGACACAGTATTAAAAATGTAGGTAAACTGTAAGGAAAAATATTTTAGTCAGTCGTAATGTTAGCATCACACAAAATAGACGCTAGATGACCTGACATGACATGGAATTAGATTATATCAAACATCTCGAAAAAATTGAAGCAAATATATGTATATAAATGATATTCAAAAAATATAAGAAAATCATTCTGACACCTGCATAGTTCTAGATAAGTATAAGTAAAAGTTACCACCCATCTGCCACTTTGTATCATGTACAAACATTGAATAATTATTTTGGATGGTGTCTTAACTCGAAATATCCTTTCAAATTCATTTTACTTTTATGATTAAAGTTTAACCCTACAGAAAATTCTTGATAACGTACATTGCAGGTGGCATCAAGTATAAAATAGCCTATAATTTTAAACGGGATTACTTCAATCCTTCAAGGAATCCTTTAATGTATGGTAACTATGATTGATGAATCTCTTGAGCTACAGGTGCACACGGAAAAGAAGATCCAATCATTTCTACGAAATTGCCCTCTATCATTCTTCCTTATTGCACAGTGGCGTGGCGTTCATAATTGAGAAATAAATACAACTTTCATTTAGTAGTTGTTTAAAAAAAAGCGTACGTACAAAAATAACACTTCATAAATACATGCAATTATATATCACAGCATAACTTCTAACTTTTAATATGTCAGAGACCATATTTTCACATCACTAGACAATTACGACATTGCAGCATTAATTAATTCTACTTGACTTTTGTTATTGTGGAAGAAACTTATTGGTATTAGTTTTTATCGCTTATATCTAAATAATCGCCGAAAGATTTAACTTTCGTTGATAACCATTTAATCCAATGCATCGTAACTCCGTGTATATGGGAGATGCGGTCAAAAAAAGTGGTGGCTAATATGTAACTGCGAAGAATGAAAACTACTCAGTAAATGTAAAAACAATTTTATACTAGTTGTGAAGCTCCGCCAATGGTATACAATTTCTAGCATCTGGTATTGATTGAAAATTCTTAATAACATAAAATTAAATGCTAGAGAACCTGTTAGACGATGTTTTATTAAATTTCTATATATATTAGGTTTTCTAAAATATGACTGCTGGATATATTAGATAGGTAGGCTTCCAAATTAAACGCAATATTTACTGTAAACTTGCTGACACTATCGCATCGTGTAAGTAATTATATAATTACTAAATTATTGATTATATATACATATATGCTCCTGTATAGTTATGTGTTAATAAATCTATAAATGCAAAGCAAGTGTCACGTATATAGCGAGAATTTTACAAGGCGATACTGAAAATCGAAAAGCCCGTTTTTTTTTATTCTTTCAACCTGGTAATAGAGGCATGTATAAAATTGTTAATACATACCCATTAATTACTTCCACATCATAGAGGAATATTAATAATAAAAATAAGTTGGATTTATTTATTTTGTTTAAATAGGCTTAGAATGTCATGAAACGTTGTGATTTTAAATTTGACCCAAAAGAAATTTTTGTCTGTCGGCCTATCTGTAACTTTTTTTATTATTACTCTGGAACGGTTTATGACACTGAATTGAAATTTGGTGCACGTGTGTGGAACTGGATTATACTTTGATCTTATTGCGTTGAAAAGTCGGTGGTAAATGGGGGTAAATAGGTAAATCAAGTAAGTAGCAGTCCATGATATCAAAATTTAGTATACGTATGAAAAGCCAAAGTCTTAAAATTATTTTGGCATCACCCCAGATTTTGTTGTTTAAAGGGGGTAAAAAAATTAAATTGTTATTTAGAGTAAAGTGTGTACAAGAACCAATGGCCTCAAAATATTTTTTGATCAGCCACCTTCACTACCACCCCCACTGGAAATCTGGATGTGAAAGTAGTGATTCCTTCTTTCCTTCCTAAGCAGTGGTTTTTATTCTATTTCACCAAATTCTTTATTACAGGAATATCAACCTCATAAAAATTATAGCGGGTTCTTTCAACGCATTAATACTTTTGAGGTGTATATAAAAAAATTTGGTTCAGTTTACCTTGGGTAACACATCGTGCTCTTCGAATCACTGCGTTAAGAATATGGAATATGGAATAGAAACATTATTGTAGAACATTTAGTCAGCTTTCATTTTGCATATAGCCATTGATTAGGGCTAACCGTTTTCGAGATATGAGCGAAAAACCAAAAAAACGGGACCTTCTTCGTGTCCCCTGCAGCCCCTCCCCACCTCCTACGTTCGGGGACTTTTGGTATGTTTACCTCCTAAATAGTCTAAACACAGCCCTCAAGTCAAAAATTGTGATCTCAGCATTTCCCTCTAGAAATCATTCATTGACTGGACTAAACCGTGATATAGTTCATTAGATCCAGCAATATGAAATGACTTCGTATTGGATAATAAAACTGACTATTTAATTTCATAAGCAACAATTTGGTGGTCTTAATATTAGAGAATATTATTTAGGTATTAAGCAAATCACTACTTACACACTTTTAATAATTAGTTCTATATGTTGATAATATAGAATAGTATTGTATTGACACAATACTGCACATGGTGTTAGCACCATAGCATTAGTTTACTTATGTAGTTTACCCTTCTATATGTATCAATGATAATATATGATGATCAAGTTGCATTGTATCAGTAATAAATAAATACTTTCATCTTGATAATTCTTTCAGTTCTCACATCTATTTAATATAACAAATCAGTCATAACAACAGGTTCCAGCCACGAGCAAAGTGCAAAAGGACCAAAATGGACCACGAGCTATCAAGAATTACTAAATTGAAAGATGTCGAAAACTGGAATATTTGGAAGTTTCAAGTTGAAACGTTGATGTCCGCAAATGATAATTTCACTGTCGTCACTGGTGAGTGTGAGAGACCAAAAGATTTGACTAAAGGTGCAGAAGTGGCAGCAATAGCCACGCATCAAAGATTGGTTGAGGTTTGGAGAAAACGTGATGGAGCTGTGCGGAGAATAATTGTAACTACGGTTTGTGAAGCAACCTTAATACACATAATGCAATGCAAAACAGCAAAGGAAATGTGGAACAAGTTGTATGAAATTTATGAAAATAAAAGTGAAATGTCAAAACACATGCTACAGCAACAATGGTTTACAGTAGGAAAGGAATCCGCAGACAATATGGTAACATATATTGCAAAAATAAAAGACCTAGCATACAGATTGAATGTCGTAGGTGGTAATATTGCAGACAGCATGATTATGACTAAAATAATAACGACACTTTCTCCGGCCTACAAGTATTTTGTCACAGCATGGGATTCAGCGGGTCAAGATCAAAGAACTCTCACTAACCTTACGTCCAGGTTAATCACTGAAGAAACTCGGTTAAATGTACAGGAAGGCAATAGTGCTCTCGCAGCTGGAGTATCTTTCAAGTGCAAAAGATATAATGTAACCAAGAGTGGAAAAAAGCTGGGTAAATGCTTCAAATGTGGCAAAAGCAAGCACTGGAAAAATGATTGCTGGAACAAGGTCAAGAAGGAAAATAATAAAGGGGATGAAGAGGATAGAAGCAAGAATGGAACTGGAAAAAATACTGAGCCTAAAGTTTTGATTCTTAATCTAAATTTTGCAAGAGCCGCGGAATGTCGTTTACAGAGAGATGAATGGTATTTCGACTCTGGAGCTAGTCAGCACATGTCGGCTAGAAGAGAGTGGTTTGTAAACTACACTAACCTACGGAACAAGATCCCAATCAAAATTGGTGATGGAGAGATCATATTAGCAGATGGGAAAGGAGATATACCTCTCCAAGCTTACAATGGGACATACTGGGATACTTCTGTTCTAAAAAATGTATTGTATGTGCCAATAATAAAGTTTAATCTTTATTCTGTTCCAGCTGCAGTTGATAAAAATTTAAAAATAATATCTGAGCAGAATGAATGTAGTATCCTGAGGGATGGTAATCTAGTTGCAGTGGGAGAGCGTACCGGGAATCTTTATCAAATGAGATTCAAAGTCACAATGTCTGAAGAAGTGTGCGATGAAAATGTATATGTAGGTACATGAGTACAAGAAAGGTAGTTTGCAGCTTTGGCGCGAGAGATTGGCTCACCAAAACATTGTGCAAGTGAAAAAGATCATGAAGAGCCTGAATATTAGAGTAGACATCCAAGAGGATTTTTTCTGTGAAGCCTGTGCACTGGGAAAGATGCATAGAAAGTCTTTTCCAATAAGTAAATCTCGTACAAATAAACCAGAAATGTTGAAACACGCAAACTTATGTGTGCCAATGGAGAAAAAGTCATTTGGAGGAGCTAATTACTTCTTATTGTTCAAAGATGGTTAAACACATTACAGGACAATCCTTTTTCTCTCAAGTAAGACAGAAGTAGCTGGGTATTTTGATGAAAAACCAAAACCAAATAGGAGAGAAGATCCGACTTAGGATAGACAATTGTTTAGAATTCATAAACGAACGAATCAACTAATTAACTGTAGAATATGGTATCGAGCTCGAGAGGACTGTGTTTTATACTTCTGAACAGAATGGCTCCGCTGAAAGAGAAAACAGGACCTTGGTGGAAGCGGCTAGAACAATGATGTGTTCTAAGACTCTTGACAAAAGTTTTTGGGCCGACGCAGTTAATACAGCCGGATATGTTCTGAATCGAACTGGGACAAGCAGTGTATCAGAAAAAAACACCATATGAACTTTGGTATGGCAGGACTGCAAATCAAATTAAGTACAAAGTAATTGGTATTAAGGTATATTCTCACATTTCCAAGGAAAAGAGCAAGAAATGGGATGCAAAATCCAGGTCAGGGGTCCTCGTGGGTTACGGAGAAACAACCAAGGGGTATAGAATATGGTTTCCATCACAGAGAAAAGGAAATACTTCGAGACGTTGTTTTTGCCAATGAAAAAATTGGAGTTTCAGGCGCAGATGAGAAACGTGTAGAAGATAATTCACTAGTGCGTATAATCTGCGAAGATAAGATAGCTAACGAAGAAGAAAATTATGAAAGGCCAGAAAATATACTAAACGAGGTACTGGATGAACAGGAGGGGCTACCAAACCATCAAGAAATTGAACATGAAGATGACGAACAATGTCATTAGGCCAATATCGAGCAAGAGGCACAAAGATATGTATTGCGAGATCGGCGAAGTATTCTAGTCCCAGAGCGCTTCGCTAATTACGTTCACATTAATAAACTTTTCTTAGCTGAATGCCAAGAGCCAAGGACATTCACCGAAGCTATCCAGAGTGAACAAGCACCACTTTGGAAGGAAGCCATAGATAGTGAAATGGACTCGCTGATGAAGAATGGAACTTGGAAGCTGGTCGAACAACCCAAAGGATTTCAAGCTTTACAAAATAAATGGGTGTTTAAGATCAAGCAATCCTCAGATGAGTCAATAGGTAGATACAAGGCCAGATTAGTGGTAAGAGGCTTCTCACAAAAGTCTGGAGTAGATTATCATGAGACTTTTAGTCCAGTGGTGAAGCTCACCTCTATAAGGACAATCCTGACAATAGCAATTGCTACAGGGATGAAGTTAGTTCAATTTGACGTGAAGACGGTCCATTTGAACGGCGATCTCAAGGAAGATATTTACATGGAACAACCTAAAGGATACGAAGACGGTTCACGAAGTTATTCGAAAGTCTGTATGGTCTCAAACAGTCAGGAACATGTTGGAACGAAAAGTTCACCAAATGTTTGAACAAGTTTAACTTTCAAGCTACTGATGCAGATTCATGTGTTTTTATTAGCAAAAAAGATAAAGAAAAATTGATCCTCGCAATCTATGTCGATGATGGGCTGATGGCTTCAAGAAACGAGAAGAAAATTAAAGAGTTACTAGCACACCTGTCAGAGGAGTTGGAAATCAAAGTTGATTCTGTAGATATGTTCTTGGGAATGGAATTTAAATACTTCTCGGATGGCTCAGTACTGGTGAACCAAGAACAGTATGCCAAAAGAGTGATAAAGCGATTCAAGATGAAGGATGCTCATCAAGATCTCAATATCCAAGATCCTGAGAGACAGTCCAAATATGTAAATGTGCTATATAAAGAGGCAGTTGGGAGTCTTCTCCATCTAGCGATGGTATCTAGACCCGACATCGCCTACGCAGTTAACGCAGTAAGTCAACATACAGAGTCTCCAACAAAAAAAAAACACTGGAATGCTGTTAAAAATTCTGAAATATGTCAAGGTTACAATGGATCATGGTATTTTAAGCCAAATCAAAACTTTTTGCTAAAAGTTTATAGTAATGCTGATTTTGCGGGAGACAAGGTAAATAGGGAGTCAACAAGTGGTTTTTCTTGGAGAGACACCTCTTTCTTGGAGTGCTCATAAACAAAAGTCTGTCATTGACAAAGGGTCAACGACAGAGTCAGAATATGTAACAGCCAGTGAGGCAGCCAAAGAGTTAATTTGGGTCGATAGATTATTGAAAGATTTGATAAGTAATAGTTCTGAAAAGCCTACCATGTTTATTCATAATCAGAGCGCACTTAAATTAACCAAGAATCCGAAGTTGTACCAAAGAACAAAACATATTGACGTTAAGTTTCATTTCATTCGAGAGTAGTATGAAGATAAATTGTTTAATTTGGAATATGTAAACACTGAAAAACAAATAGCAGATATTTGTGAGGTCTGGATCTGGATCTGGATTGTTTGGCGGGGGGTGAGCTTGCGCTCACGTGCACTCAGGCCTCATAGGCGGGCCCATTGTACTGCCCCCGTAAGTGGTGATATGTCTACCGAGCCCCACAGTAGGGGTGATAGGACGCCACCCTGTGGCAGCCTCTATTGACCATGCCTCTAGTCTCTATGTTCCCCACATTTATTTGGACGGCTCTCCATTTGAGCATGTGTGTTATCCATTCACTAAGTGTGTTGGGAACACCATGCGTTTGGAGGGCTATGCCTATACTCTCGAAGGTTGTTTTATCAAAAGCACCTTCGATATCTATAAACGCTCCCAGGGTGGACATTTTCATACCTGCCGATTTCTCGATACGAGATACCACGGAGTGAAGTGAGGAATCTGTTGATTTCCCTGGGATGTAAGCGTGTTGATTTGGATGCAGTGGGTGTAAAACTAACACTGTATCTCTAATTTCTCGATCACATAGTCTCCCCAGACCTTTCAATAGGGAGGAGGAGAGGCTGATGGGCCGATATGATTTTGGTAGGGAGTAGTCCGTACGTCCTGGTTTAGGTATGAATATTACCTTTATTTCCCTCCACTTCACCAGGGCGTATTTGAAGGCAATGCACGCCCGGTAAATATGCACCAGGTGGTGGTGTATGTATTCCAGTCCCCACTGGAGTAGAGCTGGAAGAACACCGTCTATACCTGGCGATTTAAAGAGGAGGAAGGTGTTGATCGCCCAGGCTACTTTTGCTTCGTCCACTGCCCCATTTGCAACCTCCCGGTCAGCTGCAGTAGCGACCGGGTGAGGTACGTTGGGCCAGTCCATACAGGACGACACAGTGCTGCCTGGGAACATTGTTTTTAGCAGGAGTTCAGAAATTTCAGAGAGGTTGGTTGTAAAGGAGCCATCCTCTCGTTTCATAGGTCCTGGTTGTTGTTGGGGATCTTTGGAGAGTATCTTATTATTGAGCCGAGCTGCTGAGGCAGTAGATGCATGTGGGGTCAATTTCTCGACAAGTTACAGCCTCCAATATATATATTTATCAAAAAAATCATCAAGCAAGGAAATTAAAATGATTTTTTTTAATCCTCGTTACTACAACTTAATTTATTTTTTTCTATATTGAAACGTTACACTTGACTATTTTTTTCCGGGAAAACCATGGCTTTAACGATAAATTTTGTTAGGTCATTTTTTGTTCATAAATACGTGATCTATCCATGTGTATTTTTTATTTTTTTCTTGCTTGATTTAATTTCAAAATTTTGAAAAAATGGATGAAAAAATTTTCTTTCACTTTTTTTTATGTTCTGCATCCGAGCGAAATGTAAACTTTTCAGAATATTGTTCTATACACTTTCACGAATTCACTAAAAAAAAGTTTACTTAGTTTGCAAAATTTTGTGGGTAAATTCCTTAATCGACTGGGCTATTACCTATTAGTCGACTATTTAAGCAACATATTTTACAAAAAAACTGAACTTTTCGCAGAGGACATCAAACTTGCCGTGCATCATGTTCAGATCCCTTGTCAACGTTTAAGAGGGAGATCCACCTGAAACATACCCCCCTAACAAAATGGCGGTGATGTTTCCCAAAATGGCCCCCATAAAATTAAAATTTTTATAATATAATAAACTTAGGCATCTAGTTATATGTTTCTAGGGATGCTGAATTAAAAACCGCTGCCCAAGGAATCACTACTTCCACATCCAGATTTTCTATCCAAGTCACTCACAACGAAAAAACTTTGTATGTGAAAATAATTGTTTATGGAACTTTAATAATATAATATTTGAAATCCTCTTCCCCAAAAATCCATAAAACGATACCCCACATCGGTAGTGGGGTAGGGGTGGTGATAGGGGGGTGGTAGTGGGGGGTGGATGAAGTAAAAAAATATTTTGAGGTTTCTGGTTCCTGTACATACACTAAATCACAATTTTTTCATCCCCTTTAATAAGGAGGTGGGGGTGGTAATGGGGGTGGCTAATGCTAAAAATTTTTTTGAGACCTTAGCTTCTCTTGTATATACTAAATACCAATTTCATGGACTCTTACCTGCTTGATTTACCCATTTACCCCAAATTTACCCCAATTTACCCCCCAACCCTTCGACGGAACAAGATAAAAATATAATCCTGTTCTAGATCTCGTTAAAGTACATATGTGTACCAAATTTCATGTCAATATGTTAAACGGTTCCAGAGTAAACGTGCGCACAAAAAAAAGTTACAGACAGACCGACAGACAGAAAAATTTTTTTTCGCTCAAACTTAAAATCTCGACGTTTCATGACATTTTAAGCCTATTTGGACAATAAAAATTTTTAAAAATGTTTTTGTTGTTACTATACTTCCACTGGACGTGGAAGTAAAATTGCTCTAAAACATTGTTAGAAGTCCATTGAACTTAATATTCAACATGGCGACCAAAGTTTAAGTTTCATATTTCATTAACAATTAATTTTTTTAATTTATTTTTATAATTTATATCCAAGGAGTGTATTAAGGCAATGTTGCCGTGGTATTTTCTACTAGACCATGTTCACTGTGCAATATGAAGTAAAAGACTTGGAGGAGCTTCCATTACGTTCATCAGTAGTGCATGCCAAGTTTAAGGCAGGAAATTTTGTTATACGGAAGTCGTCCAACTAGGCCAAGAAACGAAGATATTAATTCGGAAATAAATAGTGCTCAACGGATTATTATTTTAAGTTGTAGGGTTGACTCTTTGAAGTAACATACCAAAAGTTCCCAGCCGTGGGCCTCGTGCGTTAGGCGGGAAGGGGGTGGAAAGGGTCGGTTTGTAGGTTTTTCGTTATTATCTCGAAAACTAAGCATCCTAGCAAAAAGGTCATTCTATACAAAATTAAAGTAAGTTAAATTGTCTACAAAAAAAATTCTACTCATTTTTTTGCTAGGGGCAGTAGTTAAGGGTGTACGTGAGTTTGAAAATGCGAATAGCTGGAAAAACTGTGTATTGTGGGAGGTAATGCTTAACAAGTAGAAAATTTTATAATATTGCAAGTATTTACAAAGCCATATTAAGTAATTGATCGAGGTCATCGTCATCATCCACCCCCCTCCCGCCTAACGCACGAGGCCCACGGCTGGGGACTGTTGGTATGTTACTCCCAAGGGTCAACCCTACAACTTAAAATAATAATCCGTTGAGCACTATTTATTTCCGAATTGGGGGATTTTTCGGTCTTCGTTTTCTGTACTAAACCCCTTTTCTTTCCTTTTCTGCTATTCCAGTAAACCAGGCCCATGAGCAACTCAACAGGAATGTAAAAGATGACGGTGGTGCTGTCGGCATTCTTCAGGATCTAGCTACATTGCGGAGGTGGGCTATGGCAGGTCCCGAAATACATAGATTAGTTAATGAATTGACAAGTCAAACGAAATTACGGTCCGGACACAAACCATTGCATCATGAACAGTACCCTTCTTTTCAAGAAAAGTTCGTGGATGATCGATCGATGAGTTGAAGACAAGCTTCAAGAGTGCTGCTAATCCTTTTGAGGAAACCTCACTGGAAAATCGCACTGTTTCTGATGCGGAATCAGTAAAAATGCTGAGAAATTCTGAACGAAAAGGTATTGAGTGCAGTTCAATACCTTTTCGTTCATTTGTTTCTGAAGGACTTGTTCAAGGATCCACTGTGAGCATCTTTGCACCTATGAAGACATATAAACTGAGAATTTTTAAGCCTAAGAAAATTAACGGTACTGGAAAAAGCACTATTCAGAATCTGCGAAGTAACATATATATTTTACAATTCACTTTGTTTTCCAAATTTTTGTGGCGTTTCTTTCTTTAAAAATATTTGTCTTTCATTTACTACACCCTCTAATTAGAAGTCATTTATTACTTCCATCGTACAACTTACAATTTATAGAAAAACATTAAACAGTATTCATCAGCCGAAAAAGGAAAAAAAAATCACCTTACAATTATTACATTGTGGTCATTTTGGTAGCCATGTTGGATATTTCGTCCTTTGGACTTCTGACAACGTTTCAAAGCCTTCTTTTTAATTCAGAATCTATAAAAACATATGAGTAGGCACCTAAGTTATTATATCAAAATAATTTTAAAAAATTAAATTTTATGGGGGCCATTTTGGGAAACATGACCGCCATTTTGTTAGAAGGATAGCTCCCCTTCGTAAACGTTGACAATGGGTCTGGACAGGATGCATGGCAAGTTTGGTGTTCTCTGCAAAAAGTGCAGTTTTTTTGCTTATTCGACTGATTATATGGTGAGAAAATCCTGACAATTGTGTTTTATTTTACAGATGTTTTCGTGATGAAGTGGAACATGCGATTGCTTTTGGTGCTTTCGTTTATGAAGTTCTCCAGTCCATTGCCTGACACAATTCCAATAGGTAAGTGCATTCGAATGAACGATTTGTTAAATAATAAATTTGAAATAAAACGTACAAAAGTTTTATACAATACTTCAAAACGTTTACGTAAATACTAAATACAGTAGCAATGCATAATTTAATGCTTGGAAGGAAGCAGAAGCAAAATAGGTAAAATAATATAGAGGTGCATACTGCATATTTCACGTATTAAAATATTTACATAGGTACTTCAAAGTTTGCGTCCATTCGGGGATAATAGCATCTAATTTGCTATTTAGTTATGTAAATGAAAATTCATAAACATTACGCTTAGCTTAGTAAATACCTCTCATTTTATAATTTAACATAATTTCAGTATTTTTTAAAATAAGGAAAACATGAAAATTGTATCCGTTGATCCCATATAACTAATACACAACATCACCGGCAACCTTCCTTTATAGTGTCGAAGTTCAAAAGAGGACTCCTGTAAGCGTAAACATCATCAGCATGCTAGGATTTCAATTAAACTAGTAGATGTTGCAGTCGAGCATGGCCTACCGTGAATACGTAATTAGTTAACATTTTGCTCGAATTTGACGTAATTCATTTATACGTGGTGTTATTGATGTTAGAACCTAGCCATATTCTTTTTCATTTTTATTGTTTAAATAGATCTTCTCAGTTGCCAATGCCCGAATATAACTTTCAATCTTATCGTAATAGTCCTATTAAAAATATCTCTTAATATATATGAAATTCGT
Organism: Rutpela maculata; assembly: GCA_936432065.2. Taxonomy (NCBI): domain Eukaryota; kingdom Metazoa; phylum Arthropoda; class Insecta; order Coleoptera; family Cerambycidae; genus Rutpela; species Rutpela maculata. The sequence continues at coordinate 48,854,658 of OW386291.2, read as the reverse complement.
TCAAATCTGATAGGCACTCTAAATTGCCTTTTCGATATTTTGCTTCGTGTTTTTGTGTGTTTAATCTTTGATTACTCTAAAATTATAATAAAACATCATTTATGTAAAATATAATAGTATACAGGCCTGTGGAAATAATCCTAATGATATAGACCCATTCTACTATGTCATCTTACATATCTCCCAATTTTTAAACAAAAATGTTAACGAAAGGTTTGTTGTTGATAGCTTTAGTTTCACACTGTAAGTAGAGTTAAAAAATTAATTACATTTGGGGATAATTAGAAATAAATATGTGGCAAAAAGCGAAATAAAAAATGAGATAAAGTTTTTGCGAGAGTATTTGTATTTTCATCGTCTATAGAGAACACTATAGGTAGATGATGTTTTGATTACGATATAGTGTTGTGATATTGCAACCAAAACAATGTAACAGGATGAGTATGGTAGAATGACCCCAAAATGGACCAAATTCGTTGTCAGTATAACAATAATAGGAAAAGATTCTTGTAGTTTTAGCTCGCTCTTGCTACTAGTAACCACTCTACTTCTAATGAATGTAATTTTTGGTTATTATTTTTTTACTCTACATGATATGTGTTAATTGTTATGAAAAAAATCGGTAGGCATTTACCCTAAACTTCATTCTGTTTATCATATTTTTTCATGATTTTTTAGGGTGACCAACCTATATATTTTTCATATTTTTCTTCCTAGTTGTATTAGCAGCATGCGAAATATTATCTTCTTCCGTCACATATTTTTAGTTTTTCTTTGGGAGACCACCCTGCATATTTTTGTTAGGTAGTTGTTTTAACTACATGCGAAATATTATTCCTCATATTTTTTCATAATTCTTTTTATGGTGACCACTCTGTACAATTTCTCCGTCACATTTTTCTATTATATTTTTAGGGTGACCTCCTTCCCTGGATAATTCTTTCATATTTCTCAATTTTGACAGTTGTGTTGTCTGCATGTGAAATATTGCGGTCCTCCGTCACATTTTCTTTTATTTTCTATTTTGCAAGGATGACTACCCTGTATATTTTTTTCACATTTTTCTTCCTTAACAGGTGTATTACCTGCATGCGAAATATTATTGCTATCCTTCACATTTTTTCATTCATTTTTGTAGGATGACCACCCTGCATATTTTTCATATTTTTCTTCTTTGACAGTTGTATTAACTGCATGCGAAATATTACCATGGAAATTAAAAAAAAATGGGTGACCACCCTGTATGTTTTTTCTTTGGGGTGATCACCCAATATATATTTCTTCGACAGTTGTGTTAACTACGTGCTCAATATTATCGTACTCCGCCACATTTTGTAACTTTTTTTTGGGTCACCAACCTGTACACTTTTTTCTATATTTTTCTTCTTTGGCAGCTGTATCAACTGCATGCGAAATATTATTGCTATCTTTCATATTTTTCCTTTCATTTTGGATGACCACCCTGCATATTTTTCATAGTTTTCTTCTTTGACAGTTGTATTAACTGCATGCGAAATATTACCGTCCTACGTAGAATTTTAAAAAAAAATGGGTGACCACCCTGTATGTTTTTTCTTTGGGGTGATCACCCAGTATATATTTCTTTCATATTTTTCTTCTACAGTTGTGTTAATTGCATGCTCAATATTATCGTACTCCCCCACATTTTTTAATTTTTCTTTGGGTGACCAACCTGTACACTTTTTCTATATTTTTCTTCTGTGACAGTTGTATTAACTGCATGCATGTATTTATACAGCTTGATAAGAAGAACGCGCTTTTCTTTCACAACCTGTAGATAGTAACGTGCTTCAGAATAAAAACCAATGTCACTAACAAGTCAAGTTTGGCGGGTAAATTCTTAAATTAAGAATCATTTATAAATTAAAAACGGCACTAATTATAACCTGCGTTTACAAAGGAAAATGAACACGAAATTAACAGTTGTATTGTTGCATTAAGTTAAAATTTGAGGAGAATCTGTGTTAAACAATAACAATTATTCATAAAAAAATCATTAAAATCATGTAGACGACGAAAATAAAGCTTTATAATATTATAACATCAATTATAAAAATACATGCATTTGAAATGGAGACGAAATCATAACGACAGTCTGCAGAATTATAAAACGATTAATTGATTAAGGGCCGGTTTTATAGGTTCCGTTTAACTTAGATCTGATAGTTAACTCTAAGTTTCGTCAAAAAGTACGTTTTATATCTGCCAGTAACTGCCAATCTTAAGTTTAAACTCCAAACTTAGGTTTATGCACGCTTACGTTGATTAATTAGCAATATTTTGAAGGATGTTGCACTCAATGCAAACTTCCAATTTCAACTTACAAATAATTACCTATTATATATTCTGTAAAGAAAATGGAGATTTTCGATATTTTTGAGGACATTTTATCAAGAGATGAAGATGATGTTACAAATATAATAGAAGCACCTCGTCGTGCTCGAAAATTCCAAGAGAGACCTAGATATGAAATAACAAAGAATTTATAGATCTATCCTTCCAAGTAACCGAATCACTTTTCTTGCATTCGATTACATCTTTACGCTTTTTAACTAATTTAATCAATAATTTTATTTCACTGACGTAGAAATTTAAAGATATTTCACCCATCGCGAAAAGTCAAAGTACCAGTAATGAAAATGACATCAATCGCCAATTTGTCACTATGCTACCAATTCACAAAACTGCGATAGAACTGACAATCTTGACAAGCACCTTTAAAACGGCATTTTAGCGAACATTAAAATCTAAAGTTTAAACCTCCAGTAAAACTTCAGTTTAAACTTCTAGTTAAACTTTGGTTTAAACTGTACCTATAAAACCGGCCCTTAGAAACTCGCTGATAGCGACGGAGAAAAAGAGAATCACGTTAGTTGAATCTGACATTATATTTAATGTCAAATTCAACTGACGCTGGTTATAAGTAATTCTGAATAGTTTAACAGCAACCAGTTATGGATAAATATAAGTACAGAAAAACTTTTCTTAAGTATTCCAATAATTAATGCTGAACGTAAAAATGAATGATTTAAAGCACCAGATAAGTCTTTTTATTGTGGAGACCATTTCAACGTCAAGGAAAAGAAAATTTGAAATGGGTGCTCATCACAAGAAAAAACAACAAGTTACAGAGGTGTTCTAAGCATTTTGTTTGTGGTAAGTTGTTGTATCTTAATGTAAGAATTTGATTTTTAACATGGGTTTATGCTGTAGGAAAAACGGCCAGATTACAAGACTAGTGTATCATTCTAGCTGTTACATACAAGTATTATTTAAATTAATAAATTTAATAAATAAAACAATAAAATAGATATTAAAAAAAAACACACAAAGTATTTATAATTAACAAATTAATCTACGTGAAATAATAAAATGCATATTAGACATATTATATAATATTAAAAAGATGAGATAAAGGAAATTCTTGCAGAAATTACAATGGTTTGCATTGTCTAATCTATAGCTGTAACGTACCTTGCAGCTTTTATACTTCCAACCACAGCTATGCTAAAACGATCGTGTCTTTAAAAATTCGCTTAAGTATCATAAATATATTTACCTCAAGTAGAATATCAGAATTAGCTTTTACAAATATACTGCCTTAGTCGTTTTGAAAAAAATATTAACAATAACAGCAGACACTAATCACTTCTAGCTAAACGCCAAAATTTCTTTTGACATATGAGGTTATTTTCTTTGTTGTCAACAGCGTCAACTTGTTCGACTTCTTCTGTTCTGCATATAAGTTCACATCTAACTGCCGTTATGATGTCACTTCTGTTTTCATGGCTCATTCAAATAGTCGAAGGTTAATATATTTTTTAATATTAGTGCAGGGGCCACATTGGTGAAAACTGTTGCACGGAGGTGTATAGAGAATTCCTTTTATAAACTTAGTTTCTATATGTCTAAGGATACGTTTTAGTTTGGGTACGCGTTTCTGGTATGGAGAGGTTTCTCCCAATATGGCGGCCAAGATGGCTGCCTGACCCATATGTAGATTTATCAGAAAATGGCCTACATCTCGGAAACTATTGCACGTAGCTCAAAATCGAAAAGGACTAAAATTGATCAGTAGATTATTTTACATTAGATGTGTTAAGGTTTATATAAATAACATTATATTACATTGATATATATATATATATATATATATATATATATATATATATATATATATATATATATATATATATATATATATATATATATATATATATATATATATATATATATATATATATATATATATATATATATATATATATATAATTTGTATTTTTTAGAGTCGTAAAATGTCTTATTTGAATTGTGTTTAAAATCAAACAAATCAGAATTGGTAAACAAACTTGAAAGCCAAATAAAAAGTTCCTCCCATTGCCACCCCAGTACATTCTGCCTAAGTTTTTATTTTATGATTCATGCTCGCACCATAGCTACGGTTACTGTAAGTTCAATTAAAAATTTTGGTGATTCTGCTGAAATTATATTGAACAGAATAATGCATCTGTCAAAATCCGCCAAAAGGGTTGATATCGTCTTCGATCTATATGACGAGAATAGGATTAAAAACTGCAGAAAGATTGAGACGCATGAAAAAAAAGATCCAATCAACATGACAATCTCAAGCAGTGACACCTTTGCCGAAAGACATGGATGCTTTTTGGGCTTCAATTCAAAACAAAACACAGTTTCAACATTTTTGCCGAAACTATATTATTCAACATGGGGGTAGACTATCAAGTTCAATAGTTTATTTGAGTGGAATGGCTGGAGAAGAAGCACACAAAGTAGAAGCAGATATTGTTACATAAGAACCTCAGTTATGTTGTACACTTGAAGAAGCCGATGAAAGGATATTTTTTCACATAAATCACGTCGTTAAGCACTCAAATGTTGAAAGGGTCTATTTTCATAAAGAGTTTAAAGCTAATGGTTTGAACGAACTTTGGACTTATTCTGGGGTAGGACAGACTTTAAGATTTATGCCAGTACAGGCTGTTTCAAACCATATCATTGAAGTACTTCCTGCTATTCACTCACTGAGTGGATGTGACACTACAAGCAAATTTGGCACAAAGCACACAGCTTGAAAAGTGGCCGAAGACTGCGCATACTTGTTAAAAGACTTTGGAAAAGAAGAACTGTCAAATACAATAATTGAAATTGCTGAAGAGTTTTTGACAAGGATGTTATCTAAAGACATTAGGAAAATTAATAACTTAAGAATTTTGATGGATTCCTCAAATTATCACCGAGCAACTCTTCCTGGTTTCCCTCACATTTGTTCATGTAAGACTTGTGCACGGCCAACATCTGTAAATGTAGGAAGAATGAAGTTGGCTGCTCCAGGTTCTGTACTTGTGAACTTCCAAAGTGCCATAATAACTGGAATTAACTTTTATTAGTCACATTAAAACATAATAGTCGCTTAATCTTCTTATCATTCTTAGTAATGTTATAAATAATGCAGTGTTTTTATTAATTTTTTAATTATAACTTTTTCATGGTTTAATAACATGTAATAATAACATGTAAAATAATGCTCATATCAATTTTGATACCTTGTAATTTTCCGCTACGTGCACTAGTTTTCGAGATGTAGATCATTTTCTGGTAAAAGTACATACGGACAAGGCGGCCATATTGGGAGAAACCTCCCCATACCAGAAACGCGTACCCAAACCAAACCTTATCCTTAGACATCTAAGAACTCAGTTTTGAAGAGAAATTCTCTATACACCTCCCACTAGTCTATATGTTGCGCTTAGAATTTTTCTTCCAAATTAAATATATAACTAAATTAACGACTCTACTTTTATATTTGACCATTCTTGAAAATTCGTCAACAACCCAGAAAAAGTAATCGCAAATAGAATTGTTTCATTTCTAAATGCTACAAATGAGTTAATCCAAAATGTATATAAAGAACTAGATGCCAAGAATTATGTTATGGGTGTTTTCTTTGACGTCTTAAATGCTTTTGACAATTTAAATTTGTCTTTTGTTTCACAAAAATTAAATATGTTATATTAGGGAATAAAGTTGGGTAATGTTTTATTTAATAATTTTTAGTGATAATTTTTTAAGGCTTCTCATTTTTTTTTCCTTTTTTTTATTTTAAATTCCTCACAATATGTTCAAATTTCCTTAAACAAACTCTTTATAACGGATATGCAGCTGTTCATCGTGTATATTAAATTTAAGGAACATTTAATATAGCATCAAAGATAAATTTCTACATGATTAACTTGTTTATTTCCACATTCAATATTTTTGTTTCATCAAACATTTTTATGGGTTTGGCACTTTCATAGAAATGATTCTATAAGTTTTCTAATTAAAAAATATTGTTAATAAAAGAGATAATTTTTTTCCAGGACCCAAAACTAATTAAAGGAAGATGCCCGTTGACGGCGAACTGTAGCAAGTGCACAATATTGATCGGTCCTCCATGTAACAAAAGGTCTATAAAGACATACTTTTTTAATTAATAAAGTTTGTCTGCCATAGCATAATATTATTTTTACAGATATCTCTTACTTGTTTGTGTATCTAGATTAAATAAAATACTCTATATAGGACTTAAACATTTCCTGTTTTAATTAATATCTCTTCATCTATAATTTTACACTATTATTTCTGAATATTAATTAATTTCCTTTTCCAACACAGGCGTTATTCAAACTTAGTAATTAGTTTTAAAGTATATTAACAAATTTAGAAAAATAATATTAGTGGAGTTATTTTATGAGAATTAGGCAAAAAACTCTTATAAGCAAGAGATTCGATATATACACAGTTTATAATAACCACCGTAGAAATAATTAACGCTGAGCTCAAGTAAAGACTAAAACACGATAACTTCTATTAGACTTAAAATTTTTATTTCAAATTTAAAAGAATATTCCTTATTGAAATTGGTCTATATCCACTATAAAGGTGATTCAGAGGCACAAAAATTGTCCTATTTTATATAAACTATGCTCTGTTATATTTTTAGAACAAAGCGTCATTAAGGTTTTTAATTAAACATACAAAATACGAAAATGTACAATATATTGAAACTGTTACATACTGTGTGTCCCTCAGGATTGAACGAATTTCGCGTAGATACTTCTAATACATAAATACTATTAGAAAATGAATAAAAGATGTAGTCGGTCGTTACAGGCTTACATTTTTCGTTTCAAATTTGGTACATATCCAGTAGCATGGTAGAACGAATATTCCCTACTGAAACTGAACTATACATGGTATAACAGGATCATGGTACACCCTTTTTTCTCCTTTAGTTTTGAAGATGATTAATTGTAATTTGGGATATCCTATATACATAATAAGCGGCACTTTTTGACATACAAGTGATTTGTTTCACTTCCGGTTTCGCCTGAAGTGACACTAACGATTTATAAATGGACACTCTATATATGTTAGATCACGGTTCACATGAATGACTTTTTAAAAAAGGTTTATTTATTTAAAGGAGCCAACGTTGGCTCTTGGAGAAGGAATTAGAATAATAAATTAGAAGTGTTGCATTCTAACTGAGTTTAATAACTGACTCAACAAAGCGTGTTTAGTCATATATATAACATACAGAACCTGAGTAAGCAAAATATAGAACAAAGGAATTGCAGTTCTGCAGTCTGCACAAGTTATGAGAAACAAAGGTGTAATATGATATCTTGAAGATAAGCAATTAATAAGAGAAGTCGTTATCATGTAATATGATATGCCTGTGAAGGTTTGTTACGACTAAGTTTTGGTAATAAGCGTATAATTTTATATAACAACTTCCCCCTTAATAAAAAAGTTGATGTTATGCAGCAACTTTTGAAAATTGTTAAAACGTTAAATGAATATAATGCAAAAATAAATTGAAACAATGTTGAATGAATACAAAGCAAAATAATAAAATAATGTAAAAGTTAAAATTAGTAAGCGATAATAAAACATTACATAACGTAATAAGGATAAAATACAATATTCTAAATTAATAGACAAGGGTAAAACTCCACATGAAAGTCTATGTTAACTCGATGTCCTCTTCTTCTTGAGGTCTAATACCGGGTCGCTTTCTTGGAGGGATCAGTCTAGGAAATTTGGTAAATACTCTGCTTCGCTCTGAAGGAGGTGAAGGAGAGTTATCCGTTGAGGGTTGGATTCGCAATGCTCCACATCTTCTTCTTCTGCATTTACAAGTTATGTAAAGTAGAACTAATAGGATGATGAGAGTGATTATGAAGTATGTGAACCAAGATACATGTTTGGTCACAAAAGGTTCGTTTATGAGGTCATCTAGGTCTTTGGAATATTGCTCTAGTTTGTTTTTAGCAATATCTAAATCTTCTACGTCGAGACTGTTTAATTTAAGCGGTTTTAATTTTGGAATTTCGATTTTGTCGGGCATGTGATTGCAGCATTCAAAAGGAATTTGGATTGGATGTGAATTGTCCTTAATTTCGGAAAGGTCTTTAGCACTGGCTTGTATTCGAGTAATGCCTGCATAGGCGTAACATCCTGGTTGTAGTTTTATGATGGAATTTTTGTTAATTAGCTCTGTTATGGATTCTCTCTTCGGACAGTCGATGGTAATGTGAAGTGGTTCGGAATTAATTACTAGCCATGTGTTGTCTTCAAGTTCTTGCACGTTGTATCCTTGACTAATAATGAAGGAAGTTTGACAATTTTCTGGGAGTTTCGGCAATGGTTTTAATATTCTAGCTTCACAAATGGCATTTTGGTCGATAGGATATGCAAACAGGTTCGAAGATAGTTTGGTTCCAAAATAGAGTGGTTTGCATTCTTTCAAATTTTGTATAGGTATGTACATTAAAGAATCATCGTCTCTCGCGATAAACTTTTGTGAAATAGATAAAATATGATGTAGACCAGTTCTGTTATCAAGTATAGGTATGGGGTATAGACGAAAGGTATTATAATTTTGAGGTTCAATAAGAGGTATTGTTAAAACAAATATTAGGTTAGAATCTAGTTGAAAAGCTTTTAGTTCAATAATGTCCAGATATTGAGCAACTGCTGATGATTTAATTGGAAGAAGCAAATTGTTCCTTCGCAAACTCTGTGAAATCTCTTGTAATGCTGTTACTAAGTGATCAGGTGTTATGATTGATGAGTGAATAATTCCTAATCTGGCAAATGTTATTGAATTTAAAATATCTTTTAGATTGTCTTCGATATACAAATAGCTTGCCATTAGTTGTTCGGAAATGTATAATAATTTTAGTTTTATGTGAGCAGCCTCAATAGCTTGAGTCATGGTTTGAATTGTGTGTTCGATTTCTTCGAGATCTTTGTTAAACGTTTCCTCGTCAATTTGTAATTTTTGTATAGTCGAGTTGAAGGTTTTAATAACAGAAGTCGTAACTGAAATTTGATTTTTGATTAAGTTTTCCAATTGATGTTCGTCGTTATTTAGTTTATTTATACAATTAGTATAGTACTGGCCATCTTCAGCATCTAGGTTTCCTGTTATTGATTTGAATATTGTTCCGATACCGTTAAGTATTCCGCGTTTATATATCTTATGTCTGAGAAGACTTCGTCAAATTTAATTTTTATAGAACTAGATATCTGTGTTAAAAGGTTAAACTCTGTTTTGACTTCGCTTCTAAACAGAATTGATTTCTTTTAACTTTACTTTACTCTTAACTTTAGTTTCCTGTTTTGTTTCGACGTTTAATTAAGGTAGCAGAATTTTGAAAAATTTCTTTTGTTTTAAAGGGACCGTTAAATTTGTTTTGTAGTTTGTTCTTAATTTGTGATTCTTTTACATAAAATAAGTCACCTATTTTGTATTCGGGTCGTTTTAGGGGAACATTTCTGTCGAAACGAACTTTTGCTTTCTCCTTTTGAGCTTGTGTTCGATTGCGGGCGATTTCATAATAGTGAGATATTCTGTTGTTTAAATCTCTAACGTATTTAGTTATTAATTCTTTTTGGTTTTATAAAGTTTCAGGTGGTCTGTTGGACGTATGTCCAAATACAAGGTCGTATGGTGTGAAACCGTGTGTTTTATTTACCGAATTGTTACAGCATATTTTTGCATATGATAAAATTGTGAAAGGATGTTCGTTCGGGTTTTCAGTTTTATGAATTCTTATCATTTCAGCTAAGGTAACATGAAATCTTCCTAGGGATCCGTTGAATTGGGAATGTCCTACGCTTGAATACGTCAGTTTTATGTCGTAGAGGGTACAGAGATCTTTGAGCAAACGGTTGTCAAATTCGCCACCGTAATCGCAATGGATTCTTAATGGGGTACCATAATGTTGAAAGATAACAAAAAAGTGTTTACGACGAACTTTGCGGATTTATCCGGGACTGCATAGGCTTGCGTGAATTTAGTTAATTCGTCGCGAATGTTTAAAGCGTAATTTCGAGTGAGGAGTTCAAATAAATCGATGTTAATTCTTTCGAAAGGTGTTCTTGGGGTTTCCGCGATTACTAGAGGGTTATTAGATTTTTTCGGCATACTTTAGTCTTTTGACAAGTTTCGCAATTTTTTATAAAGTGTATTTTTCTTTAATTCTCCAAATCGTTTCGTTTATTCCGCAGTGTAGATTATTTTTTTTCACTATGATATTGTTCTAGGGTTATTGGGATTTGGTCTTCGTCAGGAGTTTGAACAATGTTTTGACAAATTATTACCTTTAAGTCTTTTTCTGCAAAAATGAATGATAAAATTCTAAGTATAGGGAGGTCTAGATTATTTTCCACAAAGCATATCTTAGAAAGATCTAAAACATCTTGATTTTTAAATAATATCAAAAATAGATGTTCAATTACAGATTCAATATCAAAAGATAGAGGGATGATGAAATATCTCCTATGTCTGACTGTTTTGTTCGATATAATATTGATTTTATCGTTATGAAATTCAGGTCAAAATATGTCCTTAATAAGTTTGTGATGGAGGTCTTGTGAATTATTTTGATGAAAGAAAGTCATAATATCTTTGTATTCTCGATATAAAAGTTGCTTGTTTGACTAGTCTATTAATTAATACATTTTTCTTACAGAGTAATCGTGAGCACAAGGAAGTTACAGTAGAGAGGCAGGCAGGCACAATTTTTCCATTTTTTTTTTACCGGTACTATACTTCCACGATGTGGAAGTAAAATATGTGTGTTGTAGATAAAACTAATAATTTGGCATAGACTTAATAGCTGGGGAGCTGGTGGCAGAAATTTGTTTATGATTTTATTGTGTGACTGAAGTTGAAAAGTGTAAAGGCGTCATAATAAAAAGTCGGAAAAACCATTTCGGTCATTACGGCGTTGCTTATTTTTTAATTAGCGGTTAATTAAAAATGCAAAAAGAGGCTCCTATATGATTTTATTGTGTCAGCCACTTGTTTTAAACGTTGCTTGGCAACATGACATTGATAAAAATGCAGTCGGCTGAAATCTGTGTCAGCGTTTTTTTGCAATTTAATTTTCTTTATTAATTTATAGTACAGTAACTAGAGGTTTTAACTTCGGAATAATGTCATATTGATCGGATTTCGTTCATTTTTGGCAGTATAGTAGTAAATGCTTCACAGAAAAATTTCTACATTGTGCGGCTAATTTATAGGGAGCGAATGCCACCCCCTCTCAGGGGGTTGCACTTAAAAAAATATATATATTTATTGGAGCTGAAATAGAATCAAAGCAATTTTTCACATAAATTAATAGTTCTTAAGTTATAACAACTTCAAAATTGCGATTTTAGCTTAAAAAAATAGTAATTTGTGCAACAAGAGTGGATATATCCATATCGCACGATAAAGAAGTTGAGCCCGACGCCGTAGGCGAAGTGCTTCAAATCTTTTGAGTGCGATATGGCTAATCCACTCGAGTTGTACAGTATACTTTTTCTACGACCAGATTAAAAAAACTAAAAAATTTATTAAAAATTAACATATTACATAAATACACACCGACAGTACACACTGACAGTTACTTTGACAGCTTACGCACTAATTGGATTTTAAAACGAATAGTTGCCTATGTACTTAATACACGAACTGTGATTGGTCGGTTTCATTTCATATCTATCTTTGAACTGATATGAAATATATCCGTTCAGTTAACTGAATTTGCTTACTTATCCATTCTACAGACTTCACAGAAAACAGCTTTACATAAGAGAGTAGAAAAAAGATATTTCCAAACGGCTTTCGTCAAGTATTTCGAAAAAATGTTACAGACCAATTACAGAAAGTACAAACTGGGAATTAATTATTTTTTTTGTTTATTGATGTAGGATTAATAATTTCGGAGATATTTAAGTTTATATTGGGTATCCAAGTGTTTCGAAATTATCTTTAAAGATTAAAATGCATTTTTTCTAAAGCAAGTGCTTTTAATGAGCAAAAAATTTGAGTATCTAGGTAATGCTACATCTTAACGAAAATCTGTATTTGAGATAATTTTTTTAAATTACTGGCTAATTAGAGTAATAAAATGGCAACCTTTTTGTATAAAAAAAATAAATACGCATATTTTTCCGTCATAACTTCTTTATTTCTTATGCCACAGGTAAAAAAACGAGTAAAAAAATATTTGAAAGCGCAATGAAATTGTCTTTAATTTCATTTTTTAACATGCGTGACGTAGGTGTCACAATTTCTGAGATATTTAACATTTAAACTGCATTTTTCGTCTTAGAAACATTCGGACGCCATTTGTAAACTTTCATATCTCCGAAACTATTTAATCTATGTAAATAAATAAACTAGCGAAATTCATTATTAGTTTATGAGCTTTATTTTTCCTCTCTACCCATTTTTCAATAAAACTAATATTTATTGACATATTTGGAAAAGGAAAAAAAATTACGTTTTATCGAAAATATCTTTATAGTTTAAACTGTATTTTTTTCTAAAGCAAGTGCTGTATACAAACCAAAAAATTCGAGCATCTACATCATGCTATGTATTAATGAGAAACAGTGTTTGAAATTCCTTTTTTTTAATTACTGGCTAATTACATTAACAAAATTGTGACGCTGTTATTAGAAAAATGTGTAGACGCACGTTGCTTCGGTCATAACTTCTATGTTTTTTATGCTACAGAAGCAAATAAAAAAAACAGTTCAAAGCTTAATTAATAACCTATCCTTGACGTAGGTGTCACAGTTTCTGAGATATTTACCTTTCACTCTAAATAATTATCTTATGAACACCTGGATGCCAAATGTAAACTTAAATATCTCCGAAATTATGAATCCTACATCAATAAACAAAAAATATAATTAATTCCCAGTTTGCGCTTTCTGTAATTGGCCTGTAACATTTTTTCGATAAAGTAATACTTTTCGAGATACTTGGCGAAAGCCGTATGGAAATACCTTTTTTTAAGCTAAAATCGCAATTTTGAAGTCGTTATAACTCAAAAACTATCAATTTATGTGAAAAATTGCATAGAATGTTTTCTTCTTAAAATTTGATTCTACTTCAGCTCCAATAAATATATGTATTTTTTAAGTGCCACCCCCCGCAACGTACACGTCAGCCAATGTTTTCTCTACTTATGGATATAAAAACTAATAAATTAAAACCAATGCGAAGTAAAATGAAATTACTTAATAGCGCTTTATTTTTTGCAAGTTAACAATCAATCAAACAATCAATCATGGATTTCAGCCAACCATTTTTTTATTGATATTTTTGTTAAATGAACAATTTTGTAGCAATGGCTAGAACAATGTAATAATATAGGGGCATTTTTTTGGCAAATTTGAAATTCATTTATTTAAAGAATCAGTAGCAACCAACTTCGGTAGCTGCTCTAATCGTTCAGTTGTATCAATACCTTCATTCCATATTATTATTAACTACAATGAAATCATATACCTACCAGCTCCCTAGTTATAATGGCGATTCTTATTTTCTTTTCAAATTGACCGTTCCTTCGAATCATAGTGGAACTAATATTCAGGTAGACAGACATGTAGAAAATATGTTGTCTCGTTTTGGTCTCATTAAGCCATCCCAAAAATATCCAAGAGTTTAAGAAAAAATACACTCAGAGAAAAAACATTGTAAAATTAAAAAAGTCACTAATGATTGAAAATAAATCAAATATATTTTTTCCTCATTAGTGTTTATAACTAATTCAAAAAGACAACATATGGTTTTGTGAAGCGTTTTCAAAACAAAAGTGCCTAATGATGATTTAAATATTTGACCCATTTAAAATAACTGCATAATGTTCAATTGAATTTATCAGAAAAAATAATTTAACTTTGTTTCAACTGTGCTGGTTCTTTAAAAATGTTAACTATCTCGTATACACAAAACCAATGAGTTTCTTTAAAATGTAAATGTTCAACTTTTGTTTATATGGATGAGTTATTAATATAGTCAGGCAAGTAAAACAGTCATTTTAAATGGAAATTCCCTATATTTTGAAGGGTCTATAGCAATAATTTGTTCAATAATCAATATAAAAGTAAAAATATACAAACTTGATATATTGAGTTTTGACGACTTGAATTCAGTACATCAATATATTTATATTCAAATGATTTCTTGTGCTTTTTAAAACGCCAAATTTCTCTGAGTGTAACATTATTAAAATATCCATCTTTACAAATATATTTATTGAAGGAAATATGTTATCATCTCTACCATAATCCTAAGATAAATCGTTATAAACCATAAAGTGCTGGTGCTAATAAAATATCTAAATGATACTCTTGTCTTATCTCGGGTCCACCTAAAGCAACTAACCAAATGTGTACACTTCATTGAACCGAAGGATTGAAAAGAAAATTTACAATCCATTTTATCCCTGTAATCCTAGTTATTTTTCCATTTTCTTTTTCAATTGAGGCAAGGAAAACAAATAAATTTATGTGATGCGTATTTATTGTTTCGGATAACTTTATTTCGTGTGTGGATTTTGGCAAATTGCAACACATTTTACTCAAAGACAGTAACAGTGATAAGGCTTCTTTTATACGATGAATACGTATTCGGTTCGGAGATAACTACTTCAAAGAGTCCTAGAAATTTAATTTCCGTTAGATATTCCTATTCATTTACATAAAGTTGTTCATTTCTCATTCCGGATTCACTTAGCCTAAATCCCACCAAAGAAATAAGCTTAGTTTATGATACAGGAGCTAGCTCAAGGAATAGGTTCACTTTCATGTATTTTAGTTTAATTCAGTTCTTTACTCACAGAAACTAGTTATTGGTTAAGCATATTACATTGTGATCGCTTAGTCTCAAATCAGAAAATCTCCGCTTAATTCCACATCTTTGTTTAAAGTGCATTTTATCTACTTTTAGTGCCGTTTTTATTTACTTCGATATAAAGAAAAGAAAACGGCTAAGAGCGAGTTGGACTCGTGCGCCGAAGTTTCGGTACTATAGACAATATATACCAGGGTGGTAAGTAATGGTCCATAGAGCAACAGCCCAATAAAAAAAAAATTGTTTTATAATTGCCATTTCTACAACAATTTTATTTCATTGCTATTTTGTTACATTTATAAAATTGCAATGAAACGGAATAGTTGTATAACGTTTAAATTTTGCTTGTTGGGAGTGCACACAAAACAAATTATATTTGTTTTGAATAAATGTGTTTCAATTCAAATAAAGGATAAGTTTTTATATAATGAATATTATCAATCTTTCAAATTAATGAATATTTATTTAAGATTATTCTTAATTAGGTAAGTACGTAGTATTAAATTGAACATTTCATTTATTTAAAGTAAAAAACCCTAGTATTCTTGTTTCAACACTATTCCTCCTTTTAAAACCGCTGCCAAAGGAATCACTACTTCCACATCCAGATCTCTATCCAAGTCACTGACAACGAAAAAATTTTGTATGTGGAAATAATTGTTTATGGAAGTTTAATAATATAATATTTGAAATCCTCTACCCCAAAAACCCATAAAACGATACCCCACATCGGTAGTGGGGTGGGGTGGTGATAGGATAGTGGGTGTGGATGAAGTAAAAAAATATTTTGAGGTTTCTGATTCTTGTACATACACTAAATCACAAATTTTTTTCAACCTTTAATAATGGGGAGGGGGTGGTAATGGAGGGTGGCTAATGCCAAAATTTTTTTTGAAACCTTAGCTTCTCTTGTATATACAAAATACCAATTTTATGGACTCTTACCTGCTCGATTTCCCAATTAACCCCAAATTTACCAATTTACCCCCCAACCCTTCAACGGAACAAGATGAAAATATAGTCTTGTTCCAGATCTCGTTAAAGTACATATGTGTACCAAATATTAAGTCAATATCTTAAACAATTCCAGAGTAAACGTGCGCACAAAAAAAGTTACAGATGTTAATGTTATACCAGCTGAACTAGTATGTGCAAATCTGAATCCAGATTTAGGTGCTGGATAAGAAAGACTGCAACAACAAAGTACAAATAATTTTAGATTTCACTAAATATTTTGATCACATTAAATTATTTATTTTTCTTTCGATATTTGTTCATTTTAAAGTATTTTAAAGTGTTTTTATTCAAATATAAACTTTTAACAAGGAGAGGTTGTGTAGAGTTAAAAAAAATAAATTTAAATTTCATATCTCTATTAGTAACAAAATATCAACTGAGAAACCGTTGTAACTAACACATTCTTATAATAAACCTAAATACAAAAATGTTAACCTGCAAGCCAAAACATAAACGTCAAGAAAATAATAGTGTCGTCAGTGTTGCCACTAATAGATATACAAAGATTACTAATAATTCAATCTGTTCATTGGCTGTTCCAAATATTAGTAAAATCATGTAATTTGACATACGTCCCACTGTCATTCTCATAGGAATTTGATTCCTACGAAAGTCAAGAACAGCAATTCTCTTGATTTGTCGATTCGCATGAGAATTACAGCATGAGAAAATTTTCTCAGGAGAATTAATTCCTACGACTTCAAGAATTGGGTGCCTGGTCCGCACTACACCATGGCCTGGAAAGGAGGATAGAATTCAATGTCAATAGTGTCAAGTGGCACATGTCATTAAGCGACATTGACTTGATAAGACTTTGTAAAAATTATTTTGAATTGCACCCCCTCCAAATGTAAACGCCAATAGGATTTGTTGCACGCGCTGATTACGTGCATTGATTACCATCCTCTGATACGTGACTCTGATACTTTATAGTTTAAAATGATGCTTTAGTGAAAGTCGACAACACTAACTCTGAAACATGTAAATGTTGGCAAAGCACCATATGAAGCTGTATTATGTCACCAATCCTCTAACGTCTATACTGAACACTTGATGCAATGCAGGCTGGGACTGGCAGGGTGGAATATCTATAGATGGAACTAAGATTTCTAATTTAAGATTTGTGAACGACATCATATTACTTGCAGCAAGTGAGGATGAACTCATGCAACTGTGTAAAAATATGTGACTAGTAACTAATTAAGAATAATTCGTTAAAGTTATTTCATATTATAAAGTGTAAGCAAATTATAGTAAAATCCTATATAGGCTAGAAGAAATTTTAGGGTTTTGTAGAAATCAAACGAGTTCATCACTAGTCCTCTTCTACACATCACTTTTAGTGGTCAGATCCTACCATATGTACCAGGTATCCTAGTTATGTTCTTTACAAATAGACAGCACAATTATCATCACTTGAAGAGAGCTTATAGTTGTTGTATATTGGCTTATGTAAAACTTTTTCCAAATCAATAATACGCAAACAGGTTTCGAAATTATTTCGATTTACTTTGATTTTCTATCAGCTGTCGTGTAAAAATATATTGTATTTGATCTTGAATATCTTCTTTTACCATTTGCTCGACTTGCTCGACTTGCTCGACTTGCTCGACCAGTAGATATTCCATTATGAGCTGGGCCGCGTACATTAAAGTAATTCAAGGATAGAAATCTAATTTCTCTGGTGTACTGTGAAGGTTTGAGAATAAACAGTTTAACTTTGTGGTTAGGTTGGTGTCTGTTAATTTTAGTAAATAAGTAGATATACAGCATTTTGAAAATTGAGTTGATTTTCACTTAAAAACCTTACTAGAAAAAACGATTTGAAAACTATTAGAATTCAGCAGAAAATATACTATTTTGATTCAAGTCTTTTTACCCTTAGAGAAACAAAATATTTATTGTGTTGGCCACTGTTATCTAACAGGAATTTATCGCCTCTTATAAATATCGATGTAACTTTGTGTTGCGCTTGTTTTGAGGTATTATTTTCAGCTTCTAACAAAGGTTGAAAAGCTGTAGCAACCTTATGTGTAACATACTTCTTTCATACTTTATCCGTTCGGTATTAACACAGTCAATGCCGCTTACATTTGTTTTTTATTTCTGTTCCTTGTTATATTTTTATACATATTTATAAAGTTATCTACTGGTATTACTGTTCACGCCTCAGTATTCGAGAATATATAAATGTATTATTCGTAAATACCTTTGAGTTTTTTATTTTTCTGGGAGCATAATTTATTGAAATTATTCATACATAACTTAATCATCAATGATTTATTTGAGGATTAAATAATTTTAATATCAGTTCGAGAAGTAATCAAAACAATTACCGAATACTTTAACATCAAAATTCAAACAATGAATAATTAGTACCAAAATTCTTGAAGAGTCGACATTGTCGACAAGTTTATGGCAATAAATTAAAGCATGTCATGATATCCCTCTGTAAACCTGTAAATTATTTTTTTTACCATTATAAAAATATTCAAATGAATTTGATCTGTCTGTAAAGTATGGTCATATAAATTTCTTTTGTTAACCTTCAAATAATCTTTTTTCATCATTATTAAAAATACTTTAATATAAACTGAACCCGTAATAATCAAACGTATATGGTCATAATATTCTCTTAGGTAAAATATCAAGTGAGGGTTTTCAGGTCGAAATTACGCTCATTGTCAAGTCTAATAACTTAAAAATAAGTCAGTAAACAATGCTTTCTAGCAAATTTACATATGAGTCTGGCCAGGGGCGTGCCCCATCAGGGTGACAGTGCACTGTGTGGAATTGAAGCAATTTAAGAATATAATGGGAATTTGGATGGAATTGGTGGCCATTGGTTTGGTTTCGGTGCCATTGGAATTTGGAAAGCCTCATCCATGCTATGGAAACATACAAATTGTTTATGTTTCTGATGTGGCTAGGGTGGGACTGAGAAAGTTTACTAAAAAGTTTAAAAAGGTTAGGACCGTAATAGTGACAAGCAGGGGGTAAACGGGAGATAGTAGCTCTCCGGAAAGCACAAGAATGATGTATCTACTGCGAAGCGCGGGAGCGAGGACACATTGACTACTGGTGCGAGGGATCGACGGCGACGGGAATTGTCTCTGTGGAGCGCTGGGCCATCGTTGGAAGGAGAAAACATAGAAAACACATTTCTTTTTGTGTGCAATCACTTGGTCTGGATACAGAGTGCGAAGGATACAGTTTTGAGTTAGGTGAGGGATGAGTGTTTGAGGACGTGCGATTGACGATTTTGTGAGTGGTGATTGGTTTTGTATATGATCCAGAGCTAAGTGCAATATTTTTGGTGTGGTGCGGTGGAGCGGATCAAAAGGAGAGGGGAATGGAGGGGAGGAGAGGTATCACAGAGAAGTGTTGTTGATCCTGACTTTTTGTTGGTGTCTAGTTTAATAGGAGTGTGTTTTGTGGTATTGCATATTTTTTGACGTTGTGGGTGTTACAACATAGTGTTGTGAATCTGATTACATAAAATTTTTCTTAAGTAAATTATCAAATGAGGTTTTCAGGTCAAAATTACGCTCGTTGATAAGTGAAAAATTCTACATTAAATTCTACACTAAAAACAGGGAGACCAGGTTACACGTGGAAACACAAAAAGGATAGAAATGTACGTAATGAAGTACTGGGGATACGTACAAAGAAGGGAACCAACACACCTACTGAAGAAAGCACTAACACTGAACAGCAGCAAACTTAAAATGGGTAGACCATATTACACGTGGAAAACAACAATCGAGAGGATCATGAACAAACTGCGAAAGGACCAAACATACTGGGAAAGAATGAATTTCACAAAGAAATCGGAGCGATATATACTCTACCAGAATCAGGAACGGAGGAATCAGGAGCGTCAGAAGAAGAAGAAGAAGAAGAAGAAGAGGACTTGTAGAAACAGAAGTACAAAAATAGGAGCACAGATAGCAGCGACACAACGCGGCAACATATCTCACAAGAAGACCCAGAATAGGCAGAAGCCCAGAACCAAAAATACAAAAAAAGGCTACCTCACGACATAATGCGGTAACGCATCTCACAAATGCCTACACCTCCCATCCCACATTACTTTACCATACGCCATGTGGCTCTCGCTGCTGGCAACAAGCATGACCTTAGTCCAACCCAGCGTGGACGTAGCAGGCCCAGCTGTATAACTTGGGAGTGGCAGTAATGCTTACCGCACGCTGGTAAATCAATCAATCAATCAATCAATCAAAACACTAGGTACTAATGCATGATACCATAATATGATGGATCTCGATTATTTAGCATTGTCCAGAGTGAATCTAGTGGGAGGTTTTATTCTCACATTTTTAACTAGCTGATGCCCGCGACTTCGTCCGCATGTAACTTCGTTCGGGTGGAACTTCGTCTGCGTGGAATTAAGAACATTGATATACTAACCCACTGCACATTCATTGCATTTAAGGAAGCCGTCTTTCCATCGAAAAAAACAATTATTTTAATCGACAATAAAGCACATGGGTGGGTATGTGTCAAATTTTATGCTTAAAAACATCCCTCTCCCTGTTCACCCGTTTGGGGGGGGGGGGGTAGGGGGGTCTTTTTTTGAAAACCGTCGATTACGTGTCTCCTTATTTCCTTAGAAGATCCTGTCACTGCAATATCACGTTTCTGACTTACGCGATTTCAAAGATACGGATACTTCAGCTCATGTGGAGTAATTATTACCCTCACTGTTATGGGACATATTTGAAAATTCGTTCCAATTGTCTAACACAAAGCTGACTATTTGTTTACGAACCTCCAACGCTCCTTCTTGTGAGCCGTACATTAAGAATGAAAAGGAACCGAATAAACAGGCTTCATCACCTACAATTGGGACAACAGTATGTTGTACAATTTCTCCATTAATACTTAGATTTTCTTTAGCCATTTCGTAAAAAAAGTAAAAATTCACAGATTTCCCAATCCATGCAACCATTGAAGATATTAGAAATGATGACACCATATATGAAACATAACAATAATATTTTAAAAAATGATTTAATTATAGACATAATTTTCAGTGTCAAAATGATATACTTTATCCATTGAGTTAGAAGGACGGGAGAAGCAGTCACGTGATCAAAAGCGGCATCACTTGGCCGCCATGTTAGTACTTTTCCGTCAAATAGTGACAGTTTGTTTTCCGTGCGATTTTCTGTGATTTTTATTGATAGTTTTTTAAATTCTGTACAGTAAACATTAAAAGGACTATGGTATCGTGTGCCAAAAGAAGTTGCTCTTCTAGAGATGGTGTTGACAAGAAAAAATTAACGGGAATAACATTTCATAGGTAGTGTAAACAACAAACAGCTAATTAAATATAACATTTTATTATTTAGAGGTCAATAAATATGTATTAATTTGTTTATTTTGTGTTTTATTTGAATATGTTTGTTCTAATTTTTTTTGCTAAAAATCTTGCATTTATTGAATTTAACATTTGTGTTATTCAGATAGGCCGTCTCGTCGGGGTACAAAGTTCTTATAATTTTAAATAGTTCGGGTCTAACAAAACCACCATCTTGTTCCAACGTTTAGCCACGCCTACTGGTGCCGTTTCTATATAGGACATTTATACAGCATGGCATCTCCTTATATTCTAACTCAATGACTTTATCGGACTGACGGCCGCTTGCTCCGTATGTGTTTAAACCATCTACCACCCCCGTTTTGACCCTTTCAAAAGCGAGGTCGAATTTCGAAAAATCCCTCTTAGTGGATGCCTACGTCATTCGAGGAACCTCTATGCAAAATTTGAAGTTTCTAGACCCAGCGGTTTGAGCTGTGCGTTGATACTGAGTCAGTCAGGGTATTCTTTTATATATATATATTACATCACATCGATAGTGGCACTTTCTGTGACACAACAAATCAAATAAAATCAAAGTATCCTTTATTAGATCGTATACATTCGTAGCCTTCGAAATTTAACTAATTTTATTGCAATATAAAAGTAGAGAAATAATTTTGAAAGCGATTGTGAAAATAGTGTCGAAGCTTTACTTTATCAGGGACAACTATTATTCTTAAATATCTAAAAAAGTCGTTCAAGAAAAACTTCATGGATATACATTTTAATTTTTCCCGTAGCATCTCAGAAACAATTTTAATACGTTCAGCAACTGCAATAATTTTCAATGATTGCTTAGTTACAATTTCTTAAAAATTATTAGATATTTCTGCTGGCACCAATTCCTAAACAATATCACAATGGCTAATCAGCTGGCGTTAGTTGAGTTTACTGTCTATTTGTTATCTGTTCTTCCTCTTCTTTTAGCGAGGCGACGAAAGGTCGCTTAATTTAGGCCTTGCGGCGCATTATGTTTCCGTTATGAATTTTAGGAAATTTCCCCATTCGGCCGAATTCTAACCCAAAGGCGAAAATCCTTTCTATGGGGACATTCCTTATTTCCTCCAGCACCAGAAAACCAATGTCGAAGAATTTGTGCCTCAAGTTCATAAGACCAGGGCAGGAAGTTAGGACGTGGATGGAAGTTTCTTCTCGTCCCCGCAGAACCTGCAGACGGGGTTGTCAACCACACGCAAAGTTTGCAGATGTTTTCTGAAAGAGCAGTGTCCAGTCAAAAGACCTACCGTGATTCTGACATGCTTCCTGCTTACTCGTAGGGTTCGTTCTACTCGCTTCGGTAAGAGCCCTGAATCAGGGAGATTCGCTTGCCGGAGTTCTGGACAGTTTTCTATTGCCTTCTTGGCATTTGATCTAGGGTATCCGAGAGCCGATTCCGAACCCCCGCAGAGCTGAGAGCCCCCTCTAACCAGAGCATCAGCCCACTCGTTATCTTCAATGTTACTGTTTTCAGGCACCCAAAAAAGTTTGACCCAGTTGGATGAGTCAAGTTCATAGGGAGCCTGTTTACAATTTTGAACCAGTATTAACTTTGTCCTAACTGATGCAAGGACCTTAAGGTCTTACGGATATTTTCATGCGCACAGACCAAAATAGCAATGGTCTCAGTTTGAAGTACCGTGGCAAATTTACCAAGGGCCTTAGAAAGTGTAACGCTGGGTCTTTTACCGTATATCCTCACTGCAGCATTTTCCTCATACTTCGATCCGTCTGTGAACCAGACATTATCGGCAGGCCTTAGGTATTGCTCCTGTGACTCCCAAAGAGGCGAGTCCTTGAAGTTTTGCTAGTTTCTGTTGAATGTGTCGCCTGGCTACAGAAGGTCACCAAACAATCAAAACATAAGTAATCATTGGTCAACAGTATAGTACTACATTGTTACCCTGGGGTTTAACTCCAACGTTTTACTAAAGGTCCTTCTACATACCGAAAGGGTTGTAGTGGCCCTTTTTATTTGCCTCTCTATGTGATTTTTTCAGGTCAGTTTGAAGTCCAGGATGACACCTAGATACTTCACCGCCCTGGAGATCGTTAAAGTAGCTTCTATGACACGGGTTCGACAAAACCGTCTAGTCTGCATCTCCTTGAGAAAGTTACCAGTTCTGCTTTAGAAGAGTTGACCCTAAGACCCTGACCGTTGCATCATTTCTGTATGATTTGCAAAGCCCTTTGCAAAAGCCGGATAACCGTATTTGGCAATAATTGCCTATCTACAATACACATCCTTGCGCAAAAAGATCTTCGTTCTCAAGTTCTTGGAGTAGACCATCGAGAGCGAGGTTCCACGAACGCCTCCTTGTGAGCAGTCTCTCCTTACTGAAACCTTTGCTGCAGTTTCCTCGTTGGAAGCTATAATTTACCTTCCTGCCAACATGACCCTCAATCATTTGATGATGGTCTCATCAATACCATGATAGGCAGCCGCGGCGCAAATTGAGTCGAAGGAGATTATCAAATGCTCCCTCGATATCCAGAAAAGCACCGGCCGCAAGTTCCTTGTGGTGCAGCGCCTTCCTAATCATGAAAACTATCAGGTGAAGAGCCGTTGCCACCGACTTCCTGGCCTGGTAAGCGTATTGCCACAGATGCAGAAGGCCAGTGCCCCGTCTTTAACAAACCTTTCAACCAACCTCTCTAGTGCTGCAGCAGGAAGGATGTAAGGCTGATTGCTCTGTAGGATTTGCCAGTATCGTACGATGTATAGTTAGTTATCTTATATCATAAGTTGCACTTGAGACTTTTTAAAAATTTTATTAAAATTATAAAAAAAGGATAGGACGTTCTATCCTGGATTATAATGTTGTTTTAAGTATTGAGTTCTATAAACTGACTTAAAAATACAAGAAAGTTCTAAGTTTTGCGATTAACATGACATCATTTTATATAACAACTTCCTCCTTATAAAAAAGTCGACGCTTATACAGTAACTTTTGAAAATAATAATATAAAAATGTAAAAGGACCCCGCACAAACCTTATGGGCTTGAGTTCCCGGTCGATTCGTCTGAATTTTTGATATGTTGTACTTGACACCCTCCTGATCAAAAGTGTTTATAGGCCTAAAGCCCGAAAATTAACAGTTTTCGAGATATCAAGGACGCAAGGTCTCAAAAATGGGATATTTCCATGAATCTGAAAAAATTCATGTACATATTTTTGGGGTCCGTTAAACCCCATCACGTCAGGGTCGAGGGCATTTGAAGGTAAAATTCAGAAGAGACCGTCAAAAATCTGAAAAAATTCATATACATGTTTTTGGGATATCTGAGTTCGAATCTGATATTTTCTTAACTCCACAAGTGTACAACCTCACACTGCTAGATTTGGATTCAGCGACCTCAAAAATATGTATATAATTTTTTCAGATATTTTGACAGTATTTTCTCAATTTGACAGCGACCCTAAAAATATAAAGAGAACATGGTCTGACCTCCAGGTCAGAGCACTAGTTTCCATCTTGAGGTTCATGGAAATATCCCATTTTTTGGGACCTTGCGTCCTTGATATCTCGAAAACTGTTCATTTTCGGACCATGGGCCTATGAACACTTTTGATCAGGAGGGTGTCAAGTACAACATATCAAAAACTCAGACGAATCGACCGGGAACTCAAGCACATAAGGTTTGTACGGGGTCCTTTGTAAAATTATAAGAATGTAAAAATGTGGCATAAAGTCTGATTTTCTTCAAAATTTTATCTCGAACTAGTTGGGACTTTTATTTTTGCGAAGCGATTACTAGGGTTTGAGATAATTAGTAAAATAACAGAAAATTTCAATGTCCAACAATAAATTGTTCAAATTTTACAAGAAGCAATATTTTTTATTAATGTCTTTTTCCACTTAATTCTTACCAACCTCTGTACACAAAATTTAATTATATAATAACACAAAAGGTTTACTCTATTTTCGGTCCGTTGGATTATTATTCGGTAATTAATTGTAAACTTAAGTTGTTTGGATTAGTAACTTAATAACAATACAGAGCTGCTAAATAGTGTTAACAGTTTACGGAAGCTGGAAAACTTTATTCTCCGTAAATTCTACATATCAAGGATATACCAGATTGTATTATGCGTTGCCTCTAACTTAAGTCTTCCCAATCTTGCGGAACGTGTTTACGTAATCGATTGCAATTTTCGAAGTTTGTCGAACATGTTAGATTTACCTTGACGTAATGGTAAGTAAATACTGGGATTTGCATCCTTCAAACTTGGGATAAATGTACCTTTACATCACTTTGTGTGACAAAAACTATTGGTCTACGATTAAATAGGGTGGAAAATCAAAATGTTAACCGATTTGATACAATGTTTTTAATTATTTTTACTTAGTAAAGTAACGGTGAAAAAAAAATTTTTTTTTTGTTTAAATATGCTTAGAATATTGCGAAACATCGAGATCTTAAGTTTGAGCAAAAACAAATCCGCTTGTCTGTGTATCTACTTTTTTTTGTATGCACGGTTACCCTGAAATGGCTTATGATGGAACTAGAACTTGATTATATTTTGATCTTATTCCGTTAAAGGGTTGGAGATAAACGGGTATAAATATGGGAAGCAAGCAAGTAAGAGCCCATAAAATCGGGATTTAGTGTATGTACGAAAACCCAATCCATTATTAGAAGGGGCAAAATATGTGATTTAATATGTGTACAAGAACCAACCCAACTAGCACCAAAGTAACAGTAACTGTAATAGGAACCTCGAATGGGTAATCATTACAAATCCGTCACTAAATTCATGACTTTGATGTATAAATTACTTCATTTGATATATCCGTAGTCGCAGCCTCGTATATTTTACCACCAGTAGTTACTTTAGAGTTATATGACTTCTACGTAACTTTCTTAGTTACTAGTGGGATGACCTTCGAAGATGCAGTTACTTTGAAGTAGCTTTTATAGTTGCCGCGGCGTTCTGGGAGCCTTCACTATCCGTTTAAAGTCATGGAACTTGTAAGTAACATTTATTAGTGTTAATAACGTTACCGCTATCTGCAGAACTGAACTTCACTGTGCACGGCTACTACGAAGCGCGTCTCGTCTCTTAAATTCACCATGAAGTAAATTTTACCATCTAGTTCCCAATGTTAACCATGAATAGGAAAGGAGGCGGAAAAGAAAGGAAGATATTTCATGTTCCATTATTCCATGCCTGCCCGAGTTGTTAGATTGTATCCCAGATAGCACAAGGACGTACAAAAAACTTCCAGGGGACGTTTGCATAGGACATTCGAGATGTCTTAGGGATGTCCGCTTTAAGACGTAAGGCACACAGAAGACGTTTTTGGGACGTCCATTGTTACAAATCAGTATGTCCCTGGGACGTTTTATTCTGGTCCGTTCCAGACCCGAGAAAGACCATCATATATATTACAAGTAATATTAAAAGCAACTAAAACTTTTTCGCAATTATTTTAACGGGAGAAAAAACCGGAGTGAGTGGGGATCGAACCGCTGACCTTTTGATTTGTAAGTCAACGCAAGCAAGCAAGAACAAATTTATTTTAAATTAAGTATACATATTGCCCTCCCCGCGCACTCATCTGGAGCCAGCCATACATCCATGGTGTGAATCGCCATGGTAATTGATGGACTGGACGGGGTGAGGCCGGATTGGATTAAAAATAAAATGAAAACATAGATACAATCTTCTTTCGCAGGCGAATTAAAAAGTGTATAAGGTAAAACATGTAAAAAATAAACTTAAAACAATTGATACATACAATGCAAAAGACGCTGGTGTAAATAAAATATCAGATATATATGGCTGGTCTTGCTTTGTTATTATGTACTTAAAGACTGTATAGTTAGAAGTAGCAAGTCAGCAACCCGGCTGTAATTTATTATGTTATCATTAATATTTCATTTTCATCTAATTTTATTAAAGGAACTCGATACCTGCACAAATAAGCTGCCGGATCTTAAACTAATATTTAATTAAGGTTTCATATTTAAAACTGAACTCAGTCATTTTTATTCACGCAAAGAATAATCCATTTGAATATAAAATGTATTATTTTCCAAATCCAGAGAATATGAAAATGACAGGGGGCCTAACATGGACGTACTAAAGACGTACATTCTTTGACTTCCCAAGGACGTACCGCTATGGACGTCTTAAGGATGTCCATGTTAGGTCTAAGACGTTCAGACCATATGAGGATCAAAACTGGACGTCTTTGGGACGTCGTGTGCTATGTGGGATGTCTCGCGTTCTTGATTGAAAATGAAAATGTCTCTATTCGTTTAGAAGATATCCGGCCTGGGAGTTTTTATTGGGACACCCTGTACCAGTGGCGTACCCAGCTTTTTGGGGCAGAGGGAGCAGTTCATTTAAAAGGCGGTATGAAAAAGTTGCAAATAAATATGAAATACAAATTTTTATCTACAGCAGCAGGGTTCATACCAATTTTCAAACTTAAATTCCCTGACTTTTCCGGGTTTTCCAGGACTTTTGGAAGCTATTTCCAAGTCTAATAATTGATGAGCAAGGGGGGGGGGTCGATCGGAAGGGGAACACGCTGGTAGTATAATTTGTAGTTTTATATTATGAGCGTTAAAAATGTTCACATTCCCTGACTTTTTATGAAAATTACTAAAATTCCCTGATTCTTCAGAGCAGAAGTGCTGCATTATGAGGGACGCGGGACCAATATATCTTAGCCACCTCCTAGTTACGCCGCTGCCCTGTATGTGTCACTTATTTGATTACACAGGCACACAAATTAAAAAAAGTGGCTTCTTCTTCTGACTAGACCAACTTATCTTTACGTATTTTGATGCGCTAAATTCGAATCCGAAGTCAGAATTGCTCCATTACCCATCATTTTCTTATGTCGCGAAAATAACCTAAAAAAACCTCACAATTTAGGTTATTTTCGGGATTTACAAGGAATTGGTGGCTGATGGAGATAAACAGACATATGATTCATATTCCGCACGTCGGAATACTTATGGATTGCCCAATGGAGGCCCAGAAACAGACCACTTTTTTTTGTGTGTGCCTGTGTAATAGTCCCCTATTAAATGTACATCCGTGGGATCTTTGATGATGCAAGTGTGGTAGTGGTCCCAATCTCTTTGTTTGACCTTAGAGAAACATACCTTCGATGTTGAAAATGGCGCGTTTGAGTGCTGCGCGCGAAAAACAAAATGGCCGCCGTCGCAAACACTTTTTCCCATTTATCTAAGTAACCATTGGGATTACGAAAAAAAGTTTTATACAAAAAATATTGCTAAATCAATTATATAGAGAAAAAGTTATTACAATTTTTTAAGTAGAACTTACCGTTCTCTCAAAAAGTTTAATTTTATAGTTTCCAATGATAAAAGTTGATATGTCTAATGAGAGATTTGCCAGTGCACATTAACATATTTGACACTATTTCTCGAGCTATTGGAAACAATAATTATAACTAAAACATTACAAACATAAATAAATTAACAAATACCCCTACCTCCCCTATGTTTTACAGTATAGGTAGGCATAGGAAATTGAAAGAAAAAGTGCCTATATAATTTTAACGTTTTCCTTTTTACTTCCTTCTCTTTCCCCCATCTGTGTAGCTGAAAAGAAACTTACGGAAATACAGTAGTTAAAGATTTATATATACAAAGTACAGACTAGCAATACTTTTCACTTCTACAATGACATTTTTAATTAAAATCATCGTCACTTTCAATGCAAATCTCACTGAGCCCCAAATCTTCATCATCGCCTTGCTCGTACTCTCCCATATTATCACATCGGTCGAGATTACCTGCGCACTTACACATTTCGGTACACCGGAGTCCATTCGACTGACACGTACATGGAGGAGAGCAACGCCTTTGGGAGCATGAGCAGCGACAAAGTTCGAAAACAAGCTCTGGAGCACAAGGTTTGGTACCAGCAACTGGTTCGTTTGTGCTCCCTACTTTCTTCCATCCAAAATCTGAGGACGGTGAGTTATTGGTATGCTGAATAAGGTCCTGATTCCACTCAAAATACTGAGGGTGGGCCCTTAGTAAAGGGATCCAGGGACGGATTCAGTGCAGATCTTGTTGGAAGAAAGTTCTCATCTTGACATTGTTTCTGGGTGAACAACAACCATCTCACAGCTTCTATATCGGTCAGTGTTGTTTTGGGGATATAATGCTAACAAATGAACGCTTCCAAGTTAGCCCTGACATCTTCTGTGAGATACATGTAGTCCCCAATGTAGCCAAAGCTTCTAACAGCTTATCACTTGCAGAATTAAAATTT
The DNA here is from genome assembly GCA_936432065.2 of Rutpela maculata. NCBI lineage: Eukaryota > Metazoa > Arthropoda > Insecta > Coleoptera > Cerambycidae > Rutpela > Rutpela maculata. The sequence continues at coordinate 48,824,759 of OW386291.2, read as the reverse complement.
TTCTACCACTTTATTTTACCTTTGCCGCCAAATGATCCTGTTACATCTACTCCTGAAAGTGCGTGTAATCCAGGAAGTGCAGAGGCTTTCAGAGTCCAAGTGCTCTGTAAATTGAACCTAGCTGAACAAACCTTTTCATGCCATGGCCAAGGAAAAATGCAAACTCTTTCGAAAGTTAGGGACATCGTCTTAGTGCCAAAATTAGGTCATCAGTATCGGGGGAGAATATATGAGTAGTTTTAATTCCTTTCTGTGCTAAATATACTGCATGTAATATGATCTTTGTGTCCGCCTCCTCCTGCGTACTTGAAAGACTGGATACATCATCGTCATGTGATGAAGCTATTTTGTCCCCCCAACTGATTACAAACCTTTTGTTATTGGTCACGCCAAATTGAAGAATCTGACCGGAAAGGAACTCAGTTCATCATTCGTCTTATCGTGGGACAAGAATTTATTCATTGCTATACTTCCAATTTCGTTTCTGGTCTGATTTTGTACTGGATTGGATCTGAGCCTTTTTGCCGAATCACTCTTATGGCTTTCTTCAAAGAGTTTTCTTTGTAAGAGTCGAAAACAACATGGACCTCACTATAATTGCTGAATTTTTGACCGATCCATTTGCTGAAGCTTAAACCGAGGTCACAGTATGTCTTCACTGTGCTAGGTTTGTGGTAGGTGTGAAGAAGCACCATGCCATCTATTATCGCAGCTTTTTCCTGTAGCTCCTCATTTTCCTCTAAAACTGCAAGTATGGTGGAAGCATGATCATCATCGTTTTCTTCGGCAGATATACCTTACGTTGATTCAAGACCATCCATAAGTTTGTACTTAGCTAGACAATGGTGCATACTCCCGTCAACTGCAAACAATGACTTCGGTAGTGCTGAGAACTCGTAGTTGCTCAAATAATATCTCAAATCTACGTCAGGTCTGCTTCTGGATGCTATCAATAATCTTGAAATAATAGATAAATCTGTCTTTATGCCTATAAATTTGTCTTTGAGGGTAAATAACTATTAATAAATTTAAAGCCATGAAATAATTTTAAAAGTTAAGTTTCTGGGAAAATGGTTAGTCCTCCATAAAAACTTATAATAACCTTTTTTGTGTAAAATTAATTTAGCAATATTTTTTGTATAAAACTTTTTTTCGTAATCCCAATGGTTATTTAGATAAATTGAAAAAAGTGTTTGCGATGGCGGCCATTTTGTTTTTCGCGCGCAGTACTCATGCGCATCATTTTTGAGAGTGCCAACATCGAAATTATGTTTCTTCAAGGCCTAACAAAGAGATGCAGACTACCGCCACACTTGCATCATCAAGGAGTCCGCGGGAGCCTATTTTTGTACACTTGGCAGGGGACTATAATATATGAATATCACAGAAGCCTATCACCGGATCCTCCGCCATTTTCAAGAAAACCGCGTATGCGCAAATATATTACACAGAAAAAGTAAAAAGTGGTCTTTTTCTGGGATTCCATTAGACATACATTCCATGTATTTCGACGCACTGAATACGATTCGGGTGTCCGTTTAGCTACATCATCCACCAATTTTTAGTAAATCCCGAAAATAACCTAAATTATGGGTTTTTCTTTAGATTATTTTCCGACTTAAAAAAAATACAAAATACATAATGATAAGTTGGTTTAGTCAGAAGAAGAAACCACTTTTTTTATTTTGTGCGCCTGTGTTATTAATACAGTAACAAGGGGGTTTAACTTCGGAATAATATTATATGTATGAATTATTGTATAAATGTTTCTGTGTTTCTTATTGAGATGCTCTGCCACATATATTTTCTTCTATCTTCAAAATAATACAACTATCCAGTATTTTACTGGAAAATAACCTCTACGTCTGTAACTTTTACGTCAAAGGAGCAGTTAGAGGGTGTTTTTTGACAAATAATGAATAAGAACCAAAATATAAAAATAACGTATTTTGCAGGAAGTATCTATGAATACTGAATATAACAATATATTCTTAAAGCTGTGTATTTAATATGCACAGCACACAAACATTTATAATACGCTTTGAGAAAGGAAATAGATTCGGTTTCCGAAACGTCAGTAAAACGTGGCAGAGCATCCCAATAGAAAAATGCATGAATTAGATTTCGTTTATTTTTGGCAACTTAATAGTAAACAAATGAAACACTGAAGCTGAAAGAGAATCAAATTTTGAGAAGACGTGGTTCTATGCAACTTTTCATATAAATTGATAGTCTTTAAATTATAACTTGGAAATAGGAATTTTAGATTGAAAAAGAGATATTTCAAAAAGATATGCTAGAGACAAATGAGAAAGCTTCTATATTGAAGATCAGTTTCATTGTTTGATAATTTTTGTAGAATTGTTGATTTCGGAGATCTGGAAGTATAAAGATGGCGCTCGAATGTTTATTAGACGAAATATTTAGATCAAATGCTAAATATCTCAGAAAATATCGCACTTCCCTCAAAATTGCTAGCAGCCAAAATTAATTGATATTAATTAGGCTTTTAAATGATTTCTTGACTATTTCTATAGCACAAAAAAGTAAAGAGGTTGTGACAGAAACAATGTGCGTGTTCACATTTTTTTAAACGTCGCCATTTTCTTAATGCAAATAGTCAGTAATAAAAAAAATACATTCTTATATACTGTTTTTCGTTAACATGCAGTATGACCTAGACGCTTATTTTTTTTCTTCTGTTTACAGTACTTGCTTTAGAAAAAAAATGCGTTTTAATTTTTGGAAATATCTCAATAAATATTAATTTTAACGAAAAAATTGTGAACGTCAAAAATAAAGCCTACAAACTGAGAACAAATGTTTTCGTTGCTTGTTTACGTTGTCGTGTCTAAAAAGGGGCGGTCTTAACGTGCCAACATCAAATAAGGGGAAAAAGGACTACTAAAATAATAATTGACTAAACAAACTAAATTGGCACGTTTTGATTACCCTTCGAGAGGCGGCAAAAATTTATATACTTGGCTAAGCTCAGTTAAGATGGGGTGGGCACGTGGTTATCCAGCTGTGGCGGTCACTTGAAAACAAACTACGACATATTTTAACAAAATGTATATTTAACGATCAACGACACATTGACAAACACCTAGTTTTATAAAATTAATCAATGGCACCTAGAGCCAGAAGGGCTGCTGAACGATATGGGGACTCCTAACCTATGTGCTGTGTGGGTAACGTGTAAAAGGCCTTTCGCTCGTTGTACAAAAACCCCAGTGAAAATCACACCACTAATACACTTAATTATTTACATAAATATTTAAAAATTCCCAGAATACCAGGACCATTCAAAATTCCTATCAAAATTCAACAGGTAATAACAGGAGCAATGCGGCTATCCAAAAATTCGTACTAATGTAATTTACTCTAATAAACCACGAAACAAATGCCAAAGGGGCAATATAACTAGGCGGTAAGTCTTATATCAATGTGATTTACTTTAATGAGACAAATGCCATAAGGGCAATACTAATGGATAAATAATCTACGTACAAAATATTGACATACACAAATGTAAATATTAAACCGCTCAAATAATTATATCACTGTGGGTTATTCCCATCACATAAGCCCTAAAATAATAATGCAAAATTTAAGTCTGACAAACAATAATAAAAGCGCACACGGAGGGGTAGGTCGGTGGTGTCACACTACGCTCCAACCTCCGACGAGAGGACAAATATGAACGAATACAAAGCTACTTACAGTCAGGTGCTTTCTTGGGTTGAGCTTACAGTAACACTTCGTGGGTTCCGATACTCTAGCTAGACCACTGAAGTGGATCGAACGATTAAAGGTTGTCGACACGGGGGCAAAGATGCTCCAGCTCTGTCACCAGGCGTTGTTCCCAGACTGCTGTGACTCACAAAACATAGGCTCTCGAAGGTGTGTCGAAAGAAGGCTCCTGAAGTCCTAGGGGGAAACTACCAAGGACTCGGAAGGTCACCTACCCTGTCCACTCACAACTCAGTTAAGGGTAAGCTACCAAGGGCTCCAAAAAGAAAGTCCTCAAGACATCAATAATAAATCCCAAACATCCAGGGCACCCAAAACAACCAACTTCTAGGGTGCAGGCACCAAAAATAAGTTTTCGGGGTGTCACAAAAAAATGAAGTTCCAAGTGTGCTAATGAGGTAAAGACATCAAGGCACAACTTACGGTTTAACCGATTCCTTTAGCAAACCAAGATGGAAGACCACTCCGGCTCGAATCCCAGGAAATCTGGCTTCATCGGGGCTTCGACAAAATATCACAACACAATTTCCAATAAAATAACTAACCAGAAGCCCCTACGACTGAGTGCTTCCACGATATTAATAATCACAAAATTATAAAACGGCTGCCCTCGCCGACTTGTTTTCTCCCAGTTTGAGTAACAACAAAACAAAAACCAAACGACATAACTGACTGCTAGCGCTGCGATCGTCTTTCCTATTTTCCAAGTTCTGCGGACGTTGACAATAGGCAACTCTATATACATTCAATAACACTCAGTGGCGTATCCAAGCCGCCGAAACGGGTTGCTAAAGGCCGAGAAATGTTCCCCTCGTATTTCTTGTTACTGACGATGCAATAGGACGTAATAACGTGGAATGTATAACGCTTGGTATGAAACCGAGGAAGTTGTTTAAATAAATAAAGAAATAAAAATATTTAATTAACAATAAACTAATTTATTAACAAGTAAAGAGAAATGTCGGTAGAGCCATGAGACAAAACAAAGTGTGGGCGAATAAACTTGTGCTAACGATTAATAAAAGTAACAAACACATATTCTAACAAAGTTATGCACAGAGAGACAGACATAACTGTACAAAAGACAAAAGATAAGTAGTTAAAACGTAATAAAGTAATAAAAACAATAAAAGGGAGATTGGCTAATTCCGCAAATAATAAGATAAAAACAGTAATAAATAAATAATTGTTCATTCATCTTATCAAAATAGTATTCAAAACAAATGGTTTACGAATGAATAATTATATTTATTTAATTCAAACTCAAAAATAGTAAGAAGAAGAAAACTTAACTAAAAGGCACAAACTAGGCAATTGCCTAGGGGCCCCAATGGGCGAGGGAGCGCCCCAGCAGTTCAAACCTAATTAATTTCATCTCCCGTCGGGCGACGTTTATCGTTTACCATTGATCTGTTAGAAAATAAAATGTAGAAGGAAATTATTATGTTATTTGATTATTTTATTTAGATAGAATTATCGTATTTTTTTTTTTTATTTTTTTATTTATTTATTACCTCTGTTCTGTAGCAACATTTTATGGAATTATTTATAAGATATAGCGGAGTTCATAAGCAAGAAGTCACGAAAAAGGATATAAGTTTTTTCAATATATTATTTTTATACGAGTTTTCATATTTAATGTTTATATTTAATTTTAGTTCAGGGGGAAATATAGATACTGAAATTGTTTTTATAATAAAACATTTTCTATTGGTATTTTATATTATTACGTCTTGGGCCCACGAAACCTACTTTTCGAAGACAATATAATTTTAAGTCAAATTCTCTAACTTTTAATTTGAGCCTGTTTGACCTTGAAAAATTCGAAAATTTCGCCTGCGGCGTATTTTACAATGCCATAACCCCTAATGTAAATAATAGGACGCATATACTTCATTTAACTAAAGGCGCGCTAATCCTTAATCCAACCCTGGTATAAACTGGAAAATTTTGTATTTCAATATTCAATTGTTTAGCGTGATGTATTTGAGATACTTTTTCCTCAGCTTCCCATTTCAGCTGAATTCTAGACAAAAAGCTTACGCGGCCCTGGCAATGATATAACATGTAGCGGTAAAAATAAAAATACCAAATATAAGACTTAGGGACGGTATTAAGTCTAATAAATTATGTGATTTTTGGTAATGAAAACATAAAATAATGCAACTTAGCGGATTTTAATGGAAATGTACTAATAATAAAAAAGTTGACCGTTACAGATGAAAAGTTTCGGAGATATTGTGACGTATACTTTCCGGTGAGGCCGGAAAGTGGTCACTTTCGACACCTTAGCAACAGTTCGGTTGCTCGGGCGCCACCTTTACAATTTTTTACGTGTGGCAAAGGTCCCACACTAGCCTCTTAGTACAGCCTGTTGCAGTAGGGATGGAGTAGCTACAGTGAAGAAAAACAGAAAATTCCAGTGGGTCGATTGGGATGTATCAGACTTTCACCACACACAGTAAAACGCATAATTCGGTAAACAATATCTATTTATTTCCTACAAGCTACAATATCAACTCTAAATTATTCTAAATCTACTAATATATACCAGACAGTACCCAGGCTATGATATGACTAACGTGCAGTTACGGTGCGGTTACAGCTATGTTATTTATGGCAGGCGGGAGCGAAATAGCGGTATGACGTGGACTCGAGGTATGGCGGTGAAGGATGGGTAGCGGCGCGGAAATGACAAGGTGACGGGTTACGATGCAGGTGACGAAAAGCGGTTAGGTTATGTACAGTCGTCGGATACCAGGAAGGAGCAAGCGAACAATAACTAACGCAACACTAAGAAAAATGGCTACTCTAGGTGTCAGGCTTGGCTAATACCAGGAATCCTAAAGCTGGAAAGAGATGTATGATTAGTTAAGACAAGACGGCGTTCTGTAGCTCCTAACCTGAAAACAGTTAAAAATAATAATATGGCCACGTCCCGATTTCTCCGCATTAGCAGATACTACGAAGACCTCGGAGACGCTTTCTCTGTGCCCACAGGGTAAGCGCACTAGTACACATTACGAATACCCTGGGTACACCGGAGTCAGCCACGCTAGCACGACGGTTGGCACCTGGATGTGAGCTCGTACCCTGGAAATGAAATTGGATGAGCGTCTTGCTTTCTCCGCATTAGCAGATAATACGAAGACTCCAAAACGCCCTCTCTATGGACACAGTTTGCGTGCACTAGCAGATATTACACCCACCCTAGGCACACAAGAGTTACCAGACAGCAATTAGAATTAAAGGACCTGATTTCTCCGCATTAGCAGATACTACGAAGACTCTAGGAACCTCTACTTTATGACCACAGGGTATCCACACTAGCAAATATTACGGATACTTTGTACAGCTTCGTAAAATGGTATATTTTAAGAAATATTGATAGAGTCCGAAAAGTTGGACTTGAAATAATTTACGGAAATATTCACTTACGCTGGTCACGGGTGGGCACCTCTGCTCGCTGCTACTGCTTTGGATCGACTGCCTGATGCCACCGTGAGCGCGGACGGTCTCTTGGCGCTGTGTAGGTGGGGGTTTAACGCGGGAATGTAGTTTTACGCGGTAATAAATTGTTCGTAGCCGGTTGGGTTTAAATAACCAATACAAAAATTAAATAACAATATTTATAATATGTAAAAATGTACTTGTTTGGGCCTCGGAATTTGCTTCATTACAATATTTAAGTTTATATATGGCATCCGAACGTCTAAAGGATGAACTATTCAGTTTGAATGTTGAATATCTTAGAAACTGACACTTCCATCAAACATTCTAAATCATTTTTTGTTTGTCTCTGTATCATAAATAATGAAGAAGTTATGCCCAACACAGTGTGCATTTCCACATTTTCTTTAAACAAAATTTCGCTATTTTGTTACGGTAATTTTCCAATAATTACAGTTTTCTAAAAATGCTGTTTTTCATTAATATATATCACCACATAGATGATAGTTTTTTTGTCCATCCGCCACATTGGTGCCGCCATTTTGTATTATTTAATTTGGCTTCAGATTCGCACTCAGCGACCACAAAAGCATAAATATCCTACGTTTAAAAGATAAGTCAGTAATACTTTCAAATGTTAAATATCTAAATTTAGGAGTGATTTTCACCCCTTGAGGATAATAGCAAATGTTTGGACCGTTTAGAAACTGAAGAAGATACCTTTTATTACAACAATAACCCATAAAAAAATTTTCATTACGTACGAGATTACTCCTAAATTTTACATATTTTTACCTCTGGTACTGGACTATATAACGAATCTGAATTTTTGTTTTGTTAAAATGCTTTGAGTGCATTTTTATGTTATTATTTATTAAATTATTCCAACCTGGAATTTTTTTTCCGAACCTCTTCTCTGTTGGAGAATAGGGATTTTTACTTGTCTAACATTTCATAGACAAGGGATCGACTGCTTTACATCCCCTCCGAAGGACGGCACCCAGACAGCATTATTATTTGCTTTGATGAAATATGATGTATTGGGTAACGGTACGTACATAATGTGCCATAGTACACTTCTGTGCAATAAAATCCCGTACACTTGAAAAATCAAGTAATCCAGTTTTTACTAATATTAAGTGATGTGAATCAGTCTTTTTGGAATTTAGATTTTTTAATATCATATAGGTTATAAAAAAGTGACATTGATTGTGAAATGTCATAAGTAAGGTATTTGGAAAAATGTTAATGATTTCGATTTATAACAAATGTAAACTTTGACGTTAAAAAATTGTGTTCGAGATAAGGCCAGATTCTGAAAGCTCAAAACATTAAAAAGCGGTTTTCTGCATGGCTGTTCTGCGTGTGTTAGCCTGTGATAATTTTACTCCTACATCCGGTGGAAATATATTAATCTACCATTACCCATGATACGCCACGCTACACCAGGGCCATACACGCTTCTCCATGCCCAAACATTAACAGAAAATCGTCCGGACGTGTTCCGCGGAGACACGTAGCGTTCGTGAAACCTGGTATTTGCATGACGGTATACCCGAATATATCCGTCATTACAAGATTGAAAAACTTTTTCATCGGGAAACACAACACTGTTCCAAAACTCCAACGAGCGATAGACATAATTTAAACAAAACAAAATGCGGGCTTGATTATGTTTTTCTGTTCTTCTTGGCACTTACACAGATTTTAATTCCGATTTTCCTATCCTTCGGCTAGCTGTTGATCTCGATGCTGGAAAATTTGTCATAGACACAGAGTCTACTGCTGTTTGAAACGGATTTTCCCTCAAATAGCCAAGGAGCGCTTCATCTTGAGCGAGATTTGAACTTCTCGGTCGGCCTGACCCGTCCTTTTTCTTTATGATACCTTCCTCCTCCCATCTTTTCTTCACACTCATAATGGTACTTTTATTTAAGTGATAATGGTTAGTAACTGCTCTGATGGATCATCCCTCTTCAATTTTAGAGAGAATTAGAATTTATTCATGTTCAGTTAATTTCGGCATTTCGAAAATATGACACTGATGCCGACAAATAAATAAAGAATGATTTAATATAGCGAATTTTATTGCACAAAAGTGTACCATCACAATTTTTTTTTTGAGAAAATGTATTATTTATATATTATATTCTGTTTTGAGTTAGAAATGCGTGCGAATAAGTATTCTATTAGCATATTCCTGTATATTTTCCCCGTTAGACCTTTTATTTCTGCCCATGAAAGAGCTAACAAAGTAGGTATACATTACAAATATACAGAATAAACTTGTAATATTCGATTGAAATTCCCTGCAATTTCTTTATTCACATTTACCAGGCATTCCACGCAAGATTGATCATTCAGTTCCTTTAAAATTCTAATATTGTCAGAAGCAATTAACTATCCACTTAGTAGTTTTAATGATGGATGACTGTGAAAGTATATGTAGGAACTAATTTTCTCCAAAGCGAGCAATAACATGAAAATTACTCCCAAAGTGCAAACTAGTTCTAATGAGATACTCGTTAGCAAGTTGGATGAGGCTTACTTTCTATTACCGCAAATTACTTATCGAACGGTTATTTACGAAACTCAATAAATGTCCTTAAAAGTCAGTACTTTCGTCTATAAATAGTGGTATTTATTCTGAAGATAAATTTTATCGTGGAGATAAGAAAAAAAAACAATATTGTTCTCTACACAGAGATATCCAGTATCCACCTGATAAATACATTGTATTCCTAGTAGACCAGTGCAATTAGTCATGATAAATGAAAAACCGCTGCCCAAGGAATCACTACTTCCGCATCCAGATTTTCTATCCAAGTCACTCACAGCGAATAAATTTTGTCTGTGGAAATAATTGTTTATGGAACTTTAATGATATAATATTTGAAATCCTCTACCCCAAAAATCCATAAAACGATACCCCACATCGGTAGTGGGGTGGGAGTGGTGATAGGGGGTGGTAGTGGGGGATGGATGAAGTAAAAAAATATTTTGAGGTTTCTGGTTCTTGTACACACTAAATCTCATTTTTTCATCCCCTTTAATAATGGGGTGGGGGTGGTAATGGAGGTGGTTAAAGCCAACATTTTTTTTGAGACCTTAGCTTCTCTTGTATATACTAAATACCAATTTTATGGATTCTTATCTGCTTGATTTACCTATTTACCCCAAATTTACCCCAATTTACCCCCCAACCCTTTGACGGATTAAAATATAATCTAGTTCTAAAACGCGTTAAAGTACATATGTGTACCAAATTTCAAGTCAATATCTCAAACGGTTTCAGAGTAAACTTGCGCACAAAAAAAAAATACAGACAGACCGACATGCGACAGACAGACAAGACCGACAGATAGACAGAAATTTTTTTTTCGCTCAAACTTAAAATCTCGACGTTTCATGACAACTTTTTGTCATTACTATAATAGTTCCACTGGATATGGAAGTAAAATGAATGGATTTGAATAATTTTTTTTTGTTGGATATTACTACATTTTGAAAAAAATGTGGTATAAGTTTTGCACTTTTCCGGTTTTCAAAACCCGAAAAAAAACGTCGGATCGAAATGTAAGTTATCTATCGACTCGAGAGCGAATTTAGAAAATTCTGTCCGTCGGTCAGTCGGTCTGCCTCTCGGTCTGTCACGCTCGGCCCCCCAAATACGTTATCGGATTTCGATGAAACTTGAGTGGTTGATGGGAAGCCTTTAGAAAACCTTAAGGCTGGAAACTCGGCTCCGTTCGAAAACCGAAAGTACCCGATATGGACGTTTCAAGTGTTTCGGGAAAAATTGAATAACTCGGTAACGGGCGATCGGATCGAGATGTTTCAAAAAAGAAATGGTGCCACTGGCAACGATCTACAGATAAATATACCAGAGACTATGTCGAAAAACAAATGGAAAGTGAATTTTGCAAAAAACTGGTTTTCTCAAAATCGGACTAGGAAGCACGATAACTGTCCAGGATATTGATCGATTTCGATGAGACTTGGTGTGATCGAAGGTACACGGCCACAAAGGAAGCCTATTGCTGGCGGCTCGAATCCGTTGACCGCAAGTATTTTTTCCAGGGCCGAGTATGATTTTCCAAAAAAAATTATTAACTCCCGAATCGAAGGCGATTGTAGGGCTCAATTAATTCTATTAGGTGACGTTTGTGAGAAATTTGACAAAACAATAGCGAATCTACAAATCCTGGAAAACTTGATTTTTTTGATAAATTCTACAAATACCGAAATACCGAACAGTCTCCTAATAGAAATCGAAAATTAAGCATTCCGTCGATCAATCTCTATCACCAGTATAAGGCACGGACCTTTCTGGACAAAAAATCTGAAATAGAGTTTTTTCCAAAAATTAAAAATAAGCGAGTTATTTACAAAGAGTGGCAGTCCGCCCGAAAATAAAATCATAAGTCTGTAATCACTCCGTTGATGTTTCTGCATTTTATAATTTTCTGTTGCTATATTCTTGAGTGGAATTTTGGAAAATTGAGTAATAAAAATATAAATAATATATAATTGTCCATAGAATTATTTAAAAAAATATCGCAAATCGATACATTCTCCGTGCGATATAGGTGTAAAAAAATAATATAATGTTATACTTAAAATATCATCATTCATTTCATTATGTGGTTAAGTAATGGTATTAATTTAAGAATTTACTTATAATCTTTACCTGTACGATGAAATTAAAATTTGATAAAGGATTGAGGTATGGAAGCATTGTTTTCAATTCCTACATTGCCAAATGTAATACACGAAATTATCTATAGATGTCCAAACCAAAAAAAATGAAGATCATACCGGGGAAAATTCTCTATAAATATTTGACCGATTTTCATTTACTAAATAATAATATAACCGATGAACTTTCTGTATTTCAAAATGTAGTTAGCCCTTACTTTAGTCAACGCAAAAAGAAAAAAAAAGAAAAATAAAACATGTCAAAATGTACTGAGTCATCCTACGACCCTCTGCTAAAAAGGTACTGAATCATCTCAACAGGGATAAAAAGCATATCAAAATGTAGTTTTTAGCTTGTTAATTTTTTTTTTTGTTATTTACCGTATTCAAATATAATTTTTGATAACGCATTAAGAGTTTATTTCTTTTGTAACATAGCATCTTTTTTACTGAACTTACTTGTTCCAGAGCAAACTGTTATGCTTCTATTTACACCATAGTTGTTTTACAGGCTCTAATAGGTCATCTTGAATTTCACTGATAAGTAACCATATTCAAAAATGATGATGATAAGTTGTTTCCTAACACTATAATACTGAATTATAACATGGAGCAGTAATTTCCACTTTAACACATCTGCACGGATTTACACATCAACCTCCACTATTAATCAAATAGATATAATATATAAAAATAAGAGGTATAAAAAAATATGTTTTAACCTAATTTTCATAAGAGCTCACTTGTACAAATACATCAATAATAAAGACGCGCCACCGGTTTTTAATATAATGCAAGTACTATTATTTTCAAAAATAACTCTGAACAATATAAAATGATTTCAATAAATTTTATTTCTAATAAGAGTATATATCTTGTTATAAAATAAGTCTTTCCACAGATTGTAGTAAATGAAACATAAACCCTCATTTTGAAATATTTTTTCACTGTTTTGTTGAAATATATTTGACGTGTTTTATTATTTATTACGAGCCCTAAATGGGGCGGAAAGTTATAACGAGAACAGGTTAAAATACTCCTACATACAACACATATTTTCATTCTGTAAAGCGCTTCAATCGTCATAACCATTTATTTAACGTCAGACGTTAGCGAAATTGTGTAAAAGCTAATCTACTGCTATAACTGAGTAAAAATATATGTACGGATTCGAAATGATACAAAAATTATTCATTTAGTCATAACTGTTAAAAATTAGATTTGCCTATAAATGTATTATATTTATCAATAAAAATCCACAGATATTCGTACAGTTGTTTGACTCGATTACTTGAACAATAATTACTAAACATTAATGTTACGCTTTTCTGCAAATTAATCTCGATAGGGAAACTTAAATGACATTAATCACGGTTAGTACTTGGAAGGGTGACCTCGAGGAAAATAGCGACCTTGACCTACCTTGTAGCAGTTTTTATATCAGCATATACGCGGAGACTGGAATATTATCCTAGAATTGCATAGTGAATTTAGGATGGCACATCTCTATAGGAGTGAACTTTTCTTATGGGATCCACTCCACGAAAATATTCCATCATACTAGGAGTAATTTATGTGAAAATGTCGGATGAATTAGAGAACAGAAACCCATGCCCAAACAGGTGAAACTTTGTAAATAACTAGCTAGGCCTATTTATCTGTCTTCTCAAAATGTTTTCCTGGGTTAAATATTTTAACCATAAAATTGATTATGATGTATTTGGTAATGACTCTTGATTCTTGGAGTTCCATCCAGGGGCAGCGCTCAAGGTCACACTTGGCGCTTTTCGTACAAGTCCACATTAGGCACTATGTATCGAGGCAAACACTATCCCACCATCTTTAAGAAGAAATCGTCTAATCCTGAACTACGGAACCAAACTATGGGCACAACAACATCACCCAAACTATAAGTTCATCTTTACAGAAAACTTAGAGCTATACGAAGGAAGACCTACGATATCAAAACCATCAGGCTATCGCTTCCGAAATATAATTGGAGATACTTCCTTATTCCAGGTAGCCACCTACAATTACCCAAAAACATCTTACTGGAAACTTCCTTCTCCAAAAACGAACACTCAAACGAAGACAGTCAATAATAGGGAGAAAAAAAAAATAATAATAATAATTAATTGTAAAAATAATAGGGACCTTAGTAGTACCATAATTAGAGCCATATTCCACGAACACATAAACTAGTAGCCTCAATATCTCAAACTATTCAAGGATGGCTCCAAGATAGTCCATGACGTGGGGTTCTCGCTAGTCACACCAAACAACACTTTCTCCCGGTTTTTACACTTCAATGCCTCAATTTTCAGCAGAACTACACGCTATCTATGAAGCATTAAAATACTGTCAATCTGCCAATGATCACCGCTTCCTCATATGCTCCGACTCAGAAAGTGGCCTTAACGCCATTAGAAATAAATTCACCTTTTATGTGAAATTGAAGCAACCGGTAAGACCATTATGTTATACCATAGACCATATAAGAGGAGAACCACAACCAAGGTACACAGATTGTAATATTCCCATAATAGTAAAACATCTCCTGTCCCAGTTACTCCACGCACAGAAATCGCTTGAACTTAAAGAACACAATGAATGTTGTTTTAAACGATAACGACACCAATAAGCTAATAACTTACCTGTAGGCTTGTGACCTCTACTATAAAATGTAAATCTATCTCTCAAACAACACAACAGACGGAACAGACAGCTAATGATGGCTAATGATATAAGTAGTCGATGCCGTTAAAAACAAAATATAAAAAATAAAAAAATAATTATTGGAATATTTACGGGTTCATATACATATAAATAAAATCCCGGGTAGGTATATATTTCAGTTTACAACTGTAGTTTACAGAGGTGATATTAAGTTCAGTGCTATAGACAACGTATGCGGGAAGAAAAGTGTGCAAAATTTTAGACAGCTTTCGGTGAATTTCAGTGGCTGAAACCAGTAGTCCATTGGGATGGAAAACTTTTACCTACTCTACCTGGAATGGAAAATGTCGATAGGTTTGCTGTTTTAGTTGCCAACGGAGATACCGAGCAACTACTTGGTGTACCCTCTTTGCTAAATTCAACAGGAGAACCGCAGCAGTTTATGAGGTGCTTCTTGAGTGGAATTTAGAAGGTAAGGCAGGGTGTTGTGACACAACAGTATCCTATATCGGTTATTTAAATGAGACAGCCGCAATATTTCAAGAAATATTAGTAAGAGATATTCTGTAACTTGTAGACACCATATTTTTGAACTTGTTTTGAGAAGTGCATTTAACATAAAATTGAGTGTATAACCAAATGTTTCAAAATTAGTTTTGACATCAGCCACCCCCACGCCGTTATTAAAAGGGGTAGAAAAATATAATTTTCTTTTAGTGTGTGTACAAGAACCAAAAACCCTCAATTTTTTTTTTGCAATCAGCCACTCCTACTATCACCCTCACCGGAAATTTGAATATGGAAGTAGTGATTCCTTAGGCATTGGTTTTTCTTTAAGCAGACTATGGCCTTTAAAAGTATTTGTATTTGCAAAGGCCTGCAAAAAACTGCAAAAAATAGTAATGATAAATTAATAAATTTAGTATTTAACAAAGACATTAAGAACTCATTTTTTTATTTCCGAAATCGACTTTAGAAATTTCCAAAGTCACCTAAAAAATACGACTCCATTTCACAAATACATTCATCCTTTTTTTAGATTAGGAAAAAAAATTGATCAGGGACACAACAGGCTGTCGTTAGAATATACACTTACTCTTTTTGTTATTTTTACCAAAGATCACCAAAAGAAATTATGCAAGTTAGTTATTAGTTATTTCCTTCGATTTGTTTATACAATTCCAAAAAAAATAGCTAAAATTGCACTTACCTGAATAGAGAATACAACCAGTTTGCTGAGATGATCATGTTGTTTTAGGTTTGAACTGTTTATAAAACTAAATACAAAACATTGATATTTACTGAACCAGTGAGGTTGTTGTAGAACTCTCCAAAATCGTCCTAAGTTGAAGACAGAATCAAAATTCGACTTAGGCAAAAATTTCATTTAAAGACATTTTTAAGAGTCTGCAGAGGCACAGATCAGTCCATAAGGACCGTTTTGGGTTCTATAAGGCGTTGGAAATGACCAGGTGAAAATTCGAAGAAACACCGAATTTTCACTTAGGAAAAATATTTTTGGTTCAGGATATGAGAGCAAAAGTATATATAATGACAAGGATTTATGAATAATATACTTTTTCAGAGGTATCTCAAATTGGACCTTGAAAAATAATATTTTTGAAAGGGCGTCGAAATTTGGCTCAAGAATCGATCTATCGAAAGTACGCCAAAATTTCACTTGCAGACTAATTTTTCAAAACTGCGTCGAAATTTGGCTTGAGAATCGATTTATCAAAAGTACGCCAAAATTTCACACGCAGATTCATTTTTCAAAACTACCTTGAAATTTGGCTTAAGTACCACAAAGTCAGTTTAAAAAGTACCACGAAAATATACTTTGAAATATTTTTTATTTTTTATTCCTCCACCAAAGACATTGACCTTTGAAGTACGGTCAGTGAAAGCCCAATTCTAAAGTATGAGCATAAAATTTTAGCGATGCGCTGCATCCAAAAGGCAAAATAGAAGATTTTGACAAAGCCGGCGTAGTGCCGATAAGCAAAAATTGATAAAAATCAGTGCACATGTACAAGGCCGGTTTCTCGCATAGAAAGAGTTGGGATTGACTCAGCGGCTCGCAATTTGGTCGAGCGCGTTGAGTGGTCCAGACAAAGCAATGGTAGGAAAGCCAATAGCAGGGCTTCCCAAATGACAAAGTTACAGAGGAAAACGCCTTGTGCATAAAAAACCAAAAATTCAATTTTGCCTGAAAGTCGCTCGAAGGTGGGTTTCTGCCATATCGATAATATTGAACAACTGCATAGGAGAAAGTAAATCGTGGTCTGATCGAACGCTGTTAAACTTATGCAGTTATAAGTCCTCACGAATGTGTTTGAGTATGTGAATCTCCACGGTACAAGAACTTTAAAGCTAAGTAGTCTCTCGCGAAACTAAATTCATTTAGTAAAACATTTTTAAGTTAATATCAGTCAGCCGTAATTATGTATTACAAATAGTCTCAGACTTCTCTAAAAAGCTCGCATTTTGATTCTGAGAAGGTATGCATGAATCTATTCTACCTAATCGATCGTTAGCGTAAGCGCTCTCGCTTGTATGGTCTGAAAGCCTTTACCTCGATTGGGGAAGGCACGATTCTTATCTTGAGAATTTTGTATAACCATTTCTGTTAAATAAACGGATTCTTTGAACTATTATTTCTTAATTGATCTTGAGGCCTGTTGACGGTCTATAATCCCTGGAACATTCGTATCGAAAACCGGATGTGTCGAGTTAATTCACATTAACACTCGAACTTCTGGTTGCTTTACGGAGGTCCAATAGGGATTTTTTTATGCGTTTTTTGAGAAATCCCTGAGGGGTAGAATCCGTTATTAGCAGATCAAAACGTGGATACCGCGTACAAAAGCTAATCCCTCCGCAGAGAAATTCTTCGGTTGGGATTTTTTTATGCAAAAATTCAGAAAATTAAGAGGTACCTAAACCCCTAACGAGGGAATTCAGGTCCAGAGAGAGCGTCGTTACCGATCTGTGGTAATGCAGCCTTGGTCCATTATCCGGCTATCGAAGTGCATCTTATCTCGAACCCGCCTGGGAGGTAGAAGAACGGGGTAATACGCGACTGGCGCCCTCTGAGAAATAAATTGGTGTCGCGTCATTTTGACGCCCGGTAGTGCGTTCTTCTACAAGGTCACGGAATCAACCCGTTAATGACATTTTCACAAGGTCCCATTTTTTTATCATGCAGTTTTGTATCCCCGACGTCGACAGAATGGAACGGTATATGCATTTAGGGTGTAATTTTATTTGTTTTTTTCTCTCCTCTACGTGTTTGTATGTTCTCCCATAACTCTAAAAGAAGTGCACCAATTTTGATGCAGTTTTCTATATACGCTAGATAATTGTCCAAGGTAGGTTTCTAGACGATCTCTATAATGAACCACCAGGTGGCGTTGCAGAGCCACACGGACGGACAGACTGATGGACGGACGGACGGATGGACGGACGGACGGATGGACGGACGGACAGATGGACGGACGGACGGATGGACGGACGGACGGATGGACGGACGGACGGACGGATGGACGGACGGACGGACACTTTGAAAGTTGTTCGGAATTCGATAACTAACATAATGCCAATGATATGAAATTTTCTACTAGCGATATTTACGGATTTTTAAATATTATGCTGATCAAATGTTATATAGTCTTCATTTTAGTACTTGTGAAGAGTAATATATTATGTATATTCTTTGGAAAATTTTAAATTAAAATGTAAAATTTTCTAACGATATTTTAAAATTTAAAATATACTTAACACTTTACGGTTAACTAAAAGTATAAATGAGCCCGAGGCCGAAGCTTTCATTGCAGTATATTATTTGAAATTGTTAATTAAAGCGAGAATTTATTATTAGATTAACGTTAAAGGAATTTTAAATTAGTTACGAATGCATTAGTTACTCCAGATTTAGTAGGTGCTTTTTATTTAATTAAAAGTTAAGTGGTGCTAAGAGTACGTGACTAACTTAAGCTGAATATATTTAAAAGTTTAAATGTCAAATTAATTATAATTTATTATTTAAATATCATTTCACTTTTACTAAATAATGTTAGCAATTACTGTTGATTCTTCATGTCTTCTCAGATACCAATGTGAGGAAATTATTGTTAAATTTATAATTCAATTTATTGTTACATGGGTCATTATGTAGACTAGTTGATTTTGGGTCCTGTTCATGTTATAGAACATCCCAGAATCGACCTAAGTCGAAGACTAAATGAAAGTTTCGATTTAGGAAAAATTTGTTAAAAGGCTGTTGGAGCATAACCAAATAAAGGCAAAAAGAAGGCACAACACGTGGCGCCCAGAAATGTTTAACCTAGAAAAAAACCGCTGCCCAAGGAAACACTACTTCCACATCCAGATTCTCTATTCAAGTCACTCACAACGAAAAAAACTTTGTATGTGGAAATAATTGTTCATGGAACATTAAAAATATAATATTTGAAATCCTCTACCCCAAAAACCCATAAAACGATACCCCACATCGGTAGTGGGGTGGGGGTGGTGATAGTGGGGGTGGATGAAGTAAAAAAATATTTTGAGGTTTCTGGGTCTTGTACATACACTAAATCACAATCTTTTTTCATCCCCTTTAAAAATGGGGTGGGGGTGGTAATGGGGGTGACTAATGCCAAACATTTTTTTGAGACCATAGCTTCTCTTGTATATACTAAATATCAATTTTATGGACTCTTACCTGCTTGATTTAAGTATTTACCCCAGATTTACCTCAATTTACCTCCCAACCCTTCGACGCAACAAGATGAAAATATAATCCAGTTCCAGATCTCGTTAAAGTATATATGTGTAACAAATTTCAAGTCAATATCTTAAACGGTTCCAGAGTAAACGTGCGCACAAAAAAAAGTTACAGACAGAGACAGACCGACAGACAGACAGATAGAAAATTTTTTTCGCTCAAACTTAAAATCTCGACGTTTCATGACATTTTAAGCCTATTTGAACAATAAAAAATTTTTTAAATTTTTTTGTCGTTACTATACTTCCACTGGATGTGGAAGTAATATGTCATGTCCAGGTCATGAGAGTGAAAGTATATTATAATCATGGGAAAGTATGCTGAAAATGAAATTATAATTTTGGCCAAAGACAAAAATAAATTATACTTTTTAAAAAGTGCGCCAAAGTTGGAATGAATATAAAATTTTAACGATGCGACATACTAAAAGGGCGAAATCGAAAAATGCGGCAAAGGCGCGTAGCGTCTATTGGCAATTATTTGGCAAAAATTAGCAAAAATGAACAAGGCCGGTTTCTCGAATAAAACAAATTTGGATTCATCCAGCGGCTCGTCAATTGGACGAGTGCGTTGGATAATCGGTAGAAAGAGACAGTAGGAAGACCAAATGCAGGTCTTTCCTAATGACAAAATTATAGAGAAAACCGCCTTGTGCATAAGTAAAAGAAAAACCCATTTTGCCAAAAATTCGCTCGAAGGCGAAGTCGTATCATTCCCTTACATTAAACCTATATGAGGATTGGTATGTCGTGAAACTGACAGAAAGTTGTAATAACTCATATATAGTTGAACTCAAATCGAACTCCTTTCTTGTGAATAATATAATCATGATAAAGAACTATAAAGCTAATCACAAGCGTCTAAAAATTCTAAGTAAAATATTTCAATATTATTTCAAGTCAAAAGACCCCAAGAATGGTTTAATCAATTTCTAGGGAAGTTGTGTTAATCTTTCTACCAAGTCGATTGCCAGCACACGCTCCCCATTGTGTGATAGCATCAAAAGATCTCTTGAAGAGGTGGTCGACCTTGTCCTACTTGGGGAAGGCGATTACCGGCTCGGTGGCGCAGTGCTTATTATGCTAGGTTTGCGACCACAGAGTCCCAGGTTCGAATCCTGGCTAGGGTATGGATGTGTAGTGGCGTTTTTCACGTGTTACCGAGATGGTAGCAGTGGGCTAGACTGCGGTTGTGTGAGAGACAACACGGTCTAGTCGCTCTCCTCTCCTGAGTTCGAGTCTCAGCTGCGGCAGATGGCAATGTCGCAGGGAATGGGTGTTGTGATGTTGTCTATGTGTGAGTGTCTGTCCTGGTAGAGTGGAAGATCAGCCTACGGCTGAACTCCGCCAGGACATTAGTATAAATAAGGCTAATAAAAAAAATAATAAAAAAAAAAAAATTATATTCAGATTATATAATTTATTAGATAGGATATTGCATAATTTTAATTGCACTTATTTTAAACCTAATCAATAAGTGGTATTACATGAATGATTGCATTTTATTGATTGAATGACTTGTTGTAAGTCTTATGCCTCGAGGGTTTTCATTTGATAGGCCGGAATTGAGTAAATTGAGTGTCTCAGACGCCACAAGTTTGCATCTCAATGCTCCGGTCACCTTACGGAAGCTCGGGAGGGATTTTTTTAAGAAGACAATTTAGAGATCTCTAAACATAAAATCCATTGAAACGTTAGGTAAATAAAAAAAAGCACATCGAGAGAAAAACTATTTTTTTAAGAGAGCGTCGTTAGTAACCTACGGCAAGCGCAGTCTTGGCCTATTTTTTATTAATCAAATATCTCATACATCTTATTGAACACAGCTGGGAGTGGAAGACCACACACGAATAAGGGAGAACGCGACTGGTGCGCCTAATAAATAAATTGATGTCGCGTCACTCAGACACTGTGTGCTAGATTCTTCTATATTCGCAAGAGGAGAATCAATCAGAGACTTATAGCTATCAAAACATTGCAATATTACCGAGACAGTGTGTTCAGTTCTTCAGTTGTTCAGTTCTTCTTTTAACGTTGGTAACCAAGTTGTACAAGCATTTATAGAACAATTCCATACACATTTCTCCTCATTAAACCATGCTATTTCTCATTCTATAGTTTTTCTTTTCTTGCTATTGGTCTCTTTTCGTAAAATGTTTACCAAGTCCTAATTTATTCTATGTTCGTTCTCCCAGTATGTTCGCAAATCTTAGATTTATGAATTTAATTTCTCCTAATCTTCCTTGTGCTCACCCAATCTTACAGTAAATGGTCTGGATGATTCACTCATATGACCTTCATTTCATTCATTTTGCTAAACCATTAGCAAAATTAAAAAACTGCATTTATAAAATTCAGTGTATAACTATATTATTTATTATTAGAAATGTGAGAAGATCCGAAGATCAGCAGTACACAGGCCTATCGATCCATTGTACATTTATGATTCCCTAGAAAAGACTAGTGAGCTCCACGAAGAAGAACAGTTCTTTCCAGGTAAGGTTCCGTAGTGCCTCCGTCTATAAAAACTGCTCTTCGAGATACCTATACCTTGACGATCCTAGTGGTGTACAATTGCATAGAATTTGCAATGGTTTCATTCTCCACTCCACACATCCGACAAGTAGAATCATCTTTCATCCTCATTGTATGCAGGTGCTTGTTCAGAGTGACAGTAGTTCTCTATCGATCCCAAGCAGCCACTTTATAGTAGAATCAGTCAGACTCCTTATATGGAGCCTTGGCTGTCTCATTCCGGAGGCCTGAGCCAATAGTTGTTAAGCTGATTGAAGCAGGCTTCTTGGCTGACCACAGGCTAGATCCAGTCCAGAAAAGGACCTTTCGTCTGTTCTCCAGCCAAACGGTTTGCTTCTTCGTTGCTCTCCACGCCAATGTGTCCCGGCACCGATATATTACGGCACGGTAGCTCGGTCAGTTAAGACGTATTGAGTGGCGGATATGCTGACCGACTGTCTATCGTGATCTGGGTTCGAGCCCCAGCCCCGATACTGACAATACCGGTGGGTATGGATGTATCGTCTGCGTTTTTCCAAATGTGCAACCCCCTTCCGTACAGCCTTGGCTTTGGATTTGGGGGTTGTCTATTATATGCGGTGTATTTATGTTTTATGTTATGTTATGGGTTTGACTGAGTTGCGTTCGCAGAGCTCAGTCAGAATTTACCGACATTTCAGCACCAGCTTGGTCATCTTGCTTGATGCAAGAGCCCTTATGGCCGCCTGGCTGTCGCTACATATATACATGTGGTGCTAAGGCTTTCGCGGGGCTGGTGATCTGGCTGCTGGTTTCCGGGTCTTCTTCGCGTAGACTTGGTTGAGTGCTTGACGTTTCGACCATCTCGTCGTGGTCTTCTTCTGAAGCGAAGTGAGCTCTGCTGGACTGAGCTCCTCTATTTATACGGGTTATCAGGAGGCGTGTTGCGGATCATTGCTCATGCGGAACATTGTGTTTCACGTTATTGGTAATTGTAGTCCGGTGTCACGGTTCTAGTTATTCGGATGTTTATTTATTTCAATGGCTTCTCTGTATCTTCTTGGCCAATAATTCTTGGTGTTGGCTAATTTCTTTGTTTTGTCGAATTTTATCAAATGGCCGGTTTCTTCTGAATGTTCGGCAACTGCTGATTTTGTAGAATTTCCCTTCTTTGTGTTTCTAATGTGTTCTCTGAGTCTGGTGTTTATACGCCGTTTGGTCTCTCCGATGTAAACTTGTCCGCAGGAACATGGGATGCTATATACTCCTGGTGTTTCTAGTTCTTCTGGACCTTGATATTTGGGAAAATGTTGTGCCACTTTCTGTTTTGCATTATATATTACTTTGACGTTCTTTTTTTCCAAAACTCTTCGATTCTGTCCGTACATCCTTGTATATACGGTAGGTAAGCTGTTGCCGTGTATTTCTTTTCTTCTTTTTCTTCTTTTTCTTTTTTTGTTCTGGTTGTACCTTGTCTCTTTATTGCGTTGTCTATGTCCTTCGGTTTGTATCCATTTTTCTGTAGTGATGTTTTTAAGGTCCGATATTCTTCTTGCAGATGTTCTGACTCGCAAATTTGCTTTGCTCTATGTACTAGTATGTTAACTACGGCCTGTTTTTGTGCTGGGTGGTGGTGAGAATTGGCGTGCAGGTATCTGTCGGTGTGCGTCGGTTTTCTGTATACCTTGTGTCCTAATCCTCCATTATCCTTCTTGAACACGAGGACGTTGGTTCTCTGTTTCTATTTCCATGGTAAATTTGATTTTATGATGTAAGCTGTTTAGGTAGTCTTTGAAATTCTCCAGTTCCTTACGGCCATGTTGCCATATAATGAAAGTGTCGTCCACATATCTAAACCAACATTTTGGTTTCAATTGGTAGTTGTCCATATATTTCGAAAGCTTCCATAAATAAGTTAGCGAGTACTGGTGATAAAGGTGAACCAATTGCTGCTCCATCTTTTTGTTTATATAGACTTCCATTGAAGTTGAAGTAGGTCGAGTTGACACAAAGCTCCATCAGGTTTGCCTTTATCACCAGTACTCGCTAACTTATTTATGGAAGCTTTCGAAATATACGCCTTGGACAACTACCAATTGAAACCAAAATGTTGGTTTAGATATGTGGACGACACTTTCATTATATGGCAACATGGCCGTAAGGAACTAGAGAATTTCAAAGACTACCTAAACAGCTTACATCATAAAATCAAATTTACCATAGAAATAGAAACAGAGAACCAACATCCTCGTGTTCAAGAAGGATAATGGAGGATTAGGACACAAGGTATACAGAAAACCGACGCACACCGACAGATACCTGCACGCCAATTTTCACCACCATCCAGCACAAAAACAGGCCGTCGTTAACACACTAGTACATAGAGCAAAGCAAATTTGCGAGTCAGAACATCTGCAAGAAAAATATCGGATCTTAAAAACATCACTACAGAAAAATGGATACAAACCGAAGGACATAGACAACTCAATAAAGAGACTAGATACAACCACAACAGAAGAAGGAAAAGAAGAAAAGAAATACACGGCAACAGCTTACCTACCGTATATACAAGGATGTACGGACAGAATCGGAAGAGTTTTGGAAAAAAAAGAACGTCAAAGTAATATATAATGCAAAACAGAAAGTGGCACAACATTTTCCCAAATACCAAGGTCCAGAAGAACTAGAAACACCAGGAGTATATAGCATCCCATGTTCCTGCGGACAAGTTTACATCGGAGAGACCATACGACGTATAAACACCAGACTCAGAAAACACATTAGAAACACAAAGAAGGGATATTCTACAAAATCAGCAGTTGCCGAACATTCAGAAGAAACCGGCCATTTGATAAAATTCGACAAAACAAAGAAATTAGCCAACACCAAGAATTATTGGCCAAGAAGATACAGAGAAGCCATTGAAATAAATAAATAAACATCCGAATAGCTATAACCGTGACACCGGACTAAAATTACCAATAACGTGGAAGACAATGTGCCGCATGAGCAATGATCCGCAACACGCCTCCTGATAACCTGTATAAATAGAGGAGCTCAGTCCAGCAGAGCTCACTTCGCTTCGCATCCCATGTTCCTGCGGACAAGTTTACATCGGAGAGACCAAACGACGTATAAACACCAGACTCAGAAAACACATTAGAAACACAAAGAAGGGAAATTCTACAAAATCAGCAGTTGCCGAACATTCAGAAGAAACCGGCCATTTGATAAAATTCCACAAAACAAAGAAATTAGCCAACACCAAGAATTATTGGCCAAGAAGATACAGAGAAGCCATTGAAATAAATAAATAAACATCCGAATAACTATAACCGTGACACCGGACTAAAATTACCAATAACGTGGAAGACAATGTGCCGCATGAGCAATGATCCGCAACACGCCTCCTGATAACCTGTATAAATAGAGGAGCTCAGTCCAGCAGAGCTCACTTCGCTTCAGAAGAAGACCATGACAAGCTGGTCGAAACGTCAAGCACTCAACCAAGTCTACGCGGAAGAAGACCCAGAAACCAGCAGCCAGATATATACATGTGTTTATCGACGAAACCCCTTCGCTTGCACAAAGCAAAATGGCATATCACTGGGGTACTTACCAAGTGGCGCCGATATACTAGTGGTTGGTTTGCATTCATGTACACCACCACCTTCTGTAACTGTAACTGCAATGTTTCTGCAACCATAATTCCAAAATTTACATGCGTCGCGAGTCGAATTCGCGATCTCTTTTCGAACTGATCGCAACAAGATGCCAATTGTCGGGTTTCACTGCGATTACAAAGAGGCTCTCAGTAGATTCATAGACGCTGATTTGGTTGGTTCGTGTATGTGTATGATTACGTTGCATCGAGCGTCGAAGAAAGTGGCCAAGTGGGACGAAGAAAAAACTCTCATTTTAATTGACAATTATAAATATTCTTTCTCTGTAATTCGCATGACGTCACCATCGTTGGAAGCATTAGTAACCTCCAATTAATGTGTCTGTTAAATATACACTGATAAACATTTCTCTTGGAATCGACATATTAACGTCAGCAGGTCTGTGCCAATACTGTGGATCCAAAGATTTTCGAGAAATGAAAACGTTCTACGTACACAGCATTTGATACAGCCGTTGCAGATACCGTTCGCATGTGAGTACTCTCCTTTAGATACGCGGCGCAACACTTGTGTAATAGTCCAGTCAACGGGTGCTAACTTGAGTGCTAACTAATGGATTTTGATGAAACCTTGTGCAATGTGTTTGTAATGACGTTAATATAAAAGTTTAAAAAATATTAGAGTAGGAAATGATCGGATGGGATAGGGGTTCCGTAACTTCTAGAATTAGGTCAAAAATGAAAAAAAAACAATGTATTTACGTTTTTTGGTCCAAAATAAGATATTTTACTCTTGTGAATTTTTTCTAAAAATGCTTATTTTTCGAAATATAGCCACTCGAAAATTCCTAAAAATGGGGGAGGGGAAATGAAAAAGATCAGGTGAATGTATCATCGAAATACAAGACTTTTTTTTATTTGAAACTTTTCTGTAAAGTGCGTTTTCACTGAGTTTTTCCGGACAAACCTGAAAAACTACCCCTATCTTTGCGCTTTAAAAATATGTAATTTAAAAAATTTTAAAAATTCAGACGTATGTGTGGCCTTCTAAACATTTTTTAACCCTTGGATTTTTTCTGTAACTTGATAATTTTCCGAGTTACAGGCAGTTTTTCACAATAAATATATTTTGCATATGAAAATTCGAAAAATGAGCGTGATTTATATATCATTATAAAAAAATATGAAACCTGTATAGTTATACCATTTCTAAAGGTTCAATATAATTTTTAAATTGAAAATGTGAAAAAGTTTTCGGGAAAAATTTTTTATTGTGCAAAATATTTAGTACATTATTTATAGTCAAAAACTGCCTGTAACTCGGAAAATTAGCAAGTTACAAAAAAATTCCAAGAAACAAAAAATGTTAGAAGGCCTCAATGCATACGTCTGATTTTTTTCAAATTTTTAAATTACATATTTTTAGACCGCTACAATGTCAAATGTAGGAGTAGTTTTTCATGTTTTTCCAGAAAAACTCGGTGAAAACGCACTTTACAGAAAAGTCGTAAATAAAGAAAAGTCTTATATTTCGATGATACACTCACTTAAATTTTTTCATATTTTTTTCAACTTTTACATTTCCCTTTCCCCATTTTTAGGAATTTTCGAGTGGCCATTTCTCGAAAAATATGCATTTTTCGAAAAAATTCACAAGAGTAAAAACATCTTATTTTAGGCCAAAAAAGGTAAACTCATTGTTTCTTTTTCCATTTTTGACCTAATTCTACAAGTTACGGAACCCGTGATGAAGGGGTGTTTTCTACCTCTTCCGATCATTTCCCATTCTAATATTTTTTTTTAACTTTTTTACTAACGTCATTACAAACACATTGCACAAGATTTCATCAAAATCCATTTATTAGCACTCAAGTTAGAGATTTTGGTCATTTTAGCATTCCGTTGACTGGACTATAAGGTATGACTGTATTAAAATAAATAAATAATTTAATGAGTTACAGTAAATTTATTTTTTTCTGCAAAATGGATGGAGGAAAGTACTTTATTGTAACATGATTTCATTACTCATTTATTCATTACGTGTAATAACAGACAGATAAACAGATAAATAGTCTCATTTGCGAGTGTCAGTTTTGAAAGTTAAATAACCTTTTAGTCGCAAGCGCAGAAACCCGATCGACATTTATTATTTTTGTTTAACTTTTATTTGATGATTCACGAGTTGTGTTAAAACAACTTGGGCAGTTTTATTATTCTCAACTTTTTACTGATTTCCTTGCGGTGATACTTGCTTTACTTTTTTCACTTTAGAACTGATGGATTTACTATAGAAACAATCTAGCTTGTATAACAACAGAATTCTAACAATCAATTCACAAATAATAACGTCTTTTGGTTAATGAAATGATTAAAATATAAACATATCTCTTTTTGTTTCGACCAGAAATATCACTAGAAACATCAAAGATCGCCGCGTCATTATCAGAATTTATTAAAATATTTTAACATTTTCAATTATTTTTTTATTGTCCACGAATTTTACATTAAATTTCTTTGTAAAACTTAAATGGAAGATCTTATCACAGTTAACACATTTTAAACAATTAACCTGCTATACATTGCACTTTTTCAAACAGAAGAGCTCAGATAATTACCTTCCGTTGCCGCTGTATTCAACTAATCACCATGAAAGCTAAAATTCACTTTATATTATAATGATATGCAACATTTTTTAAAATATCTGAGTTAGATATTTTGGTACACTTGTCCCTAATATTCAACTCATTGTGGTTCATTAATAAAATAAAGTAGAGGTAATAATAGTATGTAAAACGCTTTTATATATTGTATATAATATTATGCAGAATTAATATAATAAATTTCAAGTTCTAGCTTTGACACAAATTCGAATCGGTTACATTATGTATCGATTTAGCATTTCAAACTGTGGTCAGCCATTGAAACATCCATCACATGAACGTAATATATGAGCTTGGTACACCTTATGGGTCAACAGCTATTTACGATTGAAACGACTTGGACGATATTGATTTGTGACCAAACAAAATTTATTTATTAAACATTTGCATTTCGAAAAAAATGTTGTATAATCTGATTAGGATTATCAAAGAGAAGTGCCTGCAACAGATTCTACTGATGTTCAAATTTGGAGGGGATATCAAAACAATTTTTACATAGGCTTATCAAATTAACGTCGCTCAATGACATGCGCCGCTTGATAATTTTAATTCATCACTACCCACTATAGTTCGTTTTATGTCCAGGACACATTTATTTTCTAATTTCACCTTACTTTAACTTTCAACCTAACTGAATAATGAAATTGTTAGTCTAATCTAGAACGCAAAATAAATGACACACTGGTAGGGCAAATAAAAAAAAAATACTAATGACAGGAACAAATAAATTTAATAACGTGAATTACAAATGTGTAAGCGGGGGACATAATTAAACAAGATTTGATTTAAATTTTATTGAAGACAGTTTATACTCATTTATTATTATATTATTAAGAGGTCAACAAACAACGCGATGAATTTTCTAATGAATGCCTTTGATTAGACTAACAATTTCATTATTCGGTTAGATTGAAAGTTAAAGTAAGGTAAAATTGGAAAATAAATA
The DNA here is from genome assembly GCA_936432065.2 of Rutpela maculata. Taxonomy (NCBI): domain Eukaryota; kingdom Metazoa; phylum Arthropoda; class Insecta; order Coleoptera; family Cerambycidae; genus Rutpela; species Rutpela maculata. The sequence goes on along the minus strand of OW386291.2, from coordinate 48,795,673 downwards.
TGTACTGAACATAAAACGAACTATAGTGGGTAGTGATGAATTAAACTGTCAATAATATCAAGCGGCGCATGTCATTGAGCGGCGTTAATTTGGTAATTTTTTACTAAATGTATTAACCAATCAAAATTTTGCATTTCATGTCGTGTCAAAATTCATCCAATCAGTAAAAGATTGCAGCGATAACACGCATACATATGGTGTTATCAGGCAAGGCACACATATGTTCAAATGTCAGATTAAAATTCAACAAATGTCAAATTAAAAATCAATTTATAAAAATGTCACAAAGGTTTGGTAAATGATTCAATTAATCAGATTGTATTAGAAAATACACCCAAAAAGGCCATTAAAAGTAAAAAGGATACGTGGAAAATGTTTTTACAATTTTGTTCGATCAGAAAGTACGAATTGAATGGAGAGTAAAAAATTATCTTACCGAATACATCTCGAGCATTGATAAATACTCAAAATTTTGTCGTAGAGAATGCTTCAAGCGTGTTGCTTAAAAAGGTAATATTACCAAGCAACACGCTTTCAGCAGTCTCTAAGCCTTTGTAAAAATTGTTTTGATATTCCTCTCCAAATTTGAATACCAGTAGAATCTGTTGCAAGCACTTATCACGTGCATTTATCCTCCTTTCCCGGTGATTCATAAGGAATGGGTAATATTTTACTTGCAGATTCTAGAGCGGAAAATATGAATTTTTTGCTTAATAACTAGGGGTCAAATATTAACACTTACTAGGGTGTTGAAGCTCAGTAATGTTGTTATATTTCAGTTATTTTTTCACATATAAACATAAAAGTCGGTACAATTAGGTTTTTTTGCCGTGGGGAAATCGAATAAGCTATCATTTTTTATGTATGCATAGAGGGCGCTACGTAAGCTATCTTGGTTTAACAAAATCCGTCATAACTTTTTTGTACTTCGTTCATTTATCTCATTGCAAATTTTTTATTTAACCATTTAACTTCTTCAGATATTTGATATTAAAAGTTATTTTTGTTAAAATGAATAGAATATTACATAATATGCATTTTTAGGAGGACTGCAAAAAATTTTAAAAAAATATGGGTACGCAGGATTTTCTAAAATGTAAATATCTCGATACGGGGGCATTTTAACACAAGTATTTCTTTTTTGTTTAAACATAATGGTTAAATAAAAAATTTGCAATGAGATTATAAATGATAGCTTACGTAGCGCCCTCTATGTGACACACCAAAAACTATAACTTATTCGATTTTCTCACGTCAAAAAATCTAATTTTACCGACTTTTATGTTTATGTCTGAAAAAATAACTGAAATATTTTCTTCTGAATTATTTGTATAACTTTAACACCCTGTATCTCAGTAAGTATTAATATTTGACCCCCAGTCATTAGCAAAAAATTAATGTTTCCCAATATAGAATCTGCAGGTAAAATATTACCCATTCCTTATTAATCGCCCTGTATATACATTATAATCTTCGTCAGTTTACTGAAATTTTCATACATTTGTTGAACATCCTTTGAAATTTTCTGGACATAAGTTACTTTCTTAGACGTAAACGCTATATTTTTGATTTTTATGACACTTGTCATTATACTAGGGGTATTTTTCTTTTTGTAGTGAGTTAGAGAGATAACCAATAGTTTCACAGGTATTTGTCCAACTAGTTGTGATCAAAAAGGGAGTAAAAATATAGATCTTAATAAAAAGGGCGCCATCCACAGTAAAATTGGTAATAAACTGCCCTCCTTAAACACAAAACCGATTGCTGTGGAAAAGCCTGACAATAAGACAGACACAAACAAATCAACTAAAAAGATGTAAATAAGATAAAATGTACAATTTATTAAACATCCTTTAAAATTGGTTAATTGAGTAAATTATAAAGAAAATTTTTTGCTCAAATAGAAATTCTATTAAATTCACCTATTTCTAATCACGTGTACGGAAACAAACAATCAGAACAACATTACACTGAAGACACCTCTAGTACAAATATCACTTATGTCATCCAATAATTTATTTTTTGACCATACCACAATTACGATTTGGCCTTGAGATTAACCATAAAAGGGCAAAAAACCCAAAAGTTCTGCGACCGAATCGCGTTTTCGAGGGTGGGGAACACGATGGTGACAATATTTTCCGACTTACCGTCCAACCACTACCTCTAAATCGAAAAAACCACCCCCGTTTCCGATTTTTCGGCGCTAGGCTTGCCAGGGCCTGTCAGATTGGGTTTTTCTTGATCAATTTGAATAAAACAAGTAAATAATGACCACAAGTGACCTATATCACCCCCAGGGGTTGAAACTTCCCCAACGCCCAATACCAAAATGCCACGAAAATAACGAAAATCAGCTGAAAAGCGGTATACCCCCGTTTTCGAGGGCGAGGAATACGATGGAGATAATATTTCCCGACTTTCTCTTCACCCACTACCCCTAAATCTGAAAACTACCCTTTTCCGATTTTCCGGTGCTAGGCTTGCGAGGGCTTGTCGGATCTGGTCTTTTTTTTGATAAATTCGAATAAAATAGGTAAATATTGATCACAGGTAACCAAACCCACCCCAGGGGTTGAAGCTACCCCCACCCCCAATAACTAAATGCCACGAAAGCAACGAAAATCAGCTTGAAAGTGGTAGGCTTCCGTTTTCGAGGGCGAAGAATACGATGGTGACAATATTTTCCGACATATCCTTCACCCACTACTCTATTTTTTTTTTGTGCACACGATAACTCTAGAACCGTTTAAGATATTGAGTAGAAATAAGAGAAGCTAACGTCTCCAAAAATTGTATTAGACACCCTCTTACCACCCCCACCCCATTGTTAAAGGGGGTGAAAAAAATGAAATTGTAATTTAGTGTGTGTACAAGAACCAAAGACCTTAACAATTTTTTTACTTCTCGCATGATATTGATTGATATGTCGGGAAATATTATCACCATCGTATTATCCGCTCTCGAAAACGGGAGTATACCGCTTTACAGCTGATTTCCGTTGTTTTCGTGGCATCTCGTTGTTGGTGGTGGGGGTAGTTTCAACCCCCGGGGTAGGTTAGGTCACCTACGGTCAATATTTACCTATTTTATTCAAATTGACCAGAAAATACCGGCTCGGCAAGATCTCGCAAGCCTAGCACCGGGAAATCGGAAAAAAAGTTGGTTCCCAGGTTTAGGGGTAGTGGGTGAAAGGTAGGTCGGCAAATATTATCACCATCGTATTCCTCGCTCTCGAAAACCGCTTTTCAGCTGATTTTCGTTGTTTCCGTGGCACTTCGTTATTGGGGGTGGGGGTAGTTTTAACCCCTGGGGGTGGGTTAGGTCACCTGTAGTCAATATTTACCTATTTTATTCGAAATGACAAAAAAAAAAACAAAAAAATCCGATACGACATAATAAATTGCAAAAAAATGTCTATGCGAATGCCCCTCAAACGTTGATAAATATCTCATAATTTTATCACAACTTCCTCAAGCACGTTGCGCCTATGTAATAATATTACCAAGCAACGTGCTTTCGGAAATTGTGGTAAAATTATTATCAATGTCCTTGTCCCATTATAGCTGAAAATATACTAACTACTTCAAATAGGAAACATTTTATATATGAATATATTTGTTTATTATTATTATTAGGCACTGAAACGTTAATTAGACAAATAAAAGCTTTAAACAAAACCTTTGTCCTTAAAAAAAACAGGAACTACAAAACCCTTATAAGGAACAAAGAAATTAGAAATCAGTCAAATAAATACACTAAGATTAAGTTCTACACTACGTACCAACGTACCTACATGTTTCAGCAGTGGAAAAAACCATTAAAATTTAACTTTCCGTTCAAATTAAATTTTCACTTTTAAAACGTAGGTAAATTCAAGTAAGTAATTCAAGTAAGTAAAGTAAAGTACATAATTCAAAGTAGAGTAGATAATAAACTAACAAATTATAACAAAAATAAAACAGTATTATGTAAGCAATGCCTAAAATTCAGCAACTCAAAGTTGAAATGAAAACACCTAAGCATGAAATGCTTGTCTTGCGATATTCCAAATCAACTGTAGGTTGAGCACTTTTTACAAAAAAATTATACAAAATAATATGAACAGAGTGAGGTAAAATTTGTAGAATAACAGACCAAAAAATAAACGATGAGGTATAACAATAACAGACGGCAGCACGTGGTTCTACAATGTTAGTTGGATAATTAGGAGGCGCTTGCAGGATAGTTCATTAATTCTCAATAAGTAATTAAGTAGTTTACAACTACCTAATTAGTATAGTTATACATTTGTAACAATCTATGGATTTTAAACTAGTTTTTTATAGGTATAAAATAGCTAAAGATCAATTTACACTTTTAATTCAGAGTTTTTTTTATAATGTTATGATTTTGAATGATAAATTTCTTGTTTCAATTTTATATTTATTAAATTTTCTTAGACTTTTTAGATGGAGTGGTAATATGTGACCACATGGTCCAAATGATCATGGTCAATAATATTTATTTAAAAATAAAAAGGTTATCAAAAGTATTATTGGTAAACATACATCATATCTTATAACAATCTGAGAAATAAGCAATAAATATATTAAAGATCAAAAGTTGTTAAAAAATATGTAAGTTGCGATACATGAAGAGTTGATGAGAATGATAAAATTCACTGAAATCTTGCAATGATAGATCGTAGCACAATACATACTAAAAAAAAATGCACATATCTCACCACCTGAAGATGGATATACTAAGACTGAACCCTGGTGAGGCATCTCAGCTCCTACCAATTGTCTCGTATAACGCAGTAAACTACATAAGATGGTGGGTATGGCGTACATCTACTACTCTAAGTACTACTCTGAAACATCTGGGTAACCTGGATAACGTTATCAGTTTTAATTTATGTATGTTGAACTTAAATTACTCCAAAATTGACTCTACCAAACTGAACTTGAACTTAACTCAAAACTCAAAAGATGCCTGGACATAAGTTGTGTTAGTCTTCTATCGCTAATTTAACTTTGACTATTACCAAATTACATTTAGTACTTGAAATAGTGCAAGAGAAATAAGCCAAAAATTATAGGAACTTTGAAAAAATTAGTACAAGCAAGAAATTTGGTGGAGATATTAATTTTCAGATTTTTGAATATAAATCCTTTACCGTTGCAGATAGGAAAAAAGTTCAAATAAAAAATGTAGGCAATAATAAAACAAACCATTTTTGTGATATTAACATTTTTTCTCCAAATCGAACGGTTTTTGAATTATGAGCAGCTATCCTCTAAACACTTTGCCCGGCGCCTCCACCATATGTCACGACCACCGGAATGGCCATAACAGGGTCTACTTGGTTTTTGGGAGAGGTTGAGTTGTCAGGAAATTAAACTCGACGGATCGAAACAACATTACAATATTTATTGTGGCACTTGGCCCTAAAATTTCTTGAACACACACATAATAACAATTAACTCAAGGGGCCTTACCAACTATTCATTTTCGGTGAGAGGTGTCACCTAGTCTGTACTAAACTCTTAACTTCACTCTTATTACCTAACGCCGAAACTTCGATACTGACTCTGCGAATCCAAACACGGAATCCTCTATTTGTTATTGTTTTTAAATTTATATTAATTAGTATTGCTTATTTTACAAACATTACATATAGACATGTTGTAAGTTTATATTTTTAATCATGTTCCTAAAGGTAAACAATCCTATTCAGACACTGAATTTGTTTTATTATTTATAAATCTAAAAAGTGGATTATGGCCGAATATGTTTGTTTGTATAATAAGCATTTGCTATTTTCCCGGATTTCAATTATTAATATTTCCTACTAGTTCAGACTGTCTGATGTTCGGACATGCTGTTACAGGTTGTGACACAACCTCCGCTCCCTTTAGAACAAAACCCAAATCTGCGACAGACTGTTGTATTATTTACGGAGGATGCTATATCCCAAGATGACATTGCAGCTGCAGGGGAAATATTTCTGCTTGCCTTTTATGGGGCAACAAAATCCCAGACGCTTGATGAGTATTTTTCATACAATCGTCTGATCGGTAAGCAGTAATTACATTCCAAATTTAACTTGGCAGTGTTGTCTCCTACAAGCGCAGCAGCTGCTAATCACTCATATCGCACAGTCCACTGTCCAGCAGTGGATGGGTAATAATTTAGAGCGGACTGCCTGGGGTTGGCAGTTAAGCCATGGTGGTTTGAAACTAGTTTTGACATGTTTAGATCCAGCCCCTAGCAATTTACTGAAGCTCATATCCTGTGGTTGCAAATCGGGATGCACAAAACGTTGTAAGTGCTCATCAACAGGGTTAAAGTGTTCTGCCATGTGTGGATATTGCCAGAGACTATCTTGCAGAAACTCAGGAGATACGTTACCTAACGACGACATTGATAATGACGAACTAATGTTATAACGTATTTTCGTATTTTATTCTATTTGTTATAGGCTTCATAATTACAGTATATTTTTCTTCTGTAATGGTAATATACCTAAAAAATGTTTTTGTTTTACTTACAATCTATAAACACACATTTTACAGTGTATTTTGTACACAATTGTGATTTTTGAAATTCAATAACATTCTGCACCTCATAATAATTCAAAAACCTTTCGATTTAGAGAAAAAAATTTTAATATCGAAAATTGTTTGTTTTATTATTGCCTACATTTTGACCTCCCCACAATAAAATTGTGGGAGGTTACTACAATTAGTCCAAAATCGAGATAACATCAAATCTTTACGTTTTTAGGTCCCAGGAACCCAAAAAAGTGGTTTTTGAAAAATGTCTGTGTGTGTGTATGTGTGTGTGTATGTATGTTAGCACGATAGCGGCGAAGCTATTAAAAGGATTTGGATGAAACTTTGCATGAGGGTTTCTTTAGTGCTCCAGAAAATCTTAAAAGGTTTTGGTTGAGATCGGATTACGTTTAGTGCCGTTTTGGCACAACAAGTTGTTAATTTTATGATTACTTACAATTTGTAATAGAACCATTGAAAAACAGTAAAAATTACAATTTCAATGATATATCACACTTGCACTCTTTCGATTTGGTTTCCGTTAAAAAAATTAAACAGAATTCGTTATATGTGCACACATGGCAGCATCCAAAAAATATTATTGGTATTATTGTTAGAGGAAACTGTATTTTGCCATCTGCCAAAAATATTTGGATTGGTAACCTTTGTGAATGTTGATTTATAGGTTAGGGTACGTGATGTCACAGCTAACCTCAAAAATATATATTTAAGATTTAAGATTATTACGTAGCTATTATTAAAATTTCTGCCAAGTTCCCGTACTTTCAATTAAAATCTAGTACAGTGTAATGTTTATGAAGTTCTAAATAATTTGTCCTAATAAAATAGGACTCGTTTTGTAGGTTGGAAATCTAACCTGTAATTTGCAGTCTATTTTTAATAATCAAACATTTTAGTTGTGGTTTTGAGAATTTTGACATTTTGCTTGAGGGACGACAATCAAACGCAGTTTGCGTGGTTTTATATATGTTTTTCTAGTTTTTCTTGAGAAACTGTGTGGTTTTTCGTAATAATGTCATGTAGTGAATATCATTCAACCCTTATAGGTGATGTAAAGTGTCGCTATGATGAGAAAATCAAAATAATAGACAATATTGACCCATACACCATTGGAGTGGAGACTGGAGACCTTTCTGCAGATTTGTCTATTTTACTTTGTGTATCCGTAATTAATATGGTAAATTACTTAGTGTTGACTCACAGCTTCTACACAGGCCAACAGTTAAAGGCATACAAATCTTTACAAGCATATAAATACTATGAGGCTGGATTTATGCAAGAAGTTTGTGCAGGAAAGATAAACTCAAATGTATTCATTATTATGGGCAAGGCAAGTTTACATTTAAATAACTAAGTGCTAGATTTCAGTGATAAGCATTTTATATTACGCATATATGTAGTATTCAAAAGACTCTACCAGAGAGTGATTTCTTTACCTTTCTCCTAAGCTTTATTTACATTCAAAATAAACCTTATTTCACAATCGCACTTATCGCGCAAAAGGATGGCGTTTTATTTTTATTTCGCGTTTAAAACTGAGATTACTTCTTTGTTTACAATGAAATAAAAAGTTTGGTTACACCTCAGGCAATATAGCCGACTTATCATGACGTCACCCTAAAATGGTCTATATTGAAAAATTATTTACCTGAATTTTTAAATATTTTCTTGAAGCCAGTACAGCTCCAAATGAGAATAAACTTGAAAAACTTAAACATGTTATATCCCTAAACATATTGCATAACCTAAAAATCAACATTCGTAAAGGTTATCAACCCAAATATTTTTGACAATGTAAAAACTTATTTAGTTGAGTTTATAGCCACAGAATACCTATAAGGTCTTCTGTGTTATAGCCGTGTTCGGATATTACGTCTGATTGATGGGACGCGTCACAATCGTTCATTTAATGCAAATCGAGCTAACTGAGCTAAATCTTAAACGTTCGAATATTACAAAATAGAGAACTCTGACGAAGCTCGACTTGCTCGGACCTTTTTTATGGAGCAGGAAGATTTTAATTTGACGCATGCGTAGTCTGCTTGAACTGTCCATAATATTATTGACTTGTTGAGCTTATAGTGTCATTTGGGCTAAATTCTGTGTTATTATTTTTTTTCGCTATCTAATGTTCTACAAAATCTTCGAAATGTTATCTGTTAATACCCTTATAGTATCCAGCAATTGATTAACATGCAACATAAACAAACATGAGAGGTTATGTTTTAACAAATTGCTTGTAGTCCACTTCAGTTCGTTCGATATTTTTTCATGAAATAAATGGCTCCAAAGTCACGTGTAACTTATCTGTTTGCTCAGTGCTCTCATTTCCGATGTAACATCCAAATACAGCTGATAGGGATCCACCGTGTGGGGAGGTTCCAGCCGCTTCCAGTAGCTGCCGATTTCTTTATTTGAATCCTTTTTTCCTATCTGCAACGGTAAAGGATTTATATACAAAAATATGAAAATGAGCCGCCATTTTTCAGTATAGTGGACGAAGCACAGCTTCGATTTTAGGGGACTTTTAGTATATTCAAAATTTATTTTTCCTACGCTAAAAGTTCTGAATACTATAATTTATTTGGATCCATCTTGTAACAATGACTACATTGGTACTCGATAAATGCAAGTCTCCAAAATAAGTGTTATTCGGTTGAATAATAGTTATATAGAATGCTTCATAAAAATGTTTGTTCTGTCTTAACTAGATTTATGTTGCTTTTTGGAAAAGTATAATAATTGAGTAAATCATTCTCAGCAGTACAATTCAATTTATTCGGGGCTATTATGACTTTATAGGCCTCAGTTTATAGAAAAACATAAATCAGCCGAATGGACCAATAAAATTGTTCGCTTTGCTTGGATCAATTTCATTTAATGTATGACTATATAAATCACGACAATTTCACGCAGATGGAAATATTTCATTTCTAAAATGGTAGGAAAATAGTTCAAGTATTTATTTATTGTAAATTTTATGATAAAAATAATAAAATTAGCAATTTCCAATAATACAAGATTACCATAAATCTAGACGTGAAGTGTTTATTGACAAACTTTATGTTGTCTAGTTATTGAATAAATAAGGAAAAATTCGACTTTAATTTCTGAATTTGATGCATTAAATTTAGAGTTCCGAGAATGATTCATAAAGTAAAGTCGGCTCTTCTATGTCTTCATAAATAAACGCATAAAATTTTTTACATCGATTTGTCATTTATATAATAGATTTTAAATTAGATTTAACCCTTTGCGGATTAGTGGCTATCCTGTGGAACCACCTTATGTACGCAAAAATGAACTTATGACAAATAATGAATTAATGAAATTATGTTTCTTTTATCTGATCGTTTCTTTTATTTATTGTTTCTCTTATCTTCTTATCTTCAATAATGTTGAAAATCGTTTGGCAACGGTTGTTTGACCTTATGTGTCCGGCAGATGAATTATGTCTCAGGGTTCCATCTGTAGAGGTACTCAGCACTGAAGATCCACTAGTAAATCATATTTGAATCCCGAACCGTCCATTGGAACCAAAATTGGATAATGATAGTAGTACTGGTAGACAATACCTTCACCATGAATTCTTCAAATTCAGATAAGTCCCTAAGAGTCGCTTTTTATCAGTCCTGAACAGCGTTACCATATTTGGTAGATTTTTATTTCTTTTTAGTAGAATTTTAAGGGTTTTTTTAAAGTTTGGTAGGTAAAATTTGCTGGTAGATTTCTGATAATAATTATCAGAAATCTGCAAGCAAATTTTACCTACCAAACTTTACAAAAATCTTTAAAATTCTACTAAAAAGAAATAAAAATCTACCAAATGTGGTAACGCTGGTCCTGAAAGGGTTTTAATATTGTCTTCACCAGTTTATTGAAGTTTTCATATATAATTGTTGAATGTTCTTTGCAGTTTTGAATATAAGTTATAATTGCTTAGATTTTAAGCTTAATCGTCTCCTAATGATGTCAGTTTGGTGGGCACAACGCTCGTCATATTAGACCGTGGGATAGTGACAGATTTTTTTAAACGTTTGGTTCCTATCTGGTCTTTTAGGAGCTTTTTCTGTCTGATTTGTACTAACCATTTTCGTGTTTATCAAACGGTTATCCAGGGCCCCTCAGCGGAAAACAGAAAAGAAAATTTCATGAAAATGAGCAATTTCAAACGTTTTGTTCCTATCTGGCGTCAAGTTAGACTTACGTTTTAAAGAAAAACATCCGACGGAAGCTTATCGCCAGACAAATTCCGTGGGCCGGAAGGCCCGAAATTTCAATCCTAAGTTGTAAGAAAAATGGTCAAAATCAAACGATTTGGTTCTTATCTGGGAATTGTATATATAGGTAAATAGATTATAATTATCGTGATATAACAAACGCCAGACAAATTCCGAGGGCCCAACAGTGAAAAAATTATTGTTCCAGTTGTCAACTATTCCGCTAAAATCAAACGATTTACATTCGTCTGACATTTGTTTTTTTGTTAATATTAGACAATAAGTAGTTTCAATTAAAGATTCCCAGACGAATTGGCTGGGTCCCCTGGATAACCAGACAAAAAGAAAAGCACGACAAAAATGCAATTTTTCAAACAATTTATTCCTGTCTGGCATTTGGATTTTAAAAAGATATGTTAATAAATAAGCCATATTTCTAGTCCCAGATAAAAATCTTGGGCCCAGACGTAGATATGTTGAGCGAAAGTATCGAAAAATCAAAAAACAATGCGTTTTCAAACAATTTTCACTCGTCTGGGATTTGTTTTTCAAAAAGATGTGTTAATAAACAAACCATATTACAAGTGACAAACAAAAATCTGGGGCGCAGCTGTAGATATATCGCAAATTTTAAGGTTCTACAGTTGGCAACATTTTACTTGGCTCCTACGCTAAAAGACTACTCTAGCTAATTTAAATAGAATAAAATTTGCTAAAATTTTTTTTTTAATTTTTTGAATTCCGACAAAAATGAAGGAATTAGAGGGGGGCGGGATTTGGGACTTTTTTTTGGTAAAATTTCTCCATTTCGTCACCGTAATTAATCGGTAATTAATTGAAATTGATCTCATATATGATGTTCACTTAATATCATGTACTACTTTGACGCTTCGTTAATCTCGGTCCTTCGAAACAAAGGTTTCTGAGAAAAATTATTTTTTTAGATTTACATACACTATAGGAAAACGTGTAATTTCCTACATTTCCTCGAATATCTCGATAATTATTGTTTTTTTCGAAAAATTTGTAGATAGCTTATGTAAAGAGAATTGATTGAGCTTTCCGATACTTTTTTTTATTTTTTCTCCAACATAAAAAGCAAAAGACCAAATATGCGGGCGTCTCAAAGCCACCCAGTCTATTAATTAAGGTGAAGGCGGCTCGGCTAAAATACACCATCTGTGGGACCCTACGCGAGACTAGTTTCTGGATTTGACGTCACAGTGCTTTTCGTGAGGAGTAGCGAGGATTTCAACTTTAATTATTTATTGCAAAGTAAGTACTGCGATTTAAGAGCTGATATTCGGTGTGGCGTGTTTTTATACATAAACATATACTTTAATGAAATAAAAAAAAATGGGCAAGTTCCCCATTAGCAAACGATAAATAAAAACCACTCCGGGACGAGCGGGGAGTATAAAAAGCAGCGTCGCTCGCAAGAAATGCATACCACATATGTTCCTACCACATCGCATCTTACGTGTCTTATGTCGCGTGCATTAAAATGAGAAAGAAATCACTTTTGTGTGGTTGACTACCTACGCCAAGGGAGAATGAAACAGGTGCGGACTTACGAGGACTCGCAGTTTCAGATATGGTGTGGTGCAGAGTTGTAAATCATATATATTAATATGTAATAATTTATATTTGTCTTTTTGGTAGTATGTAACTTATTTATTGTAAATATTATTCGATCGAGGAATTATGAATGTGAAAGTGACAGTTATATTGATTCCAGTGATAAAGAAAATCAAATTCCAAATGAGTTTCAAGTGAGAAAAAAACTGCATTTCAAGGGCGGATCTGAACCTTGAGCTTGGGGGGGGGTAAGATAGCCGCGTGTTGAAAATATCAAAAATTTTTTTCCCCGAAAATTAAAATTGATGTGCGGGGGGGGGGAAATCTCAAAAAAAAATTATGAACACAACTGAATAGAATATATTCAACAATTTAAAATAAAATAATAAAAATTATGAAATTTTAAAATCAAAGTTGATTGTTTACGGAATCTTGGGGGGTAATTACCCCGTTAATTACCCCCATAAATCCGAGGTTGCGGCATTTAAGTAGTGAAGCGAAACAAATTTGTTTAAATGTGTATAATACTCCTTTACAATGACAAGCTAATGAAATGCCAGACGAGTGTGAATCGTTTGAAAATCCATCGATTTTTACATGACTGTTTTTTGATTTTTCGATATACTTTCACTCAACATATCTACGGCTGGGCCCAAGCTTTTTGTCTGAGACTTGAAATATGTTTTATTTATTACCGTATCTTTTTAAAATCCAAATGCCAGACAGGAATAAATTGTTTGAAAAAATGGCTTTTTTTCGTGCATTTCTTTTAAGATTTAAAATATGTTTGGCCCACGCTTTTTGTCTGGGACTTGAAATGTGGTTTATTTATTACCATATCTTTTTAAAATCCAAATGCCAGACAGGGATAAATCGTTTGAAAAAATGGTTTTTTTTCGCGCACTTCTTTTAAGATTTAAAATATGTTTGGCCCACGCTTTTTATCTTGGACTTGAAATATGGTTTATTTATTACCATATCTTTTTAAAATCCAAATGCCAGACAGGAATAAATCGTTTGAAAAAACGACTATTTTTCGTGCACTTCTTTTAACATTTAAAATATGTTTAGCATACTAAAAATGTCTGTGAACGATACAATACATTTTCGTTTTGGTTAATTTTTACAAAAAAAATCATTTCACATGAGAACCAATCGTTTGATTTTCGCGGAATAGTTGACAACTTGAACAATAATTTTTTCACTGTTGGGCCCTCGGAATTTGTCTGGCGTTTGTTATATCACGATAATTATAATCTATTTACCTATATATACAATTCCCAGATAAGAACCAAATCGTTTGATTATTACCATTTTTCTTACAACTTCGAGCCCACGGAATTTGTCTGGCGATAAGCTTCCGTCGGATGTTTTTCTTTAAAACGTAAGTCTAACTTGACGCCAGATAGGAACAAAACGTTTGAAATTGCTCATTTTCATGAAATTTTCTTTTCTGTTTTCCGCTGAAAGGCCCTGGATAACCGTTTGATAAACACGAAAATGGTTAGTACAAATCAGGCACAAAAGGCCAGATAGGAACCAAACGTTTAAAAAAATCTGTCACTATCCCACGGTCTATATACTAAGGAGTATTTTTTTGTTTGGTTACTAAAATTATTATAGTTATAGGTTGCTTGGTAACGACTGATTGCAGCATGACGTAGGCAAGTTTATTAAAGCTGATATTGGCTTAAAATCTATCTTCATCATTTTCAATGTCCCTCCCTGGTTGCATCTTTGCTAATGACTGTGATTTTCTTTATGAAAATGTTTAATAACGGTTGTTGTTAAGGTATAGCCTCGCGCGTAGCAAAATTGCGATTTTAATTTTATTATTTAAAAGAAAATAAATTTGGTGGTAGAATTGAATCTTATTATGCAGCAGGGATCCAACATACATAAATATAAATCTAAGAAAATGGCATATGAAAGGAGGATGTTAAAAAGTGCTAATTTTGGCCTAGGCTGAACAACGGAAAATTAACCGATTTTTGATAGCATTTTTCCCGTAGAATGCGATTATCTGTTCGGTTTTATGGAAACAGCTGGAAAATTGAGATATTCACAAGTTAAACTTTTAAGATCTATAATATTTTGTTCTAGATTATGGTGGTTTCTTTTAGTATTTTTCTCATATAATATGTTTCTCTACATCGTTTTGCCGAAAAATGTCGAGAAAATGCGGAAATATTAAGGAAATGCTTAAAAATTCACAAATTCGAGCCTGTAATGTTCAAAATTTTTAAGATTCAGAGCTTATTACGCAAAATTCAGGTGGTTTCTTGTAGTATTTTTCCCGTGGGATACGAAGGTCTGCTCTCTTTTGCAGGAAAATGTTAGGAAAATGCGAAAAAATTATGAAAATGTTTGAAAACTTTCAAAATCTATTCTGCGTCATTCCCAAGTGAAATATATTAAGAACCACATTATTAGCTTGAGATTATCGAGGTTTTATCCAGCTTAAAATTAAGTTAGATACTCTGGATCTTAATGGGTTTAACTTGTGGTTGTTACAGGCTAAATATTGGCAAGAAGCTCGAATTTGCCCCTGGAAAAACCGAGCTGGTAATTATAACCAGAAAGAGGAAGCTCCCTATCATGAGAATAAGGGTAGAGGAACTAGAAATTGGCCCGAGCCAGGCGATAAGGTACCTGGGTATATGGCTCGATTCGAAATTGACATACGGAGTGCATGTGACGAAATTGGAGGAAAAAGCTGGGCGAGTGGCAACAGCCATAGGCAGGCTAATGCATAACACCAGTGGACCGAAGGCCAGCAAGAGGAGAGTGCTGTGTAGCGTGGTGCACTCCATTCTCCTGTACGCGGCCCCGGTAGCATAAACGTAATCTGCAGACGCATAAGGCATAGCCAAAATGATTCGGTAATATTCGTACATAATCGTCACTGCTTATTGGTAAAGTGGGATCGTAGAATGTGCACAGAAAAGCCTCAAGCGTCTGCAGTTAACTAATAGTTTTATAACTTATTTTTTTCCAATTATGTCGATACAACAAACACATGAAATTTTATAAGAATAGTATTTTAATTCATATTTTTTATCTCCAAAAGTAAAAAATCTAGAGGTGCTTAAAACTGTTGCAAAATAAAATAAACACACAGCTCATGCCTGCAAATGTAGTAAACTGCAGACGTACTAGGATAACTACGTCTGCACTTTACTCCCGTTTTCATTGGTCCTATTATCCTTAAAACCCGAAGAGGTCAGCTATGCCTTATGCGTCTACAGTTTACGTAAATGCGCCCCGGTATGGGTAAGTGCGATGGCAGTGGAAAGAACGCGAAGAAGACTGGCCAGGGTACAATGATGTGCAGCACTGAGAGTCTGCAGTGCCTACAGAACGGTCTCCTACGAGGCAGTGCTGATAGTGGCAGGGATCCCTCCCATTGACCTTCTGGCAAAAGAAAGGTGGGAGATATAAGAGGGAAGTGGCAGGAAGCAGGCCAATGATAGACTCTATCAGAGGTGGCAGGAGAGATGGAATATCTCGAGTAAGGGAAGATGGACGAGGAGACTCATTCCAGATATTAAAAGATAGGTGGAGAGAGGACACGGGGAGGTTGGGTTCTACCTTACTCAGGCCCTAACAGGACACGGATGTTTTGCAGAGTACGTCTACGACATTGGGAAGATTGAAGACCGAGAATGCATGTACTGCGGGGAGATAGACGACGCGGAGCATACTGTGTCTGGTGCAGCAGGTGGAGAGAAGAAAGGCTACAAGTCATAAACAGGCTAGGTGGCCCAGTTAGACCCAATGACATGGTGTTGAGGATGCTAGAATCAGAGGAAAACAACCAAGAAGTTCGACCCGTTGAACCCGGTACATAACTCATCCCTCTGTGGCAACTCTTGGAGGACATGATAACATCAGTTATGAAAATCAAGGAAGTAGACGAAAGAAACTTGAACCACTAATCGTTTCAAGGAAGTAGTAATAAGAGGACATCTCTGCGGAGGCAGATTATTTCGAACACCTAACACAAGGATTGACCGGATATTCTGACGGTAAGCGAGAGCGGTTCCAGGATGTGAGGAAACACTGAAGACAGGTAGGGGGCTCCGGATGGGTTTTAGCTTGGTTAGAGTTCAGCACTACCCAGCGTGATAGATCCAAGGCGCTGAGTGTCCATGATGGATTTCCACTTCTCCCCCCCCCCCAAAAAAAGGCTAAATATTGTAAGTTATGCACTTTTTTAATTTTTCCAAATTTTCCCGGGATTTTCCGTATAACCGTGTTAACCTTCTCCTTTCAGTGAATAAGTACGAGAAACCATTATAATCTCAAGTTATTAACGCTGATTCCTAATATATTTCTTGTTAGTCATATACTCTGCATCTTAAAAGGTAAAAATTATGGCTATCTCAGGCTAGATTTTGTGTTTTCAAGCATCTTTTTAATTTTCCCGCAAAAAAGAATTGACCCTCGTATCCTAGGGAAAAAATACTACAAGAAACCACCTGAATCTCGCATAATAAGCTATGGATCTTAAAAAGTTTAAATTTTGAATATCACAGACTCGTATTTGTAAATATTTGGGGATTCTCTAAACTTTTCCGCATTTTTCTGACATTTTTCGGCAAGGCGAAGTAAATAATCATATTCTACGAGAACAATATTAAAGGAAACTACCATAATCTAAAGTAAATTATAATGGATCTTAAAAGTTTAACTTGTGAATATCTTAGACAGGACTCGAAATTCTCAAGTATTTTCTTAACTTTTCCACATTCTCCCGCCATTTCTGCAAAACCGAATACGTCATCGCATTCTACTGAAAAAATGCTATCAAAAACCGTGTTCGTTTTCCGTTGTTCAGCTTAGGCCAATATTAACCACTTTTTAACATCCTCCTTTGTGTGGTTCATTCTTTTAAACGTGCACATTGTAGATTTTCAGCTGCAGTTTTCTACTCCGTGTACCATCAATAATGTTTGTCAATATATTGTATGACTTAAATACTTATTATATGTGTTAAAATATGTTAAAATGAGGGTTTTATTTTTTTGTAAAATGAGAAAGTCCTTAGTCACTGTACAGTAAAACACTAATGCATCTGTATTGAATCTATTATTAGGAAATTGAAAACAGATATGAATTTCGGAATCAATGACTATTTATAAATACGTCTTGATAAAGAGGATATAACAAACTTCTGATAAACGTAAATGATAACTAGTGGAAGCATTATACTCTTCGCCGATTTACTGAGCTTTTTATATAATTGTTACGCATTCTATAGGATACTCTTCGCATTTTTCTTGTAAATAATGTTAGTTTTTGGACATTATAAATTTTGTGATACCAATTTGTTGTGAAAAAAAAATATATGAAAAAAGAATCACGATGTGAGGGATCGAACCCGGGACCCTTTGATTGCGAGACGAATGAATGAATGAATGAATAACAATTTATTAATAATTTTTATACATGTATGTGCCTCGCCGGAACTTGGTCCGGAGCCAGCCAGACAACTACGTCGTACAGCGCCGTGGTGATTGTAGGGCTGGGCGGAGCCGGTCCGGTTTGGCTTAACGGCAGATGATATGTAGGTTAGTGCTCCTGTCTGCCGCAGGCAGACTTAAAAACTAAATTAGACATTAAAAATGTGTCCACAAGGACCTAAAACTAATTAAAAGAAAAACATTATAAAACTATCACTTACTAGACGAAGCACTTATTTAATTTTGGTTGCTGGCACGGGAAAACAGAACACAACGAAAAAACCCGTTCGAAGCAATTCCACCCTGGTGGTCTTCCTACCGCCAGGAAAATGTCGTGGAAATTTAAAAGATGTGGTAAGAAATATTTTGGTTTTGAAAATTTATTGGTCAAGATAGAATTTAGAAACAAAAAGGACAAAATAACAAAAAGGATAAAAACAAATAGAACATATAAAGGGAATGGAGAAAGTTGATTATAGTTTTTAGTAAAGGTTAAAAGTGGGGAAATAAGAAGTTGTCGTATAGGAAAGTGTGGCTAGAGAGGTTGCCGGAAGATAGGCAACGCCTGGTATGGTAAGGGGTGTCGAATATCGAAAAGGATTGCATTATGCTGTCTGATTCGGGTTATGTTGCGGGTTAGCGGACTATCGCCCAGTTTGAATTCGTAGAATTTTTGAGAAATTTCTTGGACGTAGTCCGCTAGTGGGGTTATGTCGTGGCAACGATCATATAAATCTCTGAGGGAGGTGTATCTGTCCGAACCAGAGATGAGGCGCATAAATTTATGTTCGAGAACTCGAAGTTTTCTCATTGTCGTGGCCGGTATGCTGCACCACACCGGCGCCGCGTATGTGATGGCCGGCCTGATCACCATCGTGTACAACAGTTTTTTATTTGTCCTGTTAAGTCCGCTACCCCTGGCCAGGAGCGGGTACAGACTCCTGGACATGAAGTAGACCTTGCGTACCGTCTCGTTCACGTGGGCGTTAAACGTCAGTCGTTTGTCTAAGTTCACCCCTAGATACTTCACGCACCGTGCGAGACGAAACTCTTGCCGCTACACCACCATTTCTTATTACTAAAATTGTTAATGAGTGTAATATATACTATTAGTAAATTTATTGTGATTATTAGAAAACACACATTAGTAAAATGTATATAAAAAAATAGTGATTGGAAATAACATTTCGCAAGATTTATATTTATTACAAACCATAAAAAAAAATGTGAAAAATATTTTTTTAAATTTTAAATTACTAATAACTTTTTTATTTACCAATCTATTTTGTTAGAAAACAATACGGTTCTTCCTCTAGCTAACACTAACTTACTCTCCAAATTTCAATACAATCGGATTTTTCTTTCTTGAGATTTCGGGCTTACAAGAAACGTGACGGACGGACAGACGGACGGACAGACGGACGAACGGACGGACAGACGGACATTTTGAGAGTTGTTCAGAATTCGTTCACTAACATAACGATATAAAAAATTTTTCTCTACGAGCGATATTTACAGATTTAGAAATGTACCGATCAAATACAATATACTCTTCGATTTTGCGAAGAGTATAATAATAAAAAAAGTAAAATGTTGATATACTTAAATAAGCGTTTGATATTTTTTGCCGAACTTATTTGAAAACAATAGCCATTTATTTATGCACTACTTAGAATACTGTCAGCAAAAATTTTTCGTCTTCAATTTGAAAGGAATCGCTGAAACTCTCTAAATTAATGCAGGTTCCTTATATCAGATGTTATACATTTCAGCAACAAAGAACCAACACACATAACACACATAATTATGTATGTTGGTTCTTTGTTGCAGAAATGTATAAACAACTGCAATAAAACGGATATAAACTTTGAAAAAAAAAATGGTTTTCTCCATGATCTTAAAGTACTTATAGAATGCTACATTTCTTGGTTTTGATTTCACAAGGGTGCAAAGTTTTAGCAACAATTGTATATTTGAGCCGTTTTAGTAATCGTTCAGATTTTGTTACGGTCGATTTTCACATTTAATAATGGCCAGAAATTTATGTACTAATTTTCGTTATTTTCCCAAATTTTATTGTGCATTTGAGCCTATTGATACCGTCTCTCGCCAGTAGATATTAATAGAGTATAACTGGTTGCATAATAGCACTACCTGGTTCACGTTTGCTATTGAATGCGTTTTGTTGCAGGAAGTACGGGTGAGTGCGTTCTAGTGTTGCCGTCTAGAGTTAGAATTTCTAACTCTTGTCTTGATTAGAGCTAAAAATTCAAGACAAGACCCCCACAAACTCTTGTCTTGAAATTTCAAAACAAGATAAGCGTGAGTCCCTCAAAGATCAAGAGTCTTGATTAGACTGTATGTATACAGGGTGTTCCTAAAGTACGCGGAAGTACTCCTGGGGCATATAGTTTGGGTCAAAATAACACTAAAAATAAGATTAAGTTCTTTTCTTAGGGCGCCCCACTTCGTAGCTATTCGCCCTTAAAAGGTTCAATCGTGAAGAAAGTTTTTTGCAGATAACTCGCAACTCCCTGTATCGATTCTTATAAAATTTGGACAGTATGCACAGTTAATGGGTGTCTATAATTGAGAAATATGGCGCCTTTCGTATCTTTTTTATGAAGACAGGGGCGGACTACCCCTAAGAGTTTTTACTCCTAAACTTTGGGCATTTGACACATTTTTGGAACTTTTGCTGACTTTTTAAGTCTCCTAAACAATTTCCTAAAAAAAAAAAGATGCTCTTGTTTGATTTCGATAAAGCGACCCTCTTTCGGGATAAAAATTCTCACAAGTTTCTTTTTCGTTTTTTAAAGTATTAATTATTTGCTGTCGTAGTTTCATAAAGAAAATTATTATTAGGAATTAAGCAAATATTTCGTGTTCATTCATTTCTAGGATTTATTGTATTTATTATTAAAAATATTTTATTTATGTAGGTTTTCAATATTTGCTGATTTGACCCACTGAATTAAATTAATTAAATTTTTTTTGGGCAAAAAATTGGAATTTTATCCTGGACACGTTATCAAAAAAATATCTTTTTCTCGAAAAGGGGTCGTTTTATCGGTATCAAACAAGAGTACCTTTTTTAGGAAATTGTTTAAGGAAGTTAAACAAACACCAAAAATACCAAAATACCATTTGGCTCGTTAGAAATATTTTTGGGAAACAATTCAACATATTGCTTCGGATGACGTGAAGATAGGTGCCTCTTAAGTCCAGTGTTGTTAGCGTTTTTCATTTGGATTTCTTTCTTGCAAATTTTACAGGTGCCAATTTTGTAGTTATTTCGTATTTTCTTCATTTCGAAAAACTTAAGTAGAAGTTTTCCAGAATGACCCAATGTCCCGGTCTTTTTTTTCGCTTCCAATTCCTTTGTTGTCTCAGAGGGCCCTGGTTTATTAGTTGCGGTGGTTGATAACAGGTCATCAGACGTTGTTGATGGCATGACTGTGTCACTGTTTCTGTCTTCATCAGCAGACAAACTATGATCGCTCCTACCAGTAATAATATCGTAGGGGTGTTTGAGATTTGGGTCGGTCTCCAATTTATTAACTGATGCACTATTGGTATCACTGTGTATACCTATAGATATTTGTTCTTTATGCAAAACCTTTTTTTTTTTGGCTGCAGAGACTTACAACAATTCACAGCACGCTTCATTTTTGCGTTCTGAGAACTAGATTATTTCATGGGTTGATATACATTATACAATGCAAATTCCATACAATGGCGCGTTTATGTCGCTTGACTAGCGGCAGGCATCGGTAATATAGCCCGATTAAAAAAATATGTAAACAAATTTTTGCAGTGAAATAAACAATTATTATTTGTGCGCCACAGCAATATCAATTTTTAGTTCCATTAAGATTAGGTATTTAATGTCAATTACGGCGCCGACCGCTGCCCACCGACAACGATGTTTGGGTTTTATACTTAAATTATGATCATGGAACGTTGAGAGAAATAAATGCCCTCATAATCAGTATGCCATCATTATGTTTAGGTATGTACTTTGTTTCTAGACTCTAATCTAGACTCTTGTATAGAGTTTGTCAAGAGTTAGACTTAGGCAAGTCTTGTCTTGAAATTTCAAGACAGGACAAGAGTAGGGCAACTCTTGTCTTGTCTTGTCTAGACGGAAACACTAGTGCGTTCAGATATTCATTAAGAAAGTGCATTGCAAAAACTTGTACTTGTACTGCGTATTGAGTTATCGGTGATACCTAATTGTGTAATATTTTGTACTACGTATCTTTATATTTTATTAAATGTTTAATTAGAACGACGTTGTCTTTTATATCTGACCACCTACACCACCCCGATTATTGAAGCCACCCCCAAGGACCTGACTAGTCGGCCGTGTGAGACTCCCTCCTCACTAGTGTATTGCAGAGGGGGGTACTGCACGTAAAATATTAAAATTTTGTTCAGGGCACAGGGTGACTACCCTACCCTGCGTTCGAGGTTTAGCAGCCAAGTGGGCCGAGCCCCTGTAACAATTTGAAATTTTAAGTGGTGATTGTACTTTAAAAGGGCTATATGTTTCCAAAGTTTAATTGAATATTATTAATTGAATATTATCCATTATTTTAAAAAAAAAACCATGATTTGTTTAAAAACGTATAATTTTGCAATGTTCAGTTTTTTTTAAATATTAATAACAATTGGAATGAATTTGTGACATGCTTTCTCCCAGTTGCCTAGCGCATAAACAAGTGGAAGCGTCACTTTAGCGCTGAGCTATATTTCGGTTATCTCGAGCGCCACCTTTACAATTATTTTACGTGGGCAAAGGTCCCACACTAGCTTCTTAACACAGCCTATTGCAGTAGGGCTGGAATAGACTCAGTGAAGAAACGGTTATGTCCAGAGGTCAACGTTTATTAAAATATAAAATAGGTAACAACAATAAAGTAAATAAAAAAAATGCGAACAAAAATCGGAGACACTCGTAAGGAGTTTGTCATTGCTAAAAATGTTTCATTTTACAATATGCAATGTTATACATATAAATCGGACGAGCGAAGGTCGTAGATTATTTACTAAGTTACGTTTGACTACTAGCAGTGCTAATCAAGCGATAGTCAAGCAGGTAGTTGAGAAAAAGAAGTTAATATAGGAATGTCGCAGCGGTAAAAAATTGATAAGCGATAGTAAAGTAAGAAGAAAAACAACCAGCAAAAAAAAGATAATGATCAGCAGAACAGGCAGTGCTCAAATACCAGGCAATAAAAAGCAATTATTTATAGCAAAATCATGCGTAAGAGAAGGCAAAGAACCTGGCAAAGCTACATAAAGCAGATTTTAATAAAGCAACAGTTAAATAAACGGTTGTCGACATATGTATGCTCTGGGTTATTCGTTGATACAGACGGACGGAAAAATAATCATGTTTTACTTCGTTCTCGGAATATTGGCGTCTGAATTTAAGATGCCAGCGCCAAAGTGGAGAACTCGTGAACTAATTATAGGCCGTTTGTTTATTTATTTGGCGAATACTTATATCGGTTTTTTTCTGTTTATTGTTATTTTTGGCGTTGAAAATAATAACATTAATAATATATGACCTAAAGTTTTGCAAGATTTTGTTGTAAGTGATTTGCAAGATGTTAATGGCATATTATTCAGCAAAATTCATATTTTTTAGGTTATCTGGTTTTCCCCTTGAAAAGTACAGTTTCTTCGACATAAATGGTGTCTGGCTAGTTAAATATTAATAAACTTAAATATTTCTTTAAATTTATGTACAGTTGTAGTTTAAATCACTTTTTTTTTCAGGCAACATGAGTGACATTTAGGTTAAGCATATTGCAATGTATGGAACATTTGTGAAGCACTAAAAATGTAAAAATTCTAATTGTGTGTATGAAGGGGAATATGTTTTAAATGCAGGACATATTATTTTGTGTGGTACAACCCATATTCAACACAAAACTTAATAAATGTATATGCTCTATGTTTACAAACAAGTGTCAGATCATGAAATTAGTGGTACCTACATTGAATATAGGTAACTGAAAAGATATTTATTAATTCTTTAACTAAAATAACTGAAACAGTATTTTGTAAAATATGAAATAGAAATATTCAGGGGTAAAACATAATAGTGCTTGATGCAATAGTATAAATTACTTTTATGAATATACTGAAATTGCATACATTTACTTATTTCAAAAATTTCACTTACAATGTGTGATTATTCAGGCTATTATTATTGCTACTCGGGCCCCTCAGGCCACGGTTATTTGCACCAGCTTTTTCCCTCGCAATGCCTGGTTAAAGGTGTCTACATCAAAGAGGGTATGCTGTGAACATTGTCGTGTCAATTCAACTTTCACGAGTTGTCCCTGCAATCTACAAAGGATACTGACTAGGTTGGCTCCATCAAGTTGTATCTTGTGTAGCCCCTTTAAACGCTATCATATTTTTAATAACTTAGCATCTCAGTTTATCATTATTTACTTATTGTTGATATCATCGTACAGTAAAGAGACAATGACAGAAAGGCCTATAATTAGTTTGACTATAGATCACCAGGTGGCGTACTCCTTATTTTCAGACGCCTACATTTAATTGAATCGGTATAAATTTTCCAAATTCTTCTAATCTCGCTGTTAAGTGAAATCACTTACTACTGATTTCTGCGGAGAGCACGGCTGATTCGATCAGTGGTCGGAACAGTTCTTCTCTCCAAACCTTCACTACTCTGTCTCACAGGTTGCCTGGATGCAGCTCGAGATGGTAATGAATGATAAATTTTGGTATTTTTTTACCACGGACCTGTCGCGCTTGTGAAAGCAGTAGCTAGCGCCACGCATATCCCTCTTTTTAATTAGATTTAATTCCAAAGAACCTTCTCATGTCCTAGTATGTACATTTTTCTACATAATGTAGGCTTAAACTATTCAATTTTAGTTTCGCTAACATACAAAAGTCGGCAGCACAATAATTAAATGAATTTGACGGCTTATCTGAAATAATTCCCGCGAACATGGTTTCCAATGATTTGAACAAACATATTCGAAAGTAAGCGGCGTTAATATCGAAGTTCACCATGAATTAGATGCATTTTAGCATGTAAAAAATAAAAAAAACTTCGTTAAGAATTATAGTTTATGTAATTTTATTGAACAGCTCATAACGAACATTTTCCTTCTTTTTGTTGTATTTTCCACAGGACTTATAGATTTCGAGATATTCAAAGAGAACCGATGGAAAACACGGTCTAAAAAATTAAATTGTTTGAAAAAACAATACGCGGACCTCGCTGAAACTGCAAAACTGAGCTGTGAATGTCGTAGAACTCTCCAAAATCGTCCTAAGTTGAAGACAGAATCAAAATTCGAGTTAGGCAAAAATTTCATTTAAAGACATTTTTAAGAGTCTGCAGAGGCACAGATCAGTCCATAAGGACCGCTTTGGGTTCTATAAGGCGCTGGAAATGACCAGATGAAAATTCGAAGAAACACCGAATTTTCACTTAGGAAAAATGTTTTTGGTTCAGGATATGAGAGCAGAAATAATATACTTTTTCAAAGGTACCACAAATTGACAAATTGACTTTGAAAAATAATATTTTTGAAAGGGCGTCAAAATTTGGCTCAAGAATCGATTTATCGAAAGTACGCCAAACTTTCACTTGCAGACTAATTTTTCAAAACTGCGTTGAAATTTGGCTTGAAAATCGATTTTTCAAAAGTACGCCAAAATTTCACCCGCAGATTAGTTTTTCAAAAGTACCTTGAAATTTGGCTTGAAAATTGATTTTTCAAAAGTACGCCGAAATTGGTCTTAAAATAGATTTTTCAAAAGTACCACAAAGTCAGTTTAAAAAGTACCACGAAAATATAATTTGAAATATCTTTTATTTTTTATTCCTCCACCAAAGACATTGACCTTTGATGCATGGTCATTGAAAGCCCAATTCTAAAGTATGAGCATAAAATTTTAGCGATGCACTGCATCCAAAAGGCAAAATAGAAGATTTTGACAAAGCCGGCGTAGTGCCGATAAGCAAAAATTGATAAAAATCAATGCACATGTACAAGGCCGGTTTCTCGCATAGAAAGAATTTGGATTGACTCAGCGGCTCACAATTTGGTCGAGCGCGTTGAGTGGTCTAGCCAAGCAATGGTAGAAAAGCCAACAGCAGGGCTTTTCAAATGACAAAGTTATAGAGGAAAACGCCTTGTGCATAAAAAACCAAAAATTCAATTTTGCCTAAAAGTCGCTCGAAGGTGGGTTGCTGCCATATCGATAATATTGAACAACTGCATAGGAGCAAGTAAATCGTGGACTGATCGAACGCTATTAAACTTATGCAGTTATAAGTCCTCATGAATGTGTTTGAGTACGTGAATCTCCGCGATACAAGAACTTTAAAACTAAGTAGTCTCTACCGAAACTAAATTCATTTAGTAAAACTTTTTTAAGTTAATATCAGTCAGCCGTAATTATAAATTACAAATAGTCTCAGACTTCTCTAAAAAGTTCACATTTTGATTTTGAGAAGGTATGCATGAATCTTTTCTACCTAATCGATCGTTAGCGTGAGCGCTCTCGCTTGTATGGTCTGAAAGCCATTACCTTGATTGGGGAAGGCACGATTCTTATCTTGAGAATTTTGTATAACCATTTTTGTTAAATAAACGGATTCTTTGAACTATTGTTTCTTAATTGACCTTGAGGCCTGTTGACGGTCTATAATCCCTGGAACATTCGTATCGAAAACCGGATGTGTCGAGTTAATTCACAGTAACATTCGACCTTCTGGTTGCTTTACGGAGGTTTGATAGGGATTTTTTTATGCGTTTTTTGAGAAATAGAGTCCGTTATTAGCAGACCAAAACGTGGTTTCCACGTACAAAAATTAATCCCTCCGCAGAGAAATTCTTCGGTTGGGATTTTTTTATGCAAAAATTCAGGAAATTAAGAGGTACCTAAACCCCTTAACGAGGGAATTCAGGTCCAGAGAGAGCGTCATTTCCGATCTATGGTAGTGCAGCCTTGGTCCATTATTCGGCTATCGGAGTGCATCTTATCTCGAACCCGCCTGGGAGGTAGAAGAACGGGGTAATACGCGACTGGCGCCCCCTGAGAAATAAATTGGTGTCGCGTCATTTTGACGCCCGGTAGTGCGTTCTTCTACATGAACACGCTAAAACAGAAAAATTCACATGAAAATACTAATTTGACTCCACTAAATTTATTCATGTTTACCACAAATTGCTAATTCAACAGAAAATAATAGCTTGCTCTTGCTTGAGCCGACTGTGAGCCAGTGGTTATATTGACGTCGTCTGCGAAGACCAAATGTTGCGATATTTATTAAATTCTGTTTGAGTGTAAGATGGATATATAGCACGCCACGTATAGTATCCAAAGCCAAGGCTCTCCGAAAGGGTGTTACACATTTGAAAACACAGACAACAGTAATTACCAACCAGTGTCTGAGCTGGGGATCGAACCCAGCATACGATAGGCAGTGTGACCAAGCACACTCATCACACAACTCGCTTTAGTCAACCACATAGTGCATATGTTCTCTTTCTGAATTTGCAGCAGGTTTGATCCACGTAATTCCTCAGAAATTGCTCCACGGTCCAAGCTGTTGGCAGAGTGGTGCGTGATATAGTGGGGGGCTTAGAAGAGGGCAACTTCACAGCACTTACGCTGTGTGATCTTGTTGTAGAACTCTCCAAAATCGTCCTAAGTTGAAGACAGAATCAAAATTCGACTTAGGCAAAAATTTCATTTAAGGATATTTTTAAGAGTCTGCAGAGGCACAGATCAGTCCATAAGGACCGTTTTGGGTTCTATAAGGCGTTAGAAATGACCAGGTGAAAATTCGAAGAAACACCGAATTTTCTCTTAGGAAAATATATTCTTGGTCCAGGATATGAGAGCGAAAGTATATAATGACAAAGATTTATGAATAATATACTTTTTCAAAGGTACCACAAATTGGACTTTGAAAAATAATATTTTTGAAAAGGCGTCGAAATTCGGCTCAAGAATCGATTTATCGAAAGTACGCCAAAATTTCACTTGCAGACTAATTTTTCAAAACTGCATCGAATTTGGCTTGAGAATCGATTTATCAAAAGTACGCCAAAATTTCACTCGCAGATTAATTTTTCAAAACTGCGTTGAAATTTGGCTTGAAAATCGATTTATCAAAAGTACGCCAAAATTTCACTCGCAGATTAATTTTTCAAAACTGCGTTGAAATTTGGCTTGAAAATTGATTTTTCAAAAGTACGCCAAAATTGGGCTTACCACAAAGTCAGTTTAAAAAGTACCACGAAAATATACTTTGAGATATTTTTCATTTTTATTCCTCCACCAAAGACATTGACCTTTGAGGTACAGTCATTGAAAGCCCAGTTCTAAAGTATGAGCATAAAATTTTAGCAATGCATTGCATTCAAAAGGCAAAATAGACGATTTTGACAAAGCCGGCGTAGTGCCGATAAGCAAAAATTGATAAAAATCAATGCAAACACACAAGGCCGGTTTCTCGCATAGAAAGAGTTTGGATTGACTCAGCGGCTCGCAATTTGGTCGAGCGCGTTGAGTGGTCCAGACAAAGCAATGGTAGGAAAGCCAATAGTCGGGCTTTCCAAATGACAAAGTTACAGAGGAAAACGCCTTGTGCATAAAAAACCAAAAATTCAATTTTACCTAAAAGTCGCTCGAAGGTGGGTTGCTGCCATATCGATAATATTGAACAACTGCATAGGAGCAAGTAAATCGTGGACTGATCGAACGCCATTAAACTTATGCAGTTATAAGTCCTCACGAATGTGTTTGAGTACGTGAACCGCCACAATACAAGGACTTTAAAGCTAAGTAGTCTCTAGCGAAACTAAATTCATTTAGTAAAACTTTTTTAAGTTAAAATCAGTCTGCCGTAATTATGAATTACAAATAGTCCTAGACTTCTCTAAAAAGCAGCTCGCATTTTGATTCTGAAAAGGTATGCATGAATCTTTTCTACCTAATCGATCGTTAGCGTAAGCGCTCTCGCTTGTATGGTCTGAAAGCCATTACCTTGATTGGGGAAGGCACGATTCTTATCTTGAGAATTTTGTATAACCATTTCTGTTAAATAAACGGATTCTTTGAACTACTGTTTCTTAATTGATCTTGAGGCCTGTTGACGGTCTATAATCCCTGGAAAATTCGTATCGAAAACCGGATGTGTCGAGTTAACTCACATTAACACTCGACCTTCTGGTTGCCTTACAGAGGTTCGATAGGGATTTTTTTATGCGTTTTTTGAGAAAACCCTAAGGGGTATAGTCCGTTATTAACAGAACAAAACGTGGATACCGCGTAAAAAAATTAATCCCTCCGCAGAGAAATTCTTCGGTTGGGATTTTTTTATGCAAAAATCCAGAATTTCAAAGGGTACCTAAACCCCTAACGAGGGAATTCATGTTCAGAGAGAGCGTCGTTACCGATCTGTGGTAGTGCAGCCTTGGTCCATTATTCGGCTATCGAAGTGCATCTTATCTCGAACCCGCCTGAGAGGTAGAAGAACGGGGTAATACGCGACTGGCGCCCCCTGAGAAATAAATTGGTGTCGCGTCATTTTGACGCCCGGTAGTGCGTTCTTCTACAATCTCACCAAGGCCTTCGACTGTGTCTCATATGATATTCTGATAAGTAAATTAAATTTCTATGGTGTGAGAGGCATACTTTTGAATTTCATTAAATCCTATCTACGAAATAAGACACAGAAAGTCTTAGTAAATGGCATATCATTCGACTATTTACAAGTCACACATGGTGTGCCCCAGGGATTGGTCCTGGGACCACTATTATTTATTATTCATTTGAATTATGTTTTTTGTTCACTACTTCCTAGAACATGCATATGCTTTGCTGACGATTCTTCCTTACTTGAGTCTCATAGTGATTTTTCAAAATTAAATCAAATGGACTCCGAAGCGGAAAGCAGGGCTGAACAATGGTTTACACCTAATCAACTTAAATTAAATCGGAGAAAACACAACGAATTCTCTTTTCGTCTAATAATAACTTTACTAATGGCAGTTATGTAAAGCTGTTTTGAATCACTCTTGATGATGGTTCAAAGTGGACCAGCCATATTGAGAACCTATGCAAAAAATTATCCAGCCAACTCCATGTACTGAGATAACCAAAGAAGTCGTCACTTTGTTTTAACAGCCTATCACACCATCTTTCACTCACACTTGTCCTATGGTGTGCTGCTGTGGGGGAACTCTATTCAGTCCATTAGAGTTTTTCGCCCACAGAAGCGCGTTATAAGCCTCATCGATGATGCTGGTTTTGATGACCTTTGTTTATAAAATATAAAATTCTACCAATTCCGTCAC
This sequence comes from Rutpela maculata, assembly GCA_936432065.2. NCBI lineage: Eukaryota > Metazoa > Arthropoda > Insecta > Coleoptera > Cerambycidae > Rutpela > Rutpela maculata. The sequence goes on along the minus strand of OW386291.2, from coordinate 48,765,476 downwards.
TGCATAATTTCTATTCAGTATTAGAAATACATAACAATAAGCATTCATGTTCTCTCCAGTCTGAGTCTATAACTATCCTACAAGGTCAGGTGACATCTTGATGGCACCTAGATTTAGACTCTCAATCTCCGAACGTAACTCACGAAATCTAAACCTATACAATAAATTACCTGCCAATCGAAAATCTTTGAACTACTTTAAAATACGAATAAAGCAGTTTTTTTTGTCGTATGTTTTTACTTCTCTCAAGAGTGTATGGAGATATTGACCAACTTTTCAGTTGACATGTGATGCACCCAGCAATTATCAGCCTATTTTATTTAATTTTACATACCTACTATTATGTTGTTTGTGCTATTAAGTGACACGTATCTTATGTTCGTATACAATATTGTATTGTATTGTATGTTTTTACTTATTTACCTCTGTTGATCTGCTACAAATATGTTTACATATGTATGTAGTTAAATAAAGATATTTATTCTATTTATTTATTTATTTATTTATATGCCTTGAAGAAACGTATCTAAATAATTTCAATTCATTTACTCCAAAATTAACAATTTGTGATGATCATTTATATGCAGATCTCAATTAATGTTATCAAAGTAAGGATTATCCAATATTATATTATGAATGGTCTCAAACAAAAGATAATGGAACGTAACCAGACTATATTCAAGACACAATACGTACAATATCCAAAATTGTACGTATGGATTTGTACGCTGAATATGTTATTATATTAGCTATAATTTCATAATACTAGTGTCTATTCCTTATGGCAACGGTATTCCATTTGGAGGATGCTTTGACTGATGAATGTCATTATAATCTATAATTATACACAAAGACCGTAATTCATTAACGTTTGTATATTACACTTTTAAATATGCACAAAATTAATCTAATTTGGAAAATGTAAATAATACTAGAGCTTTGGATGCTATTAGGAATTAACTGAATGTGTAAAATTACCGATTATCATAAAATTTGTATTTAATCTGTACATATCCTTAAGGCATCCGTAATTATATTAATTACATGGAAATTACACGGAATATCGTTATGTGCTGTTTGATTTTAAATTATCAAATTAAATAATTACCTGAATATATTCAATTTCTTCATTAAACATCCCACAGCATAATATATGCCCCAGGGCTGATATTAAAATTTTGCAAATTGAAAAATTTGAAATAATTTTCCATTTATAATATAAAACACACAAGGAAATATTACGATAGTGAAAAATATATAATATGCATATTAATTATCTGTTCGTAATAGTATTTCAAACAAGTTTCTAAAAGATGTTTTCAAACGTGTTGTTTACAATATTTTTTCTACGACTGCAAGGAAAACAAACAATTTCATAAGTAAAGAGATCAACCATTTTTAATAAACTTCTTTAAAAGTGATGTGGCTTGAAGACTTCAAAACTGATGATTAGTTTTTAAATAAGTCGGTTGCTATGAACCTGAATAGGCTAGCCTACTTCAAAAAATACAAATAAAATGTGTCGGTTCTGTTTTCGATAGGACTGTGTAAAAAACATGACAGTACTGTGTTTTTTTTTTTCGTGTGAAAAATGGCAGTTTCGAGTCATGTTATTTGTCGTTTTCACACGAGTGAGACAGTTTGGTGGAACTAGCCGCAGGCTGGATTTTTGCACACATCACATCGTGTGAAAAATTACACTTTTGAGTCATGGCTTCTATGCGTTATTTGTCGTTTTCGAAGGCAGTCGTAGAAAAAGTATTTTTCACTGTATAATTGCATGGTCGCAAAGTAAGAATACATGGAGTTCCGGAACCGATTCCTGGTTGTGGCACTGATATTTTATCAGAAGAAGAAATTAATCCCAGTTACTCAGATACTGGGTGCGAATCACTTATTTTCAAATGAGTAGCTCCCTTGCTTTATTCGTATTGCTGTTCTGGCGAAGTTTAACCATAGCTATATTTATTTATTTATTTATTTATTTTGTTACAATATCCAACAGACCAATGTCCAATTACAGGATAAGAGTAGATACATGCATCAATGTACAACTACAAGAACAATGATATAAAAAAACAAGTAAATAGAAGACAAACAACTTAGTAAAATTGTGAAACATGAATAAAATACAAACAACTTATTGTAATAACATGAAGACGATAAAAACATACACATATACGTATAAAATATGCCATTATATAAATTTAAAAATTTGCTTAATTCCTTGGATGTTAGTATTAAAGATATCTATTTGAGTATTTACACTATTATAGTTTCAGAACATCTGGAAGAGTGGTGATTGCACTAGTACATTTGTTCTGGGGGTAGGAAGCAAAAATGTATCACTGTGCCTTGAGGCAATACGCGGTACAACATAAAAAATGCTATTGTGGAAATTTTCACACTTAATGTGATTGTGAATAATTTTGTACAAAAAAATTATTGACTGAGTAGTCCTTCTCTTTAGGAGACTGTCAAAGTTAAAAGTAGATAAAAGAATATCTTGGGGAAATCCTTCACAAGGATAGTGCCCAAGTGTTTTGAAATATAAATTTTTTAGGAAGCGCCGTTGAATGTTTTCGAGTGCTGAAATTTGACAGTTACAAATTGGATTCCATATAATTGATGCGTACTCCAACTTTGATCGTACGAAACAGTTGAATAATAGTTTGCATGAATCAATATTATTGAAGTCCTTGATATTTCTTAAGACAGATCCTAGTGTTTTAAAGAAATATGTAACAGTTAAGTCAATATGGTCAACGAAGGTCAACTGTGGGTCAAAAAGGACAACAAGGTCTTTAATACCATTAGGTCTCTCTAGAGCCGTATTAGAAATTTTGTAGTCAAATAGACAAGTATTATGCTTTCTCGAGTAGGATACAACATGGCATTTACTGATATTCAAAAATAGATTATTTTCAATGCACCAGTTATTTATATGGTGTAGGTTTCTTTGCAGATGTTCGCAGTCTGCTAGTGTGTTAATTTGCCTGAATATTTTCAAATCATCGGCATATAAAAGGTAATTTACATCAATTTTAGTTGCAATATCATTAATAAAAGCTATCAAAAACGGAGGTCCAAGAGTGGAGCCCTGAGGTACACCAGATGTTTGCAAAAATTTTTCAGACTTATGGCCTCTAACTTGTACATATTTCCAGCGATCAGTTAAGTGTGACGTTACTAGGTTTAAGAAATCTGAAGATACGCTAAAATGTTGGAGCTTATGTAGTAGAATGTTATGATCCAATTTATCAAAAGCCTTAGAGAAGTCGGTGTAGATAACATCTACTTGACCTTTCTCTAATACTTCACTGATAAATTGCGTTTTATAACCAGATTAGTTACTGTTGATCTCCCTGAGACAAAACCATGTTGCTCAGGTACTAAACTATTGTTAACATGAGCATATAGATGATCATATAAAATAATTTCAAGAATTTTACTCAAATTGCTGATTATCGTAATTGGTCTATAATTAGTTATGTCATTAATGCTGCCTTTTTTTAATATAGGTGTGATTCTAGACAGTTTCCATACTGCCGGAAAGGAACAGGTCTTTAAAATCATATTATATATAATACAGAGTGGAATTGCAAGTATTATAGCACAGTCGCGAATAAAAAACGCAGGTATATTATCCGGTCCCATGGTCATATTCGGTCGAATTCTTTCAATAGCTTTTTCAACATCATTAGGAGAAATATCAGCTATATGTAAAACGCCGTTTGGAGCAATACCGTCTAGATTATCTGGATGAAAGTTTAAAGCGGATTCAGAAAAGGATTTGGAAAACAAATCAGCAAATGCTGAAGCAATTTCAAAGGGATTGATCTTTACCATTGTATTTCATGTTTAGTGGCATAGACGGAGACGATTTCTTAGAGTTTAAAAATGTCCAAAATTTCTTTGGATTAACTTTTAATTCATTTTCAATTTTGTGAATGTATTGCCTGTAGGCTAAGTGATTTTCAGTTTTGAACTCTGCTCTTAGTTTTTGAAAGATATTATAATTTTCAGAACTTTTACATTTTTTGTAATTCTCGTATGCTTTATTTTTAGCTTTCAATTTAACTATTAAGTGTTTATTATACCAAACTGGGTATTTGCGAGAGCATGTTTTCTTTTGCGGCACATGTTTTTCAAAAGAAGAGTACAATCTAGAGTAGAATCCCTCCACCATGTCATTTACATCCTCTATATTATCAGTTAATGTTAGATCGTTATATAGGTTGGGAAAATTTGCTTTCCTAAAATTATACTCATTATCACTAATTACAGGAAAATTTATGGGTTTGTCGTTGCAAGACATGTTAATCATTAATGTCGGGTGATAAGCATCTTCAAAAGAATCCGGAGTTTTAGAAACTTCGCAATTTAGATTGGCCAGTACTAGATCTAGAATCTTATCGTTGCAATTTGTTATATTGTTATACTGAGTAAGATTGTAAAAACTTGAAAAATTTTGGACCGACAGAGCCTTTCTATCATAGGTGCCCATATGCATGCCAAAATATTCAGGTATGTTAAAATCACCAATAACTAATAGGTAGTTTTCATAAATATAATAGAATGATTCAAGTGCATCAAAGAGAGTTTCATAGTCAGCTGCAGAAGTTTGAGGTAGCAACTTAATCAAGGTGCGTACACACAAAAAACAACACTACAAGTATTCCCTGCGACTTTGCTATCTATTGCAGCTGAGACTCGAATTCAGAAGAAGTAACAGCGATTAGTCATGTAGTCGCATTCAACCGCGGACTAGCCTACTGCTATCATCTCTGTCTCATATTAAAAACACCACTAGACCCGTCAATTCTGAAATCAGTTGTAGAAATTGTAATCTGAAATGTGCGGGACAAACGAAATATTCAATTATAACCAGATTCGAGGAGCATATGGCGTATCTCAAATAAGTAAGAACCGAAAAATCTAGCGTTGCCCAGCAATCTTTTGATAATAATCATAGAACAATTATCGACAAAATTTAAGTTTAAATAGAAATGCACCAAGCAATAGATAGTTGGATAGATAGTTGGATTGCCTATCGTAAATAGTCACCTTCTAATTAATGTTGGCGGATTTATTTTTTTCTAAATTGTTTATTTTTTAAAACAATTTTCACGAATAATAAAAGTTGTTTAATATAAGAAATTATTTTACAAAAATGCCTAAATGCAACTTTAAAACAAGCTAAAAACGTACTCTTCGCCTGTTCACTGAACTTTTTATATAATTGTTACACATTCTATAGGATACTCTTCGCAGTTTTCTGTAAATAATGTTAGTTTTAAACATTTTTAATTTTATAGTAACAACTTAGTTGGTAAAAGACTCAGTGTAAAATAAAGTAAAAATAAAAAGAAAACCATACCATTCTCCATTTGGGTTTCGAACCCGGATTCCAAGTCAAAAGCGTAAGAACTACACCACCACCTAACACGTAAAAAATTGTAAATTTTTACATTTTAAGAGGAGCTAAAATCATATTTCCACGGTTGTATATTTGTAAAATATATAAATATTTAGCTATAAAAATGAAATAAGTATCATTTCACCAGATTTCTATTCAATTACAAAAATATAAAAATCAAAATTTTTTTTTCAAATTTAAATCATGACATTTTTATTTACTGATAGATTTTGTTCAAAAACAATAGCTGTCCAAATTTCAGTACAATCGGATTTTTCTTTCTTGAGTTATTGTGCTTACAAGAAACGTGACGGACGGACAGACGGACGTACGGACGTACGACCGGACGAACGGACAGACGGTCATTTTCAAAGTTGTTCACAGTGATATGAATTTTTTTTTCTGTGAGCGATATTTACGGTTTTAGAAATGTGCCGACCAAATGCAATATACTCTTCGTTATCGTATTTACGAAGAGTATTAATATAAAAATTTCATTTCTATCTTCATTGTAAAACACATTCAAGAAGCTACAATATAAGGAAAAAGGACTTATTGTGAGGAAATGGCAGTTCTTTGCGAAGCTTTAAAAATTTTTCAAATATTTCGTTTTTAAGAGAAAATAATAAATACTCTTATTTATAATATTGCACAATAGTTCTACGATATCTATTATCTACATTACCTATAATTTGATTAAGTTTTATTGTGTTAAGTGTTATTTTTGTGGTACTGTCGTGCGCAAAAAAATGGGACAAGTCTTATAACGTATTCTTTTTAAAATCTAGTTGTGTACATCTAACTTTAATTTTTGTGACATTTTCAGTTATTAGTCAAAATTCATTGCAAGTGTGCAAATAGAGAGAGATTTACATTAGAATAAAACAGTTGTTTTAAGATTTAGCTAATCAGGTAAAAAGATACAGGATGTCATATTATAAATTTAATTTTTTATTTTCCTTTAAATTTTATAATAGTTTTTTTTTTAAATTGGTGAGTGGGGGTTATTTGGGATAGGAAATCATAACCAATCTTTAATTTTGTTCTGGCGCCTAGAGGAAGCTAAGTACGTTACATTTAATGTGTTAAACGGGCCGTAACTTTTTATCCGCACCTGTACAGTAGATTCTGCATAAACATGGTAGGTATCATTTCTTAATAAAAAATGTATCTGTGTTTCAAGTCTCTAAATACAACAGTTTTTGAGAAAAGTACAAATGAAAAGTTCCATGAAACTTGTATTGTAATAATAATTTTTCAAAATAGATGTTGAGGCAGTACCTATTCTCAGAGTAAATAAAGAAACATATTTATCAAGTATGCATAAAAATTAGATGTACCTGTTTAACAACCAATATTTCAAACAATACTTAGTTGTTACAGGGAGTTTCAGTTAATTAAGTGTGTTATTTTTAATCTATTTTAATATCTTTTTACAAAAAATGCCTCACCATTTATTTTTTCGAGTTCCGAAATCAGACATGGTTTGTATACACTCGCAAGTAAACTAAAAAAATATAAACAAATAAAGACCACAACACTTAATTAAATAAAACGCTCTGTAACAACTTATTATTGTTTCAAAGATTGATTGTTTGAGGTATTTTTTGTTTTTAAGCATACCTACTTCATAAATATGGTCCTTTATTTACTCACACTTGTGGAGAAATTTAAAAAACTCATTAAATTACAAAAAAAAAATAACAAATTAAATTTAAAATATGACACACTGTACCTTTTTACCTATCAATATTTCATTAAAATCTTAATATGTACCATGCACAGTTACCATTACTCATGAAAGATTCGAATGAATATCGAAAACTGGCCATTTTACTTCCATATCCAGTGGAAGTATAGTAACGACAAAAAAATTTTTTGTCGTCTGTCGGTCTGTAACTTTTTTTGTGCACACGTTTACTCTGGAACCGTTTGAGATATTGGCTTGAAATTTGGTACACATATGTACTTTAACGAGATCTAGAACTAGATTATATTTTCATCTTCTTCCGTCGAAGGATTGGGGGTAAATTGGGTTAAATTTGCAGTAAATAGGTAAATCAAGCAGGTAAGAGTTCATAAAATTGATATTTAGTATAGACAAGAGAAGCTAAGGTCTAAAAAAATTTTGGCATTAGCCACCCCCACCCCATTATTAAAGAGGATGAAAAAAAAATGTGATTTAGTGTGTGTACAAGAACCAGAAACTTCAAAATATTTTTTACTTTATCCACCTCCCACTCCCACTCCCTGTCACCACCCCCACACCACTACCGATGTGGGGTATCGTTTTATGGGTTTTTGGGGTAGAGGATTTCATATATTATATTATTAAAGTTCCATAAACAATTATTTCCAGATACAAAATTTTTTCGTTGTGTGAGTTGGATAGAAAATCCGGATGTGGAAGTAGTGATTCCTTGGGCAGTGGTTTTTAAAGGTTGTGCTCTGTGAAATATTTGACCAGGACGTCAACAATATATAACATACTGTAATTTCAGCTAATTCCATAAGATTTTGCCATCCTTCTCTCCATTTGGCGGCTTAAACTTTTGGCTGTCTACTTTTTCCTCAAGAGTTTTATAGAAACAATTTTTTCACCCCCTAAAAGGTTATTTTGTGACAAGTGTGGTGCATACCGTATATTTTTCTTCACACGAAGGCCCAGACTATTGGCTGTATACATTTTTTTCGCCATGTTTTATTGTGTAGTAAGAAACTATTTTCTCACACCGTGAACGGGGCAGAGTAGAATGAGAGGGTAGTTTTTGATAAGGCTGATATACAAAATATATTTTAGTTGACATTGAAGTCTAGTATTGACGTACAAACTCTCTTTTGGGATATAAATGTTGTGTCAATTGCATTATATAATGATATATTTTTTATAATTTTGAGGTTGGCGAGTGGAACTACAAAAAAAAATTAGATCTGTTAGAGCAAGACGGGCTTCAGATTATGACTCGTACCAAAAATCATACTGTAAAATAAAAAAAAATTGTGAATCTGTGTTATCCGACAGAATTTCTACAGCCTCTTCTGGATTACTACCCCATAAATTAATGCCTAAGGTTAGAGCACCCAGCAAGTTGCTTAGACACTTAAATCCCTCTCATTTCAGCTATGAAACTAGGCTTCAAATATATCATTGATGCCACAATAATTACAGGGTGCTTTGCTGGAAGTAATTTTGATTCCTAGAACACCAATTCCCTCGGAGTACCCTGTCCAATTTAAACTGCTTCAATTTCCTATAATAATATATTTTGCTATTACAGTAAATGAAATTTAAGAGCATACTTTAAATGTAGCAGGAATTGACTTCAGGAACCATGATTCTCTCATGATCTATTTTATGACGATTGCTCTTAAGTACCTACGTAATAAAAACAAAATTTTTACTCTAACTTCAGAAGCAAAAAGAAAAAAATGTTGTGTGTCAAGAAGCGATGATATAATTTACTGACAATCTACCTTTGTAACGCTAAAAATATGTCTCTTTTGTTTAGAAAAAAAAGAATATTCCTTGCGAGGAACAGGCACCTCCGCATCAAACTTTCAAAACACATTAGATAAGCGAGATATTGAGGGTGAGTTCATGAAAGCACACGGTGTATATAATAATTAAACTTTAAAAATAAAACACCACTTTCGAAAGCATTGCTTTTATTAAAATATCATCTATGATAACGTGCGTGTAATTGCGAAATGGGCATGTACATCCACATAGCGCGAGAGATGTGACAACCCAGCAATAGTAAAACCCGCCTGCCGGCCGGCACTCGACTACTGAAGTATCGAAGTATCCCAGCTCTGTTATTTCATTTTAGTCAACTGGCACACGCGATGTTGTAATTCTTACTTCCCATGTCTAACGTTCCGTTACACGCACGGTATTACTAGTAATAGTAGAAGTATTCCTTTGCCTTTTGTATTGTTCAGTTACTATTTTTTTATATCACATGCTGTTTTCCTCTGTGACTTAATTAAATTTATTTATTTATTTTAGCTTTTATCTGGTGGTCATTTTTTTCCTTCTATTTGTATGTATTTCACTTAAATTATGTATTTTTCTAAGGCCTAGTCATTTTTGTTAGAAGAGAACTCCAAATATGATAACGTATTAGTTTGGGACTTGTTATAAAAATTTTGTGTATCAGTAAACATCTATCTATCTACCTATCTATCTATTTATTTATCTATCTATTATCTAGGGACAATTTCTTCAGTTACGATTCAATTAACTCGATCAATCGAAAACTATAAAGCAATATTGATAATGTAGTAAACAAAGGTGAGTAAAATCTATTTAAAATAAAAAAATTACATAATTCATCTCAGTGAAACTAAATCAAGTAAGATCCTGTGCCTGCAGCATTACAAGCGATCAGAATTTTAATTAGAAATGGAATTAAATTGTATTATAACAATGAGATACGTGGTAATAGTCGCAAACACAGAGAATATTGTTGATCGTGTTATTTGAAAGAACTCAGCAGCAGTGAAATCAGGACGTTTATCTTTTATCAAATTTTTCAAACCATTCAATTCTTCTTGCTCCCTTGGCGTCAACTTCAAGATTTCTTCAAGATTGAAACAATTCGTTAACAGTTTGTTGGATTCTTTAGTCACCAAGTCGCAACATAATATAACAGCAGTGAGCTCAACCTAAAACAAGAGTATGTTGTGGCATCAGTTCACTTACTTATGAATGTAAGATTCAAGTAACCAAGGATAAAAATAAAAAACAAAAAATAACATATAATATTTTATGATATCAAGAAACAAATAATATTTTTATAACCAAAAATGTTATTTGAATTTTAAATCTATTAATATACATATATATTATCAAATGGATTTTAATATTTTATGGATATATAAATATATATAGGCAATATAATTATAATTGGTGACCCCGAACTTCACACGTTATATGCCTTCTGCGAGTTCATAAGAGTTAAAGGCAAATATATTTATAATTGGTGACCCCTTCGTTTTTGGAAATATGCCCCAAAATTAGTGATCCCTTTCATTTTTGGAAGAATAGATAATAGTTATCTCACTTTCTGATAGAATCCATTGGAACAGTTCCGTAAATTGACGCCGAACTTAAACAATTTGGACAAATCTCTATAAGTTAATCGATCCCTATAATTGATATCCCTATGGATTGATGAATTGATACCCCGACGAAAGACAAATTTTCTCGTCTTTGGAGACATTACAATAAATTTTTAACATAGTCATATATGCTGTAAATATACAAGAATTACAAATATAATTGGAATAGGAAGCAAGTTAGAACTCTTGACCTGAATTCACACGTCGATTGGTAGAACAAATATCGAATAATATTGGAGTTATTTAATTTTGGAATCTAAACCATTTCTTCAATATCTCCTGGAGAAGTAGAGCTTAAAAGAAGATTAGTCCCAAAAAACTGCCAGATTTTCGAGAGTTATCCTATTTTTCTCTTAATTTGTACGGTAAGTGGATTGTTCTGTCATTTGCCATTTTATTCCTCGGTATTAAAGAGAAACAGTCAGTCATTTAGTTATGACGTCTAGAAAAGCATCTTATTCAGAGACAACTCAACAAGCATCTCGTTCAAATGATATTTTACCAGACGAAACAGTTGTGACATCGCATAATAATTATATTGCAAATATTAAACTTCCTCCTTTCTCGGTATCCAAACCCGAAATATGGTTCACACAAATTGAATCACAATTTAATATCCATCGAATTCGATGACAATTGTCAATGATCGAAAAAGATATGATTATGTCATTGCAAGTTTGCCACCGGATATTATTACAACAGTGTATGACGTTGTCACTAATCTGCCTGAATTTGACTTGTACGATAATTTAAAAACTATCCTGATTTCTCGTTTGACCTCAAGCGAGGAAAAGCGGCTAGAAGATTTACTCTCTGGTTCCCAGATGGGGGACCTCAAACCGTCAGATTTTTACCGATCAATGCTATCAACTGTCGGAGGTTCCCATGTCGTGAGTCAGGAGCTCCTTGTCAAATTATGGAAGCGGCGATTACCTAAAACCATTTTCATTGCAATTACCGCATCCGGCAAAACCGAAATCAAAGAGTTAATCGACATCGCCGATCGTATATGGGAGTCGTGTCAGAATACTATGAATTCCCTTACCTCTAATTCAATTTGTAACGTTACTCCCACAGTTTCTACGTCAAATTTGATTGCAACTTTTCAAGACACATTGAATCAGGTATTACACAAACAAGAAATTTTTACATCTCAATTACTTGCTATTGAATCTAAGGTTTCTTCAATAACTTCCGCTACTCCTTTCTGGCACTTATTGCGATAGTTGTAGAAGTCGACTCGACTCAAGAAATCGCAGAGGCTCAAGGCCCCGTTCTAATAGTCGAAGTGGTACCCGCGTTAGATATAATCCTTCTAATGCTAAAGTTTGCTATTACCATCAACTTTATGGTCGTAAAGCATTTAAATGTCTCGGAGATTGGTGCATTTTCGCCAAAGATGTCAAAGCCGACAATCAAAGATGACTAAAAGTCAATAATATTTTGACAACTGACGTTAATATTTCAGATAGTAAACGTCGTCTTTTTATATTTGATAATGCTAATAACTTAGAATTTCTCATTGACACAGGCGCTGATTTATCAATAGTACCTCGGAATCTATTAACAGATACTAAAAGGAACCCCGATGTTGTACTGGCAGCTGCTAATGGCCATATTATAAATACCTTCGGAAAGAAATTTTTGAAAATTGATTTAAACTTACGTAGGTTATTTCCTTTCGTTTTTAACTTAGCAGATATCAACGTCCCGACTATCGGAGCAGACTTTTTATCTCATTTTGGCTTAATTGTTGATTTGAAACATAAATGTTTAATCGACAATATGACTAGTTTGTCAACATATTTATTTTCTAACAATGGTCCATTACATTCTCCTAAGTTATTTAGCATATCAAATGAATTCACTGCATTACTTTTAGAATTTCCTAGTTTAATTCCTCCCCAAATTACAATTTGCCCGTTAAACATTCCGTAGAGCATCATATTGTTACAGAAGGTCATTTACCTTTCTCACGCCCATGTAGGTTGGATAGCGTTGAATTCAAGATAGCTCAGGATGAATTCAATAATATGGTAGAATTAGGTATTTGTGTACCTTATTCTTCTTCCGTTTCCTCACCATTGCATATGGTTGAAAAAAAAGCTCCGACTGGAGGCCTTGTGGGGACTATCGTCGTCTAAATTCAATTACTGTTCCTGACAGATACCCGTTGCCCCACATCCATGATTTTAACTCGCAGTTGTATAATTGTGTTATTTTTTCAAAAATAGATTTAGTACGTGCTTGTCACCAAATACCTGTCGCAAAAAGTGACGTTTTTAAAACAGCAAGTACTACTCCTTTCGGTTTGTTTGAATTTGGGCGTATGCCTTTCGGCTACGTAACGCCGGTCAAACTTTCCAACGTTTCATGAACGAAGTTTTAGTAGGTTTACCTTTTATTTTCGTCTATTTAGATGACATCCTGATTGCAAGTACATCTAGTTCGGAACATTTAGAGCACTTGAAACTTGTTTTTCAGAGGTTAGAATTGTACGGCATAAATATTAAACCGTCAAAATACATATTAGGTGTCAGTCATTTGACATTTTTAGGACACAATATTTCTTCAGCCGGCATTTTGCCTTCTTCTGAACGTGTTGATGTCATAAATAATTTTCCCTTACCTACTACAGTCAAACAACTTCAGTGTTTCATAGGTATGGTTAACTTTTATCATCGTTTCATACCTTCTTTCGCTGAAATCTTAATTCCTTTACATGCATTTTGTACTAGATTACTGCATGATAAAGTTAAAATAATAAATGATTGGCCTACCGACTGTCTTGACAGTTTTTCCAAAGCCAAAGCTGCTATAGCTGGTGCAACCTTTTTAGCACATCCACGTTGTGATGATAGCTCGTTTTTATCGCTGACTGTTGATTGTTCTAATGTCTCTATGGGGGCAGTTCTTGGACAGCGCGATGACGAAGGTGTACTTGCCCCATTAGCCTTCTTCTCACGAAAGCTTACCTTGGCACAGACCAAATACAGTTCCTTTGACAAGGAACTTCTTTATTTACAGCGATTAAACATTTCAGATTTTTACTTGAAGGTCGCACATTTATTTGCTTTACTGACCATAAACCTTTGGTCAAAGCATTATTCACTAAAACTGAAAGATCTCCCAGGCAAACTAGACATTTAGAATTCATTGCTCAATTTGCCTGCGAAATCAGACATATCAAAGGAAAAAATAACATTGTTGCAGACACCTTATCACGTGAGTATGATACGTCTTCTTTACAACAATGCATTTCCCCAATTGTTACCCAAAAGTCTAAGCTAGTTGATATTAACTTTGACTTAAATTTATTGAGCGAAGCTCAAAAAGATGATTCTGACCTTAAATTTTTATTATCAGATACTTCATCAAACATAAAGAAAACTTTTCATTTAAAGAAAATTAAAATTCCATATTCTGACAAGTTTATTTGGTGTGACGTTTCCCACACAAAACTTCGTCCTTACGTTCCGATTATTTATAGACGGACAATTTTTGATATTTTTCATGGTTTATCTCACCCTGGTATCAAAGCGACTAGAACGTTAGTTTCTAAAAATTATTTTTGGCCCAAAATGTCTTCAGATTGTAATCTCTGGGCAAAAACTTGCATTAACTGTCAAACTAGTAAAGTGACAAGACATACAAGGAGTCCCATAGCTAACTTTGATATTTCTAAAGGACGCTTCGACCACATACATATAGATTTAATAGGACCATTACCTCCTTCCAAAGGTTGTTCTTATATTCTTACTGTGATCGAACGTTTTACTAGATGGCCCGAAGCTTATCCACTTCAGAATATTACTGCAGAAACTGTAGCGCGTACGTTATTTCAGAATTATGTTTGTCGATTCGATGTCCCTGTCACAGTGACAACCGATCAGGGCGTCCAATTTGAATCAAAACTGTTCAAAGAATTTTCAAAATTTTTGGGATTTCATAGAATTCGTACGACACCATATCATCCTTCCTCGAACGGAATGATTGAAAGGTTTAATAAATCTCTTAAAACTGCTCTGAGATCTCTTAAAACTGCTCTCTACACCACATTGGGTAGATGAACTTCCTATCATACTATTAGCTCTCAGAACCATCCCTAAAGATGATTTGCAATGTTCCTCCGCAGAACTCGTTTTTGGTCAAACTTTACGAATACCTGGTGAATTTTTTATTAAATCATATACTTGTCCGGATATTCCTTATTTTATTATTAAATTACGTACTTCATTTAATAATTTAACGTTCATTCCACCTGTTCACCACGTTAATTACAAATCATTTGTCAGTCCAGACATCTCGAATTGTAGTTTTGTTTTCATTCGGAAAGAACGTTTTAAGAAATCTTTTACTCCACTGTATGATGGACCGTTTAAAGTTTTGTCCAGTACAGATAAGTTGGTTACTTTTGTTAAAGGAACTAAAACCGTCACAGTGAATATTGATAGGATTAAACCAGCATATTTACTGTCTGACAGATGCGATGTCACTACACCGTCGATTAAGAAAGTTCGTTTTGCTATAGACGAATTAAATGACTGACTTTTCTTTTTCTTAGCGGGGGAGTGGTGTGGCATCAGTTCACTTACTTATGAATGTAAGATTCAAGTAACCAAGGATAAAAATAAAAAACAAAAAATAACATATAATATTTTATGATATCAAGAAACAAATAATATTTTTATAACCAAAAATGTTATTTGAATTTTAAATCTATTAATATACATATATATTATCAAATGGATTTTAATATTTTATGGATATATAAATATATATAGGCAATATAATTATATATGTTTAAGTGAATATTTAAAACGTCCTTTATGGGGCAGTTGTTGATTATAATCAAGTCAACATTTTCGGTATGTAGCAACTAGAGTATAGGCAATGAGCAAGTATTGCGTTAACACTTTCGATAAGAGTCAGCAACCCAGCCTAACAATTATTTTGTTGAGGTGACTTAACGCTATATTTGTTTGGGCTAAAGAACATTCTGATATAAGAACGCTTATTATAACAGACGAATTAGCAAGTAGTGATACTGATCATTATCTCATTCTGACATAATTCTAGACTTGAAAGGAAATATTAAACGACTAGGGGAAGAGGATTGGAGGAACTATATGAATGTAAAATATAATCAGTTAATTTTAGTTTAGCCGTGGTTTCATTATGTAGACTTCTTTGTGGATTAAACCGTTTACTGTTTGTTGCCTACCTTTTCTTCACTAAAAAAGTCAGCTTGAATGACACCTTGGTGTGAAGTGTGTGCCCATCTATTCTCATTTCTATTTCAAGTACTGGATAGTTTTTTGATCTTATGGGCTTATGCGCTTATTGTAAATATTTCATAAGCCAATACACAGTCACTACATGACTGAACACACAAAAAAACATACATACAAGTCGAATTAAAAACCTTTTGCTTTCTGAACATTTTTAAAGTTGGTTAAAAATTATCAGTTGTACTTACCGTTGTGATAATTCCAGAAGGATAATTGACTACTATTGCAAAGTGTTCTAATTTTGAGACATACATTGCCGTCGACAGATCCTCCAGTATTTCCAAAAATGAATAAGCAAAAACCATCAATAGGGGCCAACCGAAATATATATTAAATATTTCAACAATTTTATATGTTTCCGAGTAAAGTAATTTAACTTTCTGTAAGTCTTTAACCATATTCATATTATAAAGACGAATGGTAATAAGAGTATTATTAATACCCTTGTACTTACTTCTGATAGAATAACCAATAATGACAGTTAAATTGACTAATAAAAATTGGAAATAGGAGAAAATGTGCATAGTTATATAGTAATAAATGTAGGCTTTAAGATACATAGCTTCATAAAGGCAAATGAAAAATATGAGAATATTTCCTAACATAAAATATGTATATGGATTTCCAGCTAATGACATTCTTTCCAATTTGAGATTTCTTAAATCCACCAAACTTTCTACGTAGCAACATTGATGAATCAATTCCTGCCATGTATTCATATTCCAAAACGAGGCTCCCAAAGTTGTTATAAGAAACATTGCCAGACCAACTATTTCAACCAATACATCCATACCTTTACTTAAAATAGTTCTTTCCACTTTTAAGTTAACTGGTTCAAATCGAAGATATACAGAAACAACAGACGACGCTGTCATTAATATAGCCAAGAATACCGTATAGAATTTAAATAATGCTCTAAAAGTAATCTTCTTTTTTAGAAAATTGTAGCTTGGTATTACACCAAAAAGTATTGAAATCTTAGCGATAGGTTTTATAAAGATAATAGAGTCTCGTGTGTACTTCAAACTCATTTTCTTGCCGTTGTAGAGAGATTACTGTTCAAGTAGTAATTTGAATTGTCGATATTTATCGATTATAAGCAAACTGCACTTTTCTTAATGTATAATAAACTAATGGAGCATTAACTATATTGACATTTTAAATAGCGTTGTCATCTTGTTATGTGTACTTTTGTAATTTGTTTATGTTCAAAAGTTTGCATATAAATTTCATATTTTCACAGCATAATACCTTGATATAAATAAAAAGTAACTCGTGAAAGTTTATTGGCAATAAACTAATGTGCAAGCATATTTAATTATATATCCCCCAAAAAGCATTAAAAATGTTAAATTTTGGTATTGAGAGAACAGCAAATCATAGAACAAACACAGGTAATATCAATCAGTCAATCTTTGGCGAGAAAAACCACACAATTGAGAAATTGTGCTTTTATGGTTATAGAAAATTTTAACTATGTTTTTTCGTAGATAATGTCATGTGAATTACTTTCACATCGTGGAAGTAACGGTAACAAAAAATCGATTTTTATTTGGTTCAAATAGGCTTACAATGTCATGAAACATCGAAATCTTAAGCTTGAAAAAAAAAAGAATATCTGACGCTCTCTCGGTCCGTATTTTTTTTTTTGTGTGCACGTACTCTGTATTACATTCGTTTATGTATTATAAGGAGATCTGGAAGTATATTATATTTTGAACTAATTTCTTTGATGAAGGGAGCGGGGGGGTGGGGTATAAATAGGTAAAATCTATAATAGAGTCCATCACTTTGTAATTTTTGATACCAGCCACCCCAACTATCACCCCCATTACCAACTCCCACCATCCTACTAAAGGGGATAAAAAAATTAAATTGCGACTTACAGCACAGAAGACAGGAACTATACGGAAACGAAAGCTTGCCGTGCTACCTTTGATATCGGGTGTCTGATTTCTGTGACCTCCAAGTAACAGTAATATGCCTTACTACCCTAAGAGAAATGATGTACACAAAAAATATATTAATATTTCGGACCAATACACTATACAGTGGGAAAACTGTCTTGTTTTATATTAGGTACATGAATAAGAATACGTATGTAATATGGTATTAATGAAGTTGGGGGCCCAAGTCATGGTGTATTGCAGAATATTCAAAAAAAGAAGTACACATTTATATTTATATCCCGTATTTCAGGCATCATTAATCATAATAATGCGCTTTTAAACCAATGCATTTTTTTCATACTGCTACCAGAATAAGAAAATACTATGAAACATATATTATGTAGTTTAAAATTAAACACAAGATTTGATGAAGAATATATTTTCAATATTGTTGAATAGAATATTACAAATCAAATAGTACAGTGAAAAAAATGTTTACGTAAAATAACAATATACGTGAATTATTGATTTTTTTTTAATTGATACAATGAAAAGTTCTTTTAGTGGTACGAGTTCAAATTCAAATTCAAATTCAAATTCTTTATTTGCCTTTTCAGTGTAATTACACAATCAGACACGTCAATATAATATACAATGTTTAAAAATTAAAAATTGGTACATACATACATTGAGATATATATAAAACTTAATATAAAACATAAAATCTAGAAAACATGCATAATTACGAACAAAAAATATACGTACTTGGTTACATATTATACAAAAGATACACTGTCATAGCAAATTAAAATTAATAATTTATGTCAGCATTTAAGAACTCATCAAAATTATAAAATGCATTTTCTGTAAGAATTCCTTTTATCTTTTGTTTGAATCTCTTAAAATCTAGATTTATAATTGTCTTTGGTAGTTTATTAAAAAATAATGGTCCGTAATAATTTTTGGCACCTCGACTGTGGTTTAGTCTTATATAATTTATTTTAATGTGACCATTATTTCTGATATTATGCGAATGTATATCACTTACAAGACTATATTGATTTAAGTTCATTTTAACAAACAAAAGACATTCATAAATATACACAGAGGGCAAAGTTAAAATTTTTAAATCCTTAAATTTCTCTCTAACATCCTCTCTAAAACCCATAAAACACATCGATCTAATGGCATGGCGCTGTATAGAAAATATTCGACCAGTATGTGCCGAATGACCCCAAGTAATGATAGCATAACTGATTACCGAATGAAAAAGACTGAAGTAGGCTGTTTTTACTACTTGCATTGGTACGACATGTACAAGATTTCTTATTAAGTATAAAGTCTTATTAAGTTTTTTAACCATAAAATCTATTTGGTGCTCCCAGGTAAGGAGGGGATCTAAGTACACTCCAAGAAATTTCGTACAGTCCGGGTTTTTTACGCCGTCTAAATTACGATATGAAAATACCATGTTTGTTGTTTTTTCATTATTTAGTAGTAGTTTATTTGCTGTAAACCAGTTTTGAAAATCTACTGCTTTATTGGCCATATCATGGAGTAAACACTTTATGTTATTATCTTTAGTGATTATTGTGGTGTCATCGGCATATAATATAGTACTGCAATTTACATTTGCGTAAATTAAGTCGTTAATATAAATAATGAATAACACCGGTCCCAATACAGATCCCTGTGGTACACCGTGATTGATTGGTAAGAGGTCGGAAATTTCTTTATTAAAAAATGTACTCTGTCTTCTATTTGACAAGTAGGATGTTATCAACTTTAAGCTAACCTCATTGAAGCCATAGAAATGTAATTTATCAAAGAGGATATCGTGAGAAATACAATCGAAAGCTTTACTTAAGTCGCAAAAAATGGATCCTACGTAGTTTTTATTTTCGAATCCTTCTACGATATTATCTATTAATTTTAAAACAGCTAGAGAAGTTGAGCGACTCTTCCTGAAACCAAACTGACTATCAATTAACAGGGCGTTTTCTTCAAAGTATTCACGGATTTGTTTCTTCAGAAGAATTTCGAATATTTTTGAAATTACTGGTAGCAACGATATTGGTCGATAGTTTACTGGGTCGTCTGCTGAACTTTTTTTATATACTGGTATTATTTTAGCAATTTTAAAGCAGTCTGGATATGTACCCTCTCTAATGCATATGTTAAATAATTTTGTTAAGGGTATAATTAGAATATCCTTGACGTACTTAATTATTTTATAGTTCATATCATAAACATCTTTGCTACCATTATTTTTCAGCTCATTTAAAGTTTCTCTTACCTCAATAAATCCTACTTCTCTGAATTTAAATGTGTTCATCTGTCTGTTTTGTATGGTTAGGTAGTGTTGTGATGAATGATTTATATCAGGTAGCTGTTTGATAATATTTTCTGCAACCTCTACATAATAATTATTCAAATCGGTTGCATTAAGGGTAGTTTTTATATTTTTATTTTGCCTATTTACACTGTCATTAATAACGCTCCACATACCCCTTTGGATATTTCCGCAATTTTTAATATAATGTGCATTTGCTTCTTTTTTTATGTATGATAACTCTGCTTTATATTTTTTCCGAGCAATTTTTATTTCTTGTTGAATAAACTCGCAGGGTCTGTTTTTTTTAATTTCTAGTAGTAGTCTTAAATGCTCCCGCAGACTATGCAGTTTTTCGTTATTAAATTTTATTTTATGTATGGGTTTGTTGTTTTTCCCCTCAAATTGTTTTAAAACCATAGGACAAGAGATATTTAGATCGCGTACGAGAACATCCATAAATTTGTTACATTTGTTATTTAAGTCTATATTATCATTATCAATAAAACAGAAATTTTCTGCGCTCAACAATTGAAAATAATTGATTAAATTTTCTTCTCGCATTTGCCTACAGATAGTTGTTTCTTTACAACAGATTTTTTCTTTTTGGGGCACATTTATGACTACAGCAGAGTGATCTGACAAATTGGGATCAAGGATTTCTGTTGAATAGTCACGAAAATTTACAAATATATTATCTATACAGTTATTATTACGGGTTTTATCGTGAATGGTAGGAAAAAAACCGAAAGAAGCAAAAACATCACAGACGCTAAAAACTTCCTTTTCTTTCTTGTTAAAATGAACATTAAAATCACCTAGTACAATCACATTTTTACCCTTATTTATAAATTTCATTAATAGTTTTGCAACACAATCAGTAAAGATATTTAAATTACCATTTGGAGATCTGTAGGTGCATACTATTATTAGATTTTGACAAGGAATTTCTATTGCTGCCAATTCACAGTCTAGCTCAATGGACATATTTGTAATATCCGATCGTTCAAAAAATTCAGTGTTTAATTTTGTCAGGATACATACCCCACCTCTTAACCTTATTTTCCTACAGAAGTAGCTAGCTAACTTATAATTTTCTATACAGAGAAAATCTATTGTTGTATCATAAAGAAAATGCTCACTAAGACAAAGAATATCATATTTGTTCGAGAGGGAGTTTACAAAAAATTCCAATTCTAATTTTTTATTTGAAATTGATTGGATATTTATATGAAATACAGAAAAGTTATTTTTATTTTCTTCGTTTAAATTATTGAAGTTATATTCATTACTTACGAAAAAACTGGTCTAGTTCTATTTGACTTCTACTTATTTCTCTGATATTTTGGCTAGGTATATCGCATGTTGTTTCCATGTCTTGGGGTAGGTTTTCTTGTATAACTTCCACAGATAAATCCATAATGTCATTTTGTGTTGGAAATGAGTTGCGTGGCGAGAGATTTTCATTAGAAGTCTTCACAAATGTTAAATTTTTTACTGTTGCCCCCCTTTTAAATATAGCGTGTTTAATTTGAGCCGCCACTGTATTTTTACACTGATTTATTTTGTTATTTATTTCGACGTAGGATATAAGTCCCGGCACCAGATTATTAAATTTAGTTAAAAAGTTGTTTAATTTATCATTGTATTTGAATATATGTCTGTTTTTGGGGCTATTTTGTTTTTTTGACAAATATGGGACAGACGTAAAAATTACATTTGTGTGGGAGCACTGTTTTAGTTTATTGCATATTAACTTGAATGAGGGTGTTTTATGTATATTTATATCATTTGATCCCGCAACTATGACTACATAATCTTGTAAAGTAAAATCTTTTGTTAAGTTTTCGACACACTGTCTAACCTGATGTAGCATCGCACCGGGTTTTAATATTGATAATATTTCATGATCGTATGAATTCTTAAGTTCTCTTCTAAGTTGTTTCATAATATTGCGGCCTAAATCGTCCATCAGTAAGAGGATACGATTCTTCTTGTTTTTCTCCATATTATTTTTACTACAGGTTCGGAAATTTTGTGTGCTCTCTAAAGTTTGTTTACTACATGTTTCTTTTGTTGTTTGGTTGCGATGGTCATTTGGGACACTTTTATTTAAAATATTCGTGTTTAAATCTTCCATTGTAAGGTCAGTAGAAGTAGTAATATGCCTGACCTTTTTGTCAGTTTGTGTGCTATTATTGTTAAGGATTTTTTTAGATGTTTGTATTTGCTTTTTAAGTTCCATTATTTGTGTATTTAATTCCTGGATAATTTTTTCTTGATTTCTTATCAGCTGACTCATTTCTGTTTCTGATTTTAATGCTTCTTCTAATAACAATTTGTTTTCGTCTTTCAGTTTTTTTATGTGCCTATTTTTCGCAATACTGTCCTCATTTAGTTCACTAATTGTATTTTCTAATATACTTTTTTCTTCATCTTCCTCGATAAGGAAACTGTCGTCTAATTTACAGCAAACAATTTTATTGTCTTTAATAAAGCGAATTTTGTTTTTAATTTTAGGCATACAGCACTTGTGGATCACATTTAAGCATTTTACACATATGTAATGAATAAATGGTTTTGATTTGCAACATTTATAACTCGGTTGTTCACTAGAGCTCCGAGAAACACATCCACTACTTAGCGCCATCACTGCCAATATAGTTTTTGAGTTGAGAGTCATTACTTAATTACCTTATAATTAATTACCTACAATTCTGTTCATTAGAAACTGATGAACATATTCTGTAACTTATTGAATACTGTCATTTCTTCCACGAATCTTTTTCATCATTTCAATCATTATTTCATTACACTGACGAATTTTTATATTAACATCATAATTTAAAATTTTCAAATGCGAAACGTTATATTAATGTACAATAGTTTTTAAATAATACGTATATTTGTTGAATCAAGAACTCATTTTTCTAATATGTTGTATAAATACATAAATTGTTATTTGAGTCCATTAGAATAACGAATTTGTAAATAAAATACAAATGTAAGTAAATTACGTTAAGGAAATACGTTCATTGTCATACTAAATGAAGCTTATTCATGCCTATTTCAAGTAGATCATACCTTAAACATGCCTTTAACCAAGTTTCCGCCCTGAAAATAAAAAATTCACGCTAAATAATTATGTTCCTTTATAATATTTAGCTTTAATATTATGCCAAAGAACCGCATCCTTTTTATGAAAATGTTATTTTTAAATCGTATTTCAAGTTCACCCAGAGTTAGTAGCTGCAACTGATAAGAAAATATTTCCTTTCATATTACTTCTTTTCAACTGCTAATTGTTTAGTATATATTACTTTCTAGTTGTTTCAGTAATATTGTGTACATACCTTTCAGGATCTTTGGAAACTAGAAAAAAACTTATTGTCTCACCCGCCTTCGAAGGCATGGACGATAAGCCTATACCCTTTGGAACCCATTATAAACAAAAATCAGATAAATAAATAAACTTAGAATAAAATTTGTCGAAAACTGGAAGAAAAAGCCACGGAAATAACCAACCACCAACCACCTTGTAAGAGTTTCAAAGACTGTCACAACGTCAAGAATTATATTGCTTTTGACAAATATATACCTTGTCGTCATGGCGACTATGAACAAATTTGGTGCCGCCAGAAAGGCTTGCTTTCGCTTCTGTATAGTTCCTGCCTTCTGTGCTTACAGTGTTTAAAGGAACCAAAAGCTTCAAAATATTTTTGACATCAGCTACCGCCACTGCCACGACACCTCCATCAGAAATGTAAATGTGGAAGTAGTGATTCCTTAATAGTCCGGGAGCCCGTGTATAAAATGACTGACTATCCGGCGAACTTTGACAATATGAAAAATGGATTGTTCGTATATAAGTTAGCAATGAATGGACCGTCAGCTGGTTGGGTAGCGGTGGAGGTGGCTGTCAAAGGGTTGAAAACAGGTAAAAAAAATTGAGAAAAAGAACTATCCGGCGAACGCTGAAACTTATATGAGGGGAAGATTATGTCATATAATGAAAGTAGAACATAGTCAGCTGGACGGGGGGCGGTGGATTTACCGTCAGCTGATCGATCAAAGAGGTCCAAAAACATGAAAATTTAAATTATTCGGCGAACTTTAAAATTTGGGTATAAGATAATGCTTATACTGAAATTCACGAAAAACATAGTCAGCTGCAAGTATGTGGGTGGAAAAGTCGTCAACTGGTACAGAACAGTACTGAGTGTTGATGACCTGCGAGGCAGAGCGCATCACCTTTCTTGCATCGGCTGACGAATTTTCCACTCACATACTTGCATCTGACTGTGTTTATCGTTAACCTTAGTATGAATATTATCATATACCCGAATTTCAAAGTTCCCCATAAAGATTTAATTAGTAATATCGATATTGATAACTTAATGCTAGAAAACGTGCGTGCGGCATTACCGAGTTTCTTTTTTTAATTTGATTAAATATTCAAGTTATTATTAATATACATTATTTTATGAGAATACAAATTAATACATTCGTACATTTCAAAATTATACAGAACGATCTCCCAGCAAACAATGGTTCGTAATTATTGTAAAACATATACGCTATTCATGTTTCATGTTACTAATTTGTTTCAGTCACAAAAGTGCGCGTTTTTAATCACAAATTGCTTATTTGTCCATCACAACGCACCCTTAATAAATCGCAACAACTGCGAAACAAAATATGCGCAGCAAATGATGATTTATGTTTGTAATAAATTCGTTTCTGTTAAAATAAATATCGAAAATATTATGAAACGTTTATGCTTTTATAGTTTCCGTACATTTTTACGTACGTACGTTCGTAACAAAAGTTTCATAGTTAAACTGCAACCATTATGCAATTTAATTTTACAAATGTTGCCTAATTTTTACAGATTATTTTCAAATATGTTTATTTTTTGTTTTCCATTTCATTCGCAAATAATACATGTATGCGGTCTACATAATCCCCCCGAATTTATGGGCGGGGCGTCGTATTTATATCGTCCTCGTAAATTATAGTCGATTGAAAACATTCAGGACCGGCCCCAAATAATAATTAGCTTCACTATAAAAAATAATTTTTGAATATAAATTGATCTCCATGAATGTGTTCATTTTTGCACATCAACTTTTTTATCTAAAGAAAAATAGGGCTCGATTTACATACATGCCTATTATATATACTATAATTTTCTTAATAGCAATTTAGAATATTTCTTGTCTAACTTGTTTTTTTGATTTATTTGACCAACGACATACTGCTATTTAAAAAAATATGGTACCATATATTTTTAAATACCAGTATGTCGTTTCTCGAAGTATTAGCCAAATAAATAAAAAAAACAAGTTAGACAAGAAATAATCTGAATTGCTATTAAGAAGATTATAAGTAGTATATATAATAGGCATATGTGTAAATCGAGCCTCATTTTTCTTTAGATAACAAAAATTGATATGTGCGAAAATGAACATATTCATGACCACCAAATTATATTCAAAAATGATTTTTTTATAGTGGAGCTACTTATTTTGCGGGTCCGTTTCTGAAAGTATTCAATGGATCAAAATCTACAAAAACAATATAAATACAACGCCCGCCTACTTCTAAGTACCTGAAATTCATAAATTAAATTCACAGTGAATACTAAAGAAATTTGTGCTTACATATATCTTGGAGCATAACAAACTTTATTATTTTTCAAATACTAAATTGAAAACTTATACCAAGGTAAATTTGGGAAATTACACAATACAAATTTGAAAAGTTATTTAACAAATAAATCCTGGACAAATTAAAAGATTACAAAAATAATAATGTTCAAGCCCTACCTCAGAACAATATGTACTTTTTGCAATGTTTAACAAAGTTCACTTTTCAGGTGTCTCATTAATCATGTCTATTTAAATAAGGCACTTATCTCACAAGCAAAATTAGTTTCCTTATACCTTTAATATTCACTGGTAAAACATTTAATTGGAGATGTGCTGTAAAATAATCAAAACAGTTAAAACAGTGGATATAAATTTATTTATAATTACACCTTTAATTGCAATAAAATAAAGTAACTAAAGTATAGAAACAAATTAGAACTTTATGAGAGATATGAAAGATCTGACTAACTAGAATTTGTCCCAACATTATCTGTTTGAGAAGGGTTTTTTAAATAATTTTAGAAAAAACTACAAACGAAAAATTTTACTTTCCAAGAACAAATTAGTACAAAAAAAAAAACGTTAAAATTGCTAGAGTAAAACTCATTCCCTAAATACAAAATTTGGTGCCAAAATTTCAATTTTTCCGAATATCGATTTTTTTTTCTTATTGAATTATATTGTCTATAATTAATTATTTGTGACATATTAATGATTTCTTACTGTTTGTTGGGTATTTTGCCACTTTCTGTAAAGATATTATAAAATTTTGATGAAAGAAAACTGCGCCAAATGGATCAGACAGGCTGGTTTTTAATACTTCTAAGTATAAAAGGTCTCAGACCTAAAAATATATAAACTGAAACAAAAAAGTTTTATGACAATTAAAAAAATTAAATTTTGGAAACTGTTATTTCTTTTTCCGTTGGCAAAGTGTGGCAAAATACCCAACAAACGGCAAGAAAATAAATTATATTAAATTTCCTAATAAATTATGCCCTCAGGTTTTTCACATTGAGAAATATAATCAATAATAAATTCAGTATGAGAACAAATCAGTGAAGAAATTTAAATTTTTGATAATCAGAAAATTGAGAGAGAACTTTTTGGTTTGATACTGATGTAAACTAAAAAAATAAAGCAAATTTTAAATTTTTTTATGAAGTAAAACATTTTCCTTTGCTATTTTTTTCTGAAATTTTATTAAAGTATGTGAACTTAATAATCTTTGCTGTATGCCCAAAATTAATTACTTATTTAATGAAAAATTTTAGTCAAATTGGTTAATATTTAGAAGAAACATCCAATTCCTTCTCCAAACTCTGCTCAACTGCTGATGATGATGCATCTGAGAGTAAAGGGTAGCTAGCATCTCCTGTATGCATCTGCAAAATAAATGAACATAATTGAAAATAATAAAACACATATGAAAAAATAGTAGTCTGTTGATGTTTCACATGTACAGTGTGTTCACTTATTAACAATAAAAGTGTAAAGGACAAAACTTCTAAGTTGATATCAGATCAATTTTGGGTCAAAAGTGTTGGTAACACTTTTCTAGTATAATTTAAATAAATGGGTAGCAGCAATTACTTTATAATACAATTCTGTTAAATAATTACACATAAAATTAAATATATATGTATCTATTTATTGAAGAAATGCTTTGTTTTTACGTGCGTGTTGTGCCGTATTTTCAGTGTCAACTAATAATTAACCTGATGTTTTATGTTCCCGAAGTTTGGAATGTTCACTTGAACGAATTCCACATGGAAAGAAAAAATTAATAAAAACTACAAATCCATATAGGCCTACAATTTTTCTTGTAATATTTGCTGGCAACGATAGGATTGAAATAAATCTTTGTCACGCAAGTCATTTGTTTAAACAAAAGAATGTTGGAAATTGTGTTTTTTCGCAGTTTTTCTTAAATGTCTCTGGTTGTATAGCTTGCATTGCAATGAATAAAAAAAGACATTGTTCATAATAATATTCCGCCGAAAATCTTTGTGGTTAATTTGTTCAATTGTAATAAATAAAAACAATAAAGAGCAGCAATTTTTAAACAATTGATGATAACTTAAACAATAATGCAACTATTTTGACGAAATATTAGGAACCGATGCCTCTAGTGGAGCTAAATCGTCAAATCAAATTTCAAGTTGGTATGTTGACAACAACGTCTAAAAAACAAAAGCAAAGTCGACAACTGAATCGTTGTTTAAGTGCATCAAGTAGTACGGCAAATTTTTTTTCTATTAACAACAATATTTTTTAAAGTTTAAACCATTTTTTCTTAATGTGTTTCATTTTTTTTTATTAACAAATTCACTTTTCTCATCAATATTTTGCTCAAAAACAAAAATTATTGGCATGTTTTTTTTTTAATTGTTTCCTTCTTTATGTGCCTTTAACACATGCTAATAATTTTTATTTTTGGGCAAAATATTGATGAGAAAAGATAATTTGTTAATAAAAAAAATAAACATATTAAGAAAGAACGGTTTAAAAATAATAAAACAATTTTGTTAATATTACTGAAAAGAAGATAAAAGAAGCTACAATCTGAAAAAAAATTTCTATCAATTGTTTAAAAATCTCTTTATTGTTTTTATTTATTGCAACTTAACAAATTAACCAAATAGGTTCGGATAAATCTAGTTTTCTGTGGAATTTTATTATGAACAATCTCCTTTTTTATTCATAGCGATATGAGCTTTACAACCAGAGACATTTAAGAAAAACTGCAAAAAAACACAATTTTCAACATTCTTTTGTTTAAACAAATGACTTCCGTGACAAAGATTTATTCCAAAACTTTTTGCTGCACTCCTTGTAATGTTTCCGAGAAGTTCCAGCAAAGAAATTACTACCTATTGTAAAACAATTAATACAAATTTTAATTGTACTACACTACTAGTATGGTACTAATTTTTGGAGTCATAATCGATTATCTCCAGGCATTTTAATAATCGACTAATTCGATTATTATATTTCAATTATTCCCATCACTAAATATAACCATGCATCTCCTAAATGTAGGAAATACCTACGTAAAGTTACAACAAATTAATAACACTCGCAAATAATCACTTATTATGTATAGTTTTGGAAAGAAATAGGTAACTTTTGACATGTAATATTGCATACAAAACTATTTAGAAATAAGTTTTATTATCTAGGTACTTACTTACCACTTATATGTCAACACAATAAACACTAAGCAATCGCTGTATTGTACTTGATGAAAGTAAAACTACAACTAACCCCTAGTTTCCATGGGCTTTTCTAGCAAACTTGTAGATTCTCGCACTGATGCTACCCAGTCTCAAGGTCTCACAAAAAATTGTCACCATTTACGTTTAATAATTGCGTAATTATTTCTTATTTCAGGGATTGAAAATGTAACTCATTATCAATTATGTAACGTTTACAGCTTTCCCCTACTTGAAAATTGTTTACGTTTAATAATTGCGTAATTATATCTAGTTTTAATGTCTAAAAATGTACCATATTACAAATTATGTAACGTTTACAACTCTCATTACTTGAAAATTATTTACATTTAATAATTGCGTAATTATTACTGAATTTAGTATCTGAAAATATTACGCATTAGGAGTTGCATAATATTTTCGAATTTTAAACACTGAAAATAAAGTGGTATTCATATTTACACTACAATTACGATTTAAATATTACAGTGACATTTATTGCATAAAAGTTTTGAATTTTTGTAAACTTAACAAAGATGCTTTGCTTTACATTCAACAAATTCGAAATAAATATTTCAGGCACAAATATTTCGTCATAGTTATTATTCTGTTTCGTGATTTGAAATACGCTTCCAAAGTTTCTTATTTGTATCCGGGCGTTACGAAAGAATAACGCTCAGTGTTTGCTGGGTTGCTCAGAAAATTTATTTAGTTTAGAGAAAATAAAAATAAATTTATTCGGCTTCCGATAACAGATCTTCCTCATTCTCATTTTCATCCAACCCATCACTCTCTTGATGCTTAGTGGGTGAAAGATCATTTTTCTCTTTGTCACTCGCATCTAAAAAAAATAATTATTTATAAAAAATTGATTAAGATTATAATAGGATGAAAAGTGAAAAGCACAAATGATATAATACCTTCAGTGTTTTCGGCATCTCGGATAATCATTTCCACTTATGGAGGTAATTGATCTCCATCAAACCACTTGCGAGTTAAATTTGTTTTCCTCAAGCTGTCACCCATAACCAAGGGATCTAATGTAGATGGCACTTGTGCGTTGTTCCAAATCGTATACATACATACACAGTTCTTAAAACGTACTGTACAATTTCCGATTTCGACGGAGGCGAGAGAGATGCATCAAAATTTTTGTCTGGTAACTGAAATTCGTTATCATTTTCGCTAAATTTAGATACCTTAGTAAAGGTAGCTACACGAGCATCATTGACGTTTTTTATAGCTTTAAACCCATACATCGTGCAAACAAACTTCTCTATTACGCTAACGACATTATTTTGGTTCTCCTCTGGTAAATTATTCAAACTTTTAAATGCTTCAGTAACTTCTTTTAGAAGCTCTTTCAATTTATTGGGTAAGTGATGAAATGGCTCCGTTCTTAAGTAGTAAAACCCTAAATGGTTATTGAGTTCGAAACGACAATATCCAATCTAGTGTCAGAAACCGTCGTGTTCTAGTCACGAGGAGGCGGACACTAAAATGATTTTTCACGTATAAATGAGAACACCAGTGTGGTCATAAGTTCAGATATTGACATTCCTATCATCATGCTGGGAAACATGGAAAATGTACATAATAATGTGAAAATTATAAAATGGAGAAATGATGAAATGGAATAAAAATGGAGATAAAGAAACGTAGGAAATAAAGAACGATTATTATACCTAAACGATTTGTATTAAAAGAGAAACTCGGAAATGCCGCACGCACATTTTTTAACATTAAGTTATCAATAACGATATTACTAATTAAATCTTTATGGCGAACTTTGAAATTTGGGTATATGATAATATTCATACTAAGATTAACGATAAACACAATCAGCTGCAAGTATGTGGATGGAAAGTTCGTCAGCTGATGCAAGAAAGGTGATGCGCGCTGCCTCGCAGACGATCAACACTCAGCACTGTTCTGTACCAGCTGACGACTTTTCCACCCACATACTTGCAGCTGACTATGTTTTTCGTGAATTTCAGTATAAATATTATCTTATGCCCAAATTTTAAAGTTCGCCGAATAATTTAAATTTTCATGTTTTTGGACCTGTTTGATCGATCAGCTGACGGTAAATCCACCGCCCCCCCGTCCAGCTGACTGTGTTCTACTTTCATTATATAACATAATCTTCCCCTCATATAAGTTTCAGCGTTCGCCGGAT
The DNA here is from genome assembly GCA_936432065.2 of Rutpela maculata. Lineage (NCBI taxonomy): Eukaryota > Metazoa > Arthropoda > Insecta > Coleoptera > Cerambycidae > Rutpela > Rutpela maculata. The sequence goes on along the minus strand of OW386291.2, from coordinate 48,734,376 downwards.
AGTTTTTTTTCTCAATTTTTTTTACGTGTTTTGAACCCTTTGACAGCCACCCCCACCGCTACTCAACCAGCTGACGGTCCATTCATTGCTAACTTATATACGAACAATCCATTTCACATATTTTTAAAGTTCGCCGGATAGTCAGTCATTTTATACACGGGCTCCCGGCCTATAAGCAACGGTTTTAGGCATCTAGGTGATGGTATATATTGATAAATAACAGCATTAAAAAAATAATTACTGGACAATGTGGTATTCTCATAAATTTGGGTGATACCATATTTGGATACTTAACGAAAAAATAAAGGACAAGTGTTTTTTCATGTAATGCATTCCTCTCAATCCCACCATTTCACGGACTAATAGAGATTATATCCTAAAACGTAATTTGTCATTAAAAGTTGGTAACCCAGACCAAACCTACTTACCTCCGTTAACAAATTCATAGTTTCATAATTTTGTTATGTTTACATATGTGAATGGGATGTAAAGATGATGGACAAAAAGACGCGTTTTCATTGCCTAGAGAGTTCGTCGCGGTATCCTAATACTATATAAGAGTATGAATCACACAAAAAAAGTGTTCTTGGTTCATAACGTATTGACGACTCCGTGAAACGAAGCGATCTGATTGTAATTGCAAAGTCAAGTTAATCGTCTGCTTTGCGCCATCTGCGAGCCAAGTGCCAAAGTTCATTTATTAACATCCATTACTTTTACATTAGGGCTCTCACAAGTGCAAGTGCTTGCTTTCTCGGTAGTTTGTCATGTTTGTTTTCAATGAGTTTGTTGTAGTAGTTCGAGAATTTTTCAAAAACTACGGAATAAAAAATTGAAATTTAAATATTGATATGTTTCATATACTATAGCAGATGAGACCAGACTAATATCAATAAGATAATATCTTTTTTATTATTTTAAAATTAGGTTCAAAGTTAGAGGATGTTTAGCTGCTTGACAAGAAAAAAATATTACTTTTCGTGAGTTTGCAATAGTCCAGTACCATTCTATCGAGTTTTCTTTCTGTGAAATTTCTTCTTATTTCCGGGGCCCTTAATGTGTACTATTAAACATAATATAAGTCCTGAACCCAATCTGTTGCGCTCGAACCATCATATTGAAAAGATGGCGGGCTGATTCAGTTTTTTGCTTATATCTCTCTAACGTTAGCGATATCGAAATTATGTTTATATGAAAAATGAAGCTTATACAATTTTCTACAAAAAATGTTACATGCATTTCTTTCGTATTTGTTATTATAATCTTTGGAAATACGAGAGCAAAGAGTATATTGCATTTCATCGACACATTTCAAAAACTGTAAATATCGCTCGTAGAGAAAACAATTATGATATCACTGTTTTAGTCATAGAATTCGCAACAACTTTCAAAATGTCCGCCTTGGCTCCGTCTTTTTGTAAGTCTGTTCGTGCGTCCGTCTGCCCCTTCGTCCGTCACGTGTCTTTTATATTAAATAACTTAAGAGAGAAAAGCCCAGTTTTATTGAAATTTGGAGAATATATTAGTGTTAACTAGGGGAAGAACCCCAGCGTTCTTGAAAAAAATCGGTCAGTGAATATTAAGGTTATGAAACATTTTATGAAAAAAATACACTAAAAGCGGGTTGCAATTTTTGATAAGATAATAGGTTTATAAAGAAACAAATAAAGGTAGTCGTTGCAAAAAAAATATAGGAATAAAATGTTTTGTCTGCTTATGTCCTAGGTTATACAATAAGCTCCCAGAAAATATTAAACAAATCAGATATGTAACAAAATATGAAAGAAAAGAAAAAAATAGCTGCTGAACATAAATTACACAGAAATAGATACATCTATTAATACTGGAAGTCTCTAAGTTTTCTTTAAGTTTTAAATTATCTAATTCCTCTTTTTTAAATTTTTTTATTTGTCAATTTTCATTTTTTGACTTCCTTCTATTTGTAGTGTATTTCACTTAAATTATGTGCTTTTCTAAAGTCTAGTCGTTTCTATTACAAGAGAACGCCAAATGTGATTACATATTAATTTGTGACTTCCCATAAAAATTTTGTGTATAATGGAGTCCAGTAAACATCTATCTATCTATCTATCTATTTATCTAGGGACAATTTCTTCATTTACATAATAGAAAATTCAATCAACTCGATCAATCAAAAGCTATAAAGCAATATTGATAATGTAGTGAACAAAGGCGAGCAAAATCTATTATAAAATAAAAAAAATTATACAATTAATATCAGTGAAACTAAATCAAGTAAGATCCCGTGCCTGCGGCATTACAAGCGATCAGAATTTTAATTAGAAATAGAATTAAATTGTATTATAACAATAAGATACGTAGTAATAGTCGCAAACACAGAGAACAATGTTGACCGTTTTATTTGAAAGAATTCAGCAGCAGTGAATTTTGGACGTTTATCTTTTATCAGATTTTTCAAACCATTCAATTCTTCTTGCTCCCTTGGCGTCAACTTCAAGATTTCTTCAAGCTTGAAACAATTCGTTAACAGTTTGTTGGATTCTTTAGTCACCAAGTCGCAACAGAATATAACAGCAGTGAGCCCAACCTAAAACAAGAGTATGTTTAAGTGAATATTTAAAACGTATTTTATGGGTCAGGTGTTGATTATAATCAAGTCAACATTTTCTGTATGTAGCAACTAGAATATAGGCAATGAGCAAGTATTGCGTAGCAGTGCCTCGCTGCAAAAAATCGTTAACACTTTCGATGAGAGTCAGCTGTCAATTTGTCCAATTTTAATAAAAACTGGTGAGGTGACTTATTGTTACGGGCCTGATGCATACGCCGCCCGCAACACATCAGTATCTTACGGGTCACATACCGTCGCGGGGCAAGCCACTGATGGTGTTGTAGAACTCTCCAAAATCGTCCTAAGTTGAAGACAATCAAAATTCGACTTAGGCAAAAATTTCATTTAAAGACATTTTTAAGAGTGTGCAGAGACACAAATCAGTCCGTAAGGACCGTTTTGGGTTCTATAAGGCGTTGAAAATGATCAGGTGAAAATTCGAAGAAACACCGAATTTTCACTTAGAAAAAATATTTTTGGTTCAGGATATGAGAGCAGAAGTATATAATGACAAAGATTTATGAATAATATACTTTTTCAAAGGTACCACAAATTGGACTTTGAAAAATAATATTTTTGAAAGGGCGTCAAAGTTTGGCTCAAGAATCGATTTATCGAAAGTACGCCAAAATTTCACTTGCAGACTAATTTTTCAAAACTGCCTTGAAATTTGGGTTAAAAATCGATTTTTCAAAAGTACGCCAAAATTTCACCCGCAGATTAATTTTTCAAAACTACCTTGAAATTTGGCTTGAAAATCGACTTTTCAAAAGTACGCCAAAATTTCACCCGCAGATTAATTTTTCAAAACTACCTCGAAATTTGGATTGAAAATCGATTTTTCAAAAGTACGCCAAAATTTCACCCGCAGATTAGTTTTTCAAAAGTACCTTGAAATTTGGCTCTACAATCGATTTTTCAAAAGTACGCTGAAATTGGTCTTAAAATGGATTTTTCAAAAGTACCACGAAGTCAGTTTAAAAAGTACCACGAAAATATACTTTAAATTATTTTTTATTTTTTATTCCTCAACCAAAGACATTGACCTTTGAGGTACGATCATTGAAAGCACAATTCTAAAGTATGAGCATAAAATTTTAACGATGCACTGCATCCAAAAGGCAAAATAGAAGATTTTGTCAAAGCCGGCGTAGTGCCGATAAGCAAAAATTGATAAAAATCAATGCACATGTACAAGGCCGGTTTCTCGCATGGAAGGAGTTTGGATTGACCCAGCGGCTCGCAATTTGGTCGAGCGCGTTGAGTAGTCCAGACAAAGCGATGGTAGAAAAGCCACTAACGGGGCTTTTCAAATGACAAAGTTATAGAGGAAAACGCCTTGTGCATAAAAATCCAAAAATTCAATTTTGCCTAATAGTCGCTCGAAGGTGAGACGCTGCCAAATCGATATTATTAATCGACTGTGATAAGGGTTAGTAAGTCGTGGACTGATCGAACGCCACTCAACTTATGCAGTAATAAGTCCTCTGAATGTGTTTGAGTACGTGAATTTCCACGATACAAGAACTTTAAAGCTAGGTAGTCTCTAGCGAAACTAAATTCATTTAGTAAAACTTTTTTAAGTTAATTTCAGTCAGCCTTAATTATTCATTTACCCAGAGTCTGAAATGATTCTAAAAGCTCGCATTTTGATTCTGAGAAGGTACGTATGAATCTTTTCTACCTAATCGATCGTTAGCGCGAGCGCTCTCGCTTGTATGGTCTGAAAGTCACTACCTTGATTGGGGAAGGCACGATTCTTTCTTGAGAATTTTGTATAACCAATTCTGTTAAATAAACGGATTCTTTGAACTAATGTTTCTTAATTGATCTTGAGGCCTGTTGACGGTCTATAATCCCTGGAACTTTCGTATAGAAAACCGGATGTGTCGAGTTAATTCGCATTAACGTTCGACCTTCTGGTTGTTGTACGGAGGTTCGATAGGGATTTTTTTATGCGTTTTTTGAGAAATATATTCCGTTATTAATGGACCAAAACGCGATTTTCGCGTACCAAAACTAATCCCTCCGCAGAGAAATTCTTCGGTTGGGATTTTTTTATGCAAAAATTCAGGAAATTAAGAGGTGCCTAAACCCCTAACGAGGGAATTCGGGTCCAGAGAGAGCGTAGTTTCCGATCTGTGGTAGTGCAGCCTTGGTCCCGCTTTTCGGCTACCGAAGTCATCTTATCTCGAACCCGCCTGGGAGGTAGAAGAACGGGGTAATACGCGACTGGCGCCCCCTGAGAAATAAATTGGTGTCGCGTCATTTTGACGCCCGGTAGTGCGTTCTTCTACATGGCGCCCAACGTGGGGCGTTGTTAGTCAGCAGGGCTTTCTGGAAAGGATATGGATGAATCAACGCCTTTCCAGTTTTACGACGAGCCGACATCTGTGATGGACAACGTCTCTAGAGGGTTAGAGAGGCCGTGCGCGGAGGATGTACTGGGTAGTTCGGGGGTTGGCCCGAGTACCACTGAAGGAGTCATACAGCCCTCCTCAGAACAAGTGTTCGCCCAAATGGCAGCAGGTCTTGCCAAAGCTCTAAGCGAAGCCACGCACGAGCATAAGTATCGGTCGAAGCATCCAAATGCGGAATTTCATGGCTTCGAACACGAAGACCCTGAAACCTTCATTTATCAAATGGAGGAATTTTTCGTCCGAGTACGAATTACGCAGGATAACGACCGACTATATAAAATATCAGAACAGCTCAAAGATGATGCTAAGAAATGGTTCGAACAATATCGAACCCTAATTACCACGTATCCTCTATTCCTCGAGCGGTTCAGAAGCCGTTATGATTCAGGTGAAGTACTCACCGAAGCAGTAGCTAATTTATATGGCAAGAAACAAGATGCCGAGGAAAATACGTCAGTATTTATTTCAAGGAAGGTATGTCTCTTCAAGAGGATCGATCCGTTTAAGCCGGAGGCGATGAAGGCGGCTACCATCTTCAATCAGTTGAGACCTGATATGAAAATGCTCCTAAAGAGTGCCGTCATACCAGATACAAATACACTAGTGACGATGACCGAACAAATGGCTAAAATCATGGATGAGAATAAAGAATTCGAGATTCTGCAAAATGCAAAGAAAAGCAAAGACCGAGAAGCGTCCACCTCTACCGCTTCAGCTCAAGGGAATCAGCAATCGAGCAGTAACTGGAGAACGGAACCCTCCGCATTAGCGAAGCCGTCCTCCAGTTCCTTTGGTGCATCTAGGACACCATTCAATGGATCTCAAAGAAGAGATAATCCGCCAGCACCAAGGGTGCATTTTGCAAATAATATTTCCTCGCTGCCTAGAGGGGATATACCGAGAAGGGGTACTGGAGACGTAAGGAACTCCCGAGTCCCGTATCGCCCTTGCAGATATTGCCCAACGGAGCAGTGGCATTTTCATGCAGAATGCCCAAACAATCCCTATCGTAATATGAATACGGGAAACCAAGCGGGGGTCAGAGGCGATGGCCCAGGCCGAACTGTACCAGCCCCGCCTACCAGGCCCCAGCAGGCTCGAAGCGACCCTCGAGGAAGCTCCGAAGCAAGAAGTTTAAATTAAAAAACTTCGATGACCTTCCTGACCTTAATTACCTGTTTAAGGATCAAGAAGTCAACCTATCTCCCCACCGATTCACTCCATTAGAATCTATCAATCAAACTAACGACGCTTTCCCTCTGCCTCGCATTAAGATTATAATTAATAATCGAGCGGTTAACGCTTTATTGGATACAGGTTCGACAAGGAATATTATCCAACCGAAATTTTTGAACGACATTGATCAACTTACAGCTCCCCAAACTTTTGTTATGGCTTGTGGCGATGGTTTAGTAGAATCCCTCGGGACTACGACCATAAACGTTAATGTACTAGATGTACCCTTTCAGACCACGTTTCAGGTCATTCAAAATTTAAATGAAGAGCTCATTCTGGGAGCCCCGTTTTTATATGCTCACAATGTCGTATTCGATTATCAACGTAAATGTGTCTACGTCGGCACTGAAGAGCGAATAACCGTCTTCTGGAATCAAGCGGCACATCAAGCAAGGAAGCAATACCGGCTTCCCGAAGAACTGATCATCGGAAACGATAATTTAAAACCTCTATTCGAGGAATTCGCTGAATTGTTCACCGCGGTGCCTACCCAAGCTACCACGGTGACAACGAAACATAAAATAAAAGTTAAAGACGACCGCCCGTTCAATATCAAACCCTACCCCATGTCTCCTTCTAAGAAAAAAGTTATGTACGATCAAATTGAAGAGATGCTGAAAGCCGGGGTCATAGAACCGAGTACCGCTCAGTACAGTTCGCCTCCCATTATAATTGAAAGGCCCGGCAAGAAGCCTCGCTTCTGCATTGATTATCGTCACTTAAATGAAGTAACGGAAGACGAAGCATCCGTCTTACCAAAGATATACGAGAGTATAAAGGATCTAGGAAACGCCAACATATTTACGGTGTTGGACCTCAAGAGCGGATATTGGCAAATCCCTCTTGAGGAGTCGTCAAAAAACTATTCTACGTTTACAACATTAGATGGAGCATCTTACCGATTTAACGTGATGCCTTTCGGATTGAAGACCGCTCCATGTACATTCCAAAAATTTATGGCAAGAGACGTATTGACCGGCTACTTGCATCATTTCTGCAAAGTATATCTCGATGATATTATCATCTACAGCGAAAATATAGAACAGCATGTAAACCATCTGAGAGCCGTCTTTGAACGCCTGCGTTTGCATAATTTAAAGGTGTCACCGGAAAAATGTGTGGTAGCCACGTCAAGCATAACCTATCTCGGGCATCAAATAAATGCCAACACCACTCAACCATTAGAAAAACACATATTACAGATACAAAATTATCCGGCCCCTACGACAAGGCGCCAGCTTCAGAGTTTCCTTGGTCTATGTAATTGGGTACGTGAATATATCCCTAATGTTGCAATAATTACAAAGCCCTTGACCCGACTACTCTCGAAAGACTGGCGCTTCAAGTGGAATCCGGAAGCCCAAGAAGCTTTTATTTTACTAAAAGAAGTATTGAATAAACCTCTAGGACTGCACCGGCCAGATTTCAATAAAATGTTCATACTGCAGACGGACGCATCCTTAATAGGATTATCTGCAGTATTATATCAATTGGGGGATAATGACCAGAAGCACATCGTCTCTTATGCTAGTAATACGTTATCTCCGACGGAGAGAAAATACCATATTAATGAATTGGAATGTTTGAGCGTCGTTAATTATATAAGGAAATACAAAATATATTTGGCAGACCGTCCATTTATAGTCAAAACCGACAATCGAGCTTTACTATGGTTAAATAAGCATAAGGACGAGAAAACGAAATTTACTCGTTGGTCATTATTACTTCAGGAATACAGCTTCACCATAGAACATTGTCCCGGCAAGGAAAATATATTGGCTGACTATCTTAGCAGGAATCCTCAAGGCCCAAACGTCGAAGCAGACGACGAAGAGGAGAGAATGTACCCACCAAAATTCTCGTACAAGGAACGAATATCAGTAATTACCACATTGGAATTAAACGATCAGGTCAGAGAAGCGCAAACGCACTCCAGAGATATCCAAGACCAAATTGAACGATGGAATACTCTAGTGCGACAAGCAGATAAAACCGAGGCAGAGGTGAAATTCGTCAATACAAGACAAGTGATAGGCGGCACACTTTGGACAAGAGGCGAAAATGTTAAAGAAAAACTATACGTACCAAAACGTATGGTCATGAGAGTAATATCTCATTTTCACGACCGACCGGAAGTAGGTCACCCCGGCCGCGATGAAACTGTTAGAATCATCTCGGGCCGCTATTATTTTAATAATTTGTCGAGACTAGTTAACAAATATTTAAATGAGTGCATTATTTGTAATTCCGTAAAAAGCAGACAGTCACAACCGAAGGCTCCTCTCAGAAGCCATGCTCCATCGCATCCGTTCGAAGTTCTAAGCGTCGATGTAATCGGACCGCTTCAGCGAACCAAAGATGCAGATAACCGATATATATTAATGGTAGAGGATGTATTTAGTAAGTGGGTCGAAGCCAAGGCGTTCACCCAAGTCAGTGGAAAAACAATAGCACAATTTATCGAAGAGGAACTAGTGGCGAGATATGGCGTTCCGAGGGTCATCATTTCCGACCAGGGAGGCCACTTCAATTCCGGCTTTTACGATACGTTCTGTACACGTAACAATATTGAAAGATTCTTCACAGCAGCTTACCACCAACAGGCTAATCCAATAGAAAGGAGGGTGCAAGAAGCTAAGAAGATCTTAAAAACCTTATTATATGGTTCACCCAACGACGAGTGGGATCGACATGTTAGTCAGATGGCATATATCTTGAGAACAAGAAAAAACGCCGCTACGGGGCATACGCCCAGTTTCGTAGTGCTCGGCTATGAATTACCGCAGATTGGTGATTGGAATATGTTCGCTTATAGACAAGAACGTCGTAATCAAGCGGACGTTCCCCGCCTTGAAAGAGTCAAGGAAATTCGTAAAAATCAAACAAATTACCAATGGCGTTACGCGCCCAAAGTGGCGGTAACGCCGGTCGTATATAAAGTGGGAGATATGGTAATGACTAAAAGGATCAGGAAGGATCATACCTTCACACCGTCGTGGAGTGGGCCACACAAGGTTTTAAAGAGATTGTCTAATGAAGTTTACCTCATTCACAAGGGGGTAACTTCGACGAGGTTACATGTCGATGCCATCAGGCCGGCACCTAAGGGAGACCCCGATGTTGAATTGGAATTGTCTGAAGAATCAGAAGATAGTCCGGATGAAACTCATCTTAGTGACGACGCTTCCTCATCAGACAATGAGATCGCGCCCAGGTCAGAGCGACGTAGCGATACCACACTAGTTCAAATCAATGTTCCCGCAAGTGCTCAAGATGAGCCGGATGTAATAAGTCGAGATCCCGAAGATGCTCGAGATGAGCCAGATATAGAAGAGTCACCTCTAGATATTTCTGAGGTCGACCACGGCTAATAGCCGTTTTCGCTTTTTTTTTTATATTTTTTCTCAAAATTCTAAGTAGCGATTTTGACCTGTATGCGGTCGAATCGAAAATTTAAAGTCTACCCCATGAGCAGACATGGAAAGACGGCGAACCCGACGCAAGAGCGCGATCCGGTAAGCCTAGCTTCTCAAGAGCGAGAGCCGCCAAGTTCGAGTAATGGACGTAGGCATAAGTACGAATCAGTACGAGTTTCGGAAGCTGTTTTTTTTCTTATGCAAGAAGACAACTTCAATTTTAATCATTTTAAGTCAACAAAATTAACGTATACCCCAAATGGAAACTACGAGTTTCAGAAGCCGTTCTTCGCTCAAGAAGACGCTTCAATTTTTTTTTTATACTTTTTTCACAAGTCGTGATGACCGCACGAGTATCGTAAGCCGATTTAATCTACCTTACGAAGTAGAAACTACGAGACGAGTTTCAGAAGCCGTCCTTCGCTCAAGAAGACGCTTCAATTTTTTTTTTTTTTTTTTTATATTTTTTTTTTTTCACAAGTCGTGATGACCGCACGAGTATCGTAAGCCGATTTAATCTACCTTACGAAGGAGAAACTACGAGACGAGTTTCAGAAGCCGTTCTTCGCTCAAGAAGACGCTTCAATTTTTTTTTATACTTTTTTCACAAAGTAGTGATGACCGCACGAGTATCGTAAGCCGATTCAATCTACCTTACGAAGAACCAATTTCTAACCATTATAAGTTAACAAAATTCATGGAGCCTGTCATTTTTGTTGCATGTCGTGGTTTTATAAATCTCGTCATGTACCAAGAGTGAACAAATGCCTCGTTACAGCCGTCTCAGACCTACCTTGCACTGACGAGAGCCAATAGCTCGAAACTGCAGTCTGCAAGTGGTATGGGGTGGCTGGCACGAGAGCTTCTTTGAATGGGAATAAGTCTTTCGGCTGGTGTCTATTACAATCGAAACTTAGCGTTTTGTGGCAATACATAGTTATTGTACTTAACGCGGCCAGGCTTGTAACTCGTAATTCAGCGCTCGGCGGGGCATTAGTCCGGAGAATAGCTGTTGGTTGCAGTCTGGTTTCGTATTCCTTATATATTTAAGGAAACATATAGAGGAGTTCGACAAAATATTTCACTAGTAAATATTCTGCCCTCTAGAAGCATATCTACTAACTGTGCCCATGTCAGGGCTACTGCTGCTTCGATTGTAATGGATATCAGCCGCTAGATGGAGCCTGTCATTTTTGTTGCATGTCGTGGTTTTATAAATCTCGTCATGTACCAAGAGTGAACAAATGCCTCGTTACAGCCGTCTCAGACCTACCTTGCACTGACGAGAGCCAATAGCTCGAAACTGCAGTCTGCAAGTGGTATGGGGTGGCTGGCACGAGAGCTTCTTTGAATGGGAATAAGTCTTTCGGCTGGTGTCTATTACAATCGAAACTTAGCGTTTTGTGGCAATACATAGTTATTGTACTTAACGCGGCCAGGCTTGTAACTCGTAATTCAGCGCTCGGCGGGGCATTAGTCCGGAGAATAGCTGTTGGTTGCAGTCTGGTTTCGTATTCCTTATATATTTAAGGAAACATATAGAGGAGTTCGACAAAATATTTCACTAGTAAATATTCTGCCCTCTAGAAGCATATCTACTAACTGTGCCCATGTCAGGGCTACTGCTGCTTCGATTGTAATGGATATCAGCCGCTAGATGGAGCCTGTCATTTTTGTTGCATGTCGTGGTTTTATAAATCTCGTCATGTACCAAGAGTGAACAAATGCCTCGTTACAGCCGTCTCAGACCTACCTTGCACTGACGAGAGCCAATAGCTCGAAACTGCAGTCTGCAAGTGGTATGGGGTGGCTGGCACGAGAGCTTCTTTGAATGGGAATAAGTCTTTCGGCTGGTGTCTATTACAATCGAAACTTAGCGTTTTGTGGCAATACATAGTTATTGTACTTAACGCGGCCAGGCTTGTAACTCGTAATTCAGCGCTCGGCGGGGCATTAGTCCGGAGAATAGCTGTTGGTTGCAGTCTGGTTTCGTATTCCTTATATATTTAAGGAAACATATAGAGGAGTTCGACAAAATATTTCACTAGTAAATATTCTGCCCTCTAGAAGCATATCTACTAACAAAATTCATGTTAGAAAAATATTTCATTAAAAAACAACACATTGTGTTTGTTAGTCGACGCGTCCCAGTCGACGACTTGCTAAAAAGTCAATCTAGTTGCAGAACTGCATTTTCCATGTGCAGAAATGGAAAGATGACCCAGCCTGTCGCAAGGGCGCGGCATGGTGAAGTCTGGAACTCAAAGGCGAGGACCGTCCAAGCTGCGGCATGGAGATATAGACAGCCTCTTCTAGAAAGGGCCGAAGTCAAGCAAGAGCGAAGACGCGGGTGCAACGAATTAGTGAGAGTGGACGCTAATCGAAATTGTGCTACGCTTCGCTCCGTTTCGCACCTCGACGCGGGTGTAATTAAGTTGATAAAAATGTTGTATCAACTTGGCGTATTATTTAAAAAATGTATTTATTTTTAAGTTAGATAGGTGAATCAGCCGTCTGCCCCAATTAAGGCCGTTATTTTTAAACATCTGTACCATAGGTCAGACCGTCAAATGAAGGCATACAGGCATACAAGTGAATATGGAATTAAAGGCAATCGATGAGTAGAACAGATTCAACCAAAGGAGGGGAGTGTTGTAGAACTCTCCAAAATCGTCCTAAGTTGAAGACAATCAAAATTCGACTTAGGCAAAAATTTCATTTAAAGACATTTTTAAGAGTGTGCAGAGACACAAATCAGTCCGTAAGGACCGTTTTGGGTTCTATAAGGCGTTGAAAATGATCAGGTGAAAATTCGAAGAAACACCGAATTTTCACTTAGAAAAAATATTTTTGGTTCAGGATATGAGAGCAGAAGTATATAATGACAAAGATTTATGAATAATATACTTTTTCAAAGGTACCACAAATTGGACTTTGAAAAATAATATTTTTGAAAGGGCGTCAAAGTTTGGCTCAAGAATCGATTTATCGAAAGTACGCCAAAATTTCACTTGCAGACTAATTTTTCAAAACTGCCTTGAAATTTGGCTTAAAAATCGATTTTTCAAAAGTACGCCAAAATTTCACCCGCAGATTAATTTTTCAAAACTACCTTGAAATTTGGCTTGAAAATCGACTTTTCAAAAGTACGCCAAAATTTCACCCGCAGATTAATTTTTCAAAACTACCTCGAAATTTGGATTGAAAATCGATTTTTCAAAAGTACGCCAAAATTTCACCCGCAGATTAGTTTTTCAAAAGTACCTTGAAATTTGGCTCTACAATCGATTTTTCAAAAGTACGCTGAAATTGGTCTTAAAATGGATTTTTCAAAAGTACCACGAAGTCAGTTTAAAAAGTACCACGAAAATATACTTTAAATTATTTTTTATTTTTTATTCCTCAACCAAAGACATTGACCTTTGAGGTACGATCATTGAAAGCACAATTCTAAAGTATGAGCATAAAATTTTAACGATGCACTGCATCCAAAAGGCAAAATAGAAGATTTTGTCAAAGCCGGCGTAGTGCCGATAAGCAAAAATTGATAAAAATCAATGCACATGTACAAGGCCGGTTTCTCGCATGGAAGGAGTTTGGATTGACCCAGCGGCTCGCAATTTGGTCGAGCGCGTTGAGTAGTCCAGACAAAGCGATGGTAGAAAAGCCACTAACGGGGCTTTTCAAATGACAAAGTTATAGAGGAAAACGCCTTGTGCATAAAAATCCAAAAATTCAATTTTGCCTAATAGTCGCTCGAAGGTGAGACGCTGCCAAATCGATATTATTAATCGACTGTGATAAGGGTTAGTAAGTCGTGGACTGATCGAACGCCACTCAACTTATGCAGTAATAAGTCCTCTGAATGTGTTTGAGTACGTGAATTTCCACGATACAAGAACTTTAAAGCTAGGTAGTCTCTAGCGAAACTAAATTCATTTAGTAAAACTTTTTTAAGTTAATTTCAGTCAGCCTTAATTATTCATTTACCCAGAGTCTGAAATGATTCTAAAAGCTCGCATTTTGATTCTGAGAAGGTACGTATGAATCTTTTCTACCTAATCGATCGTTAGCGCGAGCGCTCTCGCTTGTATGGTCTGAAAGTCACTACCTTGATTGGGGAAGGCACGATTCTTTCTTGAGAATTTTGTATAACCAATTCTGTTAAATAAACGGATTCTTTGAACTAATGTTTCTTAATTGATCTTGAGGCCTGTTGACGGTCTATAATCCCTGGAACTTTCGTATAGAAAACCGGATGTGTCGAGTTAATTCGCATTAACGTTCGACCTTCTGGTTGTTGTACGGAGGTTCGATAGGGATTTTTTTATGCGTTTTTTGAGAAATATATTCCGTTATTAATGGACCAAAACGCGATTTTCGCGTACCAAAACTAATCCCTCCGCAGAGAAATTCTTCGGTTGGGATTTTTTTATGCAAAAATTCAGGAAATTAAGAGGTGCCTAAACCCCTAACGAGGGAATTCGGGTCCAGAGAGAGCGTAGTTTCCGATCTGTGGTAGTGCAGCCTTGGTCCCGCTTTTCGGCTACCGAAGTCATCTTATCTCGAACCCGCCTGGGAGGTAGAAGAACGGGGTAATACGCGACTGGCGCCCCCTGAGAAATAAATTGGTGTCGCGTCATTTTGACGCCCGGTAGTGCGTTCTTCTACAATGGCACTATTAAGGTTTCGACTACCGCCCGCTCGCGGCGTGGTAGGTCGTTAAATTTTTCGTTTCAGTTGACAGATGAGAGAGTTTCAGCAGCACGCACGCTATTATTTCTATTTCTTGATTTATTCAAGCCATCCTTGGGATTTTGGAATAATCGGCAATTATAAAAACGCCCTTCGCTTTTGAAACCCTCTTGGTTGGGGTATTTTTGTGTTTACGAAGGAGTTTTGTCTGCGATGTGCAGGATTTTTGTGTAAAGGTAAGCTAAACCTCTTCATGGCCATCTTATCTGTGTCTTGACCTCGTGTTTCGTAAATTTATAGGCTGGTTAACAACTTTCTCTTGGAAGTGGTTCGTCCTTGAGAGCCAAGGAGTCGATCCTGTTCGTTCAAGGAGCTGTGACCTTTTACTGGAATTTAATTCCAATTGTACCCTCGAGAGACAGAAGTAAATTATTTCTTTTACAAGTATTGCAGAGTGCATCGATCTCATCAGGCACGCTTCACGTGCATTGCCGAATATGCCACTTAATGTGTATATCTTTAGGGTCCAAGAACTGCGATGGTATTGTACAAGGACTGGTATTGTCCAAGGACTGGTATTGTCCAAGGACTGGGCTAATATTGTCCAAGGACTGGGCTGATATTATCCACTTCCAAGGACTGGAACTTTCCAAGCACTTTCTTACCACCTAGAAGTTACCACCGTGGGGCTGCAGCTCGATTAGTAGTGAAAGTCTGATATCGTACCTCCTAGTGTTTAGATTAGTATTTTATTTTCGCTACCGGGACACCACCTTCAGTGGGTCTTACGTAACTATTTTAAAACCACTGTTTTGGATATATTTAGGTTTCATTTAAGCTTTAATTTTATCCACGTACTATTAAGACCGATCTCTACTGAGATCATGGCTAATCACACCTTTAAGCCGAGTGTAGCTACATAAGGTAAATTTTCCTTATCTTTTCCCGACGCCTTTATTAAAATATAGCCATAGTACATGCCGCCAGGCGTAAATGGAGGATCATAAACTGCAACGAAAACACAATATAGTATATTTTTACTGTTGAGAGAGTGTCATTATTTCACCGGCGACTACCAAAAATGTAAACCTCCATGATTTTAGGTTGATAACTTTTGTAGTTATGTTAAGCTTGGGCTTGATGCTCTGAGATATCTGAGCTAGTGAATTTGTGTCGTAGGCACGATATACTTATCCGGGCTAAGCCACACACAGCAGCCCGAGCGTTATTTGTTTTCTTTTAATTATCTCGCAACCCCTACACAGGACCTGTAGAATTATTATAATAGCCTTATTATAACAAAGTAGTGATGATCCCATCGATCATTTACCTCATTCTGACATAATTTTAGCCTTGAAGAGAAATATGAAACAACTGGGGGAGAGGATTAAGTTAAAGAATATAATAACAACTATATAAATTTAAATATAATCAGTTAATTTTAGTTTAGCCGTAGTTTCCTTATGTATACATTTCTTGTAGTTTAAATCATTTATTGTTGCCTAACAGGTTGTGTTTAAAAAATTTACCTTGAATAGCACCTTGGCGTGAAATATATGTCCCCGTCTGTTCTCATTTCTATTTCAAGTAATGGCTAGTTTTTTGGACTTCTGTTAGGTTAGGGTACAACAATAAATTAAATGTGGCTGATGCAGTTCAGCCCACACTCCACAGCCAACTATTTGGCAACAATATATATTTTACACTCCGTTTTTAGTAGAAATAAAACTTAAGTACCTTCAACAAACATAGACGGTTATGGAATAAAATCAGTCGTAATCGTGTTGTGAACAGGCGGCCATTACGTCATTTTTAGTGACAAGAATAGGCAGTTCAACCACAGACTCAGAATGCAACAACACAAAAGGTAAAAGGAGAAGATTTCAAAAATATGGCTTTTGCTCTTATTGTAAAGATTTCATAGAAATCACTTAAGTCAATCCAGAGTCATGACTGAACACACAAAAAAAAACATACATACAAGTTCAATTAAGCCTCTTCCTTTCTGAACATGTTTTTAAGGTTGATTTAAAATTATCAGTTATACTTACCGTTGTGATAATTCCACAAGGATAATTGACTATTATCACAAAATTTGAATGTTCTAGTTTTGAGATATATATTGCAATCGACAGATCCTCCAGTATTTCCAAAAGTGAATAAGCGAAAACCATCAATAGGGGCCAACCGAAATATACATTAAATATCTCAACAATTTTATATGTTTCCGAGTAAAGTAATTTAACTTTCTGAAAGACTTTAACCGTATTCATATTATAAAGCCGGATGTTAATGAGAGTATTATTAATATCCGTATACTTACTTCTGACAGAATAAGCAATAATGACAGTTAAATTAACTAATAAAAATCGGAAATAGAAGAAAGTGTGAATAGTTATATAGTAATAAATAGTTGATTTGATATGCATAGCTTCATAAAGGAAAATTGAAAATATTAGAATATTTCCTAACATAAAATATGTATATGGATTTCCAGCTAACGACATCTTTTCCAATTTGGCACTTCTCAAATCCACCAAACTTTCTACGTAACAACATTGATGAATCAATTCTTGCCATATATTCATATTCCAAAATGAGGCTCCCAAATTTGTTATGAGAAACATTGCCAGGCCAACCTTTTCAAGCAAGACATCCATAACTTTACTTAAAACAGTTGTTTTCAATTTTAAGTTACCTGGTTGAATTCGGAGATGTACAGAAACAACAGATGCCGTTGTCATTAATATAGCCAAGAATACCGTATAGAATTTAAATAATGCTCTAAAAGTAATCTTCTTTTTTTGAAAATTGTAGCTTGGTATTATACCAAAAATTATTGAAATCTTAGCGATAGGATTTATAAAGAGAATAGAGTCTCGTGTATATTTCAAACACATTTTCTCACTGTTGCTGAGAGATTACTGTTCAAGTAGTAATCTGTATTGTCGATATTTATCGATTATAAGCAAACTGCACTTTTCTTAATGTGTAATAGTCTAATGAAGCATTAAATATATTGACATTTTAAATAGCGTTGTCATCTTGTTATGTATAATTTTGTAATTTGTTTATTCAAAAGTTTCCATATACAGGCCATGGCAGGTTAAGATAAGTGTCCGTGCCTTTGCAACCTTTTTACGTATGATTCCTTCCAGTGATCTATCTTTGCGTACGATACTACCACAAAAAGTTTTGACCTCAAAAACTTCATAATATCTGGGAATTTTTTTTTTCTCCGAAATCCGAAAAAAAATTGTTTTTCTTAATCAAGTGAACCAATTTGTTTGGAAACACGAAACATTATTTTTGCCAATTTCACTACGTTACCCCTTCGGTAGAGTTTTGTAAAAAATATATGTCATAGTTTATTATATGGTGTGTAATTAGTAAAAAAAATGGTGGTGGTTGCTAACGTGTGTAAATTTCATGAAAATATCATTAATAAATTGTCTTGAGTAGGTTTACAAATTGATTCGTTTACTTGATTAAGAAAAAAAAATCCCAGATATTATGAAGTTTTTGAGGTCAAAACTTTTTGTGGTAGTATCTTTCGCAAAGATACATCCCTGGAAGGAACCACACGCAAAAAGGTCGCAAAGGCATGGACACTTATCTTAACCTGCCATGGCCTTTCGTATTTTCAGAGCATAATACGATGATATAAACAAGAAGTAACTCGTGAAAGTGTATTGGCAATAAACTGATGTGCGAGCATATCTAATTATATATCCCCACAAAAAGCATTAAAAATGTTGAATTTTGGTGTTAAGAGAACGGTTAATCATAGAACAAACAGAGGTGATATAAAATAGTCAATCTTAAGCGAAAAAACGACACAATTAAGAAATTGGGCTTTTATGGTTATAGAGAATTTTAACCATGATTTTTTTCGTAATGGTAACCGTTTCGGAGATAATGTCATGGGAATTACTTTCATATGGTCTAAGTAACGGTGACAAAAAACTGATTTTTATTTGGTTCAAATGGGCTTAGAATGCCATGAAACATCGAAATCTTAAGCTTGACAAAATAAAATATATATCTGACGCTCTGTCCGTATTTTTTTTTGTATGCACGTACTCTGTATTATATTCGTTTATGTATTATCAGAAGATCTGGAACTAGATTATATTTTGATTTAATTTCTTTGATGGAGGCGGGGGGATAAGGTAAAGCAAACAAGAGTCCATAAATTGATATTTTCAACATTAGCTACTCCTACTTCCACCCCCATTATCACCCCAAACCTTCTATTAAAGGGGATAAAAAAATAAAATTGTGACTTAGAGTGTTTAAAGAAATCAAAACTTCAAAATATTTTTGACATCAGCGACCCCCACTGCTACATCCACCAGAAATGTGAATGTGGAAGTAGTGATTCATTAGGAAACGGTTTTCTTAAATGATGATGCATATACCAATATCTGGAACTAGATTATATTTTCATCTTATTCCGTCGAAGGGTTGGAGGGTAAATTGGGGTAAATGGGGGGGTAAATAAGTAAATCAAGCAGGTAAGAGTTCATAAAATTGGTAGTTAGTATACAGTGTGTGTAGTGGCGGGCTGGGCATAGGGAGTTGGAATTGCAACATCGCGTGTGCCAGCTGGCTGAAATGAAATAACTGAGAACGGGAATGCTTCAGTGGTCTAGCGCCGACTCTTTAATCTATGCCGCCGACGGGCGAGTTTGCTGTTACCTTTCGCGCTACGTGGAGTACATGCCCAGTCCGCAATTACACGCACTGTATACAAGGAAAGCTAAGGTCTCAAAATTTTTTTTGGCGTTTGCCACCCCCATTTATTACCACCCCTACCCCATTATTTAAGGGGATGAAAAAAAAATGTGATTTAGTGTATGTACAAGGACCAAAAACCTCAAGATATTTTTTTACTCCCCCCCCCACTACACCCCGCTATCACCAGCCCCACCCCACTACCGACGTGGGATATCGTTTTATGCTCGGTTTTATGGGTTTTTGGGGGTAGACGACTTCAAATATTATATTATTAAAGTTCCATAGACAATTATTTCCACATACAAAATTTTTTCGTTGGGAAAGACTTGGAGAGAAAATCTGGATATGGAAGTATTTAAATAAGGCACACTGTGTATCTTTGCATTTTTTGACTCTAGAAGACTCCCTAGAAGTCACTCTACACATAACTGAGCTAATTCCATGACTGCTTAGAAATTTTTACAGGCAATTTTAATTTTTAATGTAGTATGTCAAGATCAATCTGAAATTGTTCTAATATTCATAAATAGTGGAAGAATAATACGTGTTGAATTTTTACTCACTCACTTACCTAAGAGAAATATTGTAATTGTGAAAATATCGCTCTCCGAGATTTTTTTAGATTTTCAGGTTTCAGACCATGTAGATTATGAAAATTCAAGTATTTCAATAGGCCCGTTGCATGTGCCGTATATTGTAAATTTATATATTAATATAGTGTTACTAAACATTAGCAATTATCAAATTTGTTTTCATAATTTCTAACCGGAAAGTATTTAAATCACCGACTAATATCCGGGTGAATGGGCGTATCTGAGAACACACTTATATTGAACGTCACGTCATCTAACAGTATATTTCTTAGTGATGGGTAAAAGCTGTTATTTTTTAATAACAGGTTTAAACTGCTACTGCTATTTTGAAACAACAGTTTAAAATAACAGTTTAAAAATAACAGATCGCTGAGAAATACTGGCATGCGCATACCGCAGCGCGCAGTTGCAAAATTTCAGAGACGTTATTTTATACGTCATGCTGCTGCCGCAGCTTCTTATCTGTTATTTTCTCACCTGTTATTTTCGAACAGAAATTACAGTGTGTTAATTCTATTTACAAATAACAGTTATAAAATAACAAGTTGTTAAATAGCAACTGATCTCTAATATTTCTGCTAGTGCAATGATTCGGAAATATAACACAGCCCCACAAAAAATGTTCTGTTCACCAGACTAGACCAACATATCTATACGTTTTTGGGGTCGCTGAATCCGAATGCGGGGTCTGTTTGACCCCATCAGGTCAGGTTCAAGGTCAATCCAAGGTTAAATTGGGAAAAAACTATTAAGCGAAGAAAACCACGATTTTTGTACGTTTTTGGGGTCACTGAATCCGAATTTGGGATCTGCTTGACCCCATCAGATCAGGGTGATGGTCAATCCAATTGGGAAGAAACCTTTTAAGCGCAGAAAACCACCATTTTTATACGTTTTTGGGGTAACTAAATCCCAACTCCTGGTCTGTTTGACCCATCAGGTCTGGGTCAAGGTCATTCCAAGGTCAAATTGGTAAAAGCATTTAAGCTAGAAAACCACGATTCTTATACGTTTTTGGGGTTGCTGAATCCGAATCCGAGGTCTGTTCGACCCCATCAGGTCAAGGTCATTCCAAGGTCAACTTTCGTTTATCAAATGGAAACGCGTTTTTGACCACGGATTTTGAAAGAGCGGGATATTTTACGTTCGCATATGGTTTGACCTATGATCAAAGTGACCTTTGGTCATCAGAAGGTCGAATCACTCTCTCAAATTAATTTATCTAAAATCAAAGATGATTTGTATTTAGAAATCTCAGTTACAAATCTTTATCGAGCATGATTTAGCCTCGTGATATTTCTCCGAGGGGGATTGGGGAACCAAGACAGCAGACACCTATATCCATATGCAACCAACGAGTGGCGTCTTCCAATCCTCTGGGAAAAACGAAACGTCTATGTCATATACTGACTGCTCAAACATCTCGGTGATAGGGACTGATGAAGTTGCTGAAGCATCACTGATGAGGCCCACATCAATATCCGAGCGATACGTTTAATTTCTGTGGGAATCCTCTGATCCTGTTATTAAAATTAAAAATCCTGCTTCTCAGAAGATGCTGGAAATGGTGACAACTGCCTTAATTGAGGATGTGTAGAATGATCAATTTTCCGATCCTTCGAGGTAATGAAGCCAGTAAAGGCGTACTGCCCTGCAGGGGCGTTAGGGTGTGAGGATGAAGCCATAGTGTGTCCGACGACGAGTTAAGTTTGTCCAGGTCTAAGTATGAGGGCTTTCCGTCTTTGACGAGAACAAAGTCAACTCATCGTCGGACACACTATGGCTTCATCTTCACACCCTAACGCCCCCCTGCAGGGCAGTACGCCTTTACTGGCTTCATTACCTCGAAGGATCGGAAAATGGATCATTCTACACATCCTCGATTAAGGCAGTTGTCACCATTTCCAGCATCTTCTGAGAAGCAGGATTTTTAAGACAGGATCAGAGGATTCCCATAGAAATTAAACATATCGCTCGGATACTGATGTTGGCATCATCAGTGATGCTCCAGCACCTTCATCAGTCCCTATCGCCGAGATGTTTTAGAAGTCAGTATATGACATAGACGTTTAGTTTTTCCCAGAGGATTGGAAAACGCCAGTCGTTAGTTGCGAGTGGATATAGGTGTCTGCTCTCTTGGTTTTCCAATCCCCCTCGGAGAAATATTACGAGGCTAAACCATGCTTGATAAAGATTTGTAACTCAGATTTTTCAATACGAATCATCTTTGATCTTAGATAAATCAATTGGAGAGGGTGATTCGACCTTCTGATGACCAAAGGTCACTTTGATCATAGGTCAAACCATATGCGAACGTAAAATATCCTGCTCTTTCAGAATCAGTGGTCAAAAACACTTTTCCATTTGATAAACAAAAGTTGACTTTGGAATGACCTTGGCCTTGATCATATGGGGTCGAACAGACCTCAGATTCGGATTCAGCAACCCCAAAAACGTATAAGAATCGTAGTTTTCTAGCTTACAGGTTTTTCCCAATTTGACCTTGGAATGACCTTGACCCTGACCTGATGGGTCAAATAGACCAGAAGTTGGGATTCAGTTACCCCAAAAACGTATAAAAATGGTGGTTTTCTGCGCTAAAAAGGTTTCTTCCCAATTTGACCTTGGATTGACCATCACCCTGACCTGATGGGGTCAAGCAGAGTCCGAATTCGGATTCAGTTACCCCAAAAACGTACAGAAATCGTAGTTTCCTTCGCTTAATCGTTTTTTCCCAATTTAACCTTGAAATGACCTTGACCCTGACCTAATGGATTCGGATTCAGCGACCCCAAAAACGTATAGATATGTTGGTCTAGTCTGGTGACAGAACACTTTTTTTTTTGTGGGGCTGTGTAATTCGTGCAGTTTGCGGTTATTTCCTAAAATTATTTAGTTGTATTAGGTCTGTGATATTAAATTACAGTGGTATTTAAGTGTACCATGTTTGAAAGGGTTTAAGTTGTTTTAAACATGGCTAAAAAAGGTTATTTTAAAGGTCAATCGAATAACTTACACCGTACGTCTGTCGGATGTATGCCATATGCTACTGCGTCATAAAAATATTCATAAATAAAAAGCTATAAGTCCTAGATGAAAAATTTTCGTTTTCAGAAACTTCTCCTATGTCTTGACTCCAAGTACTTCGTGCATGTATATGAAAATTTGCAAAAATAAAAAAACTTGTCGCCTAGTCAAAATATGAGTACATTCTTAGCGAAGTAATAAATCGAGTAATAAGTTTATTGTTGTTTCTTATATAGAATTGTTCACTTTATAAAAACTGTAAGAAATATACTGCACAAATTGAAAAATTCTTAAGTGATCTGATTAATCTCAAAGTGAATTTACCCATAAATATAACAAGCCTGGTAAGTTATAATAGAAAGTAATTTTTTTTCTTAATCGTACATTTTATTATAACAAATAACATAAAAATATAATATTATTAAAAAAATAATTTTCTGTGGATAAGAAATCTTTTTTCTGAAGTCAAATATCTCTCTCACACACATACACTCCATAAAAACTATAAGATCTAGTCTGTTTCTACGCAAATTTTTTTGTAAGGGGCCTATTCCGTCAGTCTGTCTGTCTGTTGGTCTGGTGTGTATGTTGGCGTCATATCTACAAAACTAATTGACGGAGACGAATAATATTTATTTGGTGGGTATCTAAACTAGAATATACTTTATTGAAGAATGTACAGAATGTACAACTAATAAAAAAAAATAATGAAAAGATTTTACTGATAAAAATTATATTTCTCATATAATTAACACAAGTGTTAAGAAAGAAAGAAAGAGATAAAAAAATACCCCATAAAAATTGCTAACTGGGAAACTAATATTTGGAAATTAATATTTGGAATATAGTTGACACCATTACCGAGGAGAAAACTTGATACGTTTTTCGTGAACAATGTACAGGGTGGTCACACTTAAAAAAATAATTAACGAAAAAAGTCTGATGGAGGACAATGATATTTCACATGTAGTTAACACAACCACCAAGAAAAAGAAAAATATGAAAAACTTACAGTGTGATCAACCTAAAAAATAATTAAGAAACTATAGTGGAAATGATATTAGGTGTATAGTTGATATAATTACCGAGCAGGAAACCTGATATACCTGAAAAATGAAGTTGTCACCTAGAAATAAATCGTACATATTTCTAGCAAAGACATACATAGTGTTCGTCCAACAGAAAGATTAATTAATAAACAAAGAATTCCAGCCAAAGATGGACGTTTCGTGCTAATACGTTTTTCAGATTTTTCTTGTTTTTGATTTGTATACTCACTAAGGTGTACTATTAAACATACTAAAAGTCCTGAACTCATTCTGTTGCGCTTGAACCGCCATATTGAAAAGATGGTAGGCTGATTCAGTTTTTTGCTTATATCTCTCTAAGTCTCTAACTATTAGTGACATCAAAATTATGTTTATATAAAAAAATGAAGCTTATAAAATTCTCTACAAAAAATGTTATATGCACTTCTTTCGTACCTGTTATTATATTCTTTGAAAATACGAGACCAAAGAGTATATTGCATTTCATCGACACATTTCAAAAACTATAAATACCGCTCGTAGAGAAAAAAATTATGACATCATTGTGTTAGTCATAGAATTCGCAACAACTTTCAAAATGTCCAGCTTTTTGTCAGTCTGTTCATCTGTCCGTCTGTATCCGTCACGTGTCTTTTAAGCTAAATAATTTAAGAGAGGAAAGTAGAATTTTACTGAAATTTGGAGTGTTAACTAGAGGAAGAATCCCAGCGTTTTTGAAAGAATTCGATCAGTGAATAATAAAGGTTATGAAACATTTTGTGAAAAAAATATACACTAGAAGCGTGTTGTAATCTTTGGTAAGATTGCAGGTTTATAGAAAAACCAATAAAGGTAGTCGTTGCACGAAAAAACTATAGGAACAAAATGTCTTGCCTACTTAGGTCCTAGATTACACAATAAGCTCCCAGAAAATATTAAACAGATCAGATCTGTAACAAAATATAAAAGAGAAGTAAAAAAATGGCTGCTGAACATAAATTGCACATAAATAGATACGTTCTGTAACGCTTTGTTGTCGGGTAGCTGGTTTGGAGATTAATCAGGGTTCAGATTAATTAATAAGACAGCCCAATAAAAATATAAACAATTTATTTACTTCTTCAAACAGGTAATGTGTGGCAGTGTTACATAACATACAGGTACAGGTTATACAGGGTCCATATCTTTTACGATTCTTAGGATAACATTTTCTGTTATCTGAGAGAGAGAGAGAGAGAGAGAGACGTTAGTTGCTGTTACTGGAGTGGTATCGGGCGTCGGGCGAATATCGTCGACTCAAGAAGTTTCCCAGCTCAACACGCTGTAGGAGGTCTCAGATCAGGCTCATCCGCTCTGGTTCTGGCGGCGAAACCGCGTCGGGAATACTATCGACTCAAGCTCACCACGCTGAAGGATTCCCTAGGTCAGATTGCATTCGTTCCGTCGTGTTTGTGTCGGGAAATGCACAAAACTATAATAGGTCCAGCTCACCACGCTGAAGTCAGATTGTCAGAGTTGTCCACACTGAATCTATTGATTTGGGGGCGGGCTTTTATATCCGAGAATCCTCGCTTACTGGTGACGTAGAAGTGCGTATAGATTGGTGTCGCGTGCAAATCCGTGCCTTTAGACGGAGCTTGGTCATTGTCGTGAAGTGTGCACATTGGTAACGTGTGTAAATCCGGAATATTAGTAATGAAACATGAATTTATGAATGCCTCATTACAGTTTATTAATACTGGAAGTCTTTAAGTGTTTTTTAAGTTAATAAATTTCTATGATTTTTTTATTTATAAAGTTTTGTTTTTTAAGTTAACTTTTAATATTTTACATCTTAATATTAATATCTAAAAATTCACCCACATCAGATTCTTTCAAATTCTTTCAAATTCTTTCATAAATAAATGTAAATACATGTTATATAAAATCCATCAAAGCATATATTTATAATACGTAACACTGGTCTATTGCCTTTGCATTCAGGTTCTTAGGACCTTTCACAGAATAAATAGAATTTTTAGCTGGGTATTTCGCATATGTACGCAAACTCTTATCAAATTACCCATTGCTCACATATTCTAATGCTTCTAAGCAATCACTCATTGATTTATTTATACTCATAGATATTAAAATTAATCATTGTATTTTCTTTTGTTAACCTAAATAAATAAGTAAATATTCTATTCTAAAAAAAAAGGTGTCATACTTGCAATTTTAATGATCCCCCGTTGACACCATCTTGATTGTCGATACGTTGGTAATTAGTTTAGGTTGGTTAATATACTTTGTGTTTGTAGAATCTTATCAAAGGTGTTACAAAACTGTTCACGTGCATTTTTTCATGAAATATTTCATAACCCTTTTATTTACCGATCGATTTTTTTTCAAATACGCTAGGATTCTTCCTCTGGCTGACACTAATATATTCCAATTTTTTTTCATCCCCTTTAATAATGGGGTGGGGGTGGTAATGGGGGTGGCTAATGCCAAAATTTTTGTTGAGACCTTAGCTTTTCTTGTATATGCTAAATACAAATTTTATGGACTCTTACCTGCTTGATTTACTTATTTACCCCAAATTTACCCCAATTCACCCCCCAACCTTTCAACGGAACAAGATGAAAATATAATCTAGTTCTAGATCTCGTTACAGTCAATATCTCAAACGATTCCAGAGTAAACGTGCGCACAAAAAAAAGTTACAGACAGATCGACAGACAGACAGAAATTTTTTTTCGCTCAAACTTAAAATCTCGACATTTCATGACATTCTAAGCCTATTTGAACAATAAAAATTTTAAAAAATTTTTTTTGTCGTTACTATACTTCCACTGGATGTGGAAGTGATAATATTCTTTCCGAGAAACGGGTTAGGTTAGGTTAGGTTAGGTTGATATGTGAGTGGGCTAGTAACAGACCCTCCACCGCGACCATCTGGTCTATTGTGGCTCACTCCTAATTATATTTCACCCAATAGGTTCAGCTTTTTGATAAAGTCGACTACCTTATTGGGTGAGAGGTTGTCCAGATCCTCTGGCAGCAGTTGCCCTTTGCCAAAAAGTGAGAATCTGGTTCTTTCTGCAGCAGGACAGGTACATAAAATGTGCGCTGCCGTTTCATCCTCCTCCAGACACAGTCGGCATTCAGCGTTGTCCGCTATTCCGAGTCTGTGTAGGTGGTGGTTAAGTCTGCAGTGCCCAGTGTATAGGCCAACTAGAGTTCTTAGGTGTAACCTATTTAACTCTAATAGTTTTTTAGTTCTTGATTTCAAAGGGTATGTGATGAACTCCTTTGAATGAACTAATCCTGGTAGTTCTTGCCAGTACTGGAGGATTTTCCTCTCAGTCCAGGCCAAGATGGTGGTTTTCGCAGTGCTTGCCGATATGCCAAGCACTGGCTCCGGTCCGATAAATTTTGATACCGCACCTTCCCTGGCTAAGGAGTCGGCTACTTCGTTGCCCTCCAAGCCAGAATGGCCCGGTATCCAGACCAGAGTTAATTTGTTGTATCTGCCCAATCGGGCTAGAGCCTTTTGGCAATTCCAGACCAATTTAGAATTGCAGCGATGTGAGCCAAGAGCTTTAAGAGCTGCTTGGCTGTCTGAAAAGATTTTTATTGATCTGTGTCTAGGATGCATCTGCTCAAGCCTCCTTGTACACAGTTCAATGGCATGAACTTCTGCCTGAAAGACAGTCGCATAGTTACCCAGGCTCGAAGTGATTCTTACCTTTGGGTTGCGACTGTATGCTCCAGCTCCAACTCCCTCAGGGGTTTTGGAGCCGTCTGTAAACCAACAGATGTCTGCTCTTTGTAGGTCAGTTTTATTCCGATCCCATTCGTCTCTTCCAGGAAAAAGGACGGTAAAAGGCAGTTCATAGTTGGTCGCGGTAGGCATCACATCTGAAAGCATTCCCAGGATGCCATGACACTCCATGTCATCTGACAGCCTGTTGCGTTCCATGATGCTAGCCTGCGGCATATTATTTGCCGCTTGTTGAAGTCTGTATGTTGCCCACCTGGCCTCTCTCTCCAAGTAGATGTGGAGAGGAGGTAGATCCAGGAGGATTTCCAGAGCTGCTGACGGTGTGGTACTTATCGCACCAGTTACTGCCAGACATGCTTGTCTCTGTAGACCAGAGAGTTTGGCTTTGGTCGTTTGTTGTAGCCCTTTCGACCACCAAACTATGGAGGCATACGCTACCATTGGTCTTATGACCGTAACGTATAGCCAGTATATTTGTTGGGGACCTATACCCCAGGTTTTTCCACAAATTCTGCGACATGTCCACAAGGAGAGTCGCGCCTTGTGGATTACCTTTTCCAGATGGGAGTTCCAGTTGAGTGATTTATCTAGTGTAACCCCTAGATATTTCACTTCCCCCGCAAATGGAATAGTTTCACCTGCTAAGGAGGGCGGCACTAAATTGTTCAGCCTCCTTTTTCTGGTGAAGGGTACTATTACAGTTTTGTGGGGGTTCACAGTCATCTGCTCCCTCTCACACCAAATATGGACTGTATTTAGCACCTCTTGAAGGGTATTAGAGAGTACCTCTTCAGATTTTCCTCTAACCATAATGACTAGATCGTCCGCATATGCTTGAATCTCGGCTTCCCACAGAGAGAGAATGGCCAGCAGATCATCCACAAGCAGTGACCATAAAAGGGGGGAAAGTACCCCGCCTTGTGGACACCCTCTTGCGGCCCTGAATCTGACCGTTTCTCCCTGTAGAGAAGTCGTTATGATTCTGTTTTCAAGCATAGCTTGAATCCAGCCAGTTATAGTTAGCTCAACCCCTCTAGCAGCCGCAGCTGTATATAGGGAGTTGGGCAATGCATTGTTGAATGCTCCTTCGATGTCAAGGAATGCTGCCACCGCAATCTCTTTTTCCTCAAGAGATTGTGTGATTTTCCCGACCAGGTTATTTAGTGCTAGTTCTGTTGATTTGCCGGGTTGATAGGCATACTGGTGAACATTCAGAGGATAGGTGCTCAGGATGTTTCCCCTGATATGTCCATCCAGAACCTTTTCTAGGCCTTTCAACAGAAATGATGTCAGGCTGATGGGTCTTAGCGATTTGGGGTCTGGTTCTGTCCGACCCACTTTTGGTATATATACCACTTTTACCGCCGCCCAACTGGATGGGATATAGTTCCATACCAGACCAGCTCTGTATAGTCTGATGAGGAAAGGTAGCAGTATTTCCAGTCCGTTTTGTAGCAGCGCTGGAAAAATGCCATCCTCACCAGGCGATTTGAATGGTTGAAAAGATTTGATCGCCCATTCAATCGCTGGTGCTGTGATAACCTTTTTGGCCACCAGCCAGTCGTCTTTGTGAGGTCGTTTGGTTCGGCCTCCCGATGGTGGTGGTTGTTGGTTATCCAGGATCGAACTCCCTGGGAAGTGGTTCAGTGTAAGGAGTTCAAGGGTTTCCTTTCCAGATTCAGCAAATGAGCCATCTGGACGTTTTACCATACCAAATTCTCTTGCCGGCTCTCTGGAAATGATCTTGTGGATCCTAGTGCTGCTAGGTAAGTCAGTAATACTCTCGCAGAACCTCCTCCAAGATTCCCTTTTTGCCCTTCTGATTTCTTTATTATAGTCCGTTAGCGCAGATCTATATTGTTCCCAGTTGCCCGAATCTTTAGCTCGATTACAGAGGCGTCGAACTTCTTTTCTCATTTTATCTAATTTTTTGTTCCACCAAGATGCCCCTCTGTTGTCTTTTTTCGTTTTTAGTGGAGAGTTTTCATGATATGCTGAAATAATTGCGCTCCGGGTCTGTTCCGCCGCAATTTCTATTTCATCACGATTCCTGATTGTGGTGAGAGTGGATTGCAGGTGTGCCTGGAGGGATTGTTTATACCCACTCCAGTTAGTACACCTAGGATCCCTGTACGTCACCACAGGTCTTGGTCCAGTTTCTATGTTAAATAGAATGTGTCTGTGGTCTGAACACGAGGGTTCAGAGGATACTTTCCAATCAGTAATCTTGTTGCTCACAAAGCTTGAGCTGATTGTTAAATCCAGTACCTCTCTTCTATTTCTAGTGACAAAGGTTGGTTCCGTTCCAATGTTATTCACAATTAGCCCTTCACCTAGTATGTATTCAAAAAGTGACTCACCTCTTTGGTTAATGTCTGTGCTGCCCCATGCCGTATGGTGGGAATTTGCATCACATCCAATAACAAGGTGAATGTTGTTCCTCTTGCTGTAGGCGATTAACGACCTAACCGCAGGTGGAGGAGGTTGATCAGCACCCCTGTCTCCCGGGAAGTATGCAGAACAGGCTATTATGTCCATTCTGCTTTCCCCCACCGGTAGCGATAAGCGGATGGCTACAACATCCTGGGTGCAGTAACCTGAGAGTACAAAATAATTGATGTTATTTCTGATCAAGATACAGGCTCTGGGTCTTTCTCCAGAGCCGACTGATACTATCTTGCCAGAAGTGTTTCCTAGTCCGTTTACTCGGCCTGTATTGGTTGTCCAAGGTTCCTGGATAAGGGCAATGTCAATCTGCCCTTCCTTGAATCTTCTGCCAAGGACGTATGTGGCGGCTTTGGCATGTTGTAGATTCGCCTGTAGGCACCTGACGTGCATAGACTTCAGGTTGATTCCTTCGGCGACTACCTTAAAGGAGGGTTTGACAGTTTCACTTTCGCAGGGATTCTTTACCCGCTGGTCATGTGAACTGCCGTTGGACTGTAGACGTTTTCCCGTTTCAGCTCGCTCAGAGAAAGTTTGTTGATCCCTCTCCGGCGGCTGGTTGGTGTCACGTCGTTCCAACACTGACTGCAAGGCGGTTTCATATGGTATTCCGCTCTTGAGTGAACGGCTAAGGAGCTTTGTTGCAGCCTCCCTTAGCTGTTCTCTTTCAGAGGAGAGGTTGTCCAAAGCTTTGGATTCCTCTTCCCCTGAATTGTCTTCTCCTTCGGACTCAGAAACCGGCTTTAACAGCTCCCTTTCCTGATCCGACGGGATCGGACGTGCTTGTGGAGTGGGATTTATCCCAGTCTCCAAGGGTTCTTCAATTTGAAGATCGAGGGTTGTACCCCTCTCGTTGGGTTTTTTAGAAGAGAGATTGCCCAAAGCTTTGGGCTCCTCCTTCTCTGATTTGTCCTCTCCTTCGGACTCAGGAATCGGCTTTAACAGCTCCCTTTCCTGATCCGGTGGGATCGGGCGTGTTTGCGGAGTGGGATTTATCCCAATCTCCATAGGTTCTTCGATTTGAAGATCGAGGGTTGTACACCTCTCGTTTGGTTTATTTTTGTTAGTCGTTTTCACCATATGGTTCCCACGAGTAGCAAAGGAATGTTGGTCCGCCACAGTAGAGCCCTGCATTGCTGTGGTAAGGCAAAATACTCCGGAAGATTGCCCAGTTTTCCGGAGGCCCCGTTAATGACACCTTTCGCCCCGGTGCCATTCAGCCTTCGGCACGGGTTGCGTACACCTTGGCTTGGAGGATTTTATCGACTTACCTTGTCTAGATCCGCCGTGTTTAGCCGAACGCAGGGTCACCTCGGGCAGGATGCGACATTGAGCCGCGCACGGACGATCTTGAGAGAAGCTTCATAAAGGATGGCCATTTCCCCTCAGCTTTTCTCCTAGAGTCAGTGGCCAAGTAGCTGACTCCTTGACCCCTGAGAAACAGGTACTTCTGCACCAAAAATTTCAAAACATTGCGATATTAGGTAAGCGACATATTGAAGGTGAGTTCATGAAAAGTAACGTATGTTATGGTGTATATATAAATTAAGGTGTAGGTGAAAAAATCAATTAAGAGTATTTTGATGCCGTTTATGAATAAATTTAGTAATGATTCGCTAGATTTATATTTGTAAAACAAACTTTAAAAATAAAACAAACATCACTTTCGAAAACATTGCTTTTATTGGATAGTATTGAATGATCTCTGTCATCTATTATATTGCTAGTAGTATTAGAAGTGTTTCTTTGCCTTTTATATTGTTCAATTACTAACTTGTTTTTAGATCACATGCAGTTTTCCTCTGTGACTTAGTTAATTCATTTATTTATTTTAGTTTTTATCTGTTGGCATTCTTTTCCCTACTATTTGTGTGTATTTTACTTAAACTATGTGTTTTTCAAAGTTACAAGAGAATGTCATAATGTGATTACATATTAGTTTGGAACTTGCCATGAACATCTTGTGTGTAATATAGTCCAGTAAACATCTATCTACCTATCTATTATCTAGGGACAATTTTGTGATTTACATAAAAGGAAATTGAATGAACCCGATCAATCGAAAACTATGAAGCAACATCGATAATGTAGTAAACAAAGATGAATAAAATTTGTTATAAAATAAGAAAAGTGTATGATCCATCTCAGTGAAACTAAATCAAGTACGATCCTGTGCCTGCGGCATTAGAAGCTGACACAATTATTAATTAGAAATAGAATTAAATTGTATTATAACAATGAGATACGTAGTAATAGTCGCAAACACAGAGAGTAATGTCGACCGTTTTATTTGAAAGAACTCAGCAGCAGTGAAATCAGGACGTTTATTTTCTATCAAATTTTTCAAACCATTTAATTCTTCTTGCTCCTTTGGCGTCAAGTCCAAGATTTCTTCAAGTTTGAAACAATTCGTTAACACTTTATTGGATTCTTTAGTCACCAGGTCGCAACAAAATATAACAGCAGTGAGCCCAACCTAAAACAAGAGTAGGTTTAAGTGAATATTTAAAACGTTATTAATACAGCAGTTGTTGATTACACAGCCCCACACAAAGTTCTGATCCCTGAACGCACTCATAATATTCCCATGTATTTTTCGACGCTAAATATGAATTTGATAATAAAATAAGCCGTATGCCACCAAATTTTTGCGCTACAGCCAAAAATAACCCCAAATAACCCCAAAATAGGGTAAAACCACCATATACATCAGGATAGAGTGACTGGATACAATAGACTAGTAGGAAATCCAGTGCAGGAAGCATTTTATGTAACAATTGGGGAAACAAACGTTTTTAGGGTATTTCGACCTCGCTTAATATGAATCTGCCTGTTGCCAAAGCGAAATTTGGACCGGAAGTCCGGTCTCCAAGATGGCGACCAAAACTATGTTGTCCTATATCTCCCTTGTCCGTTGGCTTAAAATAATGATCTAAATGTCTGCTTAGGGGTTTTATCGGATGCCAAATACATTGCAATGCTCAAAATTTACTTACCTTAAGTTTGGAGTGCATGGGTTCCAAGATGGCGCCTAAGATGGCCGCCGAAACTTTGTTGTGTTTATGTGCGCGATGTGCATCTTGTTGTATTTGAAGTGTAAAATCTGTCAGATATATAGTTTTTAGGGTACTACTGTGTATGTGTTTTTAAGTAATATTTTACACCTTCCGAAATACAATTTGGTAACAAAATTGTGTGGATTGCTGTTTGCTGCTGATCCATCACTTAGACAAAATGACTAGCTCTAAAGTGTGAATGATGAGTGGCACAGCGAAAGAAAAGAAGTATCTCCCAGTCCATGAGATCTGCAAAATTCTTCCCAATGCTCAAATGAAAAACGTCATGGCGTTCCACGCAGTCACGGGTTGCGACCCGACATCTCACCTTACAACTATAACAGAAAAATAAGAGTGGAAATGGCCTGACAGCTATTGAACGACCTAGGGCACTCTCCACTGACTCCCTCATCAACGGCCAATGCAGAGAAATTCCTGGTACAGCTTTACAAGATTGGTACAGTTTCTTTTGTGTTTCAGCAAGTCCAATTTCGCTTTATTTAATGTTAAAACGTTTCTGCTTGTTTGAACAGGTGGACAAAGACGTATCCAGCGGGGATGAAGCCAGATATCAGCTTTTCGGTATTGTGAAAAAGCCGGAAGCCTTACCTCCAACAAGCGATGCGCT
Source organism: Rutpela maculata (assembly GCA_936432065.2). Taxonomy (NCBI): domain Eukaryota; kingdom Metazoa; phylum Arthropoda; class Insecta; order Coleoptera; family Cerambycidae; genus Rutpela; species Rutpela maculata. Next base: position 48,700,736 of record OW386291.2, on the reverse strand, counting down.
GCGACTACACCTCCTAAGATGCCATTACCAGGTAAAGACATGATGGCAAGCGGCGGCATACGTGTGCAATCTTGCAATAAGCAATGTTTGAACTTTGAAATGGTGGTTCTCTTATCTTCCTTGCTTCCTTGCTAACTTCCGAGCAGCAAAGTTTCGGAGGCCATCTTGGGCGCAATCTTGGAACCCATGCACTCCAAACCTAAGGTAAGTAAATTTTGAGCATTGTAATGTGTTGGCATCGGAGAAAACCCCCAAGCAGACGTTTAGATCATTATTCTAAGCCAACGCTTTGGCAACAGGCAGATTCGTATTCAAAGGGGTCGAAATACCCTAAAAATGTTGTTTTCCCAATTGTTACATGAAATGCTTCTTGCATTGTTCTCTATTGAAAACGTGCCTAGTCTACAAATGCATTGTGGAAAACGTGAATAACCAACCCAGTCGATGAAGGTATTTACCCACAAAAATTTGCAAAGCGAATATATTTTTTTTAATACGTTCGTGAAAGTATGTAGAATAATATCCTGAAAAGTTTACATTTCGCTCGGATGCAGAACATAAAAAAAAGTGAAAAAAACATTTTTTTCATTCATTTTTTCAAAATTTTGAAATTAAGCCAAGCTAGGAAAAAATAAAAAATACAGATGGATAGATCACGTATTTATGAACAAAAAATGTTCTAACAAAATTTATCGCTAATGCCACGGTTTTCCCGGAAAAAATAGTCAAGTGTAACGTTATAACTCGGAGCGAGATACATGCGTGCGCGCGTTTGAATATGCATGTCTGTGACACCGACGCACTGAGTTACATGTCACTAAATCAGAATGTGTTCAATATATATGAGTGTTGGTCCATTCAAAAGATACACATTGTAGCTTTCTGATGCTTTTTTGTGATAAAAAATACAAGCAAAGGATGGATGAGAAAAATATAGTTATATATATATTATCACGCCCGTACTCAATCGTCGCAATAAAAAATATAGAAAAAAATAAAAGTCCTTCAAAAAAATTCTTTCTGCATTGAGGATTGTTAGAAAGTATGTACGCTTCATGATTATTATGGTTTATTTTATTAACTTGTAGTAGGGTGGATTCAAAAAAAGTACATCTCAAATCATTTTAGTTTATTTGCTTGATGATTTTCTTGATAAATACATTAGGGTGCCCCTTATTATTATATGACCAAAAATTTTTTCTCACATTTTGGGGAGTGCCGGGCATAATTTTATTCCAATGGATGTAAAGATAGGTCCTACCAAATTTTAGCTCGATCGAACACTGTTAACCCGTCGCGCTTGGCGTCTAACGTAATGAGAATCTATGCGCAAGTGTATTCGCAATGCTTTTCTATCGCAGAATCCACAGAACCTTTTAATTAAAATTAGCTGTGATCTTGTAGTATATCGAAGGAATAAAAGGAACATAAAAAATTATCGTTGAAAGCCGCCAAATGACATAACCCGGGTAGCTAGGAGTCACTGGAGAAAACGATTACAGAATTCTCTTAGTTGAAATTAAACAAGTAATTAATAAATGGCATCGATTATGTATGCATTCATGTGACTACGTATTTATTAAAATAATTATTCCCACTTATATTCAGTAAGATTTAGACAAATAATAATCACTGTGAAAAATAATTTAAAGAAATATTTGCCCCACTTACACTCAATGCGCATTTGTTTATTGTCTTGCTAGTTTTGTCAGTACTAAAAGAGACGCTCTTTTTTGTCAGATTTTTTATTTCTCCTAGATACCTTCGATTTACTTATACTGCAGATATTCCAGATGCTACCGGTGCTGAAATGGCTTCGGCGATTTATGAAACGTTGGGAAATTGGGATTTAACAGAAAAGATACAAGCATTAACTTTTGACACCATTCCTTCAAATAAGGGTAGAATTAAAGGCGCTTGAAAGCTGTTGGAACAAAAACTTGTTTTTTGGTTGCCGTCGCTATGTCGCCATGTTTTTGAACTTATTTTGGTAGCAGTTTTCGAAAAAAGCAAATTTTCTATTTCAGAATCAAATATTCCATTATTTAAAAGGTTTAAAAATTATTGGTCTAGAATCAACGTTCAAAGTTTCGTTCCAGCTGTGGTAAACTCCGAAATCAAATAAATGTTTAGCGATCATACTGAAACTATTCTAGAAAGTATAAATGATGCAATTTCTAAAAAGTTTCCACGAGAAGACTATCGTGAACTATTGAATTTCATAATAATACTCGTAGGAGGCGTTCCTCCCGGTGGAATAAAATTTAGAAAGGCGGGTGCTTACCATATGGCCAGGTGGATGGCAAAAGCCATACATTTTCCATAAGGAGAAATCACTTCGCCAAACAACATGCTTCATTGTAAAATGCTACGAAAATGCTGGATTTATGAGTTAGAAGCAATGTCTGCTCCACTAATGGATATCAAATTCTTGCGAGAATTAGATCAGTAAAAAGAAATTGATAAAAATATCGCCGAAGTAGCTATTGGGAAATTTGTGAACCATTTATATTATTTGACTGATGAATGTGTCGCCTTCGCACTATTTGAAGACTCGATTACTGAAAATACAAAATTGGCACAAGAAATTTTAGAAGAAACAGTAAATGTAGAAGATGGAAATTAAAGTGAAGATGAAACAGAAAATCATCTTAAGAAATTGCCAATGAGGAAAGAAGAATTTTTAAAGCTGTCTGATGAAGTTTCAATAAAATTACTTAGTAATAAGTCAATAGATTTATTTCACAGATTTAAAATAGACAATTTTTACACTTGCATCCATCCGAATGAAAAAATTCTAATGAGTATAAACAAAGACAGCTAGTCACTAGAGAATTACAATTAGTAAATGACTCTGCCGAACGGGGAATAAAATTACTTCAATACTCGCTTCAATATTTTAACGAAAAAGTTACAAAATCCGAGAATCAAAAACAATTTTTATTGCAGGTGGGTAATTTTTTCATTGATATTTTCAAACTGTCTACAAGATTCATTTTCTTAATATATTTGTCCCTTTGGTTTTCTTTTTAGACTGTCCAAGATTACCGCAGTAAATATCGTCAGGCAACCAAAGAAGTATTGCAGAAAACTTTCGAAATGTAGAACTTTAGATTATGGACTAGTTTTAAAACTTTATAATCTCAAATCCAACAATAAATAAATTAATAAATTAACATATATTTATGATTTCCAAAAAGTAAACCAATTTTAAAAAACGATGTAGGGCTAAAAATAAAATAAAATTGATAACAAATAAATTTTTGATTTTTGAAAACTTTAGGCCACGAGCGCGACATATTTCATTAAGCTAAAAATTGGTGGGGATTGTTTTTAAACATAATGGAACAAAATTCCGCCCGGCACTCCTCAAAAATTAAAACTTCAAAAATAAGGGGCACCCTAAAATACATATATATATTGGAGGCTGTAACTTGCCGAGAAATTGACCCATTGGAAAAAATAACATGTCACTATTTCGGAAAAAATGTATACTTTTCGAATGTTCAAAAACAAATTCGTTTACTTGTATGTATTTTTTCGAAAATATGATTAATCAGATCATGATAAGAAATTGCGATTTTCACGATCTTATCTTTATAACTATGAAAATATTGTTGTTTTGAATACAATACAATAAGATTGTTTTGAATATAAATTCTGGAACATTTCCAATACATTAACAAATGTATAAGGAATCCATTGGATATAGCTGAAATGTGAATGGGTGTAGCTGTAATAAATATAATGCAGTAAGGGCACGTAAAAATTCATGCGAGCGATTCAGCGGCTATGTGTGGTGTCTGTGTATGCATTCATAATTATATATTTTCCCTCCAGACTCACTATTTACCCTCCTAATCACTAAAAAAAATGTAAAAAATGTGTAATTAGAAAGAGAAAAAAAGCTTTATTTTACTCGTTAGAACTGCTAATAAGAATTTTTAGAGGTTTCGTAGTATGCATTTAACCGTGCGCTTGACCGCGCAGAGTGACAAAGTTACTTCACTTTTTCCAGGAACACCGCGGCTTTAGCGATAAATTTTATTAGGACATTTTTTGTTCAGAAGCACGTGTTCTATCCACCTGTATTTTTTGTTTCTTCTACCGTGACTTAATTTAAAAATTTTGAAAAAATGGATGAAAAAAAAATTTTTTCACTTTTTTTTATGTTCTGCATCCGAGCGGAATGTAAACTTTTCATTATATTATTCTATACACTTCCACGAACTCACTTAAAAAAATTACTCAGTTTGCAATTTTTTGTGGGTTTCACTATAAAATGTTCTCTGTCATCTGGGCTATAACGTACATTGTCTGTATTCTGTGGTCAATTTCCCAAATACTAAGTACTCCAATATAAAGTACATACATGCTAATGAATTGTGCAAGGTGTTGAAGTTTTTATAGTTTGAAGTAAAGTGTATGTAAGCTAGTCCTAATAGTCATGATCTAAAAGCTCCCCTGTTCGTAAAAATGAAGGACATGAGTGCCAATTCATTGTGGAAGAAGTACATTTTTAGTATGCTGAAGTCCGAATATAAACCAGCAGTGTCACCGGCTTGGCCGAACTCTACATTTGAGAACACCTGATCTTCATGTTGCAGGTGTATTTAACGTATTTTTATAGTCCAGAATTCTCTCGTGCGGTACTGAGTGGCCCGTTTATAAGTGTACCTTCGGTATTCCTTTCCATGGCAGTTCCTCGTAGTCCAGCCTGAGTTATCTAAATTTAATTGCTTCTACAGATGGCATTGTCACACATGATTTTGATGTTGTTGCACGTTGTTTTTTATTCTCCAAAATTTCATATTTTCACTTTTGCATCTAACTCTATATATTGATGTATGCTGTTTCAACCGTAATGTTGCCGTTGCGTCTGTTTTATCTTGATTTGTTGTTTCTCTTTATTTGCTGTTTGTCACTGTTAAATCTACTTTTACCCTCGGTTTTAAAATTACGTTTGTTGCATGTGGACTTGTTGTTTGTTATTACTTCTTCTTTTCTCTACAACTTTACGGTTGTGGCACATGTTGGCAGACTACTGTTGGTTCATAAAAAGGGACTTAATCGAAGAACATCACAGACAGCGAGTGGTATTTCACGAAAACAGATTGAGAAATACATTCTGCGCCTAAAAATATACAAAAAACAATATTTTTAAATTTACTGCCTTTTCTTTACTCTGTGCTGTGCATTTATGTACGTATCAGTGTTTTCCACTTCATCCTAGGGTATTTGTGGGTAATGAGTGGGACGAACAGGTAGGAGTCATTCCGAACACATACATTTCTCTCCAAACTATGAGAACTTCAACATTTTGCACGATTTATGGGCAATTAGGAAGTTTCCATTTTTCTCATTTTCTCGTAATAGTCGTAAAAATTTTAAAAATATCTGTAATTTTTTAAAATTATCTCTGTAAATAAAAGAGTTAGCGCTCATCTGGACTGAGGCTCGATGACGGCATAGTACATTATTCCGTCAACAGCGAGCGGGCGCGGGCACCGCAAGTTTAGTTCATTCAGTGTTATTCTTACCGGACACAGCGTAAAATATTTATTTTGTAGTTGGGCTTGTTTAACGTTTTAATCGTTTGAAGAAGTAAGTTATGCCTAAAATAATAGCGAGTTGTGTACTATGACGTCACAGTCTAGCGCGAAGTATTCAAATAAGAAATTAAATAAGTTCGTGAGTTTTTCAGATACCGAGATGATTTTTTTTTTGTTTGACTAGTTCACCGAAAGACTACTAAGTGAGATTGAATGTACATGATATTTATAAAATAGGAAACTGCCTAATTGTGGACTTTATTTTGATATAATTACTCCATTATGGAGGTGATTTCGGGTCATGGCTGAGAGTGGCGCTTGGAGTAAATCCAGATTCATGTACCGTACTGTACACTATAAACTTCAACATTCCCCACAATTTATTGGCATTTATGCATTTTATTTTTATTTAGAAGTAATTTCTACCCCATCATGGCGTTGGTTTTCATTTAGTATTTGGCAAGTTGATTGCTGAATACAGAAATTGTACGTTATTCACGTTTTCCACAATGTATTTTTTTTTCTTAAGCGCTTCTCAAGTCACCGAAGTAACTGTAACTAAATTTGTATCCATTCACTCTAATCTGATGTATATGGTGGTTTTACCCCATTTTGGGGGTTATTTTTGGCTGTAGCGCAAAAATATGAAGGTGTATGATTTTTTTTTTATTATCAAATTCGGATTCAGAGTCGAATAATATATGGTAATATCATGGGTGCGTTCAGGGATCAGAACTTTTTTGTGGGTCTGTGTTATAATCAAGTCAACCTTTTTTATATGTAGCAACTGGAGTATAAGCAAGTATTACGTAGCAGTGCCTTGCTGCAAAGAATCGTTAACACTTTTGATGAGAGTCAGCTGTCAATCTGTCCAATTTTAATAAAAATTAAACTTAATAATTATTTTGGTGAGCTGACTTAACGTTATATTTGTTTGGGCCAAAGGACATTCTGATATAAGAGGCAATATTATACCAAACAAATTAGCAAGTATTGATAGGGATACCATCGATCATTTACCTTCTAACATAATTCTAACCTTGAAAAGGAATATGAAACATGTAGGGAAAGAAGATTCTGTTAAAGAATGTAATAACAACAACTATATAAATATAAAATATAATCAGTTAATTTTAGTTTAGCCGTAGTTTCATTATCTAGATATCCTTTGTGGTTTAACTCATTTACTGTTGCCTACCTTGTTTTGTTTAAAAAAGTTACCTTGAATAGTACCTTGGCGTGAAGTGTGTGTCCCATCTATTCTCATTTGTATTTCAAGTACTGGCTAGTTTTTTGATCTTCTGTTAGGTTGAGGAACAACAATAAATTAAATGTGGCTGAAGCAATTCAGTCCACAGCCAACTAATTGAAAGAAAACCCGCTGCCCAAGGAAACACTACTTCCACATCCAGATTTGCTACCCAAGTCTCTCACAAAACGAAAAAATTTTGTATGTGGAAATAATTGTTTATAGAACTTTAATAATATAATATTTGAAATCGTCTACCACAAAAATCTATAAAACGATATCCCACATCAGTATTGGGGTAGTGATAGGGGATCAAAATTTTTTCAGCCTCTTTTATAATGGGATGGGGGTAGTAATGGGGGCGGCTAATGCCAAAAATTTGTATTAAGACATTATCTTAACTTGTATATACTAAATACCACTTTTATGGACTTTTACGTGCTTTATTTACCTATTTGCCCACATTTACCTCACTTTACTCCCCCAACCCTTTAACGGAATAAGATGAAAATACAATCTAGTTACAGATCTCGTTAAAATACATACGTGTATCAAATTTCAAGTCAATATCTTAAATGGTTCCAGAGTAATCGTGCGCGCAAAAAAGTTGTAGACATACATACAGACAAACCGACAGACAAACAAAATTGTTTTGCTCAAACTTAAAATTTCGACGTTTCATGACATTCTAAGCCTATTTGAACCTATTCACTTCCACAGGATGTTGAAATAATATATATATTTTACACCCCATTTTTAGTAGATACTTAAGTATCTTCAATAAACACTGACAGTTATATCAGTTGTAATTGTGCTGTGAACAGGCGGCCAATGCGTCATTTTTACTGACAGGAATAGGCAGCTCAACCACAGACTCAACACGCAACAACACAAAATATAAAATGAGAAGATTTAAAAAATATGGCATTTGCGTTTATTGTAAAGATTTCATAGAAATTAGCCAATCTTCCTCCTTTGAAAATTTTTTAAAGTTGGGTAAAAATTATCAGTTATACTTACCGTTGTGAAAATTCCAGAAGGATAATTGACTATTATTACAAAATTTGTATCTTCCAGTTTTGAGACATATATTGCAATCGACAGATCCTCCACTATTTCCAAAAATGAATAAGCGAAAACCATCAATAGGGGCCAACCGAAATATATATTAAATATCTCAACAATTTTATAAGTTTCCGAATAAAGTAATTTAACTTTCTGTAAGACTTTAACAATATTCATATTATAAAGACGAATGGTCATAAGAGTATTATTAATATCCGTATACTTACTTCTGATAGAATAAGCAATAATGACAATTAAATTAACTAATAAAAATCGGAAATAGAAGAAAATGTGAATACTTATATAGTAATAAATGGCTGATTTCATATACATAGCTTCATAAAGGTTAATGGAAAATATGAGAATATTTCCTAACATAAAATATGTATATGGATTTCCAGCTAATGACTTCTTTTCCAATTCGCGATTCCTTAAATCCACCAAACTTTCTACGTAACAACATCGATGAATCAATTCTTGCCATGTATTCATGTTCCAAAACGAGGTTCCCAGATTTGTTATGAGAAACATTGCCAGACCAACCACTTCAACCAAAACATCTATACCTTTGCTTAAAATAGATGTTTTCAAATTTAAGTCAATTAGTTGAATTCGAAGATATACAGAAACAACAGATGCCGTTGTCATTAATATAGCCAAGAATACCGTATAGAATTTAAATAAAGCTCTAAAAGTAATCTTCTTCTTTGAAAAATTGTAGCTTGGTATTATACCAAAAACTACTGAAATCTTAGCGATAGGTTTTATAAAGAGAATAGAGTCTCGTGTGTGTTTCAAACTCATTTTCTCACCGTGGCACAGAGAATACTATTCAAGTAGTAATTTATATTGTCGGTGTTTATCGATTATAAGCAAACTGCACTTTTCTTAATGTGTAATAATCTAATGAAGCTATATGAAACTATATTGACATTTTAAATAGCGTTATCTTCTTGTTATGTATAATTTTGTAATTTGTTTATGTTCAAAAGTTTGCATATGAATACGATGATATAAACAAGAAGTAATTCGTAAAAGTTTATTGACAATAAACTAATGTGCGAGCATATTTAATTATATATGCTCCCAAAAAGCATTAAAAATGTTGAATTTTGATGTTGAGAGAACGGCTAATCATAGAACAAATAGAAGTGATATCAATTAGTCAACATTAGACGAAAGAACCACATAATTAAGAAATTGTGCTGTTATGTTTTTAGAACATTTTGTATTCGTAGGAGATGTCATGTGAGTTACTTCCACATCGTGGAAGTAGAGTAACGGTAAAAAAATCGATGTTTATTAGGTTCAATTAAAAGATCAGAGAGGGAGAGGTGGAGGCAATTATACGACACTGTGGATGGAGATGTCTGACGAGATGGCCACAAGATAGCGACTCGACAGATCAGAAATCCCCCCCCCCGCCTTGCCGACAGAGAAAGTGTCTTGGATGCCCTATTCCCAGAAAGGAATATAGTCAAATGGAGGTCGGTAGAAGTGACTGTGGTCCCTCCGCTTACGGAGGAGGAGCTGAAGGCAGCATATGCCAGTCTTAAAAGTGGAAAGGCTTCAGGCTTAGACGAGATTCCGCCTAATATAGTCAAGCTAGTTGCGGAAGAATACCCGGGATACATCTTAAGAGTAAGGAACCGTGCCCTAGAAAGTGGGGATTTTCCGAGCAGATGGAGGAAGGTCAGGGTCGTCCTGATCCGGAAAGGGAACAAGCCGCCGGAGGAACCGTTATCCCACCGATCGCTATGTTTACTTGACGCGATGGGTAAGCTCCTCGAGTATCTGATACTGGGGAGATTAGAGAAGGAGATGGCCGAGAAGGACGGCTTATCTGAAAGCCAGTTCGATTTCCGGAAAGGATGATCAACGGTAGGAGCCATTAGACTATTAAAGAAAACGACGGAGGAAACAGATATTGCTGTGGTGACCCTAGATGTCAAAAACACGTTTAACATGGCGGGATGGGAGATGATTGCCAGGAAGATGCAGAGCTTGAGGATAGCTCCGTATCTCGTCAGGGTGATGATGAGCTACTTCCAAGACAGTATGATCGAATTCGAGACAGAGGGAGAGATAATCTGGAAAAGCATCATGTGTGGAATTCCACAAGGGTCGGTGCTCGGTCCGACCTTGTGGAACGTGGTGTTTGACGACGTATTTCGACTGCCCTGGAAGGAGGATGTGAAGGTTATCGGATATGCTGACGACTTGGCCATAACGGTGACTGGAAGGTGGACTGTCCAAATAATGGAATCAGCCAACGAGGCCATCAGAAAGATCGAGAGATGGCTAAATATAATGTAGCTTGAGCTAGCTGTCGGGAAAACGGAGCTCCTGGTTATCACCAGGGAAAGAAATCTTCCACCCATGAAAGTTAGGATGGGCCAGGTGGAGATATCACCAGAGAACCACCTGAAATAACTAGGGGTTTGGGTGGACTCCAAGCTAAACTGCGGTGTCCATGCCACAAAGACGGCCGAGAAGGCGGGAAAGGCTGCCACAGTCATTGGGAGGCTTATGGTCAATACGCACAGACCGAGAGCGAACAAGAGGAGACTGCTGTGCACCGTCGTGCACTCTATCTTCTTGTATGCAGCTCCGGTCCGGGAAAATGCGATGAAGGTGGATAGGACGAAGGCGAGGATGACTGGGATCCAGCGATGTGCCGCACTAAAGGTGTGCAGTGCATATAAAACGATTTCGTATGAGGCGGCGCTGGTAGTGGCGTGGATCCCTCTTTGGATCTCATGGCCAAAGAACGGCTGGAAATCTTTGAAGGAGCCGGAAGGGCAGAGGCCAGGGACGGGCTGTTTGAAAGATGGCAGAGGCGGTGGGACACTGCAGACAAAGAAAGGTGGACGAGACGCCTCATTCCGAACATCAGAGAGTGGATGGGACGGACGCATGGTAAGGTAGGCTATTACCTCACCCAAGTCCTGAGCGAACATGGGTGCTTCTTGGAGTATTTTATATGATATTGGCAAGACTGACAGTACAGAGTGTGTATACTGTGGAGAGATCGATGACTTGGAGCACACCGAATTTGCATGTAACAAATGGAGGGTAGAAAGACGAAACGGTGGGGGTGGGCGGTGTCTCCGGAAGATATGGTAGAGAGGATGCTAGAAACGGAGGAGAACTGGAGAAGGGCAGAAGAGGGAATAACCCGCATTATCAAAAAGAAGGAAGAGGAGGAAACAGAGATGGGTTTGAACCCATGGACAAACTTCAATTAACACCGACAAACTTAAATGAACTGTGGGTCCGATGAAAAGCGAAAGCAGTCCCAGGTCAATAGGAAACACCGAAGAGAGGGAGGAGTCCACCACTACCTGTCCGCGATATACTCTAAGCGACGGGTATCCATGATGATTTCCCGTCCCACAAAAAAAAGGTTCAAATAGGCTTATAAAGTCATGAAGTATCTAGATATTAAGCTTGAACAAAAAATGTCTGACGCTCTGTACGTAATTTTATTTTATGCGCACGAACTCTGTATTACATTTATGCATTATAACGAGATCTGGAGCTAGGTTATAATTTAATCTCATTTCTTTGAAGAAGGAGGGGTGGTAAACAGGTAAAGCAAACAATAGTCCATGAAATTGGTATTTTTGACATCGTCCACCCCAATTACCACCCCCACCCCATTATTAAACTGGTTAAAAAAATAAAACTGTGATAGTTAACACAACTACCAAGGAAGAAAAATATGAAAAACATACAATGTGATCAACCTAAAAAATAATTAAGAAAATATAGTGAAAATGATATTCGGTGTATAGTTGACACAATTAGGAAACCTGATATACTTGAAAAATAAGGAACCACGGAGGAAAATAACATTTGGACTGTAGTTATCACTCTACCTAGAAATAAATCGTACATATTTTTAGCACAAACATGTACAATGTTCAACATGAACAATGACACAGGTCTACAAAAAAAAAGTCTTGTCTTAAGGTTCTCATCTAACTTTTTAGAAGTATCTTGACGCGCTGAAGCCAATTTTGGGGGAAAAAATTTTTTCTACCGTCCCCTTTTATTCCCTAAAAAGAGCAAAAAAAAAGTCCTAATGTTCTGATCTAACTTTTCTGAAGTATTTTGATGCGCTGAAGCCAATTTTAGACAAAAAAAAAAAAAAAATGCATCGTGTCAGTTTCCCTCTACCACCCCCTTTTATCCACGAAAAAAGTCAAAAATGAGGTCTTGCTTGTCCCAAGGTTCTGAACTAACTTTTTGAAAGTATTTTGACTCGCTGAAGTCAATTTTAGACAAAATATTTTTTTATGCCGTGTCAGTTTTCCTTTACCAACTCCTTTGTCCCCTAAAAAAGGGCAAAAAAAAAAGGTCTTGTCCGAAGTTTCTTACCTAACTTTTCTGAAGTATTTTGACGCGCTGAGGGCAATTTTGGAGAAAAAAATTCTACTGGCTCAGTTTTCCTCTGTTTTCCACCCCCGTCATCCCCTAATTTTTTTTTGCCCAAAATTAGTTTCAGCGCTTCAAATTACTTCAGAAAGGTTAGATAAGAACCTTAGGACAAGACTTTTTTTGTCCTTTTTAGGGGATGAAGGGGGTGGTAGAGGGAAACTGAGCCGGTACAAAATTTTTTTTTGTCCAAAATTGGCTTCAGCGCGTCAAAATACTTCAGAAAAGTTATATTAGAACCTTAGGACAAGACATTTTTTTTTTTGTGGACCTGTGTAGTTAATGAATATAAGACGCCAAACAGAGATGGAAGTTTGTGCAAATACATTTACAGATTTTTTTTTATTTGCTCTGCAGAGTTTCAAAGCTGATCAAATCACTTCTTTCGAAATTACTAAGTATTTAGAAATTAGATGCTGCTAATATCAACGTGAAACAAGATCAAGGCGATGCTGACATTGTCACTAATGAAACATAACTCGCACAGTTTTATAACACAAATACAATATGTTGGCGAAGTCGTAGATCTATTAGTTCTCTCAATTCCACGTACTCCTTCTGATCAAGAAATTTATTTTCTCTAATACAATATTAGTTTTAAAATATGTCCTAAAATGTGTTTTAACCGCTTTCTATGTTACCTCAATGACTCTCTTAAGTCTAGGAAATCTAGACTTGTCTGAGAAAAAGAGACCCCGCAGTTTATAGTGGAATTCGAACAACTCCTAGGGGATAATTTATTATAAAAAAATTTTTCGCTATGTGGGGCTCGAACTCACTTGGATAGATACGCTCAGTGTGCAAGCTGGGCGCCATTACCATTAAAATTCATTAGTTGCATAGTAATACGTTCATATTTCAAAAAGTATTTCATTTACTGTATTTTAATTTATTTTTATAATCATAAATAAAACCAAAGCTCACGACCTCCTTAGTTCTATCCAATAAAGGTAAAGCGACGACTTTGAAAATATTAGATGAAAGTGACGATTTAAGAAATTAAAGTCAGGTATTTAATATAAAATAATGTTCGCCACAATTATTTTTTACTAATAGAATACGCATTCATTTGGCGATTCATGTGCTCCACCTAATGATATATTCAGACATTGTTATTTAACTAAATCAGTGCGGCTTAATAAGGCGGTGAAGTATTAATTCTCCAACATCTAGTGCTGCTCAACAATATTTGTGTGTTACAAGCTACTGCAGGCATTCTGCTCAATACAATATTTTGTAATTGTTTCAAAGGATGGGAAAGGAAAATTGGTTTGCAATGCTCAGCAGTGCGTGGTAATTGCCATAGTCAGTTTAGTCGCAATGGAGCACCCGATACAACACAAGAAAGCAATGTCGACAACTATGAAGATATAGATCCTGTCAACTTATTACCAGAAGCCATGGAAATTGAAGAAATTGTCTCATAAATGGGACATTAAGCTGAGGATATTGAAAAAGAAGAAGAAGAAACAAATTTTTTTCATTTCTAATTGACATTATTGATTAAATCTATCGAGGACACCAGGTTGAAAAAAATGCTTTTAATATTCTGCCTTCTAGGTGATATGGCGGGAAGTAGATTATTACTCAGAAGTATGAAAGTTGAAACTTTGTAAACTGTAATACATAAAAACGGTTGCTCCTACGAACAAACTTATACTGACTTCTTTATAGATAATGTCCTAAGCTACACATTTTATAATGTCTATCTTTTTTGTAAAATTAACAGATGAGATATTCGCCGAAAGACAGTATTTCATTTATATTTAACCCTCTGTAAAATTTTTGGCAAACACACAGGAAACTTTTGGCATATTATCTAAAATGATAAGCCATATGATGACAGAAATCTAGCTTGCGGGGTATTTCTCCGCGGATTTGTCACCTATTTAGTTTCCAGAGAATATACAGGGTGCGCCACTTAAAACTCTCCAGGCTTGTAACTTTCTTATTTTTTAAGCGACGACCATGTTGGGTACATCAAATTGTAGATATTTTTAAGATATGTAAACATGCGTACAGAGTGATTTAAAAGAAAAATTGAAAAAATTGTTAAAAAAGAAAATTTAATTTCCTTGAATATTTTTTTACTTCACCCTGTACATGAACTGCGTTAATGTTTTGTTATAAAAGTTTTAATTAGCTTCAGTTTATGTTATTACGTCATATTCTAAATTCTTTTTGGTTTTAGAGAAAAATGTTAAAAACACTCATTCCGATTCCAAACTGATTTTTTTTTAAAATAACTTTGAAAATAATGTAAATAATAATTTTATGCTTTATTTGTAAAAGACATATCACAAACAACATTCAACGTAATTAAACAGCAACAAGAAACAAAAGAAATAAATATTTCTAAAACAAACTTTTATTAAAATGTAGCAAATATGAATTTCTTGTGTTTTTTAAAGTGAAAGTTTTGATAACGAAAAAAAAACTGTTTTCCGAAACGTCAACTGCCTTCGTTTTAATTTTTCTATTTATCATTTCACAATTTTGTTTCAGTTTATATATTATTAGGTGTGAGACATTTTGTAATAGAAGTATAAAAACCAGCCTTTTTCTGATCCTTTGGCGCAGAGGTTTATTTCATCAAACATTTTTTGGAGATGAGCTAGTTTTAACTAAACGCTTGTGTAAGGCCCTGTTTCAATTTCCTCTAATGTGATCGCATATCGAATAAATTTCACGATGCTAGAGATGGTTAAAAACATTTAAATATATTGAGAACACACTAATATGTCATAACATGTTTTGATTATTAATCAGAGGAACAAATGTGGGTCCTACAAGAAACGGCACATTGTTGGGCCAGGACTTATTTCTGCTAGTTGAGTACGTATTATAGCTCACAGAAATTAGCATTTCACCTAGAGAAAATTAGTAAAATATCTGAATTTTTGCACAGACGTTCTTTGAGGTGTTCCAAACCCAAATCCACAAAAATCCCAACATGGCTACCCAAGAAATTGAAGGTCAAAGTTTTTGCAAATATCTCGCGCACTATGCATCGGATGCTCATGAGGTCAATGTGAAAGTTGTAGAGAATTAAATGATCTACAAGTTGTCTTTTTTACTTTTTCCCACCTCCCCTCCCTCCCTTTTCGAGATATTCAAGGTCAAAGTTTCAAAAACGTGTTTCTTCGTGAATATTTCGCGTCAAAAAAATCGAACAGCAATGAAGTTAACATGAAAGTTGTAGAGAATTCAATTATCTACAAGATTGGTATTTTGCATTTTTTCCCAAAACCTCGCCCTTTTCGAGATATTCAAGGTCGAAGTTTAAAAAAAACGTTTTTTTGCATGTAGACTACGTCGCGGTCTAAAGCATAGGGAGTGAGATATTCGTGGAGTCTACATGCAAGAAACAGTTTTTTTACAACTCGCCCTTTAATATCTCGAAAAGGGCGAGGTTTTGGGAAAAAATGCAAAATACCAATATTGTAGATAATTGAATTCTCTACAAAATTGTAGAAAATTTTATGCACTTTATTTTTTGTGCAGAAAGTTCTTCTCCATCTTTTTTAGTTTTTGTGTTAAATGACAAAAACCATATTTGCAAAAAATTTTTTTAACCGGACGCAATTTTGAAAGTACAGCCAGTTTTTTTTTAGAACATGTCTTAAATTGTTCCTTAGGCTTTAATTTTTATGAATAACATTGTCCCCAAGGATCGGGAGGGGGATGCACGTACAGCTAGGAAGGGCTCCCCGACTAAGAGTTTGGTAGTACTAGTATTCGACGTCTCTGCATCTAAGAAAGGCAGTATCGGCAAAATTAAACCTTGATAAAATCAATGATTCCCATAAAATTGGTTTGATTTTTTTATTCAGAAAATGCCTAATATATATTAATTCTCAATTTGTGTATGCATTACGTATACAGTTGTCAATATGCGGTTTAAATCTTAGATTTGTATCAAATGTAAACTTTTTGCTTTTTCTGTAAAAGCTATGTGATGTCCAACTACATTTATTTGAAGATTTTCCATTACAACTGACCTGCTGTTATGATGGCCAAAAACAAGAGCCGATGTTTTACAAGCGTTAAAGTTTAATGTGTGGTTTCTAGACCTTTGTATTAACGAGCTTAAGTCTATTAATAGCAACCATCCATTCTGTGCATTTCTCTGGATCAAACGAAAAATAGAGTTGAGTGTCTCAGCACAGAAATGAGTGACAATGCTCAGCTCCTTTGTCGAAGCCTGATGTATATAACGTATACAAGAGCGGTCTTAGAATTAATCCCTGTGACACCCCGGATGACACGTTGAGAGGATCAGACAAAGTATTGTTAATTTTAACGCGTTGTGTTCTATTATATAAATAACTGCGAAAAAAGTTGCTAGCACTTAAACTCATTGAGCCAAGTATGGCAAAAATAATTTCATGGTTTATCATATCAAACGCTTTTGTAAAGCCGACAAGTACCACCACAGTCACTTTTTTTTTATCTGATCCTCTCAAAATATCATCTATGACGCTCAAGAGAGTAGTTTCACAACTATGCATAGGCCGGAAGCCAGATTGTATTTCTGGAATTAGTTGAAATTGAGTTACATGAGTGCGCAGCTGAAACTCTACCTCTCTCTCTCTCTCTCTCTCGCAAAATGCTAATTAGCCGGAGGTCTTTAAATTCCTCGGCATTAGTTTTTTTAGGCAGTGGTTGCACTTTGGCCTGTTTCCAGGAATATGGAAAAATACTGTCTTCTAAGCTAAAGTTAATGATGTGGGTAAGAAAAGGTAAAGGGCAACACATGAGCAATAATTTAATATTAAGACCATCGTATTCCTGAACGTTAGATTTTATATCATATAAAATTTTTTCTACATTATACTCAGAAGTAGGCCTAAATTTAAATGAGTCGATATTTGGTATAACATTATTTATATAAGAAGTAGTGGTATCTTGATCTACAGGTAATTTTGGCATAGAGTTTATAAAATAATTATTGAGGTCGTTAACATTTGTACTGTTTTCTTATTTAGCTATATTTAAAAGGTTCAAATCTTTCCAGGTTTTATTTATACCTCAGCTTGTGCTCAAAATACGCTTTTTTTCCATTTCGACATACTAATGTATAGTTTTTTAACATTCTCTAATAATGAAAGAATACCTTGACTGACTGACTGACTCACTCACTGATCTATCAACGCACAGCTCAAACCGCTGGGTCTAGAAACTTCAAATTTCACACAGAGAATCCTCGAATGACGTAGGCAACCACTATGAAGGTATTTTTCGAAATTCGACCCCCAAGAGGGTGAAAAAGGGGGTTGAAATTTTAGGCTTTTTCGGAAACGGTTAGATTTAGATGCGTGAAATTTGGCAGAAATATTTTTTGTTGAAATTTGTTAGATACGTGGAAGACGAAATTTCGATTTTCTCTTTTTGAAGGGGTGGTAGGTGGTTTAAAGCGCATCCGTATTTTTGAAATCGCGTAAGTCAGAAACATGATTATTCGAGCAATGGACTCTTCTAAGGAAATAAGAAGACACGTATTCGACGGTTTTCAAAAAGAGACTCCCGAAACGGTGAACGGGGAGGGGGAGTTTTTTAAGTTTTTCCGAAACGGTGAGACCTAGAAGCTTGAAATTTGGCAGAAATACTCTTTATTGGAATCTATTAGACACGATTGAGGCGAAATTTCGATTTTCACTTTTTGAAGGGGTGAAAACGGGGGTGGTAAATGGTCTAAAAGGTGCCCGTATCTCTGAAATCGCGTAAGGCAGAAACGTGATGTTCCAGCGACGGGCTCTTCTGGGGAAATAAGGAGATACATATTGGACGGTTTTCAAAAAAAGGACCCCCGAAAGGATGAGCGGGGAGGGAGAGGTTTTTAAGGTTGTCGGAAACGGTTAGACCTACAAGCATGAAATTTGGCAGAAATACTCTTTATTGGAATCCATTAGACACGAGTGAGACGAAATTTCAATTTTCACTTTTTAAAGAGGTCACAGTAGACTAGAACCACCTTTAAATGAAATATGCATGCACTCTCTTAATTCCTAAGGGAAATGGTAGCTTTATCTGTCCCGAAACAATTTGAAATCATTCCCTTGGCCGTTTTCTAGAAAACTCACTTTTAATTTTTTTCTTTTGAAAACTGATTTTTTGCATTGATAAAAACAAAAATCTACTACATTTTTGAAATCTCTGAATACCCGGACATATTTCAAACAACCTATCAGTTAAGTATCAGTTATCTTCTTCAATCCGTGATTCTTACGTTTATACAATAGACAAAGACAATATCTATTTTCATCGTGCGTTTTTGCATGATTGCTTTGATTTTAATCATGGTCACAAAAACATTTCACTCTTGGAGTTTTGGATTGTTTGCCTAGTGAATTCTAAAGAGTAACTGATCGAGCGACGCCAATATTCTTTGGCAATGATGATGGTCTCAGATATCTAAGGTCGAGCAGGACTACTGCTCTTTACCCTAGTCCATCGCTGTAGACCTGGACCGGCCTCGTGCGGGGTGGGCTTACTTTACATTAACCCCACTCACAAATATGAGCGGTGTGGATGATTTTGACCCATCTCCCCGTGTCCTAGCTTGTTGGATCTTGCTGCTAAGGCCTTCATCTTCTGGCGCTCTTCTGTCTTGATGATCTTTCTTCGCCAGCTTGTCACCCCCCGGGTCATCTGTCTGTTCGGAAACTTTGAGGTATTTTTGGCTGGGATTGACTGCCGGTACGCAGAATGTCAATTGACATCCTGCCATCCGGATCATCGGTTAGGTAGGGATGAGCTATGTACCTCGAGGAAGTGCAGACCTAAGTGCTTTGGTAGCACTTTCGGTCTGCACGGAGCTAGGTGACTACGGGTACTGGACGGCGTTTCGTCCGGTACCTGCAGGGTAGTGGGTGGGTGGTTGGGTTATCGTCATGTCTCTTCTGTGGGTTGTCTTCATCGGCGGTGGTATGGTTCTCATATTCACCCGTTATCTCACTGAGCGAATGGAAAGTTTCCTCAGACGGCCAGTAGAGGCGCTCGGATTTCCCTAGCAAATCCAGTTACGCAAATAGTGATGTTATTCATTGGTTACGGATATATTGGTAGACAAAAATTGCTGTCATTCAAAATAACATAAGAATAGATCTAATGATTTTGTCTAAATTGACTACTTGGAAAGTTTATATAACCCGATTATTATCAAAACGTCTGGAGTTGTTGAGCATGAAGGTTTCTTGTAAGTTATTTCCCCAAACTTGCCTTAAGTTTAAATTTGTATTGGAATGTTTAATTTTACTTTCTTGATTGACTTATTAACAAGCTTATCAATGCAAAAAATCAGTTTTCAAAAAGAAAAAAATTAAAAGTAAATTTTTTAGAAAACGGCCAAGGGAATGATTTCAGATTTTACGGGAATTGTTTTAGAACAGATAAAGCTACCATTTCCCGTAGGAACTGAGAGAGTGCATGCATATTTCATTTAAAGGTGGTTCTAGCCTACTGTGAGGTGAAAACGGTCTAAAGGGTACCCGTATCTCTTAAATCGCGTAAGTCAGGAACGTAACATTCCAGCGACGGACTCTTCTGAGGAAATAAGGAGGCACGCATTCGACGGTTTTCAAAAAGAGACCCTAAACGGGTGAAGCGGGGGATGAATGTTTTTAAGCATGAAATTTGAACATACCCGCCCATGTGCTTTATTATTGATTAAAATAATAATTTTTTCGTTTAACTCTCCCTAACACAAAAAAGAATAATGAATTGTTATCAAATTGCGATGCGCAGTGGATGCGCAGTGGGTTTCTTCGAGTACTATGGATGCGCGGTGGGTTTCCTCGATTAAAATGGATGCGCAGTAGGTTTCCACGAGTGCTAAGGATGCGCAGTGGATTTCCTCGAGTACAATGGATGCGCAGTAGGTTTGCCCAAGTGCTATGGATACGTAGTTTGTTTCCTCGAGTACAATGGATGTGCAGTAGGTTTCTCTGATTGCAATGAATGCGCAGTGGGTTCCCTCGAGTACTATAGGAGTACTCAGTGAGTATTTCTTTATAGGCGTCAATGCCAAATTCCACGCGCAAGAGGTCTTCTACGCCAACGAAGTCGCGGGCATCAGCTAGTTTTGTAATAATTATGATGAGCTTCAGTTTTTGTGCGGCGTCATTTATTGCAAGCTTTATCTCTCAGAGACATAAAAGTAAACGTATGTTTTCAGTGAGCCATGGTGCATACATTTTGTAATTTTTATTGTTTTAACCGGTGCATGTATATTAAAGAGATACAATATATTTTCACTTAGAAAGTTATCAAAAGGAATAAGATCAGCAGTCGTCTCCAGATGATGCCAACATGGTTGGCGAAACACGCTTCGAGAAATAATATTCCAGTGTTTTGGTGTTTGTGGAAACCACTTCAGAGATAACTTAACAAATCAGTTTCTCTGATAGGATCAAGCAGTATCTAACAATTTCTCTTACATTAAATGTTTACTGTATTTATAAATAAAAACTGTTAGCTATACTTACCACAGCTAAAATTTGGTATGGAAAATTTATTAGTACATCTAATTTTGATATACCAATTACAATCGAAAAGGAAGTCAATATTTCCATACATGAGTAAGTAAAAACCATAAATAGGGGCCAACCAAAATATGTATTAAATATCTCAACAATCTTCTGTGTTTCTAAGTAAAGCAGTTTAACTTTTTGTAACATATTACCATTAACCACATCTGTATGGTAAAGGCGAAAAATAGTAAGAATGTCATCGATGTATTTATACTTATTTTTGATAGTAAGGGCAATAACGGAAGATAAATTGAATAATAAGAATCTGACATTAGAAAAAATATACATGGTTAAATAGTAATATTGGATAGATTTTAGGAATATAATTTCACAAAGAAATAGTGAGAATAGCATAATATATCCTAAGACAAAATATGTGTATGGAATTCTTACTATCGATATCTTTTTGAATCTGCGATTTGTTAAATTCATCAAACTTTCTGCATAGGAACACTGATGAATCAACTCTTGCCATGTATTCATGTTCCAAAATGAAGATCCCAAAATTATCATGAGGAACATTGTCAGTCCAATTTTTTTATTCAAGACCTCCATAACTTTGATTGTAATAGGTGTGTCAGATTTTAAATGAATGTCTCGAAATCGAAAATAAACAGAAGTAATAGCTGCTGCCGTCATTAAGATAGCCAAGAAACTCGTATAGTATTTAAATGATTTTGTAAAAGTAATCCTCTTTTTTGAAAAATCATAATTTGGCACAATGCCAAAAATCGTTGAAATTTTAGTGATATATTTTATAGAAATAATAGATTCTGGTGTATAATTTAAGTTCATTTTCTTGTAATTGCAGAGAGCAGACTATTACAATAATAAAATTGTGTTGTCAGCGTTTATGGGCTGTAAACAAATTGCAATTTTGTTAATGTGTATTAATGTAACTGTGCATCAACTGTCACCTGTTACACGGAATAACACATTATTGAATTTATAACGAATATATGGTGTGTTTCATATTTCAAATATTTCAACAGTGCACTTCGATGTTATTTAATTTCTTATAGATATTTTTATTTTCATTTCGACAGGCTCCTACGCCATGGTGAAGATTATGCTGTGATGAAAATAATTTCTTGAATCACCGCGCACAGGGAATGAACAGAAGGGAGGTGGTAGTCAAAATTACTACAAAATAAAATTATACTTTTCGCAAGAACGAAAAGTATATTGGATTTGATCAGCACATTTCTAAAACCGTAATTATCGTTCGTAGAAAAAAATGTCATATCATTGTGTTAGTGAACAAATTCTGCACAACTTAAGAAGGAGAAGTCCAATTGCATTGAAATTTGGACAGTAACTTAGTGTTAGCTAAAGGACGAACTCTATTATTTTTAAAGAAAATCGATCAGTAAATAAAGAAGTTAATGATCATATAAAATTAAGAAAACTGTGTTCTTTATTCTTATCGCTTGTACTTAAATATAAAATCTTGAGAAACGTTACTTCCTATCATTAATTTTTGTCTATATAATTTTTACTAATAGACATTTTATAATAATATAATACTTAATCGTTGAACTCGAATAATACAGTGTGTCCATTTTAATTGGAACCACCACCATAAAGCGCAGACCTCTAAAAAGAGCATTCTTGCGGTACATTACATTTTATAAAACACAAAAGCTCAGCATGTTGCGATATTTTGGGGCGGAAAATGAATGAATCTTATTCGCGATTTTTTTATTTGAAATTTGAGAACACCACTGGATTCGACAATCTCTCAAATGGGTTTGTACCAAATTACGTGAAAAAAATTCTAATTTTTGGATTTTTTTTTTAAGTGACACCAGTGTGTACCATTTTGCTTGGAACTACCTCCATAAAAAGTTTATTTTAAGTCCGATTTAGATCGTTTTTTTTTTTAAACGTGGACATCTGAAAATGCATTCTTGTAAATTTTATAAAACATAAAAGTTCTGCCTACTGCAATCTTTTTTTGGGGTGGTAAAAGAATATGATTTTTTCCCTAAGAAATAAGAATCCTGAAATTGCCTATGAATATCCACTGTAGCACGGGATTATGTATTTAAAAAGGAATGGTGGTTAAGAGGCTAGAGTTTTGCCTTGCAACCCTACAATAACTTACTTCTACCGTATATTTCATCTTTCCTCAACTTTAACTTTCCAATCCTCTCCTTTTCGACTTTTTGTTTCTTGCTTTTGTTCCGGTTTTTGTCAGTTTTTGCCCATACATTTCTTCTAGACCAACACATTCTTTAAAAATTGAAACATTTTAAATCTTAACTTTCATCCACCACATTTTCCGGCGACAGGGGTACTGCCAGGGCGGCAGTTTTCTCAAACGGGTTTTATCCCGTTCTTCTCCAAAAAGAGAGTATACGGTCAATGGGAGCTCTGGCTATTTCTTCCGGAGTCACGGTTAGTCCCCCGAAGTATGAAAACCTCTCAGCCACCAAGACTGGGCATTCACATAGTATGTGGTGAGGAGTTTCTTCATCCTCACCACACATCCTGCATTCTGGATTATCTTTCACACCTATGTTGGTTAGGTGTCTGCTCAGTGTGCAGTGTCCTGTTAGAATTCCCACTGCATATCTCAGCTTTAGCAATTCGTTAGTCTTTGTCTTGGATGGCCTGCCAGTGATGAACATACGTGACTGTCTCATCCCCGGCGCGCCGGTCCGGTACAAGATATGTTTCTGACTCAATAGTTCCTTTACCATTCCTCTTGCGGTATTGTATGATATCCCGCAGGATGGCTCAGGTCCCATCAAGGCTGTTTTTGCGCCTTCTTTGGCCAGCTTATCTGCTTTTTCGTTGCCTTCATTGCCCTGGTGTTCTCACGTCCACTCCAGTTGTATACTGTTGTGTTCCGCCAGTTTCGAGGCAGTCTTTTACCTTTTTGTAACGTATCTCTACTACATTCAGAGCTTTGATAGATGCTTGACTGCCAGTGATGATGCGGATTCTTTTGTCAGTATATGACCTCCGGATCATTTCTTGTGTACAGATTTCTATGGCTGTGACTTCTGCTTGAAACACCGTTGGGGTACCACCCAGGTTCAGACTGATGTCAGTCCCTGGTTTGTTCCCCGTAACACCTGCTTCAATACTTCTTGACGTTTTCGATCCGTCAGTATACCATATGGTATCATTTGGATGTCTTCACAGTTGCCTTGTTCCTTCCTCTTCCCTACCGGGTATGTATATCCTGAAGGTCTTTGTGAAGTTGTGGCTGATTCTATTTGACTACATATCTAGCAGTTGATTTTTTCTTATTTGTTGGAATATTTTGATGTGGTATCCTATTCTTGAAATGGTCCCTTGTCCGTTTATTTTCAGCCTCTTCGCCGCCAATAGTGCCTCAATCTCCACTACTACTTGTAGTGGTTGCAGGCAAAGTAGCGCTTCCATGGCTGCGGTAGGCGTTGTTGACATTGCTCCCATTATGCCTAGACAAGCCAGTCTTTGTACTTTCCGTAGTTTTCTCTTTTCCGGCTTTATGCCACCAGATCAGGGAGGCATAGGTTATTATTGGTACTACAACCCTTTGGTACAGCCAGTGCACCATTCTTGGTTGTAGTCTCCAGTTTTTACCTACCATTCTTCTGCTGGCCCATAAGGCACGCGTAGCTTTGGTAGTCACTCTGTTTAGATGTGCATTGAAGTTTAATTTGGTATCTAGAATCAGTCTCAAATATTTCACTTCATTGCTCACCTGCAATTCGTTTCCCCGACGGTATAATCTTCCCAGATTGTGAAGGCGACCACAGTGGTCTTCCTTATATTTACGGAAAGACCTTTCTGGGTACACCATCTGTCTACCATGACGAGGGCACACTGCATATTTTCTTATGCAGCGCCCTCGTGCTTTCCTGTTACCAGGATGGCGTCTACATAACCTTGCGCATATATTCCCCACTGTTCCAGTCGAAATAGGAGCTCGTCCGCAACCAGGCACCATAGGAGAGGAGATAAGACCCCCCTTGCCGGCAACCTCTGGTCACGGACACCTCCTCTGTCGTGGATCCTAGCGTGGACTGAATTTTCCTAGTTCTGAGTGCTGAGTCGATCCATCTTGTTACTGGCTTTTCGACTCCGCGCCTCTTCACTGCATCATTTAGTGAGTCGAATGAGGTATTGTCAAAAGTACCCTCTATGTCTAAGAAGGTTCCTATGGCAGTTTCTTTGCTGTCTAGGGTCCTTTCTATTTTTTGAGTAAGCTCATGTATTGCTAACTCACAAGATTTTCCTGTTTGGTAGGTATACTGGTTTCGATGTAGAGGTTCTGTACTCAGTTTATCGTCCCTGATACGCCTGTCAACCAGTTTCTCCAGGGTTTTCAGGAGAAATGATTTTAGACTAATAGGTCGGAAGAATTTGGCCTGAGTGTAAGTATAACGACCTTTTTTGGTATAAATACCACCTTTATCTTCCGTCAGCCAGTTGGCACATAACCCAGGGCGAGACTGGCCCTGAATAATGTGCACGGGGCTGTTTTGCAAGTATTTCCACTCCCTGTTTTCCCCCTGTTTTTCTTGTTAAGCCAAACTGGACCTGCCACGTCCAACCCTACAATCACCGCGGCGCTACGCGCCGTGGTTGTCCGACTGCCTCAGGGCCAGGATCCGGCGAGGCACTGTATATACAATTTTTATTAAACGTGTGTTGCTTGTTGCTTTCCTTGAAAACCAACGGTCGTGTGTTCTAAACAGAGATAGGTTGGATGTAGTTTTTTTTTTTTCAACTTTTTCCTTATATATTTATTTTTATATTAACGAGTGTTTCACCAACAAAGTTGGTTTCACAAAATTAAAAATTTCCGAAAAACTAACATTATTTAGAAGAGAACTGCGAAAAATAGTTTAACAAACCGGAGAAGAATATACTTTACGTTTACTTTAGTCAGTTCTAACATCGTTAATTTAAAACTTTTTGTGTAGGGAAATATTATTAAGTTGAACTTTTCCTGATTAAAACTAGTATTTAAATATAGAACTTTTCCAAACACTATTACAAAGAAACCCTAACGAGTTTCCTAAAAACTCTACTTTTAAAATTTTAGTCATATCCTTTAAACAATGTGTCAGGGGCTCTACACATATGGACGATGGACGATATCTGAAATTTATTTTTCGTCGCAAAGTAGGCCAGTTTCTAAATTAACTCAATACAGTTGTTTGAAAACCAGAAGAATGGTGAAAAAATTATAGGAACTAAGGGGAAGGGGGTTCTGGGATTGAAAAATAAATTTAGTTTTAGTTCTGAAATTTTGTGAGTATGATAATATCATACCTGTCAATATACCAAAAAATAGTGAAAAGAATTATAAACACTAATGAGATCGTTCTGGAGGGGGTGGAAAAATAAGTAATATTTTAAAATTATGAAACTTTGTGAATTTGATAACACAAAACCCGTGAATACGCCAAAAATATTAGATTAGATTGAAAAAAGGAGCTGGCTGATTGGCCTTGGTCACCGCGACCCCTGTGGATCTATTGTGGCTATCCTTATCTAATTTTACTTAGAGCTCCTTATCCAGCTTTGTCTTTTGTATCAGACTCCACAGCCTTGATAAGAGCTCCTTGGTATAGCTATCTGTCCTTAGTTTCTCTTCGCCAAGTAGTTGGAACCTCAGTCTGGCTAGGCCTTCGCAATAGCATAGCACATGTACTGGGGTTTCCTCTTCCTCTTGACACAATCTGCATGTTGCATCCTCTGCCAGGCCCATTAGACTCATATGTCTATTAAGCCTACGATGTCCAGTTAGAAGACCTACTATTATCCAAATGGCCTTTCTATTTTGGCGTAGCAAGTCTTCTGTGAATTTAGAAGATCGTTCTTTAATGAACTTTTTGGCCTATCTCTGTTATGGGAAATTATTTCACCACTCCAGAGATATATTTTGTACCCATACGTTAATGGATGTTCGTATGCGTGGCTTAGCCACACCGCAAAAGGATTCGGGTCCTACTAGGGCCTTAGATGCGCCTTCTCGGGTCAGTTCGTCAGCCTTCTTATTTCCCCTGTGTCCCTCGTGTCCTGGTACCCATGCCACGGTCACTTTGTTCTGACTTCCTAGGTCTGTAAGGGCATTTATACAATCCCATACTAGTCTTGAATCGACCTGCATGGAATCGAGTGCCTTTAGCGCTGCTTGGCTATCGGAAAAAAATGGCAATTGACTGGTTTACAGTTCCTTGCCTCATTATTTCCTTTGCACACCACTGTATAGCGGCCACTTCAGCCTCAAATATTGTAGCGTGTATTCCTAGACTTATCGGGATTTTCGTTTTCGACCTTATCCCGTAAATCCCAGCTCCGACTCCTTGTTCTGTCTTGGAGCCGTCCGTATACCAGCTCGTTTGCGCAGATATTGGAGGACCGTTTTTCCAGTCCTCTCTGTCTGGTATTTTGATTTGAAAATTTTTGTAGAAGTTATACTTTGGGACCATAGTGTCCTTGGGCATTCCCAGAATGGGATCTGCCTTCAGCTCTGAGTATAACTTTTGGTGCTGTGTTCTGTGTTGTTACCTTATGGGCGTTGTGCCTTGCATTAGCCTATGTACCACTAAACGAGCTTCTCCTTGGATAAATATGTATAGTGGTCTCAATGCAATCGTGGGAGCAGTTTTTATGGCCCCAGTGGCGTACAGGCAAGCAAGCCTTTGTACGTCACTTAATAGCCTTACTGCTCCAAGCTGCAGTGTCTTGGTCCACCATACCACCGATCCATAGGTTATCATGGGTCTTACAACCCTAGTGTATAATCATAGGGTCATCTTGGGTTTAAGCCCCACTTTTTTCCACACATCTGCCTACACCTTCCCAGGGCAATTGTTGCTTTCTATGTGACTTTTTGGATGTGGGAATTCCATGTCAGCTTTTGGTCAAAAATGACTCCTAGGTATTTAACCTCGCTGGCAAATGGAATTTCCACTCCATTGAGCCTCAGGGGTTTTAGGCCTCCCAAGGCTCTTTTCCGTGTAAAGGTGACGACTGTCGTTTTGTGAGGATTTATGGAAAGTCCTTCCTCACTACACCACCTGTCGACAATATTTAGGGCTCTTTGTGAACGTTCTGATATCGTGTTCGCAAATCGCCCCTTGACTACAATCACTAGATCGTCAGCATATCCTAGGCAGTAAAGGCTTCTGCGGAATTTTTTCGGAGGAGTTTGTCAACAAGGGTTGCCCACAGCAGTGGAGATAATACTCCTCCTTGAGGGCATCCAGTACTCACTTTTGCTTCAATGGTAGCCTCGCCTAGATTGGATACTATTATCCTCTTTTCTAGGCTGGCTTTAATCCACTGGCAGAGTACTGTTGGAACTCCTCTAATTAACAACGCATTCGTTAAAGATTGCGTTGTCGCGTTATTGAACGCTCCTTCTATATCTAGAAATGTTGCCACTGCTATTTCTTTGTCATCTAATGACTTTGTCAGTAGCCTATTTAAATCATCCAGCGCGAGGTCTGTTGACTTTCCCGACTGGTATGCATATTGACGCTCACTAAGGGGGTTTTCCCTTAGTATTTCGTCTCTAATGTACCTGTCCAGTAGTCTTTCCAACGTTTAAGTAGGAAAGAACATGGGCATTTGGTCTGATATCCTACCTATCCTTCATCTTCCGCCATATGTGTGGTATGTACTTCCAGGCCAGACAGGCTTTGAATATTTTACACAAGTGTGGTATTAGTATATTCTGCCCTATTTGGAGCAGAATTGGGTAAATTCCATCCATTCCAGGAGACTTGAATGGTTGGAACTTGCTAATTGCCCATCTGATATTGTCGGGTTTTACTAACTCATTGGCCAGCCTCCAATCCGCAGATCTGGGTCGCTCCGGCCTTTGATCTGGGATTTGCACGGCCTCCGAACCCTCCACTATCAGTGAGCCCGGAAAGTGTGCCTTCATGAGCAATTTGATGCTTTCCGTTAGTGTTTCTGTGTAGGTTTCATCCTCTTTCTTGAGGAAGCCTACTTCATTTGCAGTACAACCATCCTTGGCCAAGACCCTATGGATTCTGGAGGCTGCAGTTCCATCATTGATCTCTTCGCAAAACCTCCTCCATGAGTCTCTTTTGGCCTTGTGGATTTCGTTGTTGTATTGCGTGAGTTTTATTTTGTAAGTAACCCAATCTTGGTTGGATCTGGCCTTATTGAACAGTTTTCTCACTTCTATTCTGAGGCCTTCTAGATGTTTGTTCCACCAGATTGTTTTACCCCGGCTTTTCCTTGTTTTCTCTGGGCAGTTTTCCTGGTAAGCGGCTATTATCGCCTCGCTTACCTGTTCCACTGCCACCTCAAGGCTCTCTACATCTCTTCCGGATGCTGTTCCTTCCTCCAGGTGTCTTCTGAGGGACTCTGAATAGCCTTCCCAGTTGGTTTCTCGGGGATTTCTGAACTTTGTCTCCGTCAGAGATGGAGTCGTAATATCAAATCTTATGTGCCTGTGATCGGAGCCTGATGGGTCTTCTGACACATGCCAATTTATAATGTTATCGCTTATGTTACTCGTGCATGAGATTATATCCAAGACTTCTTTACGCACTGAAGTAACAAAAGTGGGGTTCTTGCCTATGTTGGCTATTAGTAACCCTTCACTTAGAATGAATTGTAATAGAGATTCACCTCTTACGTTAATGTTGGTGCTTCCCCACACCACGTGATGTGCATTGGCACACATCCTGTTATTATTGGAAGGTTCCTTCTTCCTCAATAAGCAACTATGTCGCTTAGTAATGCGGAGGACAGGATCTTTCCTCGTCTGGAAAGTAGGCAGAGCATATAACTCAGCTCTTCGTCCCCTCTTCCGTTGACGCTATTAGGGTAGCTGTAACAAAATCATTAGTGCAAAGCACCGGAATTAATATACAACTTACCCTATTACTGTATACTATACACGCCCTCGGTTTACTTGAGAGTCTATTATACAGCAACTTACTTTGTAAAGGCCTGCGGGACTTCCCTTTACAAGCCAGGGTTCCTGCAGAAGGGCAATATCTATGCCTTCTTCTTCGAATCTCTTACACAAAATGGCCGAAGCGTGATGGAGATTCACTTGCAGGACCTTGATCTCTATTTTCTTGCTGTCCATGTGGTTCCCACGAGCAGCTAGGGAAATGTGAGTCCGCTCGGTCAGAGCCCCCTCATGACCGAGTACAGGTATAGAATACAAGGGGGTGCTGGGTGGTGCCCCCAGGGAAACGTTCGCGACCGCATTTGACCTCGGCACGTTGTCTTCCACCTTGGCTTGGGTTGAGTTGTCCTTAGTTTTTCGCCGCTCCTCTTTGACCTTACTGGCATGGGTGACCCTGCCAGAACTACAAGACTCCCGCCGGCATCGCTCTCAGAATCATTGCAGTTTCTTAAGCCCCTCCACCACGGCAAGGTCTCACGACTCCTCGGAGGGGCCAAAAATATTAAAAATACATTAAACACTAAAGGGGTGGATTTGAGGAGGTTGAAATATGAATGTAGTTTAGAAACTATGTAATTTTATGAATATAAAAGTACTATACCTGTAGATGTACGAGAAAACTGAAATAAATAAACCATACTTTAGGGGCGATTTTTGAGGAGAGGCCCTGTGGGCTAAACATAGCGGGTGAACAAAAAATAAAAAATTGTCTGCCCAGCAGAAGTAATAATAAGTCATTTCTCCCTACGACACTTTTCCATTTTAAATTGGGGAATAAATACCACTAATTTAATTTTTAAACTTTGCATAATAGTTTTTGAAGCATTGTGAAATTGTAAAATGTCCAAAACATAATCAGATAAATTGTCTGCTGAGACCATTTTTTTCATGTAATAAAACGTATAAGTCTTTTCTAGGAATGAAATCAGAAGTTCCTGAACAAAGAAAAAGTATCAATATGAGGTATTTTCTTTAAGGATAGGATTTCGCAGAGTGAGAGGGAAATATGCGTTTATTTTCGGTTTATTATAAATATTTATAAAATCATAAATGGTATAATATTTAAAATAGTTTCCGATACTTACCATTACTCTAAGGAATACAACCATACACAGTTATTATCATAAATTTTGTATAGAGTTAAATGCCATACTTTAATAATGAAATTAGGAACAATTTTCAATGACAAACTACGATATTCAAGTACAACCGAAATTTACGATAAAAAAATATATAATGGTATTCGTTAGAACAATAGCAATTATTTAAAACAGTTTCAAAGATTATATTATGTTTGGTTTTTTAAATATTTTAAATAAACCGAAAAAAAACGCATATTCCCCTCTTACTCTGCAAAATCCTATCCTTAAATATAAATTACTTGAAATTATTCGTAAACCAAAATATAAAACCTGCAGAATATTTTCAGAAAATAATAAAACACCGCTACCCAAGGATCATTACTTCCACATCCAGATTTTATCCAAGTCTCTCGCAACGAAAAAATGATACTATATTTGCACTTCACTATGTGGAAATAATTGTTTATTTAACTTTAATAACATAATATTTGAAATCACCTACCCCAAAAACCTATAAAACGATGTGCCACATTGGAGGGTATGGGTGGTGGTGGATGAAGTAAAAAAAATGTTGTGGCCTTTGGTTCTTGTATACACCACATCACAATTTTATTTTTTTTTTGCCCTCTTTAATAATGGTTGGTAATAGGGATGGCTAATGCCAAAAAATTTTTTGAGACCTTATCTTTTTCTATATATACTAAATACTAATTTTACGGACGCTTACTTACTTGATTTGCCTATTTGCCTCCCCCCCCATTTACCCCAATTTAACCCCCAACTTTTCAACGGAATAAGATGAAAATATAATCTATTTCCAGATCTCGTTAAAATACATACCTGTACTAAACAAGTCAATATCTTAAACGGTTCCAGAGTAATCGTGGGCAGAAAAAAGTTTCAGATCGACCGACCGACAGACAAACAGAGACAGAGCGACAGACAGAAAAATTTTTCTCAAACTTAAAATCTCGCATTTAATGACATTATAAGCCTATTTGAGTAAAAAAATCTTCAATTTTTTTTTGCGTTATACTTCCACTGGATGTGGAAGTATTATTTATCCTAAGATTACAGGAAGAAACTTGGGAACTTGCGAAGATACATATAAAATAAACAATAATGATGTTAATAAACAGTGGAATTACAAACTAAAAAACAAAGTAATCAATACTATACATGTCCTGATTTAAGAGAATGTAAAAATAGTTTAGGTATATTATTAATTTTATACAGAAAAGATGTAAATTATAAAGTCTCGTACAACGAGAATAATTTGAGTGTATGTGAACTTTTCATAATGAAATTATAGGCAAAAATAACAATAAAGGTATACTATTAACGGAACGTTCGTCAACTATTGCCAATGAATATAAAACATTTAGAGATTATCCCAAAATTATTAACCAAAATGGATAAAAAAGTATTTAATTGTAATATTAGAAACAATACCAAATATATGTTTGTAAAACCAGTACCACCCAAAGATCACAAAGTAAAAACCGCTGCCCAAGGAATCACTACTTCCACATCCAGTCACTCACAACAAAATAATCTTCTATGCGGAAATAATTGTTTATGGAACTTTAATAATATAATATTTGAAATCCTCTACCACAAAAACCCATAAAACGATGCCCCACATCGGTAGCGGGGTGGGGGTGGTGATAGGTGGTGGTAGTGGGGGTGGATGAAGTAAAAAAAACATTTTGAGGTTTCTAGTTCTTGTACACACACTAAATCACATTTTTTTCGTCCCCTTTAATAATGCGGTGGGGGTGGCTAATGCCAAATTTTTTTTTGAGACCTTAGCTTCTCTTGTATATACTAAATACCAATTTTATGAACTCTTACCTGCTTGATTTACCTATTTTCCCCAAATTTACCTCTATTTACCCCACAACCCTTCGACGGAACAAGATGAAAATATAATTTAATTCTAGATCTCGTTAAAGTACATATGTGTGCCAAATTTCAAGTCAATATCTCAAACAGTTCCAGAGTAAACGTGCGCCCAAAAAAGTTACAGACAGACGACAGACCGACAGACAAATTTTTTTTTTCGCTCAAACTTAAAATCTCGACGTTCCGTGACATTCTAAGCCTATCTGAACAATAAAAATTAAAAAAAAAATTTTTGTCGTTTTGCCGTTCCAGTGGATGTGGAAGTAAAATAAAATAAGCATTCACGATGATAACGGTCCCGCAAATATTATTGTAAATCCATTATGTCATACAATGAACAATTATTTTAAAGGTATATTTTCTGAGAAGTTGAAATTGGGATCAATTAAACATTTACACAAAAATCACAGGCTCATAAGTATGTTGGCTTCTTTCTCAATATTATTATTTGAAATGACCATGTGTGATAGCATAGTTAGCTTCATGAAAGCCTACACTAATTCTAATAACATTCAGCAAATTTTTAAAAATTTTTGTTGTCATGAAACGTCGAGATTTTAATTTTCTGTCTGTCGGTCTGTCGATCTGTCTGTAACTTTTTTTGTTCGCACGTTTACTCCGGAACCGTTTGAGATATTGACTTGAAATTTGGTACACATATGTATTTTAACGAGATCTAGAACTGGATTATATTTTCATCTTATTCCGTCGAAGGGTTGGGGAGTAAATAGGTAAATCAAGCAGGTAAGAGTTCATAAAATTGGTATTTTGTACATGCAAGAGAAGCTGAGGTCTCAAAAAAAATTTTAGCATTAGCCACCCCCATTACCACCCCCACCCCATTATTAAAGGACGAAAAAAAATGTGATTTAGTGTGTGTACAAGAACCAGAAACCTCAAAATATTTTTTTGCTTCATTCACCCACACTACCACCCCCACCCCACTACCGATGTGGGGTATCGTTTTATGGGTATTTGGAGTAGAGGATTTCAAATATTATATTATTAAAGTTCCATAAACAATTTTCACATACAAAATTTTTTCGTTGTGATTGACTTGGATAGAAAATCTGGATGTGGAAGTAGTGATTCCTTGGGCAGTGGTTTTTTTCATTTTTTAGACCGAATTTTAAGATTTTTCGAGCTAAATGAACTCTTATTGGGAATATTTTTAGATTTATCGAACGAATATAACTATCTTAATCTTGCATACTCATTGAAAGAGTTAGAGCTTTATGGAATACGTGAAAATGCACTAGCATGATTCAAATCATGTCTTTCTTCTCGTAGGTATAGAGCTGTAATCTATGAAAATGGGAGCAGAGATAAATCTACAATTAAAGAAACTCACATAGGCATCCCGCGAGGTAGTATAGTGGGACCAATTTTATTTATTATTTTTATAAATGATTTGTCTAACATATTAACGCGAGCCAATACGATAAAAACAGATTATTCTGATGATACAAACATTTTGGC
Organism: Rutpela maculata; assembly: GCA_936432065.2. NCBI lineage: Eukaryota > Metazoa > Arthropoda > Insecta > Coleoptera > Cerambycidae > Rutpela > Rutpela maculata. The sequence goes on along the minus strand of OW386291.2, from coordinate 48,666,525 downwards.
ATCCTCAAAAGTGTTCACAGATATTGTTACTGATAATAAAATGTTTGTAAAAGTTAGAGATTGGCTCGTTTTTCACACCCAACCCCAAAAAACACCCCCCAAAAAAATGGTCTGTCCGGTAGACCATACCAGTGTATCCTTTATGTATTTGGTAAGGATACACTGGTCTGAAAAACTGAAAAGCGAGCCAATATGAGAATTCTGACTTCGGATTCGGTTTTAGCGGGTCCAAATACATAAGGATACACTGTTCTGGTCCGCAGACCAGAGCACCTTTTTTTGTTTTGGACGTGTTTTTTAGGGTTGGGGGTGAAAACGAGCGAATTTGACAATTCCGACTTCGGATTCTTTTTTCAGAGGGTCCAAATACATAAGGATACACTGGTATGGTATGTTATGGTCAGCCGGACAGACCATTTTGGGGGAGGGGGTGCTTTTTTGGGGTTAGAGGTGAAAAACGAGCTAGTCTGATAATTCTGACTTCGAATTCGGTTTCAGCGGGTACAAATACGTAAAGATACACTGGTCTGGTCCGCAGGCCAGACCACTTTTTTTGTGCGGCTGTGTCATTAAACGAAAAAAGTAAAATAATTGTAAAAAAAATTTGCGATGAATGATTTTAAATATCATGGAAATTGGTTCTATGTACATTCAAGAATGTGTTAAAGAAAAAAATTCCGAGTGGCATCAACTTTGTAGCACACCGTGTCGGTTGATGTACGTAGGATGGATTAGACGGAATAGCTTTTCTTTTTTCTTCGTTATTTAGTATCTCATGTTGATGTCCCTAAATAAGGAAGAAAAAAGAAAAGCTATTCAGTCTAATAAATTGGTTTGAAAAATTTTCATTAAAATGCACACCACTGACTAAAATAAGTTTTGTTTCACTCAAAAAAGAAATATTAAAGATCGTTTTTGCCGATCTAAATTTGGTTGAAATTGGATGACCAATAACTGAGTTACGAAGGTGTTTCCATTTGAAATGGGTCACACTGTATATGAATGCTTTTTATTTACTTTTAAAAACAAAGAAATGTTATTTAATTACAATTTTGTGCATAAGTATGATACAAGAACTGTTGATATAAAGTACCCAGTCTATTGGCTAACTTCAACAGAAAAATATCCACATTATATTTGCTGCAAATTATATAACAACTTGCCTGAGGAATTTGAACGTGTTGAAAATGTTAATGAATTTAAACAAACATTGAAAAAATATCTTGTAAATTTGGAACCTTACACTCTTAATAGATTCTACGAGAATAGGAACTTTAACCAAAAGTGAAAAGTAAACACTGTAATATATTATCATTATAAGTGCAAGTGTGAAACTTTACCTAAAAAATACGAAATACTAATTCCATAGCAATGACAGTCACTATAATTTTACACTTGTTCAAAAATAATATTGATGTGAACACAATAAATACGACTAGTGCTATATCGTTACCATCTACCAACCGTTGGGGTTTGGTAGTTATAAAACTTCTACTAGTTGAATCTTTACATAACTATTTCTCGGAACTGATAGAAAATTTATCCTAGAATACAGGAAAAGCTACAAAATCGAGATTGGTTCATTTCCATTTTTTCATTTTTGGCATGTTAAATTAATTATGTGACCCACTGTTTGTCGGAACGAAGTGGCACGTCCATGTCGTCCATACGATAAATGTTTACTATATTAATAAATAAGAAAGCTGTCTATACTTACCACAATCACAATTTGGTGTGAAAAATTTATTAATACACCTAGTTGTGAAACTTCAATTGCAAGTGAAATATCAACCAATATTTCCATACATGAATAAGTGAAAACCATCAATAGGGGCCAACCAAAGTATGTATTAAATATATCAACAATCTTCTGTATTTCCAGGTAAAGAAGTTTAATTTTTTGTAACATATTAACGTTGACCACATCTATATGATAAAGACGGTAAGTAATAAGAATGTTATTGACGCATTTGAACTTATTTTTGATAGTAAGGACAATAATGAAAGTTAAATTGAATAATAGAAATCTGACATAAGAGAAAAAATATAAAGTTACAAAGTAACAAATGAGAGATTTTACGTATATGATGTTATAAGCGGTTATAGAAAATATCAGAATATTTCCTAAGAAAAAATATGTGTATGGATTTCTCGCTGCTGACGTCTTTCTCAATATGTGATTATTTGAATTCATTAAACTTTCTACATAGTAACACTGACGAATCAGCACTTGCCATGTGTTCACGTTCCAAAACGAAGAACCCAAAGTTGTTATGAGAAACATTACCAACCCAACTCCTTCCAGCAAGACCTCCATAACCAGGATTAATGTAGATATATTGGACTTTAAATGAATGTCCTGAAAACGAAAATATAAGCAACTAACAGATGCTATTGTCATCAGGGTAGCCACGAAACTCGTGCGGCACTTAAATAATGTTCCAAAAGTAATTCTTTTTTTTCGAAAAATCATAATTTGGCACAATGCCAAAAATCGTTGAAACCTTAACAATAGGTTCTATAAAGATAATAGACTCTGTTGTATACTTTAAGTTCATATTCATGCAGTTGTAAGGAGGACACTATTAAAATAACTGTGAAATTGTGTTGTCAGCGTTTATCAACTGTAAACAAATTACAATTTTGTTAATGTGTAATAATCTAATAGAGCATTAACTGCATTGACATTTTCAATATACGTACCTATCACCTATTATATTGAATAACACAAAATGGGAAAAATTATGCCCTGACGAAAAGTAATTTCCTAAACCATCGCGTACAAGGAACGAACAAGATTGACAATAATAAAGAGAGATGTATTAGAATCAAAACTACTGCAATATCAATTCCTCATTCGTATTTTGATTGCTCGAATTACATGTAACGCTTTGTAATTACTGGATTTTTCCGAGAAAAATGAATATCAAATTGTAGAGTCATTAGTGATATATCTGTGGCAAGGCCATTAAAGCTCTTTTTGACAAAACCGCAAATTTAGATTTTTGTTCATCAGTAAATTACACTTATTTGGTGGAGTAGGGAATAGTTTACGCAACAAGTTATAAAAAGTGAGTTTTCTCTGTATTAGGCGTAGGATTATTCATTGAGGTGACAGCCGCGATAAAAAACCGCTGCATAAGGAATCACTACTTTCACATACAAGTCTTTTACAACGAAAAAAAATGTTGATACTTGATTTGCATTCCACTATGTAGAAATAATTGTTCACAGAACTTATATAATGTTTGAAATTTGTCTACCCCAAAGAGTAATAAAATGATATGCCACATGGTAGTGGAGGCGGTAGAGGGGGAGGCTGATGTCAAAAAACTTTTACAGCCTTAGGTTCTTGTACAGACACTAAATCATAATTTTATTTCTTTACCCTTTTCAATAATGGGAGTGGTAGAGAGGGAGGTGTTGATGCCAAAAAAAAAACAAAAAAAACTTGAGGCCTTTGGTTCTTGTGCACACACTAAATCACAATTTAATTTTATTACCTTCTTAGATAATGAGCAGAGAGCAATGGGAGTGTTAGTGGGAGTGGCTGATGCCAAAAAAGGATATCAGACTTCTCGTACATACACTAAATCCCAATTTTATGGACTCCTACTTTCTTGCTTTACCTATTTACTTCTATTCTAGGAAATAGCGTGCAAATTCGACGACGAATAGTTACCGTCTGCCAGTCGGTAATCGGAGAGACCATTTAAGTACAACATTTTTTTCTCTGTGGAACTTTTTGGTATGGTGGGGGGATAGGGAGGGAGGGGGACTTTTTTTCGATCGAATAGTTACCGATATCTGGCCGCATAGGTAGTTAGTGTATGTACTTCTCATACCCCAATTACGCTGGCAGACGAAATTTCCGGTCGGCGCGCGGACCGGAAATAAAAAAAAAAATTTTTAGTTACCAGACCAAATTTGGCGCAAAATGTTTGTTTCGGTGTGTACAGTACTGGACTGTAGTAGCAGACATTTCTGTCGGTCGGTTTTTGCGTAATTTGCGATCAAAGTGGCGAAAAATGGACCAAAATTTAAAATTTTGACAAAAAATATCTAAAATTGAAAAAAACGCCTGCCCAGTCAGCTAATGGTTCACAAGGTACTAAAGAACACTAACCTCGGCTGGCAGATATTTTTTCCAAATTTAACTCCCGTAAACCACTATTTGAAGGGTTAATTTTTTTTTTCAGTTTTCCGTGTCTCCATTTTCTTTTAATTAATATAAAGAAACGTCCTTTGGATATGTTATTACAGCAGAAAATACGAAGAATTTGAGCTTTTGATCATCTTGATCAGTTCATAATTAATAGAGTTATTAATAAAAAAAACAACTATTTTTCAATCGTGCTTTGCTCTAAATATTGCTCTAATAGGACTGTCATTTTTTGGTTTCTAAAAATCAATAAAGGATGGAATTATGATATGCAAGTTATATTTTCTTTTTATTTCAATGGTTTCTCAGTGTTCTTGATTTTTCAAATCAGCCGCCGAGCGCTCCGCTTTCAGCCTCAAGCGGACAGTGGCACTCATTGCGCTGCTAGCCCCCCATCACCTCTACTAGCAGTCTCGCTAAGCCGTTACAAAAACGATAACAATAATAATAATAATAATGATGGAATAAAGCCTACGCTGCTCTCGGAATTAAAGGCCATACCAGCCTGCCAAAAGTCAGCCGAATGGTTGGCAGGCCAAATGCAGAAGGCAGAAAGCAGAAGGCGGGTCCCTCCGTTTGCTTAGGGCACATGAGTCTGGAATCTATAGTCAGTGACCCTGCGGGATGCGGGGAGTGGCTGTGGATAATTCGCTGTTGCTTCTCTCGTGAGCATGTAGGAGACACGGGAGAACTGTCCAGAATCGCGTGCGCGAAAAAAAAAATAATGATAATTATAGAAAAATTAACTCGAATTACATAAATTTAAAAAATGACATTGAAATAAAAATATATTGAAAGTTTTTGTAAAGTTTATTTTATATAACAAACGTTAAAAATCTTCATTTTCATCTTCATCTTCATCTATGTAACTATCAAAATCGGGGTTTTCGTCTTCGTCAAACATGTTCTCGTCGTTGAGTTCTTCATTTCTTCCCATGACCATATTAAAATTGTCACTTCACTAACTAAAAGTTAATTTTTGTAGTTATAAAATGACGCCTTTTTATTAACATCAGTTCCTTACACTGTAAAGTTCTCTTTTTGCTAGGTTTTTCATTTTTGGCATAACTTTGACATTTTTAGCAATTAAAAAACAAATGAATTTGTCAAAATTAGCATCGACAATGTAATAGATGCCATTTGTGTTTGCTGGTAGAGGTGGTGGTGGACTAGCAGCGCAGTGAGTGCCACTGTCCGCTGGAGGCTGAAAGCGGAGCGCTCGGCGGCTGATATGAAAAATCAAAAACACTGAGAGACCATTGAAATAAAAAGAAAATGAAACTTGCATATCATAATTCCATCCTTTATTGATTTTTAGGAACCAAAAAATGACAGTCCTATTAGAGCAATATTTAGAGCAAAACACGATTGAAAAATAGTTGTTTTTTTGTTAATAACTCTATTAATTATGAACGGATCAAGATGATCAAAAGCTCAAATTCTTCGTATTTCCTGATGTAATAACATATCCAAAGGACGTTTCTTTATATTAATTAAAAAAAAAATGGAGACACGGAACACTGAAAAAAAATTAACCCTTCAAAAAGTGGTTTAGGGGGGTTAAATTTGGAAAAAATGTCTGCCAGCCGAGGTTAATGTTCTTTAGTACCTTGTGAACCATAAGCTGGCTGAGCAGACGTTTTTTTCAATTTAGATATTTTTTTGTCAAAATTTAAAGTTTTGGTCCATTTTTTGCCACTTTGATCGCAAATTACGCAAAAACCGACCGACAGAAATGTCTGCCACTACAGTCCAGTACAATACACACCGAAACAAAAATTTTGCGCCGAATTTGGTACGGTAACTAAAAATTTTTTTTTTAATTTCCGGTTACCGCGCGCCGACCGGAAGTTTCGTCTGCCAGCGTGATTGGGGTATGAGAAGTACATATACTAACTACCTATGCGGCCAGATATCGGTAACCATTTGATCGGAAAGAAAGCCCCTCTCCCTCCCTATCCCCCCACAATACCAAAAAGTTCCAGAGAGAAAAAAATTTTGTACTTATATGGTCTCTCCGATTACCGACTGGCAGACGGTAACCATTCGTCGTCGAATTTGCACGCTATTCCCCAGACTATTCCCTTTACCTTTAACGAAATATAATATAATCAAAATATAATCTATTTCCAGATCTCACTACATGGATGTACCGAATTTCAAATCAATATCATAAACTGTTCCAGAGTTAGCGTGAGCATAAAAAAAGTTACAGATAGACAGACCAACAAAACAACAATTTTTTTTACTCGACTGTGCATGGCATTTTAAGCATATTTGAGCAACATTTTTTAGTCTTACTATATAAAACACGCCGCATATGGAAAATTCACTTTTCCTACGTGTTGCACACCCGATTATTTCCACTGTATCTGACTTAGGTACATAATGTTTTGTTTGACGTTTATATAGTTTAAGTAGCACCAAAAATATATTGCCGAAAAGAAGAGACTAACCAAGTGCTAGTAGAAAAAGATGTTTTAAAAACCCTAAGGAATCTCTTAAAAACATTAACACTATCCATTAAACGGTATGTCGCAGCTCTGCACATTTGGACAGACGGATCGATATCTAAAACTCACTGTTTCGGTATGCTGGGATAAAACGGAACATCTAAACTTGTTGATACCTCAAATTTGAGTTTTTTCGACCACTTTTTTCACTCTTGTGATCGCCTAAAAATAAGAAAGAAAGCACCAGCTAAATATAAAACATCACCAAATACATGGGAAAATGGGTTTCGGTAAAAAGTTTTGTAATGGGAAAGAGAGCTCCCGTTGTCCCGATCAAACTGTCAAATGTAACCTGGGTCTGAAAATCCGCCGTTTCCGAGTTACAGGCAGTCGAAAAATTTACAAAGTACGAATTTTCGCATCTCACGCATTGACAGACAGAAAATAAAATGTTTGCGAGTATAGTTAAGTCCATCCGTGGACACACTGTATATTTATCACTATAAGGGGGCAAATTAGGTGCAAATGAGATGCATCCCTTACGAAAATACTATATAAAATAGGTCATGTTCTTATAATTGAAGAGCTAAGTGGATAAAGATGTTATGTGACATTTTTTAAAATTTTGAGATTTCTATACTGACAACTATTTTAACTTATAATCTACCAGTTCAATAAGTTTTTGGGATAATAAACCTAAACCTAAATGCGTTCTAATGTTTGAAAAAGGTTTTACATAAGGTTTTTATATAATTTAATGGATTAAGATGTCGTGGTCACATACCACCTTTATCCATTACTCTGCGATATTAAATTGTTTTAATCCAAAACACTTTGCTTTTAAAGTTATGTTACATTGACATTAATGTGGCAAGTTGTGTTCAGTGTTTCTTACTATTATAGTGTAAATGACCAGTCGTAGTAAACTGATATTACAAATGGTAATGAATAAACGATTTCATGAATCAGGTTAGATGTTTATAAATTAGCTGATATTTGGGAATAGTGCTTATAGTGTTTTAATCCATATATTCATTTCGTTCAATTACTTCCACATCCAGTGGAAGTATAGTAACGACAAAAAAAATTTAAAAAATTTTTATTGTTCAAATAGGCTTAAAATGTCATGAAACGTCGAGATTTTAAGTTTGAGCGAAAAAAAAATTTCTGTCTGTCGGTCTGTCTGTCGGTCTGTCTGTCGGTCTGTCTGTCGGTCTGTCTGTCGGTCTGTCTGTCGGTCTGTCTGTCTGCCTGTAACTTTTTTTTGTGCGCACGTTTACTCTGGAACCGTTTAAGATATTGACTTGAAATTTGGTACACGTATGTACTTTAACGAGATCTGGAACTAGATTATATTTTCATGTTGTTCCGACGAAGGGTTGGGGGGTAAATTGGGGTAAATTTGTTTTAAATGGGTAAATCAAGCAGGTAAGAGTCCATAAAATTGGTATTTAGTATACACAAGAGAAGCTAAGGTCTCAAAAAAAATTTTAGTATTAGCCACCCCCATTACCACCCCCACCCCCTTATTAAGGGGATGAAAAAAAAATGTGATTTAGTGTATGTACAAGAACCAGAAACCTCAAAATATTTCTTTACTTCATCCACATCCACTATCCACTACCACCCCCCTATCACCACCCCCCTATCACCACCCCCCTATCACCACCCCCACCCTACTACCGATTTGGGGTATCGTTTCTTAGGTTTTTGGGGTAGAGCATTTCAAATATTATATTATTAAAGTTCCATAAACAATTATTTTCACATACAAAGTTTTTTCGTTGTAAGTGACTTGGATAGGGAATGTGGATGTGGAAGTAGTGATTCCTTGGGCAGCGGTTTTTCGAGATGGTATGTGTACACTTGAGTATAAGTTCTTCCCAGGCCAGTTTTAATAACGTTTTAAAAACAATATATTATCGTATGTAATATCACTAGTGCTTAAAATTTTATCGAAAATTTCTTCGAAAGCGTGTTGCCTGGTAATATAAAGAGTGCAAATTGACAGTTTATTATCTGATTAAATCCCGATCGCTTTAGCGGGAGGGATTTAATCTTTGATAATAAACTGCCAATTTGCACGAGTTATATTAACTAGGGGCAACTCAGCTTGAGAAAAAAATTTTAGATAAAATTTAAAGCACGAGTGGTATTTGTGGAGAATATTTCACGAATAAATAATTCATTAAGTATATCTTCAATATTATATTCAGTAATTAATTGCCTTCAGACGTTTCCTTGTTGATTTTTAGAGATTACTCACCTTTATCTTCAATTTCATGATTTACGTGACATAAAAATGCATTTTCAAAGCGACTCATCTAATAAAAAACAAAGTAGGTTTAAATTATGACAATCAAGAAAAACAATATACGTTAAACCATAGGTACTGTAACTTATAAGACTAGTCATCACAACAAAGCACGCTTCGACCAATCACATTACGGGTGAAATCACACAAATTGCATATTACTAATCTATCCCTTTTACGTTCTAAGGCTGCCGGCTCAGATGGTACGGTACCGCCATCTAGTAACGCTAGCTTAACTTAGTTACTAGCCTAAACAGTGAATTGAATTATTATATTAAAGTGTTTATTAATATGTATTTATGTATTTAATCCTTGCTTCTAATTTGAGAAGTGTGATAGTTAAGTTAAGGTTTACTTGTTTAAGTAGAGATACTTTAAGTACAACGAATTATAATGTATATAGTGATACTGCAGAGTTTTGATTTTCCAAATAAGTGTTAGCTGCTTTGTAATGATTGATGAATTACCATAAGTAAGTACCTACATTTGTGTATTTATCTGATTTGTCTGCTTCGTAGATATTCATATTTAATTTTAGTTGGGAAAATTATTTTGTAATTATGTTACGTATTAAGCTATTGAAAGCTGTGTACCTATAACTTATCCCAAACCTATATAAGTTCCACACAGCATTGGCTTTTTAGGTTATTAATACAGTACTACAATTTACGTTAACAATTAGTAATAAGCTAGAGAAGATATTTATAGATAACATTTAAAAGCACGATTTGTCCTATTTGCCGAAAACATGTCACGACACAAAACGTCAAAAAATTTTCGCAATATTTGCCGCTGCAGCGACCTAAAAAATTAGAGCGATAAATTTTGCATGTTGGTCCTGTCAAAAGCAGATCTAGCTTGAATTACCACTAATAATGACGTTTGATTGGTGCAATGTTGTGAAAACACGGGCTCTCATTGGATATAGCGTTAATGAGTGAAATAATTAATATAAAATGCAATAATAAAATACGAATTTACCAAAGTATTCTAGCATATTAGTCTGTAAATCAGAAATACTGTAAAGTGACGTCTTGCGGTGTTGATTTTTGTACAAATAAAAAAATAAAACATTTTTATGCTGGCAAGTAGAAGCAGGGCTGGACCGTAGAAATTTTTATGACAAGAGCAAAACTGATATCTGGCATGGCTTCTTAAAATAATTAACACCTATTTACAAATAAATATAATAGGAGTGAGTGTTGAAATGTAGAGCTAACTAAAAAAAAAAAATAAGTACTCATAAGCTAATCATTTATTCAGGGATTTAGCAAAAAGTTATTAAAGTGTATTCAACATAGGCGTAATTCGGGAGGGGGGGCAAGGGTAGGCAACTGCCCACCGAATATTTTGAAAGAGCATTAAATTGTTTAAGGCAAATTCCGAAATTCTTGCGGAAAAAAATAATAAGTATGATAATTACGTCAATCAAGTCAGGCCATTTGAGTTTATAGGGTTATCGTTTAAGAGTTACAGGGTTCGGTATGCTTCCGTCTATTAGGTTATCTGTGAAAACTCCCTACCTACCCAATAAAAATGCTGAAATTACGCCCATGGTATTCAAAATTGTTTAATTGAGATCATGAAATGACTCATATTTTTTCCCAAATGTGATGCTGGAAGTAATACTAAAGAATACAAAGAAAATTACAAAGCAGCTTTCGAACAACAAAAGCGTGACAGAGCAAAAGTTACAGAAGCTAGTACGGTTTGCTATCTTACTTAGATCTTCAGCATACCATGCCGCTGCCAATATTAAGTACATCGAAAGCATTTTACCTTCGTCAAATATGGTTTTACAACCTTGGTATACATACATTGAGGAATACTGAAAAAAGAAACGTTCTTTTTCACATGGACTGAAGATGTGACCAGCCGTGTAAGCCTAGAAATTGCTAGTTGCTTACACACCTTTTCACTTTACAACGAATATTTCCAAGAAAAGATCGGTCACATTATAATATGACTCCATTTTACAAAGTCGATATTGTAAAGAAAAGGAATACGCATAAGATAAATCCCGACGGTATTGCTCTAACGGTGTTTAATAAAAACAAGGGCAGCCTGAGTGTATAGAAACTGGCCAATCTGAAAGAACAATTACCATTCATAAAGGAAGAATACATGCCGTATTATCACAACATACTTGGAAATGACCATCCTGTGGTGCAAAACCGTAGAACTGTCTGACTACCTAAAAATTGTACAATGTTTTAATAATAATAAAATATGTTTAATTTCTTAACACTTTTATTCACTAATTCCTTATTCATTTCAGAGAAATTTATGAACGGATAAAGGTGTTATGTACATTCATTTTTTAACATTTTCGAAAATAATGACAACTGACAACTTTAGTTATTTGTCTCTGAAAAGTACATAAAATGTCAATATCATCGCAAAATGCAAGCTATGTAGTCGTTATAACAAAAAAGTTCTCGAAAAACTTTCGAGTTAAATTACTCAACGTGTTTTTGTGACATAACACGTTTCTCCACTTAGCCGTTCAATTATTATTATCCACTGTCGATCAATCCGTGAGAAGCGAAAATCCCTACTTTATACATTGTTTGACTACTGCCTCAAACTCAGAAATGGCCAGCTCCCTTTTCCCAAAATTACAAAACTTTTCACAGAGACCCATTTTCCTATGTATTTGGTGTGGTTTCCTTTAATAAATTATTCACTATGAAAGGACATATATTTGCAAAACTTTAAAATCAATCATCAAGCTATTTGGAAGACTAGAGTATTGCAGCGTCATTTATTATCATCATGACGAGCTCGCAGATACTTTCGAAAAAATTATTAATACCGTAAGAAGTCTATTTGAAATCTCTGAGTTGAGATACTTAATGATAGTAAAATTCTAATGCTGTCATTTGGACATCATAGTAACTCTATAATCAATAATTATGAATTCCAAATTAAGCTCAATAAAAACAATGCAATGTTAAATATTACCAATTGTATACGCGACTTGGGACCATGGAGTCCCAATATGTTATCGAGATGATAGCAGTGGGCCAGACCACGGGTTGAGTGACACATCGTGGCTATGAATCCTCAATCCTGTTACATTTACTTGTCGTGATGTCGTTTACTGGCCGAACATAACAATGAGACACAAGGCTAGCTTACAAGAAATATGGAAATGGTTATGTCAGCAGAGATGGGCGTTTTTAAGTCGACTAATCAATCATGACTAACGACTAAACAATTATATATTAGTCAAGATGTTCTGATTGATGATTAATTAGTCCTAGTCTTGACCAAGGATTGATTTATTCGTTAGTCGTGACTGATATATGTAAATACTAATCTTGTATTCATATAATTTTAACTAGGAAAATATATCTGCAATTTATTTTCACCCTTTCGCAAGAAACAGGATGGTTTTTCTATTGCTGTGCCTGTATAACAATTCGTGAACAATTTGGAAAAAAAAGATATAAATATTTATTTAATATAATATTGTGACAGTAATACAGTAAAACATGACACTTGAACATAATTAAAAAATAAATTCTCTATTATAAATAACTTATTTAACTGAAATAAAAAAAATGCCATTTTTTTTGATAAAATAAATAACAATGAATTTCGATTTTCTACTCGATATGTATATTTTTGATTACCCGCCTACCGAATTTAAAAATCAAGGGCTGCCAAAGTTAAATCTTTGTGGAAATCTTGAGTCATCGGGCTTATACAGTGCGTCCCAGGATAGATGTAACAAGAGGTGTAATGGACCAAAAATTTTGGAATTTTGGAATGGTATTTGGAGATTGAGTCCTGATTGTTGTAAAACTAAAGTATACCAAAAATGACTTGATTTGGTGTTTTACAGGGTGTTTTATAACCAAAGTTGTAAAAATCACCACTAATAAAGTACCTTTATTTTTCAAAATATGAAAATATTCCACCAAGAAAAGTTATTTAGAATGCAATTTTATACCTCTATACCAAATTTCAGGAATATACAATTATTTTTTTGAAACTTCCCATTTTTTGCGAATTAAGAGTTGAATTCATATTTAAAGGTGTGTAGAAGCAAATGTTAATCATCCACTGTTTTTCTCATAGCCTACTTCTAGCTTCTACATAACTTTAAATATTAATTTACAAAAAATAATTTCTATGCAGTTTTAATTGAATGGTTCAAAATAAAATACTGATTTATTGAAAAAATGGGAAGTTTCAAAAAAATAATTTTATATTCCTGAAATTTGGTATAGAGGTATAAAATTGCATTCTAAATAATTTTTCTTAGAGGAATTTTTTCATATTTTGAAAAATAAATATACTTCATTAGTGGTGATTTTTACAACTTTGCTTATAAAACACCCTGTAGAATACCAAATCAAGTCATTTTTGGTATACTTTAGTTTTACAACAAGCAGGACTCAATCCCCAAATACAATTCCAAAATTTTTGCTCCATTACACATCTTGTTACATCTATCCTGGGACACACTGTATATGGAATTTTTAGTTGTTTTTTAATCATAATATATTGAGAGCTTTGCGATTTTCTTCTCCGTATGTATATTTTCGATTATCTGCATAGTCATCAGTGTTATGTACAAACTTCTTAGCTGTTTTTTAATCATAATATATTCATAGCTATTATTTTTCCTCTGTACTTTTGATTCCTGAATCTCGTTTTAGGGCCTGCATCTATATTTAAGGAAAAGGAGCTGAATATTATTGTGGAAATCTTGCATCATCGGCTTTATGTATACATGTTTTAGTTGCTTTTTAACCATAATATATTCAGAACGTTTAGATTTTCTTTTTCATAAGTATTCTTTCGGTTACCAACGCAATGTCTCAATTTGAAGAAATTAAATATTATTGTGGGAATCTTGAATGATCGGCTTTGTGTACACACTTTTCAGTTGATTTTTAATGAGTAAATCAGAGTTTTATTGGCTTGTAATTATTCAGTATTAGCAAAGTATTTCGCCAGCCATTGAAAAAAATTGCTATTTGGTGCTTCTGAAGTGCTGCTCGAATTTGTAGTGTTGAATTCCGAAAGTGAAAGTGCTGCTATTACCGTATTTACAAATTCGTGTGTTCACGCTTTCCAAAAGACACTGTACAATGGGCTTAAAATCACCAAATTCGTATTTTTAACCAAATAAATCTACACATTTATTTCACATGTACTTTTACCTACTTTGCAATTAATTTACAATAAGTTGCTTCTTTTCAATTTCAGTTTATTATACATACAAAAGCTTAAAGAGCGATTTACGGTTTTATGTTGAATGCCGGTATCCAACGTAAAACCATAAATCGCTTTGGTTGAAACTCCATTTTAGTTATTTTCATGATGTGAACATGAATATTTGAATGATATGAACATTTATTTACATGCTTAGCGAATGCAATAATCTTTTACTCTTTAGTTTATACTTCATTAATTAGATACAGTACTTACCATAGGTATGACTCGAATTTTGTTTTAGCAAAATTTGAAGTAAAACAAAACCAAAACAGCTACTTTCTCAATTCAGCACAAGTTATACTTCGTGCGATCGTCATCAATTTAATCCGTCATTATTAATCGTGACTGAAAATTCATTTGACTAATACCATTTCTGATTCAGAGACTAAGACTAATTCATGATAGACGATTAATGACTAGATTAGTCATGACTAATTTAATTGGTCAATTTCAGTCATGATTAAAAATGTATTCGACGAACGCCCATCTCTGTATGTGGGGTTCTAAATTTCAACCGTCGCAAATTTTATCGCATATATAATTAACTTCACTCAGCTAGATATAGTTAAATATATTGAAAAATATCGACTACATATTAATGTACCATAGATTACAATTTGGTTTGATTATTAAAGGAACTGCGCTATGTTAAGCCAGGACTTCTTCCTATCACTTGAGTGCATATTAACTGCCCTCAACTTTAAGTGTAGGTGAACAGTTTAAAAAACGCCTAGAGATATTTGCATTATTATACTCTTCGCAAAAACGAAGAGTATATTGTATTTGATCGGCACATTTCTAAAATCGTAAATATCGCTCGTAGAGAAAAAATTTTCATATCATTGTGTGAACGAATTCTGAACAACTTTCAAAATGTCCGTCTGTCCGTCTATCCGTCCGTCCGTCTGTCTGTCCGTCTGTCCGTCCGTCACGTTTCTTGTAAGCACGATAACTTAAGAAAGAAAAGTCCGATTGTATTGAAATTTAGAAAGTAAGTTAGTGTTAGCTAGAGGAAGAACCCTATTGTTTTTGAAGAAAATCGATCGGTAAATAAAAAAGTTATTAATTATTTAATTAAAAAAAAATATTCTCTTAATTTTTGTCGCTTTTACTAAAATGGAAATATTGCGAAATATTATTTCCATAATATGTTTTTTTTTGTTTATGAATTTTACTAGTATATATTTCATAGAAGTACGAGTTGAAATATGTATGATTGTCGAAAGATATATAAGTATCACACGCAGTCAATTTTCCTAGCAAGATGTGGTGGCGCAGCGGCTAAAGCTTTCCGAGTCGATCCTCTTCACGCGCCGGTTCACAGAGAACCGCACATTAACGCCAATTTCGATCGGGGGACAACAAATTCCAATCAAACGGTGCGTGAAGTATCTGGGGGTTAACTTGGACAAACGACTGACGTTTAACATACATATTAACGAAACAATACGCAAGGTCTACTCCATGTCCAGGAGTCTGTACCCGCTCCTGGTCAGGGGTAGCGGACTTAACAGGACAAATAAGAAACTGTTGTACACGATGGTGATCAGGCCGGCCATCACATACGCGGCGCCGGTGTGGTGCAGCATTCCGGCCACGACAATGCGAAAACTTCTCGAACACAAATTCTTGCGCCTCATTTCTGATTCCGGCAGATACACCTCCCTCAGAGATCTATACGCACGATGTCACGACATAACTCCACTAGCGGACTACGTCCAAGAAATCTCCCAGAAAGTCTACACCCTCAAGCTGGGCGATAGTCCGCTAACCAGCAACATAACTCACATCAGAATGCATAATGCCCCATTCCAGATCAAACACCCCCTACCATACCAGGCGTTGCCTATCTTCCGGCAACCTTTTCCCTAGCCATACTTTCCTATACCACAACCTACCATTCCCCACCTTTGATCTTTCCCCAACTTTATCTTTCCAATCCTTTCTATTCTCTTTCTGTATGTTCTATTTTTGTTCTTTTTTTATTCTTTTTGTTCTTTTTGTCACCAAAAATAAATTCCATTTTGGCCGATAAACCTTTAAAAATTCAAACATTTTAAACGCTATTCTCTTTCCACCACATATTCCTGGCGTCAGGGAGACCACCAGGTCGGCAGTTCTCGTACGGGTTTTTTTCGTTTATCTTTTCACCCGAGTCAACAGCCAAAATTTATTCAGTGTTACAACCAGCAACTAGTTCTAAGTTTTATATGCATTAGTTTTAGGCCTTTGTGGGCAGCATTTTCAAATGTATTATTAATTTTAAATCCACGCTAGGTCGGTAGGAATTTTAATTGTTCCTTTTTTTGTCATTGTCGCCAAGCCGAGCCGAACCTACCCCGCTCAGCCCTACAATCACCACGGCGCTGCGCACCGTGGTTGTCTGGCTGGCTCCGAGGCAGGTTTCGGGGAGGCGCATATGTATATATGGACATTAATAAATTTTATTTGCTTGCTTGATTTGCTTGCTTTTCGTTTGCAATCCAGAGGTCCGGTGTTCAAATCTCAAACAGGTTGGATATTTTTTTTTTCATATAATTTTTTTCACAACAAAAATGGTATCATAAAATTTAGGATGTCCAAAAACTAACATTATTTACAAAAAAACTGCGAAGAGTATCCTATAGAATGTGTAACAATTATATATAAAAAGCTCAGTAAATTGGCGAAGAGTACGTTTATAGCTTGTTTATAATGTTATAATTTCATAAGCTTCAGTATATGCCAACACTTGCATAGAGTATATGCGTCTGCAATTAATTTTCTAGTATTTTTTACACTATCTTCTCTGCAACGATAAACATATCTACCAATATAATTATGAATATATACATCAAAATATCCATAAAATGTTAAAAATTTTACTTTACCATAATGGCATAACTTCACCCATATTTTTATCATCTTTGCTGACACCTCTTCTTAGCACAACAACACCCGTACCAGTACATAATAACGTAGATTTTTTTCTGTCACCTGATAATCATCAAAATAAGCCACTCTAAAATCTTGCCCATGTCACGTAAACAAAAAGCCAGCTGGCTGCGGGGCTATATCCTTTAAATGCAATTTATATATGTTTGATAGTGTATAATAAAATAAAATATACAACAAAATATACAAAGTGATTCACGAGTAATGTGCCATAGCCTAATGACTGATATAGCACTTCAAGGCAAGTCTAGATCAACAAGGAAAAAAAAAATTTGGCCACTGGATAAGAAGATACAGGGTGTGTTTTATGTACTTGGTATGAAAATTCGAAGAACTATATCTCTGCAACGGTTGGATAGAATCGAATGAAATTTATCAGTAACATTACTCAGCTGGGACTTGTCATAATGGCCTATTTGGTTTTGAAAAATCCAGTACCGAACTCGGAAGAGATCTGCCCGTCTCGTTTTTGACAAAAAAGTACATTTTTCAATCGCATTTCTGGAAACCTATTAGCGGATTCGCAAATTCAGAAAGAATAGCGATTCAATTTTGACGGTACATCTAAACCGTTTGGGCAAAAAAAATCTTAAAACAATTCAGCGCATCACGACTAACATTATGACCGGACATTATTTAAGGAACAGTTTGATAGAGTCTATTGAAATGCTTCAGATCTATATCTCTTCTAAGACTTCACATAATACATAGCAAAAAACCTCCCTAGCTAGTCGATAAGAAGAAGAAAAAATAATATAAGAAAGATACCTTACCACACCCAAAAGGTTCAGCTTTTCGAACCAGGTGATGAAGTCGGACAACTTACCTTCTGCCGTTGAATAATGCATTGTTCAAGAACTTTGCCCAGAATGGTGAACGATACATTGATAGGATAGCATTTTTTTTAAGGCCAATTGACTGAAGAAATCTACTTGGATTACTTTCCGGACCATTTTGCTTAATTTATTATTGGCGTAGAATGTCCACAGGAGAGGTTTTATCTCCATTATGATGGGGCACCGCCTTATTTCTCACTCCAGGTCCAGGAGCATCTTATAGCGACTATAGCGACTCACTCACTGGAAATAGAGAAGTTTCTATGGAGTCGAAAAGAAACAAAAGGAAAAACATTCGATAACAAAAATAATAACAATATACTTTGAAATACACAAAAAACCATATAAAATAAAAGATGTATTAAAGAAAACAAATATACGTATATTTACATAAATTTTAATTTTATTTATAGCATTAACGCTATAAATTTGGTGACCCCGACGTGATAATTATATGCCCGACGTGATCATATGACCTTCATGATGAGATCTAGGTTATCTGATTAATTTAAGAAAAGACAAAATTATTTCTACTCCAGAAGATAGAAGAATATTCAGATATAATTACTCGAAGATCAACACATTCCTGATTTAGAACCACTTTTATTAATAATTTCAAGAAGAGATTCAATATACTAACTACCACTATAAATTGATCCAGATGATGCTTATCGTTTAATGAAGAGAAGAATTTTCCTGATACATTTTGAATAGATGTTCCAATTTTGAATAGATGTTCCTCTAATTTATGGTCATTTCCTACTCCCAATTGAAGTTGAACATTACAAATACTGTCATTTGCTGATATGTGAGTTAACGTACATTTCCCTTCTTAACCTAAGAAAACTGTCATCAATCAACCAATTATGCCAACCCCGTTATCAGATTTAGTCACTACTATCAAAAGTTTTTCATTTACTTTCCAAGATTCAATAAACCAAGCCTTACAAAGAGAAGAACTTTTTAATTCTGGATTAAACTATTTAGAATCTAAGTTACCTAATCATTCTTTCGAGCCTCAACCTTCTACTTCTTTCTGTAATAATTGTAGAAGTACAAACTCGTACCACTAATCGCAATCATTCACCCAGCCGTAATAATGTTTCCAATAAATTTAATCGTACTAATAATACTATTTGTTACTACCATCAACTTTACGGTACCAAAGCTTATCGTTGTGGTGGTGAACGGTGCAAATCTAATAAAAGTTGTAAACAATTTGATAATTTTATGACGTCTGACTTTGACTTTTCTGGCAGCAAATGTCGACTTTTTATTTACGATAGATCCAACAACCTGAACTTCCTAATCGACACTGGCGCCGATTTATCTGTGATGCCACGTAATGTTTTCACAGATTTAAAAAAGAATTTTGATACGATATTAACCGCGGCTAACGGTTCAACTATTTTTACATACGGTAAGAAATTGTTAAAAGTCAATCTAAACTTACGCAGATTGTTTCCTTTCGTTTTCAATATTGCAGACATTGACATTCCAATCGTCGGAGCAGATTTCTTGTCTCATTTCGGTTTAGTTGTCGATCTTAAAGGAGCTCGAATAATTGATAACAAGACTAATTTGTCAATTAATTGTTTTATTAAAAATAGTCCTTTAGACAATTATAGATTAGGCACACTTAAATTATTTCCTTTAACAGATAAATATAACAAATTACTTTTACAATTTCCTAATTTAATTAGTTCACCAGATTACAATTTACCTATTAAACATTCTGTTGTACATCATATAGTTACTGAAGGTCATTTACCTTTTTCACGACCTCGTAGATTAGACAATCATAAATTTAAAATAGCTCAAACACAATTTAACAACATGGTGGAATTGGGTATCTGTAAACCATCATCTTCTCAAGTTTCTTCACCACTTCATTTAGTAGCAAAAAAAGAGAAAAATGACTGGAAAACTTGTGGAGATTATCGACAACTAAATACAGTTACTATTCCAGACAGATATCCATTACCTCATATTCACGACTTTAGCTCCCAGTTGCACGGCTGCACTATTTTCTCCAAGATTGATTTAGTGCGAGCGTACCATCAGATACCTGTCGCGGAAAATGACGTTTATAAGACAGCCATAACAATCCTTTCGGACTGTTTGAATTTTCCCCCATGCCTTTTGGCCTACGCAATGCCGGTCAAACTTTCCAACGTTTTATGAATGAAGTACTTGTCAACTTACCTTTCGTTTTCGTCTATTTGGATGATATTTTAATCGCAAGTCAATCAGATGTACAACATTTGGAACATTTGGAAATAGTTTTCAAAAGATTAGACACATACGGAATTAGCATTAAATCATCTAAATGTATCTTAGGAGTTGACAATTTAACCTTTTTAGGTCATCACATCTCTTCATCAGGTATTTTACCATCAACTGAGAGAGTCGAAGTCATTAATAACTTCCCTTTACCGACAACTCTTAAACAACTACAACGTTTCATAGGTATGGTAAATTTTTATCATCGTTTCATACCTCATTTTGCTGAAATTTTACTTCCCCTATATTCTCTTTGTAACAGTTTATCTCATGATAAAATTACAAAGATAAATAGTTGGCCTGATGAATGTTTAGATGGATTTTCGAAAGCCATAAGTAATGCAGTAGTTTTAGCTCATCCTTGCAATAATGACGATATTATCTTATCTCTCTCAGTCGATTGTTCTAACCTTGCCATGGGTGCAGTTTTAGAGCAAAAAGATAATAAGAGATTTCTTGCTCCGTTAGCATTCTTTTTCCGTAAATTAACGACAGCACAAACCAATTATTCGGTTTTCGACAAAGAACTTTTAGCATTATATACTGCAATTAAACATTTTAAATTCATACTTGAAGGTCGAAAGTTTAATTGTTTTACAGATCACAAACCTTTAATCAACGCTTTATTCACAAAAGCAGAAAGATTTCCTCGTCAAATACGTCATTTAGAATATATAGCTCAATTTTCTTGTAAAATACAACATGTTAAAGGAAAACATAACGTAATAGCTGACAGCTTGTCAGGTATTTACGACACTTCTTCTTTAAAACAAGATATTTTACCACTTCAACTTAAAAATTCTCCCTTCCTTAATATTAACTTTGACCTAAAGTTGCTTAGTGAAGCGCAGGAGAAAGATTCAAATCTCAACTATTTATTGTCAGATAAATCATCACTAACTAAAACCAATTTCATTTTAAAAAAGATACAAATTACAGATTCAGATGAATTTATTTGCTGTGATGTTTCTCGTACAAAAGTTAGACCTTTTGTTCCACTTGTTTACAGACGAACGATATTCGATATTTTTCACAACTTATCTCATCCTGGTATTAAAGCCACTAGACTGTTGATTTCAAATAACTATTTTTTGCCGAAAATGAACACAGATTGCAATTTATGGTCAAAATCGCGCATTAACTGTCAACTTCCTTGTTAACTAGAGCCAATACATCACATTGGACAAATGAATTACCCATCATTTTATTAGCATTTAGGACAACTCCCAAGGAAGATCTGCAATGTTCACCTGCTGAACTTATATATGGTCAAATCCTTCATTTACCTGGTGAATTTTTCGTTGAAACGTATAATTCCCCAGATATTCCTTATTTCATTGACAAATTACGCATTTATTTTAATGATTTAAAATTTGTTCCTCCCATTTCGCATCGCAATTACAAAACTTTTGTTAGTTCAGATCTTTCCTCTTGCGATTTTATTTTTGTTCGCAATGAACGGTTTAAACGTTCGTTAACTCCTTTATATGAAGGACCGTATAAAGTTTTATCTCGTTCACATAAGTTATTTACCTTTAAGAAAGGAATCAAAGTCATAACTGTCAATATTGATAAGGTTAAACCAGCTTTTGTAATAGTTGACAGATGTGACACTTTGCCTACCCCGATTAGAAAAGTACGTTTCGCAATCGACACGTTGGTTGATTGACTCTTTTCTTTTTTAACGAGGGGGTGTATATAGCGACTATAGCGACTCACTCACTGGAAATCGAGAAGTTTCTATGGAGTCGAAAAGAAACAAAAGAAAAAACATTCGATAACAAAAATAATAACAGTATACTTTGAAATACACAAAAAATCATATAAAATAAAAGATGTATTAAAGAAAACAAATATATGTAAATTTACATAAATTTTAATTTTATTTATAGCATTAACGCTATACATCTCAACTATGCGTTTCCTAACCATTGGATCAGTCGCAGAGGTCCTCAAGCCTGACCAGCTAGGGTTCCTGATCTAACTGTTCTCAATTATTATGTTTAGGGCCACATGAAACAATCGGTGTACAACACAGAAGTCACCACTAGAGAGGAACTACAGCAGCGGATAGTGGCCATCTTTGATGACATGAAGAACCACAGACAAACCATTGGGAAGGCCACATGACATTTATTGGTGCGGTGCAAGAAATGCGTGGAAGTTGCGGGGATATTTTGAGAACCTCATCTAGTTTGAATTGAGCATTCCTTATCTAATTTTATGATGTTAAGTTTGTGAAAAATTACCTATTGTTTATTAAAAGGGTTATCACATTTGTGTGCATGCTTTTTCTATGTAGATTATATCCATAATCCATTCAGATTTTATCATTTTAGATACCATAGCTCCGAACAAATAAAGAAATTCACAAGTACGACTCTGTATTTTTCTTGCTAGTATGCTTTTTACTATGTATTATGTGAAGTCTTAGAAGGGATATGGGTCTGAAGCATTTGAATAGACTCTATCAAACTGTTTCACAAATAATGCTCGGTCAAGTATATCAGTGTATACTCGGAAGTTACGTAATTTCAGATGAGGATTACGTAGTGGATATACCATCCTTCGGACGGGGATATAAAGCAGGCGGTCCCTTGTCTATTAAATGTTAGGCAAGTAAAAGATCCCTACTCTTCTTAAGGGAAGAGGTTCGGCAAAATTTCCAGGTTGGGGGTAGCTCATCTCTTGGCGTCGGTGATAGGCCCTGGTAGCGGAAATAGGCAGACGTTAAATAGTTAAAAAAAAAAAAAAAAAATGCTCGGTCATAGTGTTAGTCGTGATGCGGTAAATTGTTTTGTGATTTTTTTGCCGAAACAGTTTAGGTGTGCCGTCAAAACTGAATCGCTATTCTGATAGCTTTTTTTTTCTGAACTTTCCGAATGTTACCTTCAAACGGTAGCAATAAGCAAATGTCAGATATCGACATTTGGGCATTCGCCGGCCACACTTCAGTGGAGACGGGCTGGGTTTAAAAAAATGAATGTAGGGCCAAGTAAATTTTAGTTCTTGTCAAATGCCTCAATAAATCTAGCTTTTGTCCCCCTTCAAACTTACTAAACAGGGACACAAAAACATAAAAAGAAAAATGACAAATCTGCTACTATTATCAGAGTTTATTTACAAATTACAAGTCAATGCAAAGAATAAGTTTCCGAGACTGACACTCAAAAGTCTAGTTTTCAGCTAATCTCATATATATATTATTATATGCCTAATCTCAACAATATTTACAATAAATATCTCTTCCAACGAATGTTACGCAAAATTATTACGCAATCTCAACACTAGATATTTCAGACAACGTAATCGCAAGTTTAAAAAAATATGTCGGCATTCAGTTTACGATAATAATAAAGGCGATCCGAACCACTTTTCTTTCTGATTAAAATAATAGGACAGGCAAAAGATGACTACAAGGTCTTATATTATCTTTGAGTAATTTTGCCATTTTGTCTAACAATTTCACGCTCAGTGGGAGCCATTCGATATGGTTTTCTTTGAACAAATTTACCTGAATCTTTTAACCAAATTTCCAAATTACCAGTGTTCACGCGTCCTAAAAGTACACCTACTACAAAATGATCTTGATAATTGCACAAAAGTTTTACTAATCTTGCTTATCATTACCAGTTAAATCAGTTTCTATTTCATAGAAATTTACAGTTTCTTGTTAGCAGATCTGGACTTTTAATTCACGGAAAAAAATAAACCATTTGATATTTTGAGCTGACATAAAATCATTTGGTACTACGAAAAATAACAGTTCGACAAAAAGTCCTTGAAGTTCAATGACTGTCAAAATTTGAAAATTGCAAATAATAGAGCCACAACCAACGCCCTTCAAAGTGGTTAAATTACTGTAAACTGTAACGTCTACCATCAAAATGAGTGGCTACTCTTTATTTTAAAAGAGAACATTCTGAACCTGTGTCAAACAGAAAAGGAAAGATCTCACCAGATTTGAGCTTCAGCCCTCCAACGGGCAAGGCTTCCATCTCGCACGAATTGACTTGCTTCTCCGCAGATTTCCATTTTCGGCTGGCATTTGCACCACTTGGTGAAATATGGCCTGGCTTCCTGCAGATATAGCAGGTGACTGGACTAGATCCCTCGTCTCGATTCGGCCTTGAAGTCCTAGGCGGTGAACATCTGGGTTTTCTGCAGTGCCGGGCATGGTGTCCACTTCGTCCGTATTTGTGGCACTTTCCATGGAATTGTGCAGTTCTGTCATTTTGGGAGGGCGGTGATAAAGCTCGACGCCAGTTTGATGACCAGAGGGAGATAGCGCTGGTCTTTTACCAAGTCTCCTCTGTAACATGGTGCACATACTTTTGGCATCGTTTGGGCTGCCGGTTTGATACCTTCGTCTCACGAATCCATTTCGAATCGATCCAAAGTAACAGGCAACAAGTACAGCAAATGATTTGTCACTTTCCCTGTTCTTCAATAGAGCAAAAATGATTCTCATTGAATGCAGCATCTCATCAATGGGAGGTGTGTCTTCCGGTGTATTTTTTTTTTCCATTGACGGCTTCAGAAAACTGCTCGATAGGGTCCACAGGTTTGGCGAAAACTGACAAAAATTCAGCTTTCAAGGCCGTCCATTTTTTTTTTTTAATAGGCTTGACAGATATCAATCAATTAGATGCCTCACCTTTTATGGCTTGGGATAAAGTCATTACCAAGTCCATGATGTCGGGGTTATATTTGCTCACCCACAAATCTACAATCGTACATCAACCTTCGGCGTTTGCAAATTTTGACGTTGGGTCGAATGCTGGCAGCTTTGCATTCGTAAATATTGAAGTCGATGGGGTTGTCGAAACTAACAGCAATTGTTGCTCTAATTTTTAAATTCTTTCCAACATCTCATCTCTCATTGTTGCATGTTGTTGCAACGGCATTTCGTCTTCACTGTCCGAATGTCCTTCTTGCAGTCTTGATCCCACTTCTGATGTCAGAAACTAAAGGGGGCTTATTTAGGGTTAGGCTGCTTGGACATATTAACAAGTACCAGTAGGTACGACACTGATATCCTCTGAACACTAATTTTAATAACAAATTTATAGTCACAAATAGTTCACAATTAGTTTGCACAAATAAAATTTAACAATACAATTATACAACACCAAACAATTTCGATAAACAAGGAAACTTAACGATCCGCGACCCGCTAGCCCTTCACATTAATTTTTAATGTTAACTCTCGAATGGGTTATCAAACAGTGCCCTTCTTTCCCTGGGCTAGCTGGTCTCGTTCCGTTCGCCTCGGAACCCCTCAGCGTGTTCCCATGTTCATAAACTTAAACTATCATTTGTTAGGGCATAGATAAAAATGTTTATGTTAACAAAAATAACAAACAGTCACAACTAGTGCTGGTCCCGAAGAACCATAGGCGTGGACAAATTATTTTCGGTGGCGCCGACAAATATATATTTGAACTAATAAGTTTACTAAATAAGCAGAAATTAGTTACGCATAATGGTCAAATCGTAGAACCAGAAATTCTGTGGTTTTAATGTAGCTTAAGCTTAAGCGCAAGAAAACACACCAACTTAATATTGCTGGAATAAGAAAATGGTAACACATTTTCTTATCGTTAAAACTAACTTCCGCTGTTCACATTATATATTGATTGGAAAAGAAAGCGATTTTACCTAACTATCTACCTTTAAATTTAATTATTATACTTAGACACGTTAATCAGAGCGCTATCCGACCAACTTTATATACAAGGAAGAAACAAAATATATTTACGCAAAAAAAATAAAATTTATAGTATATATGGCTTATCTGTCTGTCTGTCACCATCCAGTTAATTGATGTGGGAGTGAAATGGTCCTGTATCGTACTGGATTGCCCTCCAGGAATTATATGGGGGACCAAGGAAATATTTAAAATGAGTCCACGCAGGAGCTTCCGAACCAAGGAGAGATAAGACTGCCGTTATGGTTGGTGGAGTAGCCTCCCCATATAAAGACCCTTTATAATCAAGAAAATCTCAAATTAAGAAACATCTACAAAATATGGCTGTTACATACCTTCAACGAAGGGTCTTGTATTCCTGTTTTCTTGAAAGAAAAACAACAAATTTCCACTGCGACTAACGATTATGGATAGGATAATGTATCCAAGAATTAGTCACTACTAAAATACATAGAAAATGCCCCATTAAAAATCTCCCAGACCATGTGCCATCAGGTATACTTACAAAATTGCCAATATGATCCTTTAAAAGGTGTGATTCGAAAAATACATCAAAAATTCAAAACTACACTTCAACAGCTTCAAATCACAATGTATTAATACGAAAATTAATCCCTTAGAAAGGATGACGCTTGGTCAAAATGTTTTCGTTTCAGTAACTTCAGCAAACATAATGAATACCATCGTGGCAGTTATCAGCGGAAATTTCAAAAAAAAATTGGAACAAAAAAGGATAAATCTTGTAAAAACTGGCCTAGTAAGTGGTGCAACCAGGAATACATTTCTGTAATTTCACATACAAGATCTCTGAAGTGATGCTAATGCCCCAGAGATGTCTCCACACAGAACATTATTTTTCAATTAATTGTTCACATAGGAATAACATAACAATTAATATATTTTAAATATGTCCATATATTTTAAATAAAGAAAAGCTATTGCCATAATAGCATTGATTTATTAAGGAATTCTTTTATCTAGATGAACTTTTAAAAGTAATGGGAAAATTGCGATCTAACTGGTAACTAGTTGGTAACACTGTCAAAACGTCAATAATATTGACATCGAATCCGTCAAAACTGAAAATTCAAAATAGCTAGACAATCAAAGACGAAAAATGGAAAAATACAATGGAAAAGATAGCACTAGCGATATTTTCCTGACGCAAAACGTACTTGTTTTCAATGACATTCTTTTGCTCCCTGAACCGTTTTATCCACATTCAACAAATGATCCAAACATTGGTTTATTACACCAGATACCCATCATGACCACTCTCTGAAAACATATACAGGAGGATGAGGCCAGGGATGGCAGTGATTATTATAATATTATATCCCAGTTATTCAACAGGCTGTCTGGATTCATATCCGATTAAAAGGATTCAACACATTTGACAAAGTTATTAGGCATTCACAAGCACTCAAGTTAAATGTGTACAAGGCTCTTAGTACGAAGATCAATGAGCACAAGACCAGGTGAAGCCACCGAATGAAAAGCAAACAACGGTAAATTGGGATTCACACGTCCGATCTCGTTGCAGGACCTCCTTGCACAACCACACTTGCGTTACCTACTTATCAAAACATAGAAAAATTGTGTTATAACTTCAATTCAGAATGGTTTAAAAATACTATGACGTGGCGAGTCAAATATACCGTAACACGAATTCGCTAATAGTTTTCTAGAAATGCGATAGAAAAATGTACTTTTTTGTTAAAAACGAGGAGGGCAGATTTTTCCGAGTCCGGCCCTGGATTTTTTAAAACCAAGTAGGTCATTCTGACAATTCCCAGTTGAGAAATGTTACTGGTAAGCTTCGTTTGATTACATCTAACCGTTGCAAAGAATTTTGAATTTTTAGACCAAATGCATAAAACACCCTGTATCGTCTACAATTTTTTTTTACATTACATTACGGATTCGATTTTCCGTCAAGAAATTTAATTAAAATCAATAGCTTGATGAAAAATATTATTTTGTAAGAATAAGTTGAAAAAAACAATTTTAAACCATAGAAAATAATATCTTTCTGGTTGACTAAAGCAAAAGCCTTATCAAAAATTACACCACGCTTATTTTCTCTAAAGTTAAAGCTATTGAGTTACCTCATTTCACAAGAAGAGAGTGCTGGAATCAATCTTCACTAATTTGATTTCTGAGAGTCGACTTTTAGTTGACCAGCTATTAGCCGTCAATAACCCTATTAGGCTTAATTGTTCGAGTTACAAGAACTATTAGCTCTGTGTGAGAGACCATAGAACCATTATCGATTCAATGTGCCATTCAGATGGATCTGGACATGGTCTACTACACATCCATGCGATTTCGAGGATTATTAACAACTGAATGACCCGTGCTGAATACAGGAATATATAGATCAACAGTAATTTAATACACGTCCAAAACATAGCAAAATACAATCGTATTTTCAAACAAGCTTTTATAATAAATTTCATTACCAAATATTTATTGTGATGTAGTATCTGGAATTTAGAAAAACTTCTGGTAAAACTGGAAATCTCAAACATTTGAAGAAGTTACAGAGACTTTATTGACAATAACAGATAAAACCTCAAGTACTTGACTAACTTTTTACTTTCTATGTACGGAGTACTTACATATAGTGGAGTCAACAGAGGTTGAAATTATTTCCTAAAACCTTTTGATATCACTTTTACACAGCTTAAAATAAAAAGTTGTAAACATATAATCATGAGGAGATTGTTTATTAATTATTCAAACAGAAAGAAACTTTTTTTTTAACAAAAAACCGCTGCCCAAGGAATCACTACTTACACATCCAAGTTTCTTACAACAAAATACTATAATTTGCACTCCACTATATGGAAATAATTGTTTATGGAACTTTAATGGTATAATATTTGAAATCATAAAATTATATGCCACATCTATAATAGAGGTGGGGGTGAATGAAGTGAAAAAAATTCTTGATGACTTAGGCTCTTGTACACACACTAAATCACTATTTTTTCACGACCTTTAATAATAGGGTGGGGTGGAATTGGGGATGGCTAATGCCATTTTTTTTGAGGTCTTAGCTCCTCTTATATTTACTAAATACCAATTTCATGGAGTCTTACTTGCTTGATTTACCTATTTACCCCCATTTACCACAATTTACCCTTCAACTCTGCGACGGAATAAGATCAAAACATAATCTAGTTCTAAATCTCGTTGAAAAACATACGTGTGCCATATTTTAAGTGAATATCTTAAACGGTTCCAGAGTAATCGTGAGAACCAAAACGATACAAGACTAACAGAGAGACCGACGCACCAGACAAATTTATTTTGCTCAGACTTAAAATATTGACGTTTCCTGATATTTTAAGCCTATTTAAACAATGAAAATTTCCAAAATTTTTTTTTGCGTTAATATACTTCAACTGAATGTCGAACTAATACGCAGAAAATGGCAAGACAAGGATATAAAAAATCGTTGTGTGCCGTAAACTACACGATAGAAGTAAAGCCTCTACTGCAAGCATTTTCTTCGAGAAAAGCTACTACGTATCCATACTACTCAAGGTAACCCACTGTGCATCCAATTTACTCGAGGAAAGCCACTGCGCATTCATAATTCTTGAAGTAACCCACTCACATCCATATTACTCGAGGAAACCCACTGTGCATCCATATCACTTGAGGTAACCTACTGCGCATCAATAGCACTCGAGAAAAGCTACTGCGCATCCATACTACTCGTGGTAACCTACTGCGCATCCATTGTACTCGAGGAAAGCCACTGCGCATCCATACTACTTAAAGTTACCCACTGCGCATCCATACTACTTGAGGTAACCTACTGCGATCTATAATACTCGAGAAAAGTCACTGCGCATCCAAAATACTAAAGTTACTTAAGGTAACTTTAACAACATAATATTTGAAATCGTCTACCCCAAAAACCTATAAAACGGTATGCTACATCGGTAGTGGGGGTGGGGGTGATGATAGAGGGTTGGTAGTGGGGGTGGATGAAGTAAAAAAATGTTTTGAAGCTTTTGGTTCTTGTACACACACTAAATCACAATTTTTTTTCATCCCCTTTAATAAGGGGGTGGGGGTGGTAATGGGGGTGGCTAATGCCAACAATTTTTTTGAGGCCTTAGCTTCTCTTGTATATACTAAATACCAATTTTATGGACTTTTACCTGCTTGATTTACCCATTTACCCCAGATTTACCCCAATTTACCCCCCCAACCCTTTGACGGAACAAGATTAAAATATAATCTAGTTCCAGATCTCGTTAAAGTACATATGTGTACCAAATTTCAAGTCAATATCTTAAACGGTTCCAGAGTAAACGTGCGCACAAAAAAAGTTACAGACAGACCGACAGACAGAAATTTTTTTCGCTCAAACTTAAAATCTCGACGTTTTATGACATTTTAAGCCTATTTGAACAATAAAAATTTTTAAAAATTTTTTTGTCGTTACTATACTTCCACTGGATGTGGAAGTAATTATTATAAGTTGAAAAATTTTAAAGCAATTTAATTCAAATTGACATATAAGGGGGTTTTCGAGGCCGTTGAAACAGATTATGATGTTAAAAAAAGGTAATTCAAAATGGCTAATCCAATATGGCCGACTTCCATCAAGCCAATAAAATAATTCAAAACACTATTCAATTAAAAACAATTTAAATATTCACATAAAAACTTTTAAAAAAAGTTGAGAAAACGTGATATTGTACATAGCATTACAAGATGATCTATGAAAAAGTGCCCAAACTATTTCTATAATGCTCTGCGGACACACACAGCGCAGCGTGTAGGGCAGATGATGCGTACTGCTTGAGGCGAAGTGTTGTTTTACTTTCAATCTCTTTCTATTATTGAAGCATTATAATTTGACTCATGACCCGGTACCACGTGTATATTTTTAATATGTTTTCGATATTTTAAACAGGATAAAAATTGTAGAAACAATCAACATTTAGTAGATTTACCGAAAAAACTTAATTTTTTCAATATTTCGTGAAAAGTATAGATTTATATATATTCCAAAATTTTTCATCATCAGATTTACTTATTTTGAGGTCCTATACAAACGTATGCTGCATAGGTGGGCCAAATAAATTTTTTGTAAAAGTTATCATAATTGCACGAGTTTCAGAACAAAAATTTTTTTTTTATTTTCGTAAAGAAAAGAGGGTTAATTTAATTTTTAAGGTAAATCCCCGTGACACGTCTTAAAGTACACATTTCAAGCTTTAAAAATCGCACCTACTGAGATCTAATAACGCGATTTAAACCAGAGAAATAGGTGGTTAAAGTTAGTTATATATATAAAATTTTATCGTTTTCTCAGAATTTTGAAATTTAGGCAGTGTACATCTTCAAGAATAAATTTTTGAAATTTTTATCACTCATCGGATCTTTTTATACATTACATCAAGAGTAAAATGTGAAAGACTCAAGTTTCTATCTTTAAATTTTTAGAAATGGTAGAACTTTTACCTATTTCATCGCAAATCTCTTTATGTTCCGACTTCATATATGTACTATTCCTACATACTTTCATTTTATATTTGAAAATATAATAATCCAATAGGTACATCTTCTTTCACTTAAGCTTCTGCGAGGTCATTTTCATTAATCGGTTCAAAAATTACAACAAATTTAGTGTAGCGCGCTCTACTTACATATCTCCGCGTTCTCTTTTCCTGCATTAAACAAAAAAAATTTGGAACCTACATTTTTGATCCTACAAAAAACTTGATACACATTTTTGATGTAAAATTTCCCGTACTTTCGAATGGCGCCATTACTTTTTGAAAAAAATATATTTTAAGATATATTTGACAAAGACTGGTATTTTGCAACTAATTTGTTTAATAACAAATTACGCTCGAGGACTATTGTTAGTAACTTTTGGTATGTTGTTCCTGACATATTCAAATATGTATTCTCAACAGTTACCGCTTCCCGGAATTTCTCCAAAAGTGAAAATCTCTATTGACTCCACTAATAGTGAAAATATTGTGATCGTGCAAAAGTTCGACTTTGAGTTTTTGATGGTTTCACAGGTTTTCCTGTCCTCTGACTTTTAAAAAATGCCCATCTGTCGTCTGTGGTTGTACATGTACATTAAGTTAAAATTTCTGGATAGATTTTGCTCAAATATTCCTTGTATATTCAGGACGGACGGACCACATGAGTAAATTTTTTAAGAAAACTGGCAAAAATCTAAATAACAAAGCTGTATTCATGTAAATGGCAAGTCTCCTAATGAATAAGTAGATGGATTATCTGGTTACACTTCTCGCTACAGCAATGGATTTCAATATGATGGTGCTTCACCGCAGTTTTCCAACCAAATTAGAAACCATTTAAATGATACACATCCAAACAGATGGATTGGTCGCGGAGGTCCTCATGTATAAGCGGAAAAATGTCAAGAATTCAACCATATAGATTATTTTTTATGGGGCCACTTAACGAGAGAGGTCTAAAATGCGGAAATAAAAGGCAGGCATAAATTAATTTAAAGAATTGTTGAATGCTGCAACGAAATTAGAAACAGTCCAGATGTGATTAGGCGATTTATCGATCATCTCGTGAACCACACCAGAAAATGTACTGAAGCTGAGGAGGTCATTTTGAACATAAAATTGAATTATAATTCTAATTTGCAAATATGTTTTCTGACATCTTCATTTTTTTGTTTTTTGTACGATTAGTATGTTGATAATTTGTTGTTATTTTGTCATTATATGTGCATTATTAATATGCCCATGTATAACAATGATCAATACACCCTTTCTCCATTAAGCCGTCGATATACTTATTTAAGGTCACTAATATATTGTATGTGCCAAATATGAACTTATTATTCCATTCCTTTACAAAGTGATTACCAAAAGGAATTTTGCAAAGAATACATAAAACCTGTATTTCAACAATTATGGCCAAACTAGCTGTTTTTATGGGTGATTCCGATTAGCCTTGTTGTCCTCTATCTGCCATGTCCATGTCTGTTTTCTCGTGAGACGTCCTGTATAATGAAATTCCCGAGATTAGAGACTCATAGACATACTTCGGATATCACGGTCGACATGAGTAAAAAGCAGAGTTGACTCGGATAAGACAGTTTAAATATAAAAAGTCTAAGCATGAGTTTACCTTTAAAGTAGTATAATTGTCTTCCTAATTACGATGGTATACCAGGGACATTTGTGGTTATTTAATAATAATAATAATAATAATAATAATAATAATAGTGACTTTATTAGGCGGAGTTCAGTCCAAAGACTGCTCTTACACTCAACCAGATACAATAGTAATTATTACATAATATTGCTTCATACAGTAATTATTAACATATAATAATTTAAAAAAAAGCAAAATTACAAAATACATAAAAAAGTAAAAATATCAAACTTTACAAACTAATATATAAATAAAAACGTAAATGTAAAAACGTATCCATAATTACCCACAACTATTTCTTAATTAAATAAAAAGAAAACATGATTTGTTTACTGGGTTAATAAATACTTTTTATAATTGATTTTAAAAGAGTTTAATGAAAGATTTTTAAAATTTTGAGGAATGGAGTTGTAAAGAGTAGATGCTGCATATGTAAATGATTTTTTAAAGAATGTCATGCTATACTGGGGAATATTTAAATTATTAACATGTCTAAGATTTCGGTCGTGGTAAGCCGATCGTGGTAATAGACACTCATTTAGATAAGATGGGTTTGAAGTAAGTATCAATTTGTGGGTAAAACATGCAAGGTGAAATTTTCTCGTTGTGGTCATATTGAGCCATTTTAAAGTTTTTAGTTTATCAGATACATGGTCTCGCCTACTTAAATTAAAGATAAATCTAATACACATATTTTGTACTTTTTGTATTCTGTAAGTATTGACTTGACTTAGACACGGGCCATATACAATATCACCATAATTAAAGAAGGATAGAACGAGAGAGTGACAGAGCAGTTTTTTAAGATTTTGGTTTAATATTTCGCGACTAAAATAAATTCTTTTTAAGGCACAATAAGTTTTTTTTAGTAGGTGGTTAACATAAATATCGTATTTTAGCTTCTTATCTATTATAAGTCCAAGGTTTTTGATATGGCTAAAGAAAGGTTGTTTTTCGTCCTGTACATAAATTCCGAAATTGTCCTCTATTAACTTAGATATTTTTTCATTTCCAAAATTTAGAGCAGATGATTTAAGTGTGTTAATTTTAAGGCAGTGTTTCCGTGAATACTCTACAAGATTTCTAATGTCATTATTAATTCTAGTTATTGACTGGTCGATATTTCCCGCTTCAAAGGTTAAATATATTTGCGTATCATCTGCGTAATAATGTGATTGGCAAGATGTTAAATTATTTTTAAAATCAGCAGTATACAATATAAAAAGTAACGGCCCCAATATTGAACCTTGCGGCACACCAGACTCTAACTGTTTTGCTTTAGATATCGAATCATTTAAAATTACGCTTTGCTGTCTGTTAGTAAAATAAGCCTTCATTAAAGCGAGGGAATTGTCGCAAAAACCATAATACCTTAATTTTGATGGAAGTAAGCTGTGATTAATAGTGTCAAATGCTTTAAAGTAGTCAAGCATCACAAGTGCCGTAATTTTTCCTTGGTCATAACCCCTAATTATATCATCGTTAATTTTTAACATTGCGGTTGTGGTACTATGACCCGCTCTAAAGCCAGACTGAGTCGATGGTATAATATTATGAGAATTAAGATAAGACATCATCTGATTGTATAATAACCGTTCTATTATTTTTGACATTACAGGTAATAGACTTATGGGGCGAAGATATAAGTTGTTGGGCAGCTTATTTTATTTAAAGATTTAACCCACGGTTTTTTCCAGATATCTGGAAAGGTACTTTGCTCGATACATCGATTTATGATGTGCGTTAAGTACGAGTTTAAATAAGGCATACAGTATAAAAGCATTTTTGTGGAAATAAGATCATTTCCATGAGCACTGGATTTGATAGTAGTTAACGCTTTATAAACGTCATCTTCAGATACTGTAGTGAAGGAAAAAGTTGCATTCTCTATATATTTATTATTATTATAATCATTAATTAGGCCATCACAAGCAGCTTCACTTTTACAAATGGATACAAAATAATCATTTATGTCATCTACTTTAGACAGATGCAGTGGAATGTCTGAATTATTCTTTGGCTTTGTTACATTCATATTATTTAATGTTTGCCATAATTATTTACTACTTTTAGATTGTTGAACAAATATCAAATATGATTTTTTCTCTCGTTTTATAGCAGAGTTAGTAGAATTTCGTAACATTTTATAACAAGACCAATCAGTTGGGTTTTTGTTTTTTTAAATTTTGTTAAAGCTTTTTTTTATTTTTAATCATTATTTTTATCACATCTGTTACCCAAGGAGCCTTTGGTTTTGATATTCTTACCGTTTTTAATGGCGCATGCGTTTCAAAGAGAAATAGAATATTACGATTAAAATATTCTATCTTGCTATTTACATCATGTTGATTATGTATTGTATCCCAAGGAATATCCCAATGAGAACACAAACGTTTAAAAGACGTTAAAATTAACGATAACCGAACGTTTAGTAACCATTGTATTACGGCGTTGAATCAACGGACGAATGTCCCGCGGTTCAACGTGTATTTCAAAGTATTTTATAACATTTTTGTAACGTTATATTTAACGTTAATTAACGTTATATGATGACGTTTTTGTAACGTTACATCTATAATATTACTTAACGTTGAAGTTGACCGCTAGTGAACGTTATAGGATGACGCTTTTGTAACGTTATGTACATAATAATACTTAACGTTGAAGTTGACCGCTATTTAACGTTTTAACAACGTTAACTAACGATAAAATTCAATGTAATGTTAATGTTGTATTATCACTCATTTCGACCACTAAAGACACGTAAAAGATTAAATTGTTAAACATTAATATGTACACGTGAAAATCACGGATGAATTTCACAGATAATTTATTTTTAGCAAATTTTTGTCATTTTTAGGACTGTAAAATTACACGTTATTTGATAATTAACTGAATACGTTAAAAAACGTTAATACTTGAGGTATGATTAATTTCTCGTTAATATCTTACGTTTAAAACTCATCTAAATAAAACGTTTTTCCATATAGTATTTATAACCATATATTCAGTAAAATTTTACGTAACTAAAATGTTTAAAAACAAAGTTTGAAAAGCATGTAATTTTGAACTTTACAGTAGCGTTTAACACAACGTTTTTAACATTTTAATACAAGACGTGTTCATCATTCAATTCTAACGTTGAAAACGCGTAAAAAATTAAATTGTTAAACAGTAATATGTTAACGTGAAAATCACGCTGGAATTTCACAGACAATTTATTTTTGGTCAATTTTTATCGTTTTTGGGACATATATAAAAATATGCTTTATTTAATAATTCATTGAATACGTTAAAATAACGTTATGTCTTAAAGTATGATTCATTTTTCGTTAATATCTTGCGTTTAAAACTCGTATAAAGAAAACGTTTTTTTTATATGTTGTTTATAACCATATATTAAACGTTTAAAACAAACGTTGATAAACACTTAACTTTGAACGTTACAGTAACGTTTATTTTTAACACATGGTGTATTTATCATTCATGTCTAACATTAGAAACACGTAAAAAATTAAATTGTTAAATAGTAATATGTTAACGTGAAAATCACGCTGGAATTTCACAGACAATTTATTTTTGGTGAATTTTTGTCGTTTTTAGGACGTTAAAAATATACGTTATTTAATAATTCACCGAATACGTTAAAATAACGTTATGTCTTCATTTTTCGTTAATATCTTACGTTTAAAACTCGTATAAAGAAAACGTTTTTTTATATGTTGTATATAACCAAATATTCAGTAAAATTTTACGCAATTAAAACGTTTAAAACAAACGTTGGTAAACACTTAACTCTGAACGTTACAGTAACGTTTATTTTTAACACATAATGTATTTATCATTCATGTCTAACATTAAAAACACGTAAAAAATTAAATTGTTAAATAGTAATATGTTAACGTGAAAATCACGATGGAATTTCACAGACAATTTATTTTTGGAGAATTTTTGTCGTTTTTAGGACGTTAAAAATATACGTTATTTAATAGTTCATGCAATACGTTAAAATAACGTTATGTCTTAAGGCATGATTCATTTTTCGTTAATATCTTACGTTTAAAACTCGTATAAAGAAAACGTTTTTTATATGTTGTTTATAACCATATATTCAGTAAAATTTTACGCAATTAAAACGTTTAAAACAAACGTTGATAAACACTTAACTTTGAACGTTACAGTAACGTTAATTTTTAACTCATGGTGTATTTATCATTCATGTATAACATTAAAAACACGTAAAAAATTTAATTGTTAAATAGTAATATGTTAACGTGAAAATCACGCTGGAATTTCACAGACAATTTATTTTTGGTGAATTTTTGTCGTTTATAGGACGTTAAAGATAAACGTTAACCCAACATATTAGTTTAACGTTTCTTAATAGTAATTTTAACACTTTAGGTTATTTTGTGCTGTTACATTAACGTTTAAAAAACGTTCAGTTGAAAAGTCGTTTAAAAAAAACGTTGTTTTTTTAACCATTAACGTTATTTCAACCAAGGCAACGTTATTTTAACGTTTTTTTAACCATAGTGTTCTCATTGGGATTGTTTAAGTCTCGTAAAAAATGTTCATAATTAAAATATTTGTAATTTCTATATGTAAGAAAGAATTGCTTTCCATGTTCAACAGGACAAGTTAATTCGCAAAAAATTAGTCGGTGATCAGATATATTTCCTACGTCCTCAACCCCTGTCTGAGTAACTGAAACATTATCGCTAACAATTATAACGTCTATGAGTGTTTCGCTAATATTTGTGATTCTAGTTGGCTCGGTTATAATTTGTTTTAAATCATATGCCTCTAATAAATTATTAAAATTGTAAACATCTGAATGTATTAAATTAAACAGATTAATGTTTATGTCGCCCACGCATATTACATCATCTACTTCAGGTAATAAGTTTGTCAAACTATTATCTAATACTTTTAGTGATTCTGTGACATTGCTTTTGGGTGGTTTATATACAACACCAAAACCATAGGACTTACCTCTAATTTTAAATTTTATCCATAATTGTTCTAAGAGAGTATTGGTCTGGTTTTCTTCTACATTAACAATTTCAAAATAAAGCCTATCTTTTACATATATAGCCACTCCTCCACCTCTACTTTCGGATTCCCTATCTTTTCGAATAATTTTATAACCTGGTATGGCTACCACATCGGAATCAATATTACTATTCAACCAGGTTTCAGATAATGCAAAAATTTTAATACATTCATTTAATATTATATCCGATAAATCTTGAAACCCAGTAGACAATGATCTAACATTAAGATGACCAAATTTAAAATTCATATTTTTAGAATTTTTAATTGGAACAATGAAAAAAATTATGATAACAAATTCTATATATAATAATAAAAATTCTTGTATTGATTGTTAAAACAAGGATTTATATATGTATAATTTTATATGACAGCACTTAATTAAAAAATAATAAATATTAATATAAGCAGAAATTACAATATAGACTGACGAAAAAGAAAGAATAAAATAAATATTAGGACAATTTACTTTGTTTCAGAATTTGATCGTGTTTTAACACGGTTTAATTCATAACCAATTTTGGGACGATTTACAGGGCCTGCAAGTTTTTGTTTCTTCTTTTCTTGCTCCTTTTCAATTTCTTGCACCTGTCGTTTTTTTTCTTATTCTCACAATCACTGTTAACTACTAAATTGCTGACATCTACCAACTCTACTACTTCACCACCAAGTTCTTCTTTATCAGTTCCTGCTGTTCAAGTTGACTTATCGTATATCCCTTATTTGCTATGTAAAGTTGTTCCCGTTTTATATAAGCTATTTGACCTTTAGCTCTAGCTTGCTTCTGGTGTCGAAGAAGTATTTTGCTTTTTTCTCTGTCCTCATTACATTGATCTCTTGATATGTATATGTGTTTTCCTTTTAATTTATATGCATTTTTTAATACCAATATTATTTTCTGAAAGGATATAAATTCAACTATTATGGGACCTCCATTCGGGTTTTGTGATTCCAAACGGTAGACATGATTAAGATCGGCAGTATCAATACTTAATTCAAGGGTGTCATTAAATATGCCTAGGACGCTCTGATAGATATCGTGTTCATCATTACCATCACTAAATTATTTTTTCGAACCTTTCTCTCCAAATAAATTATATTTTGCTGCAGTTTTTTATTTTGTGATTCCAATGCATGTATATGTTGTTGTAGATTTCCTACTGCAAATGTAACTTCTTCTTTTATTTGAACTATGTGTGCTTTAAGTTCTTCTCTTATTTCCGTGGTTTTATCGTCGATTGTTGTGTTCATTTTAGAGACTAGATCAATCATAAACTGTTTCTGTTCTTCACTAAATTCTGACACAATATTGGAATAAATGGATAAAAAGTATTTGATGATCCTTAAATAATTTATTATTTGTAGTGTATGGTAGCCTTTAGTTGTAGGAATTCGACACAAATTGATAAGGATATCACCTTATCTGATAGTTATAGTAATTATTTCTAGAATGTAAGGCAATTTTATACGTATTCACTCCTTCAGTCTGATTCAATTTTCATAAAAATTGTTGTACTTACAATTTATAATTATGTGGCACAATTTCGTAAAATTATTATTAATAACTATCCATAAATTTTGCTTTTCTTTATAGAGGCTCAGAACAATGTAGCACTGGTATAAAGCACACCACACTTAAAATTTCATCGACATATACCCATAAGTATTTGTCTCACAATTTAGGCAAAATACTAGATTTTGCCATAGTATCAGCCCGGGGTAAATAATATTTTCACAGTGTAGAATCTGTGGACCCTTTCAGGTTAACAAATTAACCGCTCACAGACTTTTACCTACCATCTTTAAAAATAGGGTTGTACAGTTGCGTCCATGGAATATTACATCGAATCATACACAACATTAACTAATTCACTATTAAATTTATTTTATCTATCCGAAGCACTATCAGTGCTCGCGCTTTTATGTTGCGAGAAAAATGTTTCAGAACATTCGATTTGCGAGTCGTATTACGAAATAAAAACAACGTCTAACTCAGCCGTCTAACACCAATTCCGAAAATTTCGGAAGCCAATTTTGTACTATCGCAGCTCATGGCGCTGATCGAGACATGTTTACCTGTATGGTATTTACCTAAGACTGAAGTGATTAAATTACTTCACATTCAAGTCATGAGCAGTCAGGCAGCAAAAAAAATGAGCGGCAAGGTCAAAGGATTAAAAGGGAAATACGTGCTCCAGCATTTCGTTTTAGACGTTCTAAATTTGACATATAAAGTGACACTTTTCAAAACTGACGTAAGTGTCAAAGCATCCAACTCTTCATAACCAGTTATGAAAAGTAAAATTTTACCTAACTGGTGAGGAAAAGTTCGTCATGTCATCAATTATAAGAAATAAATAACCGTCAAAAAGAAAAAGAAGCAATGTTTATTCAACACAAAATTGAACACTGAGTCCATAAAGTGGAAGCTTTTAAATTCTTCTTCCCTTCAATATATGCTAACAGAACTTTTTCATTAACACGATTTACCTTATGCTATCAAATTACTATTTCAAATAATATATAACTTGGCTAAATGACGTTTGTCAATTTTGACATTAAAATTATGTGTAATAATAGCGGCAAAGGTATCTATGAAAAACACTACTTAATTTTTAAGATCTTTAAGTACACCTATTTTATTTATGTTTAAAGGATTTTTAGACTTTTAAAATTAGAAAAAATCATGTATCTAAGGCTATTAAATAAGATATAAATCAACTTTTAAAGATTTTAATTTCGATTTTCAAAATGTAAATTTTTATAATAAATAAATTGTTTTACCATAGTGATGGAACATATACTCATATGGATGTGGGCTAGTACCCTACATATACTCCCCCCCCCCCCCCCCCTATAACGAAGAAACCAACTTACCAAGGTATCAATATTAAAAATCAGATTTAAAATAAAAGTTAGATTTGATAGATAAATGACATTAGTAAAAAAGAAAAGTCAGATTGAGTGATAATTGACAAAATAACGTAACACAAGGAAATTTATTTTTGTAATAACATTATCCTTAATGTGAGTATATTATATTTTATGTCATTGATGAATTGAAATAAAATAGCATGTATATGACTGATGCTAAGTGAATAAAAGGTTGCAATCATAATTGGATTGAGCTTCTTTAATAGGCAATTGATAAAAATAGCAAGCATGTGCTAAGTGAATATGAGTTCGCAATCATAATTGGATTGAGCTTCTCTAATAGGTAATTGATAAAAATAGCAAGCATGTGCTAAGTGAATATGAGTTCGCAATTTGATTGAGCTTCTCTAATAGGTAATTGATAAAAATAGCATGCGTGTGCTAAGTGAATGAAAGTTTGCAATCATAATAGAGAAGTTGCATGATTTTTTTTATAATGAAAATCGATACAGCATCAAAAAAAAGTTATAAAAATGTAAAATTTACGATTTTTTGAATGATAATACAGCGAGAAAATAAATAATTTCATCGGTGAGGAATTTGGTTATTTCAAAACGGCAGTTATTTGGCGCCATTAATTGTGACGTTTCCCGTTATGATTTGTCCATCGAAATTAATAACAAACTGGAAGGTGCACTCGGCTAGAGAAAGTGACACAGAGAGAGAAACTTGCGTGCGCTATATTCCATCCTTTTTCTCGGTCTGTGTACAGACGGTTAAGTCAATCGGACGTTTTCTTCAACCAATTAGATCTTGTCAGACAAGGACGGAATAGTGAACGGAAGTTTCTTTTTCCGTAGAAACATGCTTCTGTAGTTTCGTATATATTTAAAGCAATTTCAATGGGTTTGTCAAATGTCAGTTTACTGTTTATTGTTTACAGTCAGTTTACCAAGTTCTTGTTTGTGGTGTTATTGTGTTATTATTTGGTTAATGAGCTAGTGAACAACATTATTATGCCTTATCAATTACAAATATTGCATTGTGCCTAAATGTAAAACTGAGTATCAGTACAAATATGGTAATTTTACATTCAAAATTCTCCAAAATTAGTTCGTAGACAGACGTCAACGAGAGGTTAGGACACTGCGTCTACTTTGAACAAATTCTCCGACTAACGGATGTCGTCATTGACTTCACGCCAATAAGAAACCGTTTGCAGTCACGTGGTTTTGTTTACAAATTACAGCATAATCTAAATATTAATTTTACGGAAAATAAATTTTATTTTGAATTTCTTTTGTTATAATCATTTTGTGCGTAATGGAAATTAAGAGCAAATCATTTTTTCAAGCATTTTAAAATTTCATGCATGTTCC
This sequence comes from Rutpela maculata, assembly GCA_936432065.2. Taxonomy (NCBI): domain Eukaryota; kingdom Metazoa; phylum Arthropoda; class Insecta; order Coleoptera; family Cerambycidae; genus Rutpela; species Rutpela maculata. The sequence continues at coordinate 48,624,111 of OW386291.2, read as the reverse complement.
CTATTGGATTGAGCATCTTTCAAAGATGCCGCACCAGCTATAGCAGCTTTGGCTAAAGAAAAGCTGGCGAGACAATTAAAATAATGAATAACTGATATATTGATACACTTGATAAGCTGGTTTTAAAAAACTAGGGAGCAATATAGAGTACGTACCGTAACATGTACATAATAAAATAAGTAATAACAAATCTTCTGAAAAATCTAGTCTGATTCGTTTCTCTGTAGCATCTTCATGGAGAGACTGAGGAATCCGTGTCTAGCAAGATATCTATGGAACGGTCGATCTTTAGTTGGCTGTCTTCGTTATGGACGCGTCGTCCGTCATCAGCGGTTAGCAGCACGAGCAGTTTGGTTCGGCCCCATATTCTGGTCGCGACTGTCTAGAATTTCCATGGGACATTATTTTCAGCATAACTATTTGTTCAAATAGCAATAATCCTTAACAAAACTGTCAAAACCTATTATACTTCAGTCTTCATTACTATAATTTTTGACAACTGCCTTTAAATCTTATGGACTCTTAGGAAGCATACAATGTGTGAAGATGTTCTAGGTCACCAATATAGCCGAGTAAGGCTATTAAATAAGATATAAATCAACTTTTAAAGATTTTAATTTCGATTTTCAAAATGTAAATTTTTATAATAAATAAATTGTTTTTCTTAAATATCCATAGTGATGGAACATATACTCATATGGATGTGGGCTAGTACCGTACCTATGTAACACGTTTCGAAAGACAATCTTGTGTAACTCGTGTTACTTTGCGGGATCTCGCTTAAATATTGTAATTTGTTTTTTTTATGTTCATATTGTTCATGTATTATCCCATTTGTGACAAAATAATGTAAATGTTTTTTTTTTCATTTAGGTGTATATATCTACATGCATATGTGTAAATATATAAATTAATTATTCATCATGTCAATAAATTTTATATGTATTTTCATGGGGTTTTCTCACACTATATCGCATAGATATTGAGTGTTATTATTTTTAAGAAATATTTCAACATTATGTAATAATCATACTTTTGACTAGGGTACTTTGTAATTTAATTACTTCCACTTCCAGTGGAAGTATAGTAACGACAAAAAAATTTTTAAAAATTTTTATTGTTCAAATAGGCTTAGAATGTCATGAAACGTCGAGATTTCAAGTTTGAGCGAAAAAAAAATTTCTGTCTGTCGGTCTGAAACTTTTTTTGTGCGCACGTTTACTCTGGAACCGTTTGAGATATTGACTTGAAATTTGGTACACATATGTACTTTAGCTAGATCTAGAACTAGATTATATTTTCATCTTGTTCCGTCGAAGGGTTGGGAGGTAAATTGGGGTAAATTTGGAGTAAATAGGTAAATCAAGCAGGTAAGAGTTCATAAAATTGATATTTAGTATAGACAAGAGAAGCTAAGGTCTCAAAAAAATTTTGGCATTAGCCACCCCCATTACCACCCCCACCCCATTATTAAAGGGGATGAAAAAAAATGTGATTTAGTGTGTGTGCAAGAACTAGAAACCTCAAAATATTTTTTTACTTTATCCACCCCCCACTCCCACCCCCTGTCACCACCCCCACCCCACTACCGATGTAGGGTATCGTTTTATGGGTTTTTGGGGTAGAGGATTTCAAATATTATATTATTAAAGTTCCATAAACAATTATTTCCAGATACAAAATTTTTTCGTTGTGTGACTTGGATAGAAAATCCGGATGTGGAAGTAGTGATTCCTTGGGCAGCGGTTTTTTTTTATGTTCATGTATTATCCTATTTTATTTTATTTTATTTTATTTTTATTTTTATTTATTTATTTATTTTTATTTGTGACAAAATAATGTAAATGTTTTTTTTTTTCATTTAGGTTTATATATCTACATGTATATATGTTATATAATATTACACGCTATCTTATTGCGACTTAGCCATAATAAACCTTCACAGGTATATCGTATTTCACGATAACAGCTTCTCTTATTAATTGCTTATCTTCAAGATATCATATTACACCTTTGTTTCTCATAACTTGTGCAGACTGCAGAACTGCAATTCCTTTGTTATATATTTTGCTTACTCAGGTTCTGTATGTTATAAATATGACTAAACACGCTTTGTTGAATCAGTTATTAAACTCAGTTAGAATGCAACACTTCTAATTTATTATTATATTCCTTCTCCAAGAGCCAACGTTGGCTCCATGTAACTAAATAAAAGTTTTTAAAAAGTCATTCATGTGAACCGTGATCTAACATTGGCGCAGTCGGTAGGATCCGTAAACATCATCAGAACAAGAAGCCTAACTGGTAGTGAAGCGTAAGAGAATAAGGAGAACATCTGCAGAAGGTGCCTAACTAGTGCGTGTACATCTATTAGAACAAGGAGACCTTCCTCACTGGTGGTGGCGGATCCCAATCCCTTGACGGACGAAGAACCTACCCATGGAGATGAAATTAATGTAAGTCATTTTAAGAATCATCTCGTTATTTTCTCATTTTTTTACAAATATTATTTATCGCGATTATTTACGTGTATTATACCGCTAATACACTCGGCAAATAAAGCCAATTCTGTTATCAAACAAATTCTATACAAGCTACAACGCAACAATTTTAATTTTAAGTTATTTATTTTCGTATTCACGAAACAACTGTGTATTATACAGTTAATACACAATTTATTAACGTATGCAACATAACAAACTATTTCAATCTAATTTCCGTATCATACTGCTGATACGCAACCAACTTTAGTTCAAAAATTTCCAAACAAAAAAGCAAAATGCCAGACAGAGCTCAACCAGAGCCGGTTCAACCAGTTCAACCAGTAGTGCCGACGACAGCCGAGCAACCAGAGCAAGTCCAGCACGAGGTAGAGCCTTACAAACTCTCAGAAATTTTCTCGTTGATTCCGGAGTTCGATGGTAACGCCATCAACCTCCAATCTTTCCTAAACTCATGTCAGTGTGCCCAACGCATGGCAATTCATGACCAAAAAATTTTATTAACTGTTCATATTAAAAATAAACTGAAAGGCAAAGCTGCCGAACTAATCAATTCTCGTAACCCTGCCACATGGCCAGAAATTAAAGCACTTCTAGAAACCCACTTCGGTGACTCTAGAGATTTAACAGCTCTTATTCAAGACCTACAAAGAATTCACCAATTGCCTGGTGAATCTGCATTAACATTTGTTTCGCGTCTACAAACGCACAATGCGAAAATGCACGCTGCAGTGCAAAAACAAAATCTATCTTCAGAGCAAAGAACCGCGCAAACAAACCTGATTGAAACTATGACATTAAATAATTTGTTAACGGGTCTAGAACCAAATCTAGGGAGAATAATACGTGCCAGTAACCCTCCGACTATAATGAACGCAATTATTAGAATTCGGAGAGAACTACAACTTTCGTATTTTGAACAACAAAAATTCCCCAAAAATAGTCCGGTCAAAAATCCAGTAATTCAACAAAAGCGACCACAAGGTCCCAATTTGCAACAAAAGTTTTGTTCCTTCTGTAAACGGAATGGACATGTAATAAGCGAATGCCGCACAAGGCAACAGTCTCAAAACTTCCAGAGACCAAGTTTCCAAGGAAACCCGAACTCACAAAACTTTTCTCATCAAAACTTCGCACAACCGAGTAATAATCAATTTAGTCAGAGGACATTCCCTCAAAATAATCAGCCAAACCAATCACAGCAAAACAGGCCCTCAGCCATAAGGCCGAACCCTAATTTTATGCAACAGCGACCATCAGCTATCCAACCTAACCCAAATTTTAATCGCTTTAACCAGCAAAAAGCTCATCATTTGAATTACGAACCTTACGATAATTATACCGATCAATTCAACCAATACAATGACTACTCTTTCGACGATTACCAAAATTACCAAAGTCAAAATGAATCGTACGAAAATTACAATTTTGAAACCAACCAAAATTTCCACGAGAATTATACTGCTAATTCTCAAACACTACAGGAGGATTATACTGCTAATCCTCAGGATTTTCGCTTAGATCCGGAGTACCCCACGGATACTCCAACAGAACAAATAGACCAATTCGACCAAATATCAAACCAAATACAAACAATGAATCTCAACGACAGTTTCGATCCAATGCTGAACTTCCCAGAACAAACGTTCATGTAAATACGCTTTCTCACACCTTATTAACCGTAAATTCAAAAAAATCTTTATTACGTCAAAGATGCAACTGGTAAATTTAAAATTCTAATTGACACAGGTGCAGGTATATCAATTTTTAAACCTAAAACAGCTGAAAATTACAGACGTAGATCTCCTGAAAATGTAATCATACAGGGTATCACTGATCAAAAAATTTATATCAACGAATCTGTTCTCATCCCCTTTTCAAATGAGTCACACAAAGTTTATATCTATAATCTAGATATAGATTTCGATGGATTATTAGGCGCAGACTTCCTAGAACATTACGAATGCAAAGTAGACTTTAAAAATAAACAGCTAGTCACAAATTTCAAAACCGTACCACTATTTAAAGTTACGGAAGAAACTACAGTAAATTTACCTTTACAACCGACTATTAATTCTGATACAAAAAATTCAAATTTAAACAACATCAAAAATTTAATTTCTATTGAACCTCGCATGGAAAAAATCTGTAAACTAAAATGCAACCTGCGAAATACCGAGGCTATACTGTTAGCCCAGGAAAACGAGAAAGTACGCTTACCAAATGCCATTGTCAAAATCGATCACAATGGAGAATTCTTAACTTCAATAATAAACGCAAACGCTATTCCAAAAACCATAAACTTTTCAAATCTTAACCTAGAGCCAGTACAAAAATTCAAGTCAATTTTTAACTTAAACGCGCAAAACTCTGACCAACAACTAATGACGGACAGATCCTTCAAAATCAGGAACGAATTGCGCTTGGATCATCTAAACGAAGAAGAGGCCGAAATAGTAACGCAGCTTTGTTTAGACTTTCAAGATATATTCTATTTAGAAGGAGACAATTTGACCTTTACTAATGAAATCAAACACCCTATTGACACCGAAAATTCCCGACCGATATTCACTAAATCGTATCGATATCCTCACGTCCATAAAGAAGAAGTTAAGTCCCAAGTATCGAAAATGTTAAGTCAAGGTATTATTCAACCCTCAATCTCACCTTGGTCCTCTCCTGTCTGGGTAGTTCCCAAAAAACTGGACGCTTCTGGTAAACAGAAATGGCGCGTCGTAGTCGACTACCGCAAACTCAACGAGGTTACAATTGGTGACAAATATCCTCTGCCCAACATTTCCGATCTTTTAGACCAACTTGGCAAATGCCAATATTTCACAACCTTAGACTTGGCTTCTGGTTTCCACCAAATTGAAATTAATCCCGCAGATATTCAAAAAACTGCTTTCACAGTTGAGAACGGTCATTATGAATTCGTGCGAATGCCATTTGGACTCAAAAACGCTCCATCAACTTTTCAAAGAGTTATGGATAACATCCTGTTAGGTATTCAAAATGAACGATGTCTCGTCTACATGGACGATATCATTATTTACTCTCCTACAATTCACGAACACATTTCTCGTCTAACTGAAGTCTTTAAACGCCTTCAAAAAGCCAACCTCAAAATTCAACCAGACAAATGCGAGTTTCTCCGCAAGGAAGTCGCTTATTTAGGACATCTCATTACAAAAGACGGCGTAAAACCGAACCCTTCGAAAGTTGACGCTATTTTAAATTTTCCTCAACCGAAAAATCCAAAAGAAATTAAATCATTTCTAGGCTTAGCCGGATACTACAGGCGCTTTATCCCAAATTTCTCCAAGATAACCAAGCCTTTAACAAAACTACTACAAAAAGACGTACCATTTCTCTTCAACAATGATTGTATAAATTCCTTTCAAAATTTGAAACAAACATTAACGACAACTCCGATATTAATCTACCCCAACTTTGATGAACCTTTCGTTCTAACCACTGATGCGAGCGCATTTGCCGTCGGCTCGGTGCTGAGTCAGGGGCCTATTGGCAAAGATTTACCCATTGCCTATGCTTCTAGAACCTTGTGCAGTGCAGAAACTAAATATTCAACGATTGAACGCGAGCTTTTATCGATAGTATGGAGTGTAAAGCACTTTAGACCATACCTGTACGGTAGAAAGTTCAAACTTGTCACCGACCACAGACCACTCACCTGGCTATTCTCTATTAAAGATCCAGGAAGTAGACTTGCTCGTTGGCGACTCAAATTAGAAGAGTACGATTACGAAATAATTTATAAACCCGGCAAAATCAATAAGAACGCGGATGCACTTTCCAGAATCAAAATTAATCATTTTTCTGAATGTTCCAAATTCTATTCAAAGGTTCTAGCCGCGAATGACGAAGAGTCAGACGACGACGAAAACCCAGACAATAACGAGATCACTGACGAACAAATTTCCCAAGAATTCGAAACTTTCGCCAACTTATATAAGACAACATCTTTAATTGACTATTCGAAAATCAAAGCCTCGAACAAACAACTTTTGTATCGAGAACACAAAGATATTATAACTTTCTTCCAACAAAATAACCTACAAGACCTCCATCATAAAATTATCGAAGACATATTCGAAGAAAACCCCGAATTTCATAACGATAAAATCAATATTGTATCGAGCAAAACAGTCAGACATAGGAGATATTTTATCATCCCTCTACCTTTTGATATCGAATCTGTAATTGAACATCTATTTTTGGTATTATTTAAAAATCAAGATGTTTTAGACCTTTCTAAGACATACTTTGTCGAAAATAACCTAGACCTCCCCATACTCGAAATTCTATCATTCATTTTTGCGGAAAAAGACTTAAAAGTAGTAATTTGTCAAGATATCGTCAGAACTGCCGACGAAGATGAAATTCCAATTATATTGGAGCAAAATCATTTTGGTAAAAATAATCTACACCGCGGAATAAATGAAACGATTCGAAGAATTAGAGAAAAATACACTTGGCAAGGTCTAACTAAAGACGTTGAAAATTTTATAAAAAATTGCGAAACTTGCCAAAAGACTAAAGTATGCCGGAAAAACCTTAATAACCCTCTGGTAGTCACAGAAACCCCAAGAACACCATTCGAAAGAATCAATATTGATTTATTTGAATTCTCTACTCGAAATTACGCTTTAACCATTCGCGACGAATTAACTAAATTCACGCAAGCATATGCAGTCCCGGATAAATCCGCAAAATCTGTCGTAAACATCTTGTTGTTATATTTCCAACATTATGGTACCCCATTAAGAATCCATTGCGATTACGGTGGCGAATTTGACAACCGCTTGCTCAAAGATCTCTGCACCCTCTACGACATAAAATTAACTTATTCAAGCGTAGGACATCCCCAATCGAACGGATCCATATAAAGATTTCATGCTACTTTAGCCGAAATGATAAGAATCCACAAAACTGAAAACCCAAACGAACATCCTTTCACGATTTTACCATATGCAGTAATATGCTATAACAATTCGGTAAATAAAACACACGGTTTTACCCCATATGAACTTATCTTTGGTCATACCTCTAACAGACCACCCGAAACTTTGTACAGCCAAAAAGAATTAATAACTAAATACGTTAGAGATTTAAACAATAGAATATCCCACTACTATAAAATAGCCCGTAGTCGAACACAATCTCAAAAAGAGAAAGCAAAAGTTCGCTTCGACAGAAATATTCCCCAAAAACGACCTGAATACAAAATAGGTGACTTAGTTTATGTAAAAGAATCACAAATTAAGAACAAACTACAAAACAAATTTAACGGTCCCTTTAAAATAAAAGAAATTTTTCAAAATTCTGCTACCCTATTAAATCTCGAAACAAAACAAGAGACTAAAGTAAATTTTGATAGAATGAAACCATATACTGAAAATTAAATTTATTTTCAGGTTTCTCCTGCTGTTCGGATCAGCACTCTGTCAATACAAAATTATCCCGATCAATAACACTGTTGGTGTATACTATCACCAAGACACGGACATCGTGGTGACAAATGACAAATGGACTCTACTAGTGCATAAAAATATTTCATCCCTCAAACTAGCTTTTGACAAGAATCAAAATAATTTAGACAGAATCTTGAACACCCTCGATGGTGCTGATCAAAAATCAATCCTGTTTAGAAGCGAAGTTAAAACAGAGTTTAACCTTTTAATGCAAATAGCTAGTTCGATAAAAACGAAATTTGACGAAGTCTTTTCAGACACAAAGAGATATAAACGCGGAATACTTAACGGTTTTGGAACAATATTCAAATCAATCACCGGAAACTTAGACGCCGAAGATGGCGAGTACTACACTAACTGTATAAATAAATTAAATAATGACGAACATCAATTAGAAAACTTAATCAAAAATCAAATCTCAGTTACAACTTCTGTTATCAAAAATTTCAACTCAACTATACAAAAATTACAAATTGATGAGGAAACATTTAACAAAGATATCAAAGAAATCGAGCACACAATTCAAACTATGACTCAAACGATCCAAGCTGCCGAAATAAAACTAAAATTTCTATACATTTCCGAACAACTAATGGCCAGCTATTTGTACATCGAAGACAATCTAAACGATATTTTAAATTCAATAACATTCGCCAGATTAGGAATTATTCATTCATCAATCATAACACCTGATCACTTAGTAACGGCGTTACAAGAGATTTCACAGAGTTTGCGAAGGAACAATTTACCTCTTCCAATTAAACTATCAGCAGTTGCTCAATATCTGGATATTATTGAACTAAAAGCTTTTCAACTAGATTCTAACTTAATATTTGTTTTAACAATACCTCTTATTGAACCTCAAAATTATAACACCTTTCGCCTATACCCCATACCTATACTTGATAACAGAACTGGTCTACATCACTTTTTATCTATTTCACAAAAGTTTATCGCGAGAGACGATGATTCTTTAATGTACATACCTATACAAAATTTGAAAGAATGCAAACCACTCTATTTTGGAACCAAACTATGTTCGAACCTGTTTGCATATCCTATCGACCAAAATGCCATTTGTGAGGCTAGAATATTAAAACCATTGCCGAAACTCCCAGAAAATTGTCAAACTTCCTTCATCATTAGTCAAGGATACAACGTCCAAGAACTTGAAGACAACACATGGCTAGTAATTAATTCCGAACCACTTCACATTACTATCAACTGTCCGAAGAGAGAATCCATAACAGAGCTAATTAATAAAAATTCCATCATAAAACTACAACCAGGATGTTACGCCTATGCAGGCATTACTCGAATACAAGCCAGTGCTAAAGACTTTTCCGAAATTAAGGACAATTCACATCCAATCCAAATTCCTTTTGAATGCTGCAATCACATGCCCGACAAAATCGAAATCCCAAAATTAAAACCGCTTAAATTAAACAGTCTCGACGTAGAAGATTTAGATATTGCTAAAAACAAACTAGAGCAATATTCCAAAGACCTAGACGACCTCATAAACGAACCTTTTGTGACCAAACATGTATCTTGGTTCACATACTTCATAATCACTCTCATCATCCTATTAGTTCTACTTTACATAACTTGTAAATGCAGAAGAAGAAGATGTGGAGCATTGCGAATCCAACCCTCAACGGATAACCCTCCTTCACCTCCTTCAGAGCGAAGCAGAGTATTTACCAAATTTCCTAGACTGATCCCTCCAAGAAAGCGACCCGGTATTAGACCTCAAGAAGAAGAGGACATCGAGTTAACATAGACTTTCATGTGGAGTTTTACCCTTGTCTATTAATTTAGACTATTGTATTTTATTCTTATTACGTTATGTAATGTTTTATTATCGCCTACCAATTTTAACTTTTACATTATTTTATTATTTTGCTTTGTATTCATTCAACATTGTTTCAATTTATTTTTGCATTATATTCATTTAACGTTTTAACAATTTTCAAAAGTTGCTGCATAACATCAACTTTTTTATTAAGGGGGAAGTTGTTATATAATATTACACGCTATCTTATTGCGACTTAGCCATAATAAACCTTCACAGGTATATCGTATTTCACGATAACAGCTTCTCTTATTAATTGCTTATCTTCAAGATATCATATTACACCTTTGTTTCTCATAACTTGTGCAGACTGCAGAACTGCAATTCCTTTGTTATATATTTTGCTTACTCAGGTTCTGTATGTTATAAATATGACTAAACACGCTTTGTTGAATCAGTTATTAAACTCAGTTAGAATGCAACACTTCTAATTTATTATTATATTCCTTCTCCAAGAGCCAACGTTGGCTCCATGTAACTAAATAAAAGTTTTTAAAAAGTCATTCATGTGAACCGTGATCTAACATATATGTAAATATATAAATTAATTATTCATCATGTCAATAAATTTTATATTTTCATGGGTTTTTCTCACACTATATCGCATAAATATTTAGTGTTATTATTTTTAAGAAAGATTTCAACATTATGTAATAATCATGCTCAATTTTGTACTTTTGACTAGGGTAGGGTGACCATACGTCCGGAATTTCGCTGGACAGCCCAGCATTTTGGAGTACTATCTGTGATCAAAAAAATGTTTGCTCTCGGTCATCAAAAAATGTTGGGATCAAGAAATGATTTTTCGGATTTCTGCTCCCCCCGCTCATCAATTTTTTTCCCAGCAGAAGTGTCCAGCACAAAAATCTGGTCACCCTAAACTAGGGTACCTTTTCCAAGATATTTTATGGTGAATTATTTATAGATCAAATTTTTCTTGTATTAGAAATTTTGCTCCCAAAATAAGAATTATTATTATTTTCCGTAATTTCTTTTTAAGATTGCGTGGAACTTCATTACTTTTGCTAAATGCTGAATCTGGATTGAAAATTATACTGGAGCGTGATATTATTCCCAAGAATTAGTAGTTTTCACAAACATTTGCCATTCTTTTTCGGGTACTTTAGAATCATATTGCTCTCACTCGGATTTCCATCCATCTGTCCATCTGCCAACACCTTCTTTTACTCTTTTAAGGCTATATGCTTTAAATTTGCAATAATTATGTAAACTAATGCCCCTAATCCAGAGCTGATGTTATTTTGCAGTTTTTGATTTTTTTTCTTTAAATGTAAGAACTAAAAATATTTTTTTCGAATATACGCGTATGAAGTAACATTGGAAAGGACTTTCTGAGTAAAGTTCTTTATATCACTTTATTTTAAAATTTGAAATATGTGCTTATATTGGAAACAAATGCGTAAAATTAGTTATCTCCTGACTGATGGTGATTTTTACTTTATTGGCACCAAATTTAAAATAACTTATTCTTCTCTCTCCTGTCCGTTTCTAAATTGCCGGTGGAATTTTTAATTGATCACATTTTAGGTCCGAATTTACGTGTAAACACCTTTACTGCACGGCACATATTTGTTTATATTTGCAATTTATATTGAAATGAATATATCTGTAAATTTTCATGCAGCCCATGTCATAAACATATCGTACTCGATTTTCATATTTGTTATAAATATTATATTACTAATTTTGGTTGCAGGTGGTCTGTTTCATCCTGCTGACGATAAACAGGAGATTGCATTCCGATATGCAGTTGAAAAAATCAACAGTGATCGATCGATATTGCCCAGATCAAAGCTCAGTGCACAAATAGAGAAAATACCACCACAAGATAGTTTCCATGCATCTAAAAAGGGTAAGTTATTTCTAAATTAAAAAGAATTTCACATAACATTGTCCTATCACGTAATAATTTACATTTCTTAATGAGAATATATAAGCTAGCAAATAATACTCTTCAAACCAGTAGTTCCACCAAGGACAATTATTATTTAGGAAGGAAAAGTAAACGGGTAACAGAAATATAGCAATTAATATACAGGGTATTATGCAGGTTGACACAAACCTTTTAGGAGTTGATAGAATACGTCATTGAGAACTTATTTAGCTACACTTACCTGGGTACAAAGGTTTTCGATCTATTTGCCAGTTTGTGTTTTTTGCGAAAATTTAAAAAAACTCATAGTTGTAATAATGAGAGGTGTTATATTTATTCTTTCAGTCTGATTTCTTGTTCTAATACCTAAGTATTTTTTTGTTTAATACTTTATCAATTATACAGGCACACAAAAAATGAAAAAGGTCATATAGTTTTTTTAACGACTATCATACCTACTAACACTACTCTTCAAAGCAAACATTCAGACGTAAAATTTTTAGGTGTGTACATGGATGAATGCTTGAGCTGGAAATCTCACTGTACACACTTGATTTCCAAAATAAATTCTATCACATATATGTTTAGGAATTTGCGATTAGTTTTGCATAAGCATCAACTAATAAGTGTATATTACGCCCAGGTCGAATCTAGGTTGACATATGGTGTGGGGCAGCTCCACTATGGCCAAGGACGTCTTTCAGGCACAAAAACGTGTTTTGCTTTGTATTGGAAATATTTCGAAGTCTCATTCATATAAAAATTTATTCTGTGAGCATAAAATATTAACACTTGCCAGTCTCTATATTTTAGAAATATCTATTTTTGTATTTTCTAATAAAGACAACTTTCAGCTCAATAAAGACATTCATGATGTTAACACACGGCAGAAAGATTTAATACATGTGCCTTTTGCAAAATATAAAATCACTAAAAACTCACCATCTCACAATGGTACCCGAATTTTTAATAATTTACCCGACTATATAAAGTTTAGTAAAAACTTACATTTATTTAAAAGTAGGCTTAAATCGTTTTTGTTAGAACGATGTTTTTACACACTATCAGATTTTTATCTTACACCTAATTTAATTTAGTTGACCTTTTTATTACTTTTGTAATGTGTTTTTTTTTATTTACTTGTATTTTTTACTTGTAGTTGCTATTGACTATTCCTATACAAATTTGTATTGTCCGAGGTATTGTCTGTTAAGGAAAATAAATTATTTATTATTATTATTATTATTATTATTACCTATATGTATTTTAGGGTGCTGAAACCGAATCCGAGGTCATAATTGTCACATGTCCTCAATATTTTCATGTAAGCTCAAGCCTGAAACCGAGTTAAAATGAATTGAAAGATTAAATGAATTGACCCATGTTTATATACGTATTTTGTGGTGCTGAAACTGAATCGGAGGTCAGAATTTTCTTATCATGTCAGGATTTTGACATAACCTCAAAAAATGAACACCTCATAAATGGTGTACTTTTTTGTGTACATTTTTGAGCGGTCATGTCACACGAAGGTACTGTGAAAATTTTTTGAATTGCAACACAAAGACGATTCACATAAACAAATTAGCAAAACTAATCCATTAGGAAAATATTCTAAACCATTCTGCATCTCTCGCTCGCTCCCAGGCAAATTACCTTTTACTCGAGCACTTAACAAGTCGGCAGCTTCTTCGCTCGTTCCATCGCTAGTCGAGTTTTGACTGCATAAATATTGTACAACATTGTACAAGGGTTTTTATTTCTACCATATGAAGTTGAAGTTTCGCTTTGTTTGAGTACTTTGAGTTAATCAGTTGTAATAGCTGTTCTTACCAATGAATAATATACCGACATATTTATGGAAGATCTGACGGTAGTTCAGCTGAGGCACGATGGGTGTACCAGTTGCGATAACACGTGTTGTTGCTCGATGAGACAAGAATTTTGGGGATCAGGGGATCTGGAGTTAATAGTAGATCTCATCCACAAGCATTTGAAGGTAATGTGAAGATGAAGATCTTGTCTACAGTGAAGAGATGCAAACTCGAGAAAATTTAATCAAAAAAATCAATGAAACCTTCCACCAAATGAAAGAAGAAATTATGTTAATAGTGACTACAATAGAAATAAGACGTAGGGCCCATGCATGTATCAGGAATCACGACTTTCATTTCGAATGCGAATGATGATAAAATTGTTAGTAAACCTTGTTCCATTTGTATTTCAGAATCATTGATTAGGTGAGTTACCACTGACTGAAGTTAAGTATTTCAAATTATTTGAACACCTTAGGTGGCTATATTATTTCATAAAATTTCTCAAGAAACCATAACTTGACCTGATATTAACACCTTTTGCAAAAGTAAAATGGCATTATTAACCTTTACTTCATCTTTAGACAATCGCTAACGTACTGAACAGAAAAAATACATATTAGAGCAAAAGAAACAGAAAGAATATACATAACACCTCTCGTTATTGCGTAATTATCGTATAACTATGAGTCTACGGGATTTTAAAAAAAATCCAAATTAGCGACTAGCTCGAAAACCGTAAGACTTTGTACTAAGATTCTCCTAAATAATTGCAAATATTTTAAATGGCCACTTCTTAGCATATTTTAAGACAAAAAGTTCATACGATTATATGTCCAAAATGACCTATTTTTCAAGGCTGTTGATTTAAAAAAAAATGTTGTTTCTAAAAATCTCGACAACGCTTCTGGATACTTTTTTAAAATTGAGTACGATTAGTATTTTATTATATTGAAATTCAACTTTTGTTAAAAAAACCTATTTTTGTAAAAAAAAACTTGGAATGCCACGGGTTAATACAAATATTCAATGTAATCTACACAAAAATTTTTCTTGTTTTTTTATTTACCACAAGCCGTTTTTGAAAAAATGCGAGATATATAACCCTCTTAAACTTATGAAAAATCAGCATTTCCACACCACCATGAGATGAGTAAGAGGCACATTTTTTCGTGATAGCACAAATATTTCAAGACTGTTGAATTTTATAAGAAATTAAGTTATTATTTCTAAAAATATCGAAAACAATTGGATTATTTTTATGAAATTTAGTAAGATTTTATAATATTTTGGGAGATATCTTTTGAAATAAGAATAAGAAATTAAGTTATTATTTCTAAAAATATCGAAAACAATTGGATTATTTTTATGAAATTTAGTAAGATTTTATAATATTTTGGGAGATATCTTTTGGTTAACTTTAAATTTTTCAAGTGGTGTACGTATGGATATTGAAATTAATCTTAATTCTTTGTGGTATTCCAATAGGCCTAGCCCACGTGCACTAATGAGACCTATAAATTCTCCTTCGCTTCGATATCTTTGATGAATTAAGTTCTGTGAATTACAAAATCCAACGGTAATTCACAGATAGGAATCCGCATTCCATTTCTTCCTCTTCATCGCTCTTTTGAAGTCGATCTCATGTTCTATCACATACGCCATTGTAATTATTGTGCATAATGGAGTATTTCCGTCAGCTTTTGTATCTCTACATTATCCCTCGGCATCATTATTGCACGTTAAATATAGTCTTAGTAATTTTTCCACGGTAGAAGGCTGGACGCTGGACTGTGGTAACAGGAATTAGCTTATTTTTGCTTCTTTTCATATCGATTGCTCTACAATTTTCTCAACTCCTCACCACCTCTAGACTTGATAATACATTTCAGCAAATACTGTAGTACTTCTGCTTTTGTCGGTGGCAACATGCTCAGGTCCGTGTAGAGCCGGTAAGGGCTCAGAAGTAATATCGAATCGGCGGGCCTCCCTCGGCTGGGGAAAATCAAAGATACTAATTTTCGATACACATATAGTACAGTCAATCTGCCATTTGACCCATGAATAATTTCTATGAGAGATTTTCTTTTTTATATACTCTAGAGGGGATTTCCTCAATCATAAATTCAAGTTTTCCACAAAAATATCGTGTCCGCTACGACCGACATGTTGGAAAAATCACGGTCAAACTTGGTTTTCCCCGATTATCTCAATTCCAGTTAGTTTTACCCTAAAATTAGCAATATTGTAGGAATAAGAAAAGCTACTGCATCTAAACAATTTTGCTCTATTTTTAGTACTTTACGATTTACAGCCGCCAGAAAGACAAAGATTTGTGTTTAGCTGCAGATTTTTGCAATTATCTTGGTTACCATTATTCCCACCTAGTAATTACCTATTACCAATATTGTAGATTATAACATTTTCTAAAACTTTTCTCTAAACATTTTTTACGGTCAATTGTTAAAAAATTACAGTGGCTCGAAGTTTGAAAACAATTCTTGAATTATCAATTTTAAATAATGAAAGAATGAGTTTTATTTGAATTTTTCGAGTTTTCACTGATCTATCAACACAAAAATTGTTCTTATTGCTAATAATTTACGATTTATACTCACCCAAAAATGTGAAAATACATGCTTCATTGTAGATAATTGCAGTTATCTTTCTCCCCATTATTCTTACATAGTATATGGCTATTATCAATCTAGGGTGGCCCATCTTTTTCGAAATCGAAATTTTTTATTTTTCACCCCTGCAAATGGTTCCATTTGAAGAAAAAACAGTCCCCTCAAAATATTATTGAGGCAAATTGAAGGCAAGGGGTGCCGCAGAATGCATTATTATGCATTAATAAAAGTAAATGGAATTATTTACATTCTTTGGTTGATGCATTGTTTTTTTTTTTTTTAATCAGCAACATTTATCTTTAGAATGACTAATCAAGTCATACAAATATCAAAGACATTATCTGTTGTGACTATGACATGTGTCATACTATTGTAAATTCGTAGTCTAAGAAAACTAGACTAGAAGTTTTTGAAATAAAACTCTCGTTTTATCTTGGTGTATTTTATTATGAAACGTTTTTTTCATACATAGTACCAAATATTATCCTAAATCTGCAAGACATATAGTAATAAAAACAATATTTTTTGCACTAGGCCAAAGCATGCCACAGGGTTTCTTTTTTTACACTTGGAAACTGTGATTTATAATCATTTACAACTTGGGAGTAAAAACTGTTTTTGGTCTTCATTTTTTGTTAAAATGTCATTATAGTCAGTAATAAGTTTGATTCCTCTCTCGGCGGCATCATTTACAACTTTAATTTTGTTTACAATATTGAAACATCGGGTATAACTTTCATTTCCCCTCCATGTTGTTGGATCATTTTCCAAAAATTCCATAGACAAACCTAATTTTTGAAAAAACTGTTTAGTGTTCTCGCATATGAAGTCCTGAATTTCCTTGTTTTCAACGTCAGTAATGTTACTAATCATAAGTCGTTTAATACCCTCTTGATTTGGTGCTTTCCTTCCTATTCAAAGCTTTAACCATTTCTCTTTTAGTGGTAACTGAAATATCGTCATCAAAGAAAGATAAGCCAACATTTACTGAATTAAGGTACCACAAATGGTTCACTATTTTCCTATTTGCGGCTTGAGATATTTCTTTGTCAATATTTTGATAATTAATGAGTTCTTTACAAAAGTCTAAGTCATGAAGCGGTGCTTTACTAGCAAATGACGCTGTAAACCAGGCCTTTACATAAACCTTTACAATAAAGAGACATATATCTTCAATACCTATTTTTTCTTTTTTAGTTAGTTGGAACTGATCTTGGAAAAAAAATATTGTTAGACAGTAAATGGCTTTGGCCATCCAACGTGCATGATGAAATGCCCCTGGTTGATAGAATGTCGTGTGAGTGGGCTCTTCTTCAACAAAAAGTTTAGAAAGCATTAAAAATTCTTTATAATCATCACGAGGCTGTTGCAAAGTTAAAGCTGCATTTAGAAACTTTACAATTTCGGCTTTAACTGGTTGTAAAATGTGTTTAATTTTTGATACCTGAAATCCAGTTTTTAGTTTATTTTGATCTATTTTAGGCTAAAATTCCCTAAAACGTTTAAATAGTGGCACATTTGGACCAGATGAGGAAGGCATTTTTGTGTCAAACACACTTCTCAAAACCACTTCAAAAATATGATGTCTACAAGGAAAATATATAGTCTTTCTAATTTTTGTTGCAATAGTGTGGCTGCCCCATTTATATAACCCATATTTGATGCTGTTGTATTACAACACAAAGCTATTACCTTTTCGTCCAAATTCCATTCACAAAGCACATCATAAACTGCTTCAGTCTGTTCTCTTCCAGTTGAATTGGGCAAAGCTGGTACTCCAAGTAGTTGTTCAATATCTCCACTAGTAACTGAGATAGCAAGTCTATCGATATTTCCCATTCCACTGAGAGAAGGTAAAAGTTTTCCATCCCAATGGATGACTGGGGCCGGCAATTCAGAATTACCGAAGGCAGTTTTTAATATTTCAGCTCTTTCTTCGCGGATGCGTTGTCTAGAGCGCTGAAGTGTGGTTCTGCTGATGGACAAAGATGTGGTGTCATGTCCTAGTGCTTCTGCTACTGCCGTCAAAATATGGACTCCATACCTGTCGCTTATTTTGCAAGCATCAAATGCAGCGGCTATTTTTGGTGTGATGATGTTACATGTTCCATACAATCTCCTCTTTTTTGGCTGTGACGGGCCAGGCTGGTCTTGTAACAACTCTTCTTGGGCTTCGATTATTTCATCTTCATTTTCGTTGGAGTCGGCTGAATTACTACTTGATGATGGACAGGTGACTGTTTCCTCTAATCTAGCTTTTTCTTGTTGACTTCGTTGCATTTGTTCGGATAATTTCTGTAATTTCTCCTCAGCTGATTTTTCTTGAGAAGCAAGTTGGTAATCAATACCATGCATAAATTCAGGACGTCCCTTTTTTCTTTGGTTAATTAAAAACTGCTTATCTTCATCTATTTTCATCAACTCCAATGCATTTGCATGAGAAATGTGAAAAAGATCGTCCAATTTTTCAACGAAATTTTTTTCTTTACCTCCCGCACTGGCCCTTTTAGCCGATTTTTGTAAGTTCCTCCACTCTGCATAAAGTTTATCTAGCTGTTTAACACAATGAAAATCCTGATGTGTCGGAATGCGAGCTTTATCCCAAAAAACTGACACCTCTTTTATTGTTAATTTAGCACTTTCATGTACACTTAGCTTCACTTCACGAATATTATAAAAGAGCACTTGTAATACTTGTCTATTAGACGGCAATTTATTGCCAATGATTTGTGACGAATAGTGTCCAACTAAGTAAATGAAAGTATCCTTTCGTAAGGATCTAACATCAGCCATCGTTAAATGTTTTTTCAAAAAGGAACGTATGCTAGAACTTGTAATGTCACCACTGTAAAACACAATTGCAAACTGACATAAAAACCTACCGTAGGTGCATTATATTTCCAAACTTCCAAAACAAATAATTTCTAGGAAATAATTACACCAATAAAACATTATGAGAAAAGAGGTAGATATTTGTATTTTAAGTAAAATTTAAGTGTATTACCGTAATAAAATCTTATCTACAAATTTCTACCTGAATGCGGCACGGGTTACCGTAATAAAATCTTATCTACAAATTTCTACCTGAATGCGGCACGGGTTACCGTTCACCGAATTATCTGAAACTTTGACATAAATTTTTCCTAGTATAATAGTATATTTTCGTGGGGTGAGACTTAAAAAATACGCAAAAAAGATTCACCCCCTATAGAGATGGGCCACCCTAATCAATACTGTAGATTACAAAATTTCCAAAATATTAGATTAAACAATTTTCTCGCACTGTCAATTGTTTACAAGTTACAGCAGCTCAAAAAGTTTCGTAATTTTTTAAACTTCGAGCTGCCGTAATTTTAAAACAATCGATCGTGGAAGAAAATTGTTTAAACAAAAGTTCTGGGAAATTTTAAAACCTACAATATTGATAATAACTACTTAATTACTACATGAAAGGAACGACGGCTGTAAATCGTAAAATATTACCAATAGAGAAATATAGTTTAAACAAGAGTTATAGCTTTTTCATTCTCTATATTATTGATATTACCTAATTTTAGGATGGAACTAACAGGAAAGGAGAAAAACCTATTCTAACTGTCATTTTTCCAATATGGCGGTCGTAAAGGAGACAATATTTTTGTGGAAAACTTGAATTAATGATTGGGGAAACCCCCTCTATAGTATACAAACATAAAATTCACGAGTACCCCCCGTTTTTTTGCTCTACATACTCTACTAATAATATTTAATTTGAAATTCAACCAATAAAAATAGTATATTATTCAATGAGCTGTAATGTAGGTAATAACTCACGCAGATGAAAGTGTAATTCATCAAAAGTGAGTTATTACCATTACCGCAAGTTGAATAACTATACTTTATCTACGATTATAAAAAAAATATTAAATTGAGAAAATTTTGTTTAAATTACTCAGTTTGTTTATTAATAAAATTAACTGTAAAATTTAATTTTTGTTCATCCTTTTATATTTGTTGTCTTCAAAGATTTAGCCACCTTTAAACGGAGGTAGAATGTGATTTTTAATCGAAATAGTGCATAAACTGCTTGTAGACAAAAAATCAGCTTTGTAGGTTAATATTACGCGGCGGAAAATGTAGAACTTCTCCGCGAACTGCAATAGCCCGAAGCGCATATTCGGTCAAAAGTCTTGTTTTTTATGTTAGAGAAATCATTTCAAAAGTGTCGGAAAGCTCAATCAATTTTCTTTACAATCTGTCTACGTTTTCGAAAAAAACAATAATTATCGAGATACTCGAGGAAATGTAAGAAATTACACGTTTTCCTATAGAGTGTATGTAAATATAAAAAAAATAATTTTTCTCAGAAACCTTTGTTTTGAAGGGCCAAGATTAACGCAGCGTCAAAGTAGTACATGATATTAAGTGAACATCTTATATGAGATCGATTTCAGTTAATTACCGATTAGTTACGGTGACAAAATGGAGAAATTTTACAAAAAAAGTCCCAAATATCGCCCCTTCTAATTCCTTCATTTTTGTCGGAATTCAAAAAATAAAAAGAAGAGTTTTAGCAAATTTAATTCTATCTAAGTTAACTAGAATCGTCTTTTGGCGTAGGAGCCAAGATTAAAAAGTTGCTAACTGTAGAAGCTCAAAATTTGCGATTTTTTGCCGTACATGGCCAACATTTCAGTAGTTATCTCCGAAGTGAAAAAAAAATTAAAATTCTGATAGTAGCAAAAGATTCGTAATGGAGAATACTCTTTGACCTCGTTTTTTATTTCGAGCTAACTCCCACCGTTTCGGAGATATTTGCGAAAAATAACAAAAAACAGCTTACATTTCGGAGTCGAAAAAATTGCAAAAACATGCAATCTTAACACGTTCATATTTTTCGAAAAACACCATTGGGACGGCCGTACGATGTCGCGCCGTAAAGAGGAAGTCTTCCGGATAAATTTCATCGTAAATTGCACTGCGAAATTCAAAAATTCGGCTCGGCACGAACGAATCAAAAGTAGCATTTTGTGACATTTCAGAAAATCTTTATAGATATTAACGTGAATAATCTGTCACTACCTCCCTGGCTCCACCTTCGTGTGTTGCGCGTTACGTCGATTGGACAGGCTAGGCATGAAGATAAAGGTGATTGGCTCTGTACCTAGTGAGTTATAAAAACTCACGCATTATAATTCACGCTGTTTGTTTATGGATACTATTAATTGATCAAAAGCAGTTCATTAATTAGCATATAACCTAATAAGAGTAGATAAATGTATTTAATCCTATCGTCAGCACTGGCAATACTCAGTTATTTTGATATTAATTTATTTTTGTCAAATTTGGAAGGCATCTCTGTCTATACTTATTCAGCAACATAGTTTCTTGTCCACTACAAGTACAATTTCAAGTAGTAGCATTTTTCAACATCAACAATGGTCTCTTGGTTGGCACATTGATCTTTAAATATCTGAACAAGCTAGTTTAGACATGAGCTTTTCGGAGTAAATTGTTAATTGTCCTGATCGTTTTGCAACGCGTAGTAGAATGTTTTCATCAATGCGCATGGAAGATATAACAGAATTTGTGGCAATCACAGTATTTATTTTAGGCAGACCAACAGTTTACAGTTACAGTTTACAGTTTTTGGTACATATTCTTTCAAAATCACGAAGTAATAGGATGTTCGATGACGTAGGCGAAGAACTGAAAAAAAAAACGGTATTTATAGATCTCATAGCTGCAATGTAAATGACTGTAATACCCAGCTGTACACTTACTTATCGGAATACCGTAAACTGGATACTGAAATCTAGGTTGGTGATATGAATATCAAAATAATAACTGCCCCAATTTCACATAGTACCGAAACCTATTTAAATACATTAGCCTTAAACGGATTTAAATCAGATATTAATACTCCAACTAGAATTCAAGAACAAACAAAAACATGTCTCGATCATATGTTTATTAAATCAAGCGTAACTGATCAATTTTTCAATGTCGTAGCACCAAACTTCCAAATAACAGATCACTCGCTTGTGTATTAGAAATAAAAAATTTTGAATCCAACAAAACTAGTTCACATAATACAGTAAGAAACGTTAATCACAAAAAAGGAATAGAAAATATTGTAAATATTTGATATATTTATTTATTGTAAAACCAAAGAATCCCAGTCAAAACTCATGTGCAACCAAATCAGATATCTTAAAAATATTGACCCCATCGAAGCTTAAATATTATTGACTCCTATCTGTCAAATAGGTGGCAATATGTTCAAGTTGGGGGGTCATAAATCCGATCATTTTTTACAGACTTCAGGCGTACCCCAGGGCTCCATTTTTGGTCCATTATTTTGCGTTATTTTCATTAATGATATTTCAAGCAAGCTAAATATTAAATATCTCTTGTACGCTGACGATGTTAAGATCTTCTGCCAAATAAACTCCGCTGCCGACTGTGCAATGTTGCAAAATAATTTGAACGAAATTAATAACTGGTGTAAAGCAAATAATATGTTTCTAAATGCCAGTAAATGCAATGTCATGTCTTACTCTCATAAGAACATCATATTCAAACATGATTATAAGATTGACGATGTATCTCTTAATAGACCCGGTGTTATCAAAGATTTTGGGGGTAATTTTCGATTCAAAGCTAACATTCATTCCTCACGTAAACTCGACGATTGCATCATCTTTTAAAGTGTTAGGATTTGTTTTGCGGAACATGAAAGATTTCAACAACATTCACATATGTGAATTATTATACAACGCCTTAGTACGGTCAAAGCTGGAATACACATATATTATATGGAACCCCATTTATAATACGCATATTTCTGCCCTAGAAAACGTACAACGTCGTTTCTTAAAAAACTTGCATTTGAGGATATTCCCAAGCTGATCTCGCAAAAAGAAGAAATATTCACTCTATCATATTTCTATATAAAATTATTCACAACATAATCAATTCTGAAGACCTCACAAGCAGCATTTATTATCACGTACCTCGCATCTCATCACGACAAACTCAAACTTTTTCCCTACCAATTCCAAAAACTAATATACTCACTCAAGCTCCCTTTTTTCAAATGTTTAATAATTATAATCAAGTAGATAAACAATTAGATATTTTTCAAACCAGCATTGGTCGTATCAAGAAACTGTAAAATTATGTATATAGGTCATATGTGGTGTGTTATATATTGATCTATTATTTTTAATATTTTTGTATATAATGTGTTATATAAACTGTCCCATACCAAATGCTCCCAAAATATTCAAAATAGTTTTATAATATTTCCTGTTGTTTGTTATTACAATCGTTTACGACGTCAAACCTCTTTGTAAGAGGATTACTGACTCACTTGTACTTTTGAGTAGCCAGAGTACATGTTGGTTTTTCATGTAAAATGTGGCATAATTACCCAATAAACAAATTTGTTTTATAATTGACATTTCTACAGCAGTTTTGTTTTATTGCTCTTTTATTAAAGTTACAAAATTGCAATGATACAAAATAATAGTATAACATTGTACTTGTACTTTTGAGTAGCCAGAGTATATGTTGGTTTTTCATATAAATTGTGGCATAATTACCCAATAAACAAATTTGTTTTATAATTGACATTTCTACAGCAGTTTTGTTTTATTGCTCTTTTATTACAGTTATAAAATTGCAATGATACAAAATAATAGTACAACATTTAAATTTTGCTTATTGGGTAGTGCGTACAATTTGTGTATATTTTGTATTATAAAAATGTGTTTAACTGTAAAACTATTGAAATCGCCCTTATCCTGTAAATGGAACCTGTATCCTACAGGTTCCATTGTAACGAAAAAAAAAAAAATAAAAAAAAAATAAAAAAAAATATATTGAAATATTATTACAAGCATAAAAATTTTGTGAGCTTTTTGAACATGAATATAACGCCAGAGTCATAAAGAATCATAAATGTATACTTCCTATCTCACATAAAACGACAACTCAATAATATTTCCTATCTAAAATTTACAATATACTACGAAATGAACTTAGACTATTTAATGGCGGCATCAGTTCATACAGTAAAAAAAATTAAAATGTGGATTAAAAATTCAAATTTAAACCTTGATTAGGTACATATTTATCTGGCGTTCTATATTTTTGTCTTTATAGAATACTCTAACTTGTATAATTAGTAAATTACTTAAAACTTTATATTATTTTAATGTAAGAATGCATCTTTGTATCATTTTATTTCAGTTTTACTTTAGTATCTAATCGTATTTAAGAAACTTGTAAAATTAGTAACTCAACACTTTATATTATTTTATTGTAAGAATGTACTTTATTTTATTTAGTTCTGCTTTAATAGTAGGTACTATTTTATTATTTTTTAGAAACTTCTTACATATAATTTTATTCACTGCCCATTTAACAAATTGTAAATATTACAGGAGTCACGAACAAACCTCTTTCTAGATTTCTGTAACTGAACTGTTTATTTTTGTACAATTTTTATAAATTTTTAGCACAAATAAAAACCTATTCTATTCTATTCTATTCTATTCTATTCTATTCTATTCTACTTAATTCTATATTAAATGGTTTTATGAGGTGGTCTACCTCCGCCAAGTCGAGGCAAGGCAGACCATATAATTTTTAAAAATTACACATACAAAATTACTAGTAAAAATGGAAGATGTCGAGCTTGGTACGCCCCAGGGAAGCGTATTAGGGCCATTGTTGTTTCTCCTGTTCGTCCTATATTAGGGAGGGGAGGTTGTTTATGTTCGCTGATGACACTACAATAATATCTGCAAAAGCCTTAGACAAGGTTAACATCCTTACAACTAGGATACTTAAATCTTTCATGGAGTTGTGTGCAAGAAACCACATAACTATGAATCTGAGTAAAACAGTATACATTGAATTTACTAATCCTATAAAAAGCAAGCTTTAAATTTAAACTTCAATGTAAATAACTTTAATTTAACTTCTAGTTCGACTACAAAATTTCTCGGTATCTCATTAGATAGTTCACTAAGCTAAACTTAACAGCGCAAAAGAAAGCAAAATCCATTGCTTTAGCTACTTTAAAAAAATCTGACGAGAACTCTCTTCTGAATCACTATTATGCCACTGCGTACTTTTCAATTTCCTATAATATTGTATCATGGGATGTGCTACGGATCTTTATCCTACAAAAAGGATCATTCGTCTCATAGTTGGTTTATCATATAATAAAACATGTAGAAATACATTTAAGAGGAAATAAACTCTAAATCTCACGGGAATATACATTTTTTAAATTGTTATATCATACTTATATCAATATAGATAACTTTTTAAAAAACTGTGACTTCCATTACTGTCCAACTCGCAAGAAGGACAACATACAGATTGATAGCTTTAAGCACACATTTCATAAGAAATCTCCGGATTACGCGGAATCAAATTATTTTAACATGCTACCTGGAGAAATTATAAATGTATGCCCTTCGATTTGATTCAAAACTCGCTAAAATCCTTATTGTAGAAAATTGTTTCAATAATTTGAATGAATTTAAATTGTATCTTACTCAAAGCAATACGTAAAACCGCTGCTCAAGGAATCACTACTTCCACATCCAGATTTTCTATCCAAGTCAGTCACAACAAAAAAATTTTGTATGTGGAAATTTGAAATCCTCTACCCCAAAAACGCATGAAACGATACCCCACATCGGTAGTGGGGTGGGGGTGGTGACAGGGGGTGGTAGTGGGGGTGGATGAAGTAAAAAAATATTTTGAGGTTTCTGGTTCTTGTACACAAGCTAAATCACTTTTTTTTTTCATTCCCTTTAATAATGGGGTGGGGGTGGTAATGGGGGTGGCTAATGCCAATTTTTTTTTGAGACCTTAGCTTCTCTTGTATATACTAAATACCAATTTTATGGGCTCTTACCTGCTTGATTTACCTATTTATCCCAAATTTACCCCAATTTACCCCCCAACCCTTCGACGGAACAAGATGAAAATATAATCTAGTTCCAGATCTCATTAAAGTACATATGTGTACCAAATTTCAAGTCAATATCTCAAACGGTTCCAGAGTAAACGTGCGCACAAAAAAGTTACAGACAGACCGACAGACGGACAGAAATTTTTTTTCTCGCTCAAACTTAAAATCTCGACGTTTTATGACATTCTAAGCCTATTTGAACAATAAAAATTTTTAATTTTTTTTTTGTCGTTACCTACTATACCTACTTCCACTGGATGTGGAAGTAATAAAAATCAATTATTTATAAACCTTGCCTAAATTATATTTTAGGAATGATCTATTTTTGTATCTCGTTTGTACAACAATTTTGTATTTTACTTCCACGTCCAGTGGAAGTATAGTAACGACAAAAAAATTTTTTAAAATTTTTATTTTCCAAATAGGCTTAAAATGTCATGAAACGTCGAGATTTTAAGTTTGAGCGAAAAAAAATTTCTGTCTGTCTGTCGGTCTGTCTGTCGGTCTGTCTGTCGGTCTGTCTGTCGGTCTGTCTGTCGATCTGTCTGTCTGTCGGTCTGTATGTCTGTCTGTAACTTTTTTTGTGCGCACGTTTACTCTGGAACCGTTTAAGATATTGACTTGAAATTTGGTACACATATGTACTTTAACAAGATCTAGAACTAGATTATATTTTCATCTTATTCAGTCGAAGGTTTGGGGGGTAAATTGGGGTAAATTTGGGGTAAATGGGTAAATCAAGCAGGTAAGAGTGCATGCAATTGGTATTTAGTATATACAAAAGAAGCTGAGGTCTCAAAAAATTTTTGGCATCAGCCACCCCCATTACCACCCCCACCTCCTTATTAAAGGGGATGAAAACAAAATGTGATTTAGTGCATGTACAGGAACCAGAAACTTCAAAATATTTTTTTTACTTTATCCACCCCCCCCACTACCACCCCCCCATCACCACCCCCCACCCCACTACCGATGTGGGGTATCGTTTTATGGGTTTTTGGGGTAGAGGATTTCAAATATTATATTATTAAAGTTCCATAAACAATTATTTTCACATACAAAGTTTTTTCGTTGTGAGTGACTTGGATAGAGGATCTGGATGTGGAAGTAGTGATTCCTTGGCAACGGTTTTTTGGAAATATGCCTCATTTGTAGTATACCTAATTATTATATTACCATATTTCTACAGCACTTTGGATTTTTATTGTTATGTAAGTGTTCTATGTCTTTTTTACAAAATAACTTAGACATTGGCCTCTTCTTGGTGTACCTTATTCATTTCTTTGTATTTGACAAAGAAGGGTTTGATAATAGCTATTTATGTAACCAGTTACGAAAGAGGTTATTATGTGTAACGAGTGGAATTTGCGGGACGAGCGAGGCGAGATCCCGCAAAATAACACGAATATTGTCTTTCGAAACGTGTTACATACATAATTTTTTCTAATTTTAAAACTCAAAAACCCTTTAAACATAATGAAATAGGTGTATTTAAAGATCCTAAAAATTAAGTAATCTTTTTCATAGTTACCTTTGCTGCTATCACACATTATAATTGTAATGTCAAAATTGACAGACGTTATTTAGCCAAGTAACAATATTATTTGAAATCCTAATTTGATAACGTAAGGTAAATTATATTAATGAAAACGTTTTGTTAGCATATCTTGAAGGAAAGAGGAATTTAGAAGCTTCCACTTTATGGACTTAGTATTCCATTTTGTGTTGAATAAACATTATTTCTTTTTCTTTTTGAGAGTGGTTTATCTTTCCTATTTGATGACATATCAAACTTTTCGTCACCAGTTACGTAAAATTTTACTTTTTATAACTGGTTACATAAAGTAGGACGTTTTGACGGAAGTCAGTTTTGAAAAATGTCACTTTATAAAATTAGAAAAAAGATTATTATTATTAATATCTCTCTATAATCCACATAAATTTTAGCCGGATGTTTTGTAACGTAGGGAACATACCTTCTTTATGCTGTCTAATTAGCTGAATTAAAGGCCTCCCACCAGGACATGCTTAAACAGACAAACGGTTTAGTGTTTTTTGATATATATCCTTTGCAATTTATCATGAATTAATAGAGTGTTAGGTGACGTATGGCTTTATGCGTATATCTTTGAATAATATAAATCATAGAAAATTAGACTACCATTATTTTAAAATGGTTGGAAAAATGGTGCTAAAAATTTGTTTTTCGACAATATCTCTTATATTGTCGAAAAGCTAATTTTGCATAATTTCCCCAATATGGTGAAGCAAGTCGCAAATTTACAAGGTGACAAAGCAAAAATTCGAAAGGAGCATTTAAGTCTGCAGAAATGCCAAATATCGATATTTCTGCCAAACTCACTAGGTAACTCTCTTTTTCAGCACGTAATTTCTAGCAAAAATATGACTTTACCTATAAAGAAACGCAGATTGACACGTATTTACTGTTTAGTGTTTAAGCCGAAAGAATTCATTTTTGCTAGGATAATTGACCGTCTTAATACGCCGCCGCCGCCGCCGCCGCGCAGTAAAGATCACCAAAGAACTGAGAAAATACCAACAATCATTACAATATTATCAGATGCATTTGTATCCATAATGTAACGCTATCTATCTATGTATAAACAATGTGATAATCTGTCTGTCACCATGGATTATTGAAAATACGCCGATAACACTATCTATATTGCCATTTGATTGCATTGGTGATTGACTGTTACCTGAATAAATTATGATTGCAGTTTAGTGATTATCATTTTAATTTCACGGATGGATGAATAGATGCATAGATCTTTTATCTTTTGAAATTATATCCGGTAAACCTTTTGTGAAATATTCCAATAGACTAATAGCGTTAATATGTATATTACTAACTTATTTTTCTGGGGCAATAAGTCGCCGATTTCAGCGTCGTAATGCAACTTATTTACGTAATTTGAGAAACGTGCCTTTCGCGTCAGTAAATGACGTTTTATTTACATCACCATTAAAATTATCTGATATTTGATAATGTAATAACAATTTTTTCACCAATTTTTATAAAATCATTTCAACATTTCATATTCGTATTTGACTATCTTTTTGAAAATTTCAGAATTGTCTTAATGGTCATTGGCAAAATTAAAAAAAAATTGTTGGGCCAACTTTACTCACCCTCCTACGTGGTTTTCTGTAAATAAAACTGTGAGTAATATTTTTTACCACACAAGAGACGCCAAAAAAGTTCGTAATAATTTAAAATTTAAAAAAATATTTTCTGATTTTTGTAGATTTGTAATTAAATAGAAGTTTTTTCATTTATTTATATATTTAACTACTATATATTTCATGAAAAGTAGATTCTGGAGTTTGTTATTAGTTTTAGTTTACTAATTTTTTAATGTTAACTTTTCTGATTTTCTACATACATAAAAGTAAGAGATATATATATAAAAAATGGATTTGAATGCCAATTTTGCCTACTAATACTACATTACATCCAAAGTAAATAAAAATTCTTAACATTTTTCTAGTAGTATAGAAACCAAACCCACATAAGAAAG
The DNA here is from genome assembly GCA_936432065.2 of Rutpela maculata. NCBI lineage: Eukaryota > Metazoa > Arthropoda > Insecta > Coleoptera > Cerambycidae > Rutpela > Rutpela maculata. Next base: position 48,594,404 of record OW386291.2, on the reverse strand, counting down.
TCATATTTTCGGATTAGCTCAATGTATACCAAGGGAAATAATTAGTTTTAAATAAAAATAGTATAGGTCAGATATTAATAATTCAATTTGATACATTAATTATTCATAGAGAAATCTACAACATTTCAAACTATTACAGTATTTTATTGACGTTAAACAAATTTTATCGAAATATTTCTAATTAAAACAAATATATTACTAGACTACCAACAAATAATAATTAAAAACGAATTCATATTTCAAAAATATGTTACCATTTAAAATTGTAATATTATTTATGATTTCGGTTGACCATAAAATGCAATTTAATCTAATCTGCCGGTAAACAAGTTTCCACATGCACTAAAATACATCATTCGAATAATATACTTGATAAGCATTTGGCCAATCATGTTGGTCTCATGTGATTAAAACGAATTTAACTAGGCGTAGCTTATATATAAATCTTAAAATTAGTGGACAAAAAAAAGTCAGTCTGTCTCTAAAATCTCATTGACAATTTTTTAGCTTCAAGGGTGCTCTAAATGTCTCACAATATTATGAATTAAAAACCATTAAGGTACTTGGTCTATAAAAATATGATTAATATGATTATAAGCTACTACATACGTAAAATTATAATAAGCAAAACAACATTTTTAGTGATAAGAAAGGGACATAATGAACCTGAGGTCAAATTTTATATATTATAAAAATAAACGTTTTTGAGATAAATGTTGCTCCTAACACCTCCACATTTTTTTGTCGATATCTAGATTGGAAAATATACATATTAACAGTTAAGAATAGACCAATTTTTGTCGGTAAAAATTTCGTTTTTGTCAAATTTAAATAACTGCAATTTGGTCTAGAAACGTAGGTACACTCAATACGTACGAAGAAGCAAATTCAAAACGATTTTGTCAGCTTTAATTAGCACTAAATAACCTATATTCTTAAAATATGTATTTATCAAGATATTTGCGAAAAATGCAGAATAGTTATACAAAATCACGTAAATTTAAAAAAGAAGTGATTTTCAAACATGTGTAAAAAGATTGAATAGTAAAAAAGAAAATTCCTCCGTGATTGATTAGCTATTTCAGTAATCTTCAAGAACCTACATTAACTATTTTTGTGCGCCATATTTTTTTTTTTTTTTTGGCAATAAAATTTTGTTATTTTCTTCCGTAATTTTTATCAGATTCAAGTGACTGTAAAAGATGCTGTAATTAGAGTAAATGAACGCGGTTGGTTCCATTTCGATGAAAGTAGAATAAGATTTATTCAGAAAGATACATTTTTTATATTTTGCTTGTTTAAAGACGATTGCTTATAAAAAATTCGGATAAAAACATTTTTTTTTACAAAACGTTTCTAATTCTTAAAAGAAAATATTTTTAGGGAAAATAATATATGCCATTTAATTAATTATTCAAAAAGCTACAAAAAAGTTTAAATAAACTTTTTTGTTAGAACGCAATTCAAAAGGATAAATTCGTAATTTCGATTTTCATACAATCGCACTTCTTTAAAAACTAATAGCTATAACTTTTCCAATTTTTTTCGCAGAACATTATACTAAAAATCAATCAAATAGCAGTGAATTAAATTGTCTTTTAACATTATGATTAACTCTTTTTTCGGTAAAGCCTCAATTTTAGCGTTAATCACTAAAAAAGGTCCGTTGAAATTTGACTATTGGAAAGTAGTGAAAAAAACACTAAACCTTAAAAGATCATATCTCTGTCAATTTTTAAACAATTTTTAGAATTGCCAAGATTAAATAAGGTTTTCTTTTTCTTTTATTTTCGGGTAAATGTTTATAAAAGCAAAATATTAACAATTCAAAATTTCACGAGCGAACTGTCAAGGTAAAGTTACTTGTAAGTAGGTTAACGTAAATTCAATTTTAAACTTTAGAGTCTATATTCACATATTTATGCATGTTAATAAATTATTTTAAGTGCACACTGTAAAAGTGACGCATGGTAACATGAGCCATTTCTAGGCTTTACGCAACGTTATGTATACAATATTTAAGCTCATTAACCATTTTTTTGACTTCACGTACGACAACCGAATAGAGGCATTTTAACTTAAAGAAGGGTAAATTACCCACACTTTAGCATTCATTTTAAACATAGACATATTGTGAACCGTAAAATTCATATTTTTAACCTGAAGCTACATAGCTGTCAATCGTTACGATACCTACATGCTTGTTAATATTTTTAATAAACGTTGTCTCTGTCTGTACATTCTTTATTTCTTGATACTTACCCAAGATTAGTTTATTCTTTAATATTTGCAGTTTGTTGTTATAGTGAATTTTCTTATAAAATTAGATATCAAGAATTTTTCATCGCGTATTATAAGCTAGCTTAATTTTGTTTTTTGACTGACAAAATTTCAGTACTGCATTTATTAATGGCCAAGTGGCCTCTTTTATTCATCTGTGTTCACGTTCTCCACTCACGCCCCTTTTTGTTCTCCGAAAAATACTAGCTGCCGTAAGCAAGTGAATTTTTTTTATACTTTGGCATAAAAAAGGTTGCATTGTCTTGTCGCCTTCACTTTTCCGGCTTTGTGTTACCAGATCAAGTAGGAGCGTATAGGTTATTATTTGTACCAAAACGCTTGTGTACAGCCAGTGGTACTATTCTCGGTTGTACACTCCAAGTCACGCCCCAATGATTCTACAGACCCATAAGGACGACGTGGCTTTGATACCAAAGATGTTTTAACTCCTAGATCGCTCAACCTTATCTCAATTTTGTATAAAACATATCCTACTTTTTCAAGCAAAGAACCGCCCATTATCTCTCCCACTTTGCTTCCACTCCGGGCCCAACTCCAAACACGCGTGTTGTCTATGCGCATGCCTCGCTTCTAATTGGTATCCTGTCGCAAACCTTCGCGACGTTGTCAAAGATCAGAGACAAAAGCCACTTAAAGCGGGGAATTTTGAAGTGGTCTAACGCAATAACGTTGAACGATCAGAAAATGTAGAGAAAATGGTGACAGTCTGGCAACACCACTGGTTGCTCCGGTCAGTTCTTAGTGCCGGTTGAAATTTGATTGCGTTTGCGCTTTAAGAGCATAAAATCTTGTTGACAAACTCGAACTGACCCGACACTAGGAACGGTAAAGTTCGGCAGTTCCAGCATTGCTGTCTCGCTTTTTGAGGCGTGTTAATATTGCCCTCTCCGTTGAGATGTTTGCAGCTTTGTCATATACGAATTCCTTATGGGTTAAACCATCTAGTAGTTAAAGATCTTTGTTTGATACTGATTTTGTTTAGATGAGCTTTATATAGTTCAATTTCTTCCTAAAGTTCGAAATATTTGGCCTCATTGCTCAGTGAATAGATTCTGGAGTTTGTTATTAGTTTTAGATTAGTAATTTTTAATGTTAAGATTTCTGTTTTCTACAAATATAATATGAAAAAAAAAATGGATTTTCATGCCAATTTTGCCTACTAATACTAGATTACATGCAACGTAAAGAAAAATCCTTAAAATGTTTCTAGTAGTATAGAAACCAAACCCACATTAGAAAATAATATTTTCGGATTAGCTCAACGTATACCAATGGAAATAATTAGTTTTAAATAAAGGTAGTATTGGTCAGACATTAATAATTCAATTTGATACATTAATTATTCATAGAGAAAACTACAACATTTCAAATTATTACAGTGTTTTACTGACGTTAAACAAATTTTATTGAAATATTCATAATTAAAACAAATATATTACTAGACTACCAACAAATAATAATTAAAAACGAATTCATATTTCAAAAATATGTTACCATTTAAAGTCGTAATATTATTTATGATTTCGGTTGACCATAAAATGCATATTTAATCAAATCTGCCGGTAAACTAGTTTCCAAATGCACTAAAATACATCATTCGAATAATATACTTGATGAGCATTTCGCCAATCATGTTGGTATCATATGAGGGTGATTAAAACTAACTTAACTAGGCGTAGCTTGTATATAAATCTTATTAGTTACAAAAAAAAATCAACTTGTCTCTAAAAAAACTCATTATCCGCGTACAAACTGAACGAGCAGCCTCGCGAGGCTGCTAGAAGCTTTAAAAAATTACAATGAGACAGCATTGCGAAGCACGGTGAGCCATTATTTTTCAGCCGAGGCATGTGATCAGTTTCGTACGAAATATCGTTATGACTCCACGCCTACGGGCTGCTGTAGCTGCCACAGTTTTCTTAATGTTGCTCGTATTAATAAAAAGAAAAACAAACGCCAAAAACGATACTGGGTAAAGAAATTACACAAGAACCGTAATAAATATGGCAATAAGTTATTAGAAGAACTGGCTTTTGATGAAACCTTGCAGAATTTTACACGCGTGTATTTGGATGAATTTAAGAAACTATGCATACTTTTAGCATTTTTAAAAAAACTTAATGCTCGGGGACTGGCATAAACAAGTCACCGAACACGCGTCCAGAGTGACGACCACGAGTTAACTGAGGCGCCTTTGAGCATGGACGAAAAACCGACAATGTTTGGCTCACATTGAGACAACCTCGACCGCGGCATCGCGCGGGCTTGAGCAAGTGGGGCACGTCCACACAGCCAGAGCAATGCGAAGCATGCCTCGTGAGGCTGCTCGCCCAGTCTATACGCAACTAGTGACAATTATTTAGTTTCAATTGTGCTCTAAATATTGTCTCACGATATTATGAATTAGAAACCATTGAGGTACTTGGTCTACAAAAAATATGATTAGAACCATATTTATTACGTAAAATTATAAGCAAAAGCAAAACAGCATTTTTAATATTAAGAAAGGGACATAAGGAACCTGATATCAAATTACTTCCACATCCAGTGGAAGTATAGTAACGACAAAAAAATTTTTGAAAATTTTTATGGTTTAAATAGGCTTAGAATGTCATGAAACGTCGAGATTTTAAGTTCGAGTGAAAAAAAAGTTCTGTCTGTCGGTCTGTTGGTCTATGTGTCTGTAACTTTTTTGTGCGCACGATTCTTTGAAACCGTTTAAGATATTGACTTAAAATTTGGTACACGCATGTACTTTAATGGGGTCTGGAACTACATTATATCTTCATCTTATTCTGTTGAAGTGTTGGGGGTTGTAAATTGGGATAAACTGGGGTAAAGGGGAGGTAAATAGGTAAATCAAGCAGGTAAGAGTCCATAAAATTGGTATTTAGTATATACAAGAGAAGCTAAGGTCTCCAAGAAGCCACCCCCATTACCACACCCACCCCATTATTAAAGGGGATGAAAAAAAATTGTGATTTAGTGTGTGTACAAGAACCAAACACCTCAAAATATTTTTTTACTTCATCCACCCCCACTACCACCCCCCCCCTGTGACTGTTATAGAACTCTCCAAAATCGTCCTAAGTTGAAGACAGAATCAAAATTCGACTTAGGCAAAAATTTCATTTAAAGACATTTTTAAGAGTCTGCAGAGGCTCAGGCCAACCCATAAGTTCTATAAGGCGTTAGAAATGACCAGGTGAAAATTCGAAGAAACACCGAATTTTCACTTAGGAAAATATGTTTTTGGTTCAGGATATGAGAGCGAAAGTATATAATGGCAAGGATTTTTGAATAATATACTTTTTTCAGAGGTGCAATAAAGTTGGACTTTGAAAAAAATATTCTTAAAAGTGCGTCGAAATTTGGCTCGAAAATCGATTTATCAAAAGTACGCCAAAATTTCACTTGCAGATTAATTTTTCAAAACTGCGTTGAAATTTGGCTTGAAAATCGATTTATCAAAAGTACGCCAAAATTTCACTTGCAGATTAATTTTTCAAAACTGCGCCGAAATTTGGTTTGAAAATTGATTTTTCAAAAGTACGCTAAAGTTGGACTTAATTTGTCAAAAGTACCACGAAGCTAGTTTAAAAAGTACTCCGAAAATGTATTTTAAAAAATATTTAAATATTTTCCATTTTTATTCATCAACCAAAGACATGGACCATTGAGGTATGGTCATTGAATGCCCTATTCTAAAGTAAGAGCATAAAATTTTTGGCGATGCATTGCATCTAAAAGGCAAAATAGACGATTTTGACAAAGCCGGCGCAGTGCCGATAAGCAAAAATTGATAAAAATCAATGCACATGCACAAGGCCGGTTTCTCGCAAAGAAAGAGTTTGAATTGACTCAGCGGCTCGCAATTTGGTCGAGGGCGTTGAGTGGTCTAGACAAAGCAATGGTATTAAAGCCAATAGCAGGGCTTTCCAAATGACAAAGTTATAGAGGAAAACGCCTTGTGCATAAAAAACCAAAAATTCAATTTTGCCTAAAAGTCGCTCGAAGGTGGGTTGCTGCCATATCGATAATATTGAACAACTGCATATAGACCGTGGGATAGTGACAGATTTTTTTAAACGTTTGGTTCCTATCTGGCCTTTTGGGAGCCTTTTGTGCCTGATTTGTACTAACCATTTTCGTGTTTATTAAACGGTTATCCAGGGCCCTTCAGCGGAAAACAGAAAAGAAAATTTCATGAAAATGAGCAATTTCAAACGTTTTGTTCCTATCTGGCGTCAAGTTAGACTTACGTTTTAAAGAAAAACATCCGACGGAAGCTTATCGCCAGACAAATTCCGTGGGCCGGAAGGCCCGAAATTTCAATCCGAAGTTGTAAGAAAAAATGGTCAAAATCAAACGATTTGGTTCTTATCTGGGAATTGTATATATAGGTAAATAGATTATAATTATCGCGATATAACAAACGCCAGACAAATTCCGAGGGCCCAACAGTGAAAAAATTATTGTTTAAGTTGTCAACTATTCCGCGAAAATCAAACGATTGGTTCTCATGTGAAATGATTTTTTCTGTAAAAATTAACCAAAACGAAAATGTATTGTATCATTCACAGACATTTTTAGTGGGCCAAACATATTTTAAATCTTAAAAGAAGTGCACGAAAAAAAGCCATTTTTTCAAACGATTTATTCCTGTCTGGCATTTGGATTTTAAAAAAATATGGTAATAACTAAACCATATTTCAAGTCCCAGACAAAAAGCGTGGGCCAAACATATTTTAAACCTTAAAAGAAGTGCACGAAAAAAAAACATTTTTTCAAACGATTTATTCCTGACTGGCATTCGGATTTTAAAAAGATATGGTAATAAATAAACCATATTTCAAGTCCCAGACAAAAAGCGTGGGCCAAACATATTTTAAATCTTAAAAGAAGTGCACGAAAAAAAAACCATTTTTTCAAACGATTTATTCCTATCTGGCATTTGGATTTTAAAAAGATATGGTAATAAATAAACCATATTTCAAGTCCCAGACAAAAAGCTTGGGCCCAGCCCGTAGATATGTTTAGTGAAAGTATCGAAAAATCAAAAAACAGTCGTGTAAAAATCGATGCATTTTCAAACGATTCACACTCCTCTGGTATTTCATTAGCTTGTCATTGTAAAAGAGTATTATACACATTTAAATAAATTTGTTTCGCGTCACTACTTAAATGCCGGAAGCGCAGATTTATGGGGGGTAACGGGGTAACAAGATTCCGTAAACAATCAACTTTCATTTTAAAATTTCATAATTTTTATTATTTTATTTTATATTTTTGAATATATATTTTATTTAGTTGTGTTTATAATTTTTTTTTGAGATTTTTTGCCCCCCACTCATCCATTTTAATTTTCGAGGAAAAACATTTTTGTTATTTTCAACACGCGGCTACCCACCCCCCCCCCCCAGCTCAAGGTCCAGATCCGCCCTTGAAATGCCGTTTTTTTCTCACTTGAAACTCATTTGGAATTTGCTTTTCTTTATCACTGGAATCAATATAACTGTCACTTTCACATTCATAATCCATCGATCGAATAATATTTACAATAAATAAGTTACATACTAGCAAAAAGACAAATATAAATTATTACATATTAATATATAATTTACAACTCTGCACTACACCATAGAAACTGAGAGTCCTCGTAAGTCCGTACCTGTTTCATTCTTCCTTGGCGTAGGTAGTCAACCACACAAAAATGATTTCTTCTCTCATTTTAATGCACGCGACATAAGACACGTAAGATGTGATGTGGTAGAAACATATGTGGTATGCATTGCTTGCGAGCGACGCTGCTTTTTATACTCCCCGCTCGTCCCGGGGTGATTTTTATTTATCGTTTGCTAATGGGGAACTTGCCCATTTTTTTTGTATTTCATTAAAGTGTGTGTTTATGTATAAAAACACGCCACATCGAATATCAGCTCTTAAATCGCAGTACTTACTTTGCAATAAATAATTAAAGTTGAAATCCTCGCTACTCCTCACGAAAAGCACTGTGACGTCAGATCGAGAAACTAGTCTCGCGTGGGGACCCACAGATGGTGTACTTTAGCCGAGCGGTACGTCTTCACCCTAATTAATAGACTGGGTGGCGGTTGGCTTTGGGACGTCCGCATATTTGGTCTTTTGCTCTTTATGTTAGAGAAAAAATAAAAAAAGTGCCGGAAAGCTCAATCAATTCTCTTTACATAAGCTATCTACAAATTTTTCGAAAAAAACAATAATTATCGAGATATTCGAGGAAATGTAGGAAATTACACGTTTTCCTATAATGTATGTAAATCTAAAAAAAATAATTTTTCTCAGAAACCCTTGTTTCGAAGGTCCGAGATTAACGGAACGTCAAAGTATTACATGATATTAAGTGAACATCGTATATGAGATCAATTTCAATTAATTACCGATTAATTACGGTGACAAAATGGAGAAATTTTACCGAAAAAAAAAAAGATCCCGCTCCCCTCTAATTCCTTCATTTTTGTCGGAATTAAAAAAATTAAAAAAAGGGTTTTAGCAAATTTTATTCTATTTAAATTAGCTAGAGTAGTCTTTTGGCGTAGGAGCCAGCACTAAAAAGTTGCCAACTATAGAACCTCAAAATTTGCGATATATCTACAGCTGCGCCCCAGATTTTTGTCTGGCACTTGAAATATGGTTTGTTTATTAACATATCTTTTCAAAAAAACAAATCCCAGACGAGTGTAAATCGTTTGAAAATGCATCTATTTTTACACGACTGTTTTTTGATTTTTCGATAATTTCGCTCAACATATCTACGTCTGGGCCCAAGCTTTTTATCTGGGACTAGAAATATGGCTTATTTATTAACATATCTTTTTAAAATCCAAATGCCAGATAGGACTAAATCGTTTGAAAAATGCCATTTTTTTCGCGCTTTTCTTTTTGTCTGGCTATCCAGGGGACCCAGCCAATTCGTCTGGGAATCTTAAATTGAAACTACTTATTGCCTAATATTAACAAAAAAACAAATGCCAGACGAATGTAAATCGTTTGATTTTCGCGGAATAGTTGACAACTTGAACAATAATTTTTTCACTGTGGGCCCTCGGAATTTGTCTGGCGATAGTTATATCGCGATAATTATAATCTATTTACCTATATATACAATTCCCAGATAAGAACCAAATCGTTTGATTTTGACCATTTTTTCTTACAACTTCGGATTGAAATTTCGGGTCTTCCGGCCCACGGAATTTGTCTGGCGATAAGCTTCCGTCGGATGTTTTTCTTTAAAACGTAAGTCTAACTTGACGCCAGATAGGAACAAAACGTTTGAAATTGCTTATTTTCATGAAATTTTCTTTTCTGTTTTCCGCTGAGGGGCCCTGGATAACCGTTTGATAAACACGAAAATGGTTAGTACAAATCAGGCACAAAAGGCTCCCAAAAGGCCAGATAGGAACCAAACGTTTAAAAAAATGTGTCACTATCCCACGGTCTAATAGGGGCAAGTAAAATGTGGACTGATAGAACGTCATCAAACTTATGCAGTCATAAGTCCTCACGAATGTGTTTGAATACGTGAACCGCCACGATACAAGAACTTTAAAGCTAAGTAGTCTCTAGCGAAACTAAATTCATTTAGTAAAACTTTTTTAAGTTAAAATCAGTCAGTCGTAATTATGAAATTACAAATAGTCTCAGACTTCTTTAAAAAGCTCGCATTTTGATTCTGAGAAGGTATGCATGAATCTTTTGGGGAAGGCACGATTCTTATCTAGAGAATTTTGTGTAACCATTTCTGTTAAATAAACGGAATCTTTGAACTATTGTTTCTTGAGGCCTGTTGACGGTCTATAATCCCTGGAACTTTCGTTTCAAAAACCGGATGTGTCGAGTTAACTCACATTAACACTTGACCTTCTGGTTGCCTTACAGAGGTTCGATAGGGATTTTTTATGCGTTTTTTAAGAAATCCCTATGGGTAGAATTCATTATTAACAGATAAAAACGTGGAAACTACGTACAAAAATTAATCCCTCAGAAGAAAAATTCTTCGGTTGGGATATTTTTTATGTAAAAATTCAGAATTTCAAAAGGTACCTAAACCCCTAACGAGGGAACTCATGTCCAGAGAGAGAGTTGTTTCCGATCTGTGGTAGTGCAGCCTTGGTCCATTATTCGGCTATTGGAGTGCATCTTATCTCGAACCCGCCTGGGAGGTAGAAGAACGGGCTAGCATACGGCTGGCGTCCCCTGAGAAATAAATCGGCGTCGCGTCATTTTGACGCCCGGTAGTGCGTTCTTCTACATTACCACCCTCACTCCACTACCAATGTGGGATATCGTTTTATGGGTTTTTGGACGATTTCAAATATTATATTAAAGTTGTGAGAGATTTGGATAGAAAATCTGGATGTGGAAGTAGTATTCCTTGGGCAGGGGTTTTTTATATGTTATAAAAATAACCAAACATGAAACAAACCAAAAAACGTTTTTGAAATAAATGTTGTACCTAACACGTCCACACATTTTTCTCGATTTCTAGACTGGAAAATGTACATATTAACTGTTAAAAATGAACTATTTCTGGGAGGCAAAATATATAGATATAAAATAGCTGCAATTTGGCCTAGAAACATATACTCGATACGTACCGAGAAGCAAATTCAAAATGATTTTGTCAGCTTTAATTAGCATTATATAACCGATATTCCTAAAATATGTATTTATCGAGATATTTGCGAAAAATTCAGAATAATTATACAAAATCACCCAAATTTTGGAGAAAAAAGTAGATTTTCAAATATGTTTAAAAATACTAAACGGTAAAAAAGAAAATACCTCCGTGATCGATTAGCTCTAGCAGTATATTTCAAGAACTACATTAACTTTTTTTATGCGCCATATTTATTTTCTTTTTTTGGTTATAATAAAATTTTGTTAATTTTTTTCCATAATTCTGTAAAATTCAATTGACTGTAGAAGACGCTGTAATCAGAGTAAATGAATGCGGTTGGCTCCATTTCAATGAAGTAGAATACGCTTCATTTTGAAAGAGAAAGCATAGCAGGATAAGCATGTAAAATCTACCCCCAAACAAAATTTTGTTTGTTATCAACTATTTGAAGGGGCTTACTCTAAATATGATTTTCCCAAAATGTCAAGCCTGTAGCCACCATATTGGAGGAGTGGTGTTTTTTTTTGATTTTCGTTTTTTAAAATTTTCTCGGATACCGTTGTACGAAAAAATTCGAAAAAATTCACAGTTGTTACTTACATGTTGTACTATTTACCCAATTTTTTCATAATTTTTAAATGCAAATTTCGTATGCGAAAAAAATGCAAATTTTTGCACACAATTTTTTGGCACTTTAAGAAAGAAGGCCACTCTGGATTTTTCATCGTAAATTACTCATTTATCAAGGCCTATTCTCAAATTTTTCTCATATTTTTAAAAAATGTCAAAGATAGTTAAAAAGACAAAAAACTGCATTACCAACTATTCTCTTATACGCGCCTCATTATCATTACTCTTACTCTTACTCTTACATCAACAACACTTATTGACCTTATAATAACAACAAACGACAATATTGTAGAAAATGTAGAAGTAATATCACTAAATCAAATGTCTGATCATGAGCTTATTTACTGCGAGCTAAATATTACTCATAAAAAATTGAATCCAATATATGGTTATTAGAGAATTTAAGTATTTTAACCAGGATCAATTTTATGCTGATCTTATGTCTATTCCTTTTGAAAATATTTATGATTTAAACAATATTGATGAAAAAGTGAACTTTCTAAATGAAAATATATTGTATCTCTTTAATATACATGCACCGGTTAAAACAATAAAAATTACTAAAAAGTATGCACCATGGCTTACTGAAAATATACATTTACTTATGTCTTTGAGAGATAAAGCTTGCAATAAATGGCGCCGCACAAAAAATGAAGCTCACCATAATTATTACAAAATGTTAAAAAATTATACAACATTAGTGTGTCGAAACGAAAAAAAGGCGTATTTTGAGCACAAGCTGAGGGTAGACGGTATGAATAAAACCTGGAAAGATTTGAGCCTTTTAAATATAGCTAACCAAGAAAAGAGTATACCTGATGAGCTAAAAAATGTTAACGACCTCAATAATTATTTTGTAAACTATATTCCAAAATTGCCTGCAGATCATGATACAATTACTTCTTATATAAATAATGTTAAACCAAATATCGATTCATTTAAATTTAGGCCTACTTCTGAGTATAATGTACAAAAATGTACAAAATTATATGGTATAAAATCTAACGCTCAGGGATATGATGGTCTTAATATTAATTTATTACTCATGTGTTGCCCTTAAATATTGCCTTTTCTTACTCACATCATTAATTTTAGCTTAGAAAACAGTATTTTTCCAACTTCCTGGAAACAGGCCATAGTGCAACCACTGCCTAAAAAAACGAATCCCGAAGAATTCAAAGACCTCCGACCAATTAGCATTTTGCCTAGAGGTAGAGTCTCAGCTGCGCACTCATGTAACTCAGCCTATGCATAGTTGTGAAACTGCTCTCTTGAACATCACAGATGATATTTTGAGAGGATCAGATAAAAAAAAAGTTACTGTGCTGGTACTTGTCGACTTTACAAAAGCATTTGATACGATCAATTATGATATTCTTTTTGCCATACTTGGCTCAATGAGTTTAAGTGCTAGCGCAGTTAATTTTTTTCGCAGTTATTTATATAATAGAACACAACGCGCAATTGATAATAGTTTATCTGATCCTCTCAACGCGTCATCTGGGGTGCCACAGGGATCAATTCTAGGACCGCTATTGTATACGTTATATACATCGGGCTTCAAAAAAAGCAGCCGAGCATTGTCAGGCGCATTTCTATGCTGACGACACCCAACTATATTTTTCGTTTGATCCAGAGGAATGCGCAGAAGCAATGGTTGCTATTAATAGAGATTTAAGCTCGTTAATACAAATGTCTAAAAATCACGCCTTAAACGTTAACGCTAGTAAAACATCGGCTCTTGTTTTTGGCCATCATAACAGCAGGTCAGTTGTAATGGAAAATCTTCAAATCAATGTTGATAGACATCACATAGCTTTCACAGAAAAGGCAAAAAATTTAGGGGTTACATTTGATACAAATCTAAGATTTAAACCGCATATTAACAACTGTATACGTACTGCATACACAAATTTAAAATTAATATATAACATTAGGCATTTTCTGAATCAAAAAATTAAAACAATTTTATGCGAATCATTGGTTTTATCAAGGTTTAATTTTGCCGATACTGTATATGGCCCTTGTTTAGATGCAGAGGATATACGTCGAATACAAGTACTGCAAAACTCTTGTTTGAGGCTAATATTTGGAGTTAAGTGCCGACAAAGTATATCACACAAACTAGTCGAAATAGGTTGGCTCAATATGTCTAGGCGACGCTTTTTGCATTCTGCTTGTCTATGTCATAAAGTTATTAATAACAAAACTCCGAAATATCTGAATAAAAAAAATTTCGTATAGAGCAGACGTTCACAACTTGAACATTCGTTTCAAGGGTACACACACTCCTCACCTTCATCGCACAGAATTATTTAAACGTTCATTTACCTACCAAATTACCAAAATTTATAATTCTATACCATCTCATATAAAAGGTAAACCATTACCGGCCTTTAAATCTACTTTAAAAAGACATCTTCTGACTGAATAGAATAATGCACCATAGGTGAATTCTTCTCATTTATTTATTTATTTTTTCAAGTATTAGCTAATAAAATATAAATGAAAAAATAAAAAAATAATAAAAATATAAATATGATATATATTACATGCTTATTTTTAATGCCTGCGACATTATATTAATAACACATTTATCTGTTATTTATTTTGTAATATTACATGTTTATTTATTTCTGCCATATTGCTGTTATCTACGCTTAAGATTAAATACAGAGGTTTCTTTGCACAACCACCTGATCTTCGGCGTTTTTCCTGTACTTTTTCACCATGTTATTTATTTTTGTTACTTTTTGGGAAAATAAAGACCTATTATTATTATTATTATTATTTGAACGCATGTCTTGTTAACAAATATACAAGTTGTTTCATTAATAATTGAACATACGCTAACTGGAGAATCCTGAGTCCAAAATATGAAGATTTAACCTGAAACTTTTAGATAAAGTTGTAATTTTTTTATCTTTTTTTTTTGCAATATCTCAATTACCTCTTGACCGATCTTCTCCCAATTTGGTAAGGCAACATTTTTAACCTCCCCATAATAAAATTGTGGGAGGTTACTACAATTAGTCCAAAATCGAAAATTGAGATAACATCAAATCTTTACGTTTTGAGGTCCCAGGAACCCAAAAAAGTTGTTTTTAAAAAATGTCTGTGTGTGTGTATGTGTGTGTATGTATGTTAGCACGATAGCGGCGAAGCTACTAAACGGATTTGGATGAAACTTTGCATGAGGGTTTCTTTAGTGCTCCAGAAGATCTGAAAAGGTTTTGGTTGAGATCGGATTACGTTTAGTGCCGTTTTAGCACAACAAGTTGTTTATTTTATGATTACTTACAATTTGTAATTGAACCATTGAAAAGCAGTAAAAATTCCGATTTCATCGATATATGAGCAAATATATGAATTGTATTATTAATTCATCCAAAAATTATAAACTTGCACTTTTTCGATTTGGTTTCCGTGAAAAAAATGAAAAAACAAAAATTTCACTTGTTTTGTCCTCAAAGCAGTGCAATGTACAGGGTGATATTCTAATAATGACAGAGGTGTTCAGTGATTTCGGCTGATTACTCGGGAACGGTTGAAGATATCGAACTGAAATTTGAAACGTAGGTATAAATATTGTAGACGGACGGATTACGAGTGAATTAATAATACACCTACGTCACATTACGTCACAAATAAGAAAAATTCTTAGAAACTGGTGCAGATATCGACTTAACTATTGGAAACATCCAATTAAAGTTTGAAACGTAGATGGAAATATTGTAGATGGATGGAATACGAGTGAATTAAAAATACACCTACGTTCGGATGACGTCGTAAAAGCAGAAAATTCTTATAACAGGCGAACTGATGATGATATCAAAAAAATATTTCTACAAGACGAGTCACGAATTTTTTTTTTTTAATTTCCAAGAAATATCAAATTTTCGGAGAAATGTCACTTTTCAGAAAAATGTCAGATTTTTAAAAAATGTCAAATTTTCAGGAAAACGTCAAATTTTCGGAAAAATGTCACTTTTCAGAAAAATGTCAAATTTTCGAAAAAATGTTAAATTTTCAGGGAAATGTCACTTTTCAGAAATATGTCAAATTTTCAGAAAAATGTCACTTCAGAAAAATGTCAAATTTTCGAAAAAACGTCAAATTTTCGAAGAAATGTCACCTTTCAGAAAAATGCCAAATGTTTGAACATTGTGAAATTTTCGGAGTAATGTCATTTCAGAAAAATGTCAAATTTTCGAAAAAATGTCAAATTTTCGGAGAAATGTCAATTTTTAGAAAAATGTCAAATTTTCGAAAAAATGTTAAATTTTCAGGGAAATGTCACTTTTCAGAAATATGTCAAATTTTCAGAAAAATGTCACTTTTCAGAAAAATGTCAAATTTTCGAAAAAATGTCAAATTTTCGAAGAAATGTCACCTTTCAGAAAAATGCCAAATGTTTGAAAATTGTCAAATTTTCGGAGTAATGTCATTTCAGAAAAATGGCAAATTTTCGAAAAAAATGTTAAATTTTTAGAGGTCACTTTTCAGAAAAATGTCAAAAATTCAGGAAAATGTCAAATTTTCGAAAAAACGTCAAATTTTCGAAGAAATGTCATCTTTCAGAAAAATGTCAAATGTGTGAAAATTGTCAAATTTTCGGAGTAATGTCACATCAGAAAAATGTCAAATTTTCGAAAAAATGTCAAAGTTTCGGAGAAATGTCACTTCAAAAAATGTCAAATTTTCTGAAAAATATCACTTTTCAGAAAAATGTCAAATTTTGAGAAAAATGTCAAATTTTATTAAATGGACTCAAAGGAAAATTCCCAAAAAATACTACGGGTCCATTTGTGGTATAAGTTCTCTGCTAGTGTGTTAAAGCGTGCAGACTGTATGGTGAGTATTTTTGACTTGTCAGGTGCATCGAGAGATTACAAGTTTTTTCGACGTTTATAAAGCCCACGGATGGTGTGAGAGGCCATCCTGAACCGCTTACAAGCCCTACAAGTGTAAGCAACCCCACCGGAACGCTTTCGGTGAGTTTTTTCCAATAAAATTTTAAAAGTGACAGTGACATTATATTTTAAAAACTATTTCCGCTACTTCCGGCATATCGCCGGAAATTCTTCCGGCAACATAACCTAAAAATAGTACTACATAACCTAAAAACAATTTAAGACATTGGTACCAACCTAAACATTTTTCAAAAACCAAATTCCCCAGAGAAACATTGGAACCAAAAATTTGACAGCTATCACTTCCCCGACCGATTTAGTGAAAAATTGGTCGAGGTCAAAAGATAAAACAAAATATACCAACTCAAACTTAAACGATCCACCATGAACACTACCCTGGCTACATCTGGTAGGGAAGCTGTCCACCAAGAGTTATATGGTTTTTTCCAAATATGGCCATCCCTGCCATCCATCCCATTACCAACGAACAGGTTTTTTCGTTTAGTTGTTTCCCGTATCAATAATCAAAATTATTAAGTGCTCTTGCCTACGAACGTTTTTGTAGAATTGTGTTTATTTTTGTATTAATTTTAGGTCCATGTGGACACATTATAATTTTAACCCAGTCTTTAAGCCTGCCTACAGAAGACAGGAGCTACTTTTCTATTTTTCTCCAAGCCAAACCGGACCTACCCCGTCCAGCCTCACACTCGCCACGGCGGTGTTCACCGTGGTTGTCTGGCTGGCCCCGGGCTAGGATCCGATGAAGCATATATTTGTATTAAAAACATTGAATAAAATATTAATGTTGTGCAGACTATAAATTTAACACTCAAGTTCTTAGGTCCAAATCCCACCGAACGCAAGACTTTTTTCTGATTTAATACGAAAAAAATATTTTAACTTAATAAATATAATTAAATGAGATCGTTCATATTGTTTAGTGCTCTTTTCGGCTTCAAAGATTCACCGGGTGGGGAGGTTCCAGCCGCTTCCAGTAGCTGCCGATTTTTTAAGCTAAGAAACAATAATTTATGTATCACATCACGCCATCCCGTAGAGGGCGCCTCATGAGCTATACCTGATGATGAATATTTTTTCTCTTTTTTTTTATCAAACGTAGTGGCACTTTTGACTAGAAAATCTCATGCAGGGGTAATTTCTATGAAAAAAGGTACACCTGATAGAACTTGATAATTCCAACCGTTTTCGAGAAAACTGCCGCATAGATCTCAAAAATTCTTTGAAAACAAGCCCAATTGGAAGAGGAAAAATTGTATTTATTGAGAAGTGTGTTTTGGTGACGTCTTAGTTCTGACAAAATGTCAAACTAATGAAATTATACGTAAATGACGAAAATGGGCAACATGTGGAGCACTTATTATAATTTTTTCTAATGAATTATTTGAAGAAACCTCTATTTTTAAAGTTTATTCTTGAATTTTGTACTTATTGCTCAATAAAACGAAAATGGTTGCAGTTAGCTATAGGGAAGTTGTTACAAAAAATGTTCGTTTTTCATTTCTACATCACATCGTCTTAAAATGTACAGGGTGTTCCATTTGAAAAAAAATGAGATAATTCAATTTAAATTTCTTAATTTAAAAATACTGCCTGTACATTTTTAGGAAGTAAAAATGATTCAAGAACATTAATTAGATGTGTCGTAACTAGTATTCATATAAGTTTTTCTTAAAACCCATAATTGTGACTTTGGTGATTTTTTCAATATGCATCTGCAGTTGGCATTATTTCAACAAAAAAATTCATTACATCCAAGTGGTTGGAGGGTCAATAATAATATAGGAATGAATAGAGTCTAGAAAGAGGCTTCAGAAAATGTACTAATAGGTACTTGATCCTCTAATTTCGTCCTTGCTTGCCCTGTATATTCGAAAATAATTTCCAATTATAGACTTTTTATCTAGTTTACTTGTATTTTGTTTTATTTCTAGCTGTCGTAGAACTTGAGATATCGAAGTCCGACGCACTATTGCCTCACCCTGTATAAGAAGTTGTTTTTTATGAACATGATAATTTCTGTTAGATTTTAATGTCAAAGGACTCCACACAAAAGCAATGGAAAACGACTACCCGTCGATTTGACTGAAACTTAGAAAATGTTCTTCTCGGCATCCCGAACAAAAGTTTCCATGGGCACAACAAAATTCTATGATTAGTTTTCGAGTTATGGGACGTTGAAGTCCCAAATTTTACGTGATCCTAGGAGTGCAAGTAGCATAGGGTAGGTAGAATACTGCTGATAATTGAGTTATTATTAATTCCAAATGCAATGAAAGTTATATCTCTTGATATTGCAAGACTTTTCAATGAAAACCAAGCTTGAAAAAGTCGGAAAATGTTGGAAAACCCCGGAAAATTCATGCGAAATCCACGATTTTAAATACATTACGTTGAAATGTGTACAAGACTCAATGTACCACAAGATTTTTTACTTGTAACTCAGATTTAGCGATTCTCCAAGGTTTTCCGCATCGCTAAATTTTCAGTCAAATCGACCATCCATTGCTTTTGTGCGGGGTCCTTTGCTACATAATACTAGAATACTACTAGAATAATGAAATTGGGCATATGCCCATACAGATTGATCGCTAGAAGTATGGCAATGGTCATATTATAAACTATGCTTTATTACGATTTTAGAATAGAATTATACTAAGGTTTTTGATTAAGAATACAATACGATACATAATGGGATGCACATGTACAAGGTATCGAAACTGCAATATACAGTGCCTCCTAGGTTCGAACAAACGTAGATTAGGTGATACTGTTGTAGAACTCTCCAAAATCGTCCTAAGTTGAAGACATAATCAAAATTCGACTTAGGCAAAAATTTCATTTAAAGACATTTTTGGGAGTCTGCAGAGGCGCAGATCAGTCCACAAGGACCGTTTTGGGTTCTATAAGGCGTTGGAAATGACCAGGCGAAAATTCGAAGAAACACCGAATTTTCACTTAGGAAAAATGTTTTTGGTTCAGAATATCAGAGTAGAAGTATATAATGACAAAGATTTATGAATAGTATACTTTTTGAAAGGTACCATAAATTGGACTTTGAAAAATAATATTTTTGGAAGGGCGTCAAAATTTGGCCCAGGAATCGATTTATCGAAAGTACGCCAAAGTTTCACTTGCAGACTAATTTTTCAAAACTGCGTTGAAATTTGGCTTGAAGATCGATTTTTCAAAAGTACGCCAAAATTTCACCCGCAGATTAACTTTTCAAAAGTACCTTGAAATTTGGCTTGAAAATCAATTTTTCAAAAGTACGCCAAAATTTCACCCGCGGATTAACTTTTCAAAAGTACCTTGAAATTTGGCTTGAAAATCGATTTTTCAAAAGTACGCCAAAATTTCACCCGCAGATTAGTTTTTCAAAAGTACCTTGAAATTTGGCTCGAAAATCGATTTTTCAAAAGTACCCTAAAATTGATCTTAAACTGGATTTTTCAAAAGTACCACGAAGTCAGTTTAAAAAGTACCACGAAAATATACTTTAAATTATTTTTAATTTTTTATTCCTCAACCAAAGACATTGACCTTTGAGGTACGATCATTGAAAGCCCAATTCTAAAGTATGAGCATAAAATTTTAACGATGCACTGCATCCAAAAGGCAAAATAGAAGATTTTGTCAAAGCCGGCGTAGTGCCGATAAGCAAAAATTGATAAAAATCAATGCACATGTACAAGGCCGGTTTCTCGCATGGAAAGAGTTTGGATTGACCCAGCGGCTCGCAATTTGGTCGAGCGCGTTGAGTAGTCCAGACAAAGCGATGGTAGAAAAGCCACTAACGGGGCTTTTCAAATGACAAAGTTATAGAGGAAAACGCCTTGTGCATAAAAATCCAAAAATTCAATTTTGCCTAATAGTCGCTCGAAGGTGAGACGCTGCCAAATCGATATTATTAATCGACTGTGATAAGGGTTAGTAAGTCGTGGACTGATCGAACGCCACTCAACTTATGCAGTAATAAGTCCTCTGAATGTGTTTGAGTACGTGAATTTCCACGATACAAGAACTTTAAAGCTAGGTAGTCTCTAGTGAAACTAAATTCATTTAGTAAAACTTTTTTAAGTTAATTTCAGTCAGCCTTAATTATTCATTTACCCAGAGTCTGAAATGATTCTAAAAGCTCGCATTTTGATTCTGAGAAGGTACGTATGAATCTTTTCTACCTAATCGATCGTTAGCGCGAGCGCTCTCGCTTGTATGGTCTGAAAGTCACTACCTTGATTGGGGAAGGCACGATTCTTTTTTGAGAATTTTGTATAACCAATTCTGTTAAATAAACGGATTCTTTGAACTAATGTTTCTTAATTGATCTTGAGGCCTGTTGACGGTCTATAATCCCTGGAACTTTCGTATAGAAAACCGGATGTGTCGAGTTAATTCGCATTAACGTTCGACCTTCTGGTTGTTTTACGGAGGTTCGATAGGGATTTTTTTATGCGTTTTTTTGAGAAATATATTCCGTTATTAATGGACCAAAACGCGATTTTCGCGTACCAAAACTAATCCCTCCGCAGAGAAATTCTTCGGTTGGGATTTTTTTATGCAAAAATTCAGGAAATTAAGAGGTGCCTAAACCCCTAACGAGGGAATTCGGGTCCAGAGAGAGCGTAGTTTCCGATCTGTGGTAGTGCAGCCTTGGTCCCGCTTTTCGGCTACCGAAGTCATCTTATCTCGAACCCGCCTGGGAGGTAGAAGAACGGGGTAATACGCGACTGGCGCCCCCTGAGAAATAAATTGGTGTCGCGTCATTTTGACGCCCGGTAGTGCGTTCTTCTACATGGCGCCCAACGTGGGGCGTTGTTAGTCAGCAGGGCTTTCTGGAAAGGATATGGATGAATCAACGCCTTTCCAGTTTTACGACGAACCGACATCTGTGATGGACAACGTCTCTAGAGGGTTAGAGAGGCCGTGCGCGGAGGATGTACTGGGTAGTTCGGGGGTTGGCCCGAGTACCACTGAAGGAGTCATACAGCCCTCCTCAGAACAAGTGTTTGCCCAAATGGCAGCAGGTCTTGCCAAAGCTCTAAGCGAAGCCACACACGAGCATAAGTATCGGTCGAAGCATCCAAATGCGGAATTTCATGGCTTCGAACACGAAGACCCTGAAACCTTCATTCATCATATGGAGGAATTTTTCGTCCGAGTACGAATTACGCAGGATAACGACCGTCTGTATAAAATATCAGAACAGCTCAAAGACGATGCTAGGAAATGGTTCGAACAATACCGAACCCTAATTACCACGTATCCTCTATTCCTCGAGCGGTTCAGAAGCCGTTACGATTCAGGTGAAGTACTCACCGAAGCAGTAGCTAATTTATATGGCAAGAAACAAGATGCCGAGGAAAATACGTCAGTATTTATTTCCAGGAAGGTATGCCTCTTCAACAGGATCGATCCGTTTAAGCCGGAGGCGATGAAGGCGGCTACCATCTTCAATCAGTTGAGACCTGATATGAAAATGCTCCTAAAGAGTGCCGTCATACTAGATACAAATACACTAGTGACGATGACCGAACAAATGGCCAAAATCATGGATGAGAATAAAGAATTCGAGATTCTGCAAAATGCAAAAAAAAGCAAAGACCGAGAAGCGTCCACCTCTACCGCTTCAGCTCAAGGGAATCAGCAATCGAGCAGTAACTGGAGAACGGAACCCTCCGCATTAGCGAAGCCGTCCTCCAGTTCCTTTGGTGCATCTAGGACACCATTCAATGGATCTCAAAGAAGAGATAATCCGCCAGCACCAAGGGTGCATTTTGCAAATAATATTTCCTCGCTGCCCAGAGGGGATATACCGAGAAGGGGTACTGGAGACGTAAGGAACTCCCCGAGTCCCATATCGCCCTTGCAGATATTGCCCAACGGAGCAGTGGCATTTTCATGCGGAATGCCCAAACAATCCCTATCGTAATATGAATACGGGAAACCAAGCGGGGGTCAGAGGCGATGGCCCAGGCCGAACTGTACCAGCCCCGCCTACCAGGCCCCAGCAGGCTCGAAGCGACCCTCGGGGAAGCTCCGAAGCAAGAAGTTTAAATTAAAAAACTTCGATGACCTTCCTGACCTTAATTACCTGTTTAAGGATCAAGAAGTCAACCTATCTCCCCACCGATTCACTCCATTAGAATCTATCAATCAAACCAACGACGCTTTCCCTCTGCCTCGCATTAAGATTATAATTAATAATCGAGCGGTTAACGCTTTATTGGATACAGGTTCGACAAGGAATATTATCCAACCGAAATTTTTGAACGACATTGATCAACTTACAGCTCCCCAAACTTTTGTTATGGCTTGTGGCGATGGTTTAGTAGAATCCCTCGGGACTACGACCATAAACGTTAATGTACTAGATGTACCCTTTCAGACCACGTTTCAGGTCATTCAAAATTTAAATGAAGAGCTCACTCTGGGAGCCCCGTTTTTATATGCTCACAATGTCGTATTCGATTATCAACGTAAATGTGTCTACGTCGGCACTGAAGAGCGAATAACCGTCTTCTGGAATCAAGCAGCACATCAAGCAAGGAAGCAATGCCGACTTCCCGAAGAACTGATCATCGGAAACGATAATTTAAAACCTCTATTCGAGGAATTCGCTGAATTGTTCACCGCGGTGCCTACCCAAGCTACCACGGTGACAACGAAACATAAAATAAAAGTTAAAGACGACCGCCCGTTCAATATCAAACCCTACCCCATGTCTCCTTCTAAGAAAAAAGTTATGTACGATCAAATTGAAGAGATGCTGAAAGCCGGGGTCATAGAACCGAGTACCGCTCAGTACAGTTCGCCTCCCATTATAATTGAAAGGCCCGGCAAGAAGCCTCGCTTCTGCATTGATTATCGTCACTTAAATGAAGTAACGGAAGACGAAGCATCCGTCTTACCAAAGATATACGAGAGTATAAAGGATCTAGGAAACGCCAACATATTTACGGTGTTGGACCTCAAGAGCGGATATTGGCAAATCCCTCTTGAGGAGTCGTCAAAAAACTATTCTACGTTTACAACATTAGATGGAGCATCTTACCGATTTAACGTGATGCCTTTCGGATTGAAGACCGCTCCATGTACATTCCAAAAATTTATGGCAAGAGACGTATTGACCGGCTACTTGCATCATTTCTGCAAAGTATATCTCGATGATATTATCATCTACAGCGAAAATATAGAACAGCATGTAAACCATCTGAGAGCCGTCTTTGAACGCCTGCGTTTGCATAATTTAAAGGTGTCACCGGAAAAATGTGTGGTAGCCACGTCAAGCATAACCTATCTCGGGCATCAAATAAATGCCAACACCACTCAACCAATAGAAAAACACATATTACAGATACAAAATTATCCGGCCCCTACGACAAGGCGCCAGCTTCAGAGTTTCCTTGGTCTATGTAATTGGGTACGTGAATATATCCCTAATGTTGCAATAATTACAAAGCCCTTGACCCGACTACTCTCGAAAGACTGGCGCTTCAAGTGGAATCCGGAAGCCCAAGAAGCTTTTATTTTACTAAAAGAAGTATTGAATAAACCTCTAGGACTGCACCGGCCAGATTTCAATAAAATGTTCATACTGCAGACGGACGCATCCTTAATAGGATTATCTGCAGTATTATATCAATTGGGGGATAATGACCAGAAGCACATCGTCTCTTATGCTAGTAATACGTTATCTCCGACGGAGAGAAAATATCATATTAATGAATTGGAATGTTTGAGCGTCGTTAATTATATAAGGAAATACAAAATATATTTGGCAGACCGTCCATTTATAGTCAAAACCGACAATCGAGCTTTACTATGGTTAAATAAGCATAAGGACGAGAAAACGAAATTTACACGTTGGTCATTATTACTTCAGGAATACAGCTTCACCATAGAACATTGTCCCGGCAAGGAAAATATATTGGCTGACTATCTTAGCAGGAATCCTCAAGGCCCAAACGTCGAAGCAAACGACGAAGAGGAAAGGATGTATCCACCAAAATTCTCGTACAAGGAACGAATATCAGTGATTACCACATTGGAATTAAACGATCAGGTCAGAGAAGCGCAAACGCACTCCAGAGATATCCAAGACCAAATTGAACGATGGAATACTCTAGTGCGACAAGCAGATAAAACCGAGGCAGAGGTGAAATTCGTCAATACAAGACAAGTGATAGGCGGCACACTTTGGACGAGAGGCGAAAATGTTATAGAAAAATTATACGTACCAAAACGTATGGTCATGAGAGTAATATCTCATTTTCACGACCGACCGGAAGTAGGTCACCCCGGCCGCGATGAAACTGTTAGAATCATCTCGGGCCGCTATTATTTTAATAATTTGTCGAGACTAGTTAACAAATATTTAAATGAGTGCATTATTTGTAATTCCGTAAAAAGCAGACAGTCACAACCGAAGGCTCCTCTCAGAAGCCATGCTCCATCGCATCCGTTCGAAGTTCTAAGCGTCGATGTAATCGGACCGCTTCAGCGAACCAAAGATGCAGATAACCGATATATATTAATGGTAGAGGATGTATTTAGTAAGTGGGTCGAAGCCAAGGCGTTCACCCAAGTCAGTGGAAAAACAATAGCACAATTTATCGAAGAGGAACTAGTGGCGAGATATGGCGTTCCGAGGGTCATCATTTCCGACCAGGGAGGCCACTTCAATTCCGGCTTTTACGATACGTTCTGTACACGTAACAATATTGAAAGATTCTTCACAGCAGCTTACCACCAACAGGCCAATCCAATAGAAAGGAGGGTGCAAGAAGCTAAGAAGATCTTAAAAACCTTATTATATGGTTCACCCAACGACGAGTGGGATCGACATGTTAGTCAGATGGCATATATCTTGAGAACAAGAAAAAACGCCGCTACGGGGCATACGCCCAGTTTCGTAGTACTCGGCTATGAATTACCGCAGATTGGTGATTGGAATATGTTCGCTTATAGACAAGAACGTCGTAATCAAGCGGACGTTCCCCGCCTTGAAAGAGTCAAGGAAATTCGTAAAAATCAAACAAATTACCAATGGCGTTACGCGCCCAAAGTGGCGGTAACGCCGGTCGTATATAAAGTGGGAGATATGGTAATGACTAAAAGGATCAGGAAGGATCATACCTTCACACCGTCGTGGAGTGGGCCACACAAGGTTTTAAAGAGATTGTCTAATGAAGTTTACCTCATTCACAAGGGGGTAACTTCGACGAGATTACATGTCGATGCCATCAGGCCGGCACCTAAGGGAGACCCCGATGTTGAATTGGAATTGTCTGAAGAATCAGAAGATAGTCCGGATGAAATTCATCTTAGTGACGACGCTTCCTCATCAGACAATGAGATCGCGCCCAGGTCAGAGCGACGTAGCGATACCACACTAGTTCAAATCAATGTTCCCGCAAGTGCTCAAGATGAGCCGGATGTAATAAGTCGAGATCCCGAAGATGCTCGAGATGAGCCAGATATAGAAGAGTCACCTCTAGATATTTCTGAGGTCGACCACGGCTAATAGCCGTTTTCGCTTTTTTTTATATTTTTTCTCAAAATTCTAAGTAGCGATTTTGACCTGTATGCGGTCGAATCGAAAATTTAAAGTCTACCCCATGAGCAGACATGGAAAGACGGCGAACCCGACGCAAGAGCGCGATCCGGTAAGCCTAGCTTCTCAAGAGCGAGAGCCGCCAAGTTCGAGTAATGGACGTAGGCATAAGTACGAATCAGTACGAGTTTCGGAAGCTGTTTTTCTTATGCAAGAAGACAACTTCAATTTTAATCATTTTAAGTCAACAAAATTAACGTATACCCCAAATGGAAACTACGAGTTTCAGAAGCCGTTCTTCGCTCAAGAAGACGCTTCAATTTTTTTTTTTTTTATACTTTTTTCACAAGTCGTGATGACCGCACGAGTATCGTAAGCCGATTTAATCTACCTTACGAAGTAGAAACTACGAGACGAGTTTCAGAAGCCGTTCTTCGCTCAAGAAGACGCTTCAATTTTTTTTATATACTTTTTTCACAAAGTAGTGATGACCGCACGAGTATCGTAAGCCGATTCAATCTACCTTACGAAGAACCAATTTCTAACCATTATAAGTTAACAAAATTCATGTTCGAAAAATATTTCATTAAAAACAACACATTGTGTTTGTTAGTCGACGCGTTCCAGTCGACGACTTGCTAAAAAGTCAATCTAGTTGCAGAACTGCATTTTCCATGTGCAGAAATGGAAAGATGACCCAGCCTGTCGCAAGGGCGCGGCATGGTGAAGTCTGGAACTCAAAGGCGAGGACCGTCCAAGCTGCGGCATGGAGATATAGACAGCCTCTTCTAGAAAGGACCGAAGTTAAGCAAGAGCGAGACCAAGGCAAAAAAGCGAGTGCAACGAATTAGTGAGAGTGGACGCTAATCAAAATTGTGCTACGCTTCGCTTCGCTTCGCACCTCGACGCGGGTGTAATTAAGTTGATAAAAATGTTGTATCAACTTGTCGTATTGTTTAAAAAATGTATTTATTTTTAAGTTAGATAGGCGAATCAGCCGTCTGCCCCAATTAAGGCCGTTATTTTTAAAACATCTGTACCATAGGACAGACCGTCAAATGAAGGCATACAGACATACAAGTGAATATGGAAATTAAAGGCAATCGATGAGTAGAAAAGATTCAACCAAAGGAGGGGAGTGTTGTAGAACTCTCCAAAATCGTCCTAAGTTGAAGACATAATCAAAATTCGACTTAGGCAAAAATTTCATTTAAAGACATTTTTGGGAGTCTGCAGAGGCGCAGATCAGTCCACAAGGACCGTTTTGGGTTCTATAAGGCGTTGGAAATGACCAGGCGAAAATTCGAAGAAACACCGAATTTTCACTTAGGAAAAATGTTTTTGGTTCAGAATATCAGAGTAGAAGTATATAATGACAAAGATTTATGAATAGTATACTTTTTGAAAGGTACCATAAATTGGACTTTGAAAAATAATATTTTTGGAAGGGCGTCAAAATTTGGCCCAGGAATCGATTTATCGAAAGTACGCCAAAGTTTCACTTGCAGACTAATTTTTCAAAACTGCGTTGAAATTTGGCTTGAAGATCGATTTTTCAAAAGTACGCCAAAATTTCACCCGCAGATTAACTTTTCAAAAGTACCTTGAAATTTGGCTTGAAAATCAATTTTTCAAAAGTACGCCAAAATTTCACCCGCGGATTAACTTTTCAAAAGTACCTTGAAATTTGGCTTGAAAATCGATTTTTCAAAAGTACGCCAAAATTTCACCCGCAGATTAGTTTTTCAAAAGTACCTTGAAATTTGGCTCGAAAATCGATTTTTCAAAAGTACCCTAAAATTGGTCTTAAACTGGATTTTTCAAAAGTACCACGAAGTCAGTTTAAAAAGTACCACGAAAATATACTTTAAATTATTTTTAATTTTTTATTCCTCAACCAAAGACATTGACCTTTGAGGTACGATCATTGAAAGCCCAATTCTAAAGTATGAGCATAAAATTTTAACGATGCACTGCATCCAAAAGGCAAAATAGAAGATTTTGTCAAAGCCGGCGTAGTGCCGATAAGCAAAAATTGATAAAAATCAATGCACATGTACAAGGCCGGTTTCTCGCATGGAAAGAGTTTGGATTGACCCAGCGGCTCGCAATTTGGTCGAGCGCGTTGAGTAGTCCAGACAAAGCGATGGTAGAAAAGCCACTAACGGGGCTTTTCAAATGACAAAGTTATAGAGGAAAACGCCTTGTGCATAAAAATCCAAAAATTCAATTTTGCCTAATAGTCGCTCGAAGGTGAGACGCTGCCAAATCGATATTATTAATCGACTGTGATAAGGGTTAGTAAGTCGTGGACTGATCGAACGCCACTCAACTTATGCAGTAATAAGTCCTCTGAATGTGTTTGAGTACGTGAATTTCCACGATACAAGAACTTTAAAGCTAGGTAGTCTCTAGTGAAACTAAATTCATTTAGTAAAACTTTTTTAAGTTAATTTCAGTCAGCCTTAATTATTCATTTACCCAGAGTCTGAAATGATTCTAAAAGCTCGCATTTTGATTCTGAGAAGGTACGTATGAATCTTTTCTACCTAATCGATCGTTAGCGCGAGCGCTCTCGCTTGTATGGTCTGAAAGTCACTACCTTGATTGGGGAAGGCACGATTCTTTTTTGAGAATTTTGTATAACCAATTCTGTTAAATAAACGGATTCTTTGAACTAATGTTTCTTAATTGATCTTGAGGCCTGTTGACGGTCTATAATCCCTGGAACTTTCGTATAGAAAACCGGATGTGTCGAGTTAATTCGCATTAACGTTCGACCTTCTGGTTGTTTTACGGAGGTTCGATAGGGATTTTTTTATGCGTTTTTTTGAGAAATATATTCCGTTATTAATGGACCAAAACGCGATTTTCGCGTACCAAAACTAATCCCTCCGCAGAGAAATTCTTCGGTTGGGATTTTTTTATGCAAAAATTCAGGAAATTAAGAGGTGCCTAAACCCCTAACGAGGGAATTCGGGTCCAGAGAGAGCGTAGTTTCCGATCTGTGGTAGTGCAGCCTTGGTCCCGCTTTTCGGCTACCGAAGTCATCTTATCTCGAACCCGCCTGGGAGGTAGAAGAACGGGGTAATACGCGACTGGCGCCCCCTGAGAAATAAATTGGTGTCGCGTCATTTTGACGCCCGGTAGTGCGTTCTTCTACAATACATTAATTTTACTTTAATACGTTAGGGTATTTTTAATAAAACCATTACGAGTTGGGCCTTGCCGATTACAAATACGTATAGATCTACGGCCAAGAGGCAAATAAGTTACCTCATCGGGTACAAAAGGTTTGAGTTTTTGTAGTAAAAGTACCACATATATGTAGCAAAAAACCAACCGTCTGCGGGGGCTCAATGGTCAATTTCTCATTATGAGAGTTGTCAAAAAGACGAAAAAACTCGCTAAAGTTACCTCATTGGGTACACGCTTAAAAACGTGACAATTTACTGGGAAAACCATTACAATTTTAATTTCGTGTGGCAGACGTCAGTATTTGAACGCATACGTAGAGCATACGCCCGTCGCGACGCCCAAAATTCCGACATTCCTTACCTCATGAGGTACATGTACAAACCTGGGTTCAAATCAAAGGTCTTTTTATGTAGATCATGAATATTTTTCAAAAAAATCGGCAGACGGTCAACTAAAAAGACCAGACGCTCTGGAAAATGTAACCTGAAAGAATAATGCCAAAGTCGGCACAGGGTTTTATTGAGTACATGTTCGGAAATTTAATAATGAACTAGGAAAACTATTACAATTATTATTTTGTTTGTCAGACTTCCGTGAATATGTAGGCAAAACAACTTCGTATACAAGAAACAACAGCAATACAAAACAATAGTGGTAAATAAAAATAACAATAGCAAAATAGTTCTATTGAGTACATGTTCGGAACTTTGAGAATGCGCTAGAAAAACTATTACAATTATTATTTTGTTTATCAGACTTCCGTGAATATGTAGGCAAAACAGCTTCGTATACAAGAAAGAACAGCAATACAAAAAAATAGTAGTAAATAAAAATAGCAAGGTTTTTTTATTTTGTTTGATAATAAATATAAACAAAAATAACTATTCGTCATCTTCGTCATCACATGAATCATTAAAACTCTCTTCATTTTTATCATCAATGTCAACTATTTCGTCTACGGAACTAGGTAATTGAGGTCCATCAAACCAATTCGGCGAAAACTTATTATCATTTAAATTCCAACCATCTCTGAGGGGTTATAGAGGTTTGGTTGTTTTTCGGTGGCACTATTCCATATGGCACATATTCGATTCGTTCTTTGTACTTTTAAAAGCAATACGTTCTTGCATGGAGGTAACATAGTACTATCAAACTTTTTCAGGTTATCGAATGGACTCTGATTTGGTTTTGATTTACAATGAGAGTAGAAAATGTCGAATCGAGCTTCATTGACATCACATAATGTGGACTTCCCATACATAGCACAAATTAATATTTTTACATACGTAATCTGATCTTTGGAAATGCTTTCATTGTTGCCAAATGAATAAAATACTTCCTGCATTTTTTTGTCATTTTTAAGGAGTTCAGTTTCCCTTTTCTGGAGAAAGCTGCCGTGTAGTTACACTCTTTTAAAGAATGGAATGCTGGTAGAAATTTACAAACATTAAATCCTAGTACATTGAAAATTGCATTGACATCTACAAATCGACAAGTATTTTTGGATACAATTCCAACTTCCATCCATACATTTACAGACTGATCAATGTGATGCATATTTCCTAAAATAATTATTAGGATGTCTGTGTCAGAGGCTCTAATTACAACATTACTGTTTTTTTCTTATTTTGGATAAATGGTAAATAATTCGGCTATCAGTCTCTTCGTGGTAGCAATTTGGTATGTCAATGGTTTCTCTTCCGATATGCCCGTTTACTACCACAAATGTTAACACTCGTTACAATTTGCGTATATAGTTTTATTTTGAAGTATTTCCACAAACATATCATTTTGCCAAAACTCACAAAAAAACTTGACCAAAGCTTGTTTAAAATTGTCGTTACGAAGTGCTTTCATGAAGTCTGATGGCCGTCGTTGTTCACAACCTAAAAATTCGGCACTTGTTTCATATAAATTAACCCTTTTATCGCGCTCAATATCTTTTATAGATGGGCTAACGAACTTATCGAACAATATGTGAACTTCATTGCCTTTATGTTGACAAACATTTTTTAACACATGTCTAGCTAATTTTCCAAACGTTTGTGGCG
The DNA here is from genome assembly GCA_936432065.2 of Rutpela maculata. Lineage (NCBI taxonomy): Eukaryota > Metazoa > Arthropoda > Insecta > Coleoptera > Cerambycidae > Rutpela > Rutpela maculata. The sequence continues at coordinate 48,563,075 of OW386291.2, read as the reverse complement.
TTTCCCCTAACAAAAGTAGTAAGAAAAAACCGTCAATAATTGTACAATCGACGTGATTGGGTGGAATAGAATTAACTTTTTTTCTAGAGCCTTAAAAAGATTGGATTTGTCTTATTCATGCTACCATCTATATGGCACAATGAAAGTGGGAATGGAAATGACAATAAAGTTACAAAGTCAATGTTATTCTCTAATGCTAAGGCTAAGATTCTACTCATCAAGTCATGTTCAAATCTAACCTCTATTACTTTTCCATGGTCTTTCTTCAATTTGGCTTTATTCTCTGAGGCAAATGTTGATATTTTCTAATCTGTCTGAATCTATGGAAAACTTTTCAATGAAAATATTTCTCCTTGTGTCACCGACAGATGTTATATCTAGTAAATATTTTCTGTTTCTCTCAGTTGCCGATTTTCCAGTGGATATATTAAAGAGATTGCTTTTATCGATTTCGGAATTAAAAGGATTAATATTATTTTCAATTTCGTTAATTATGGCTTTTAATGCTAGATTATCTTTTTTTTACTACATATGGTCTACAGCTCGAATTTAATGTATTTCACTATTTGAGATTAATGAAATTTTATTTTTGCTCCTACATAATTTCCAGAGCGTCTGCTCTTTACAGTTGACCGTCTGCCGATCTTTTTGAAAAATATTTATAATCTACATAAAAAGACCTTAGATTTGAACCCAGGTTTGTACATGTACCTCATGAGGTAAGAAACGTCGGAATTTTGGGCGTCGCGATGGTCGTCTGCATGAGTCAAATACTGACGTCTGCCACAGAAAATAAAAATTGTAATGGTTTTCCCAGTGAATTGTCACGTTTTTAAGCATGTACCCAATGAGGTAACTTTAGCGAGTTTTTTCGCTTTTTTGACAAGCTCTCATAATGAGAAGTTGACCATTGAGTCCCGGCAGACGGTCGGTTTTTTGCTACATATATGTGGTACTTTTACTACAAAAACTCAAATCTTTTGTACCCGATGAGGTAACTTATTTGCCTCTTGGTCGTAGGTCTAGTATTTGAACACTGAAAATGGAAATGATTTTTGCTGTATTCTTGATCTCAGCGACATCACGTAAAAGTAAATTGAGCCATATTCGAGAAAAATGTTAAGTAAACCTGTATTCGCAGTTGGCCAAGCCCGACTGCAATTTGTACTCGTTCTCTAACACTAAAAGAAGGTATGGATATGATTATATCAATATTTGCTTCCACAGTATATCAAATTAAATAAAATCAATTTTGAACATCCATTGGAAATTACCTTAACAAGCATTTTGCATTAAAGAATTAGAAACATTTTGAATTTCCTCTGACAAATATTGTTTATTTACGACTTACAATCAATGATACTCCAGTATTATGAGTATCTTTATCGTTAGGGAAGTTAAATTCAGATTTCAGGCGTCAAGCAGTATTGATTTGACAATTTATAACTGACTCGGCCATTATAATATCTCAGTGTTTACTTTTTATTTAAGGAGCAGGAACTTCTTCAACTTAACTTGAACTCCTTGGTGTTTATGGAAAAACAAATTCAGTAAATCGAGTCTTCAGACAATATGACTTAATATATCAAAGAAATAAGAAATGTATCTTGAAACACGGATTTGTTAAATTCACTCCCAAATATGTTTATGTAAGGTAACTGATTTAGTTATTTCGTTAAAATTTTATTTTTATTATATCTCTTTAATATAACCAAATACCTACCGGGCGGACAATTTTCTACTGCCTAATATTGAAATTGAATAATTCGTGTTATACAGGGTGATTCCCAGAGGCGTGAAACAGGACCGCGCCTATCTTTGGATGCGCCCCTGGGCAAAAAACACAATTGCTATTCACCATAGTGACTTAAGTTGAAACTCAAATAATAAAAATTTTAAAAGAAAAATAAAAAAATGTTGTTGCAGTTGTTTGTATTATAATAATTGAGAATTGAAAACTGCACTGAAGAGTTTTACGTTTTCATCTGTAATAGCCGTTTTTTTTTTTTTTCAAAATTTCCGGAAATGACCGGAAGTTAAAAACGCTGCTGCAAAAATGTCAGTAAAAAGTATTTTTGCATTCTTTGATTCATGTAAAAACATATTTTGGCACTTACTGCCAAAAAGATCTTGGGTGGGACCACATGAAATTTCAAATTTCGTTTGCAGGAAAACGCCGCGACCTCGATCATATATTTATTCTAAGTACTTGTTAGTCCCCCCCTGCGGAGTTTTAACAGGGTTACTGACACAACGAGAGAGTCTCCATTTTTTGACGCCGTATTACTCACAATAAGAGTTATACACAGAGGTCGAGTGAATATTATAAATTAAGTTTGTTATTCAAATTTAAGTTTTTTATTTGTCTGTTCAGTGTAATTACACAATTAGACACGTCACTATAATATACAATAGTTAAAATTGCAATAAAGTGTATAATAATTGGTACATACATACATACATTAAGATATTTTTCTACTCACATGCTTTAATTTATTTATTAGACATTTCATATCTGTAATCTAATGATATTCATTACGATACAAATTTTTCATTACGATACAAGTCTATAACCAATAGAAACGCGAAAAAACAGCAATATTCTGTCAATATCAACTATTGCCTTGAACATCTGACAGATCTAAAATAAATTTATAAATTTGGACATCTTAGCTAGAGAGCCGCGGGTTCTGAAATGCGATGAGAAGCTATATGTCTTCCGCTTTCTGAGGTAAAAGTACATAGGTACCTCAAAGACGCCAAATCTAAAATATTTTTGAATTTGGGCAAGGCGCGTCCAAGAAAGAAGCCAAGATATTTTAAAAAATTTTTAGCGTTATATATATGTCTTCCACTGGGATAATCTGTAGTAAAAGTGATCAGTTATCGTCTGACAAAGCGGAAAGAATTTTGGTCAAGGCGCATTTGCATAAAAAAAAATGAACATTTTTTTGTCAAAACTTTAAAAACAAAAAAAATACGTCTTATATATGCTTACTTTTAAGTTATTTGACTTTATTATGACCCTCATACAAACGAAATTGATGTGGAACACTTTTTGGGCAAGGCGCAGTCACAGAGTTGGACAAAGTAACCACTTGAAAAATTTGCGCGTGCGGCTAAATTTAAAAATACGTAAGTGTACTTGAGATTCATTTTAAGCTTTGAAATTTTGCATGGTACTTTTTTAGGGACCAATAAAACTAAATTAACAAGGGAAGAAGTTTTGGCCAACTTTACACCCCCAGTTGACAAAAGACAATTGATATAGTTCGGACACGTAAAAAGAATGGACGAAGACCGATGGCCGTAAAAAATATTGGAATGGACTCCACCAGAAAGAAGAAAGAGAGGACGACCAAGAAGAAGTTGGAGAGACGACATCCAGGAGGCCATGGATGCGAGAGGCTTGAATACAGAAATGTGCTATGATAGAAAGACTTGGAAACTGGGGACGGAGAGGCAGCGACAGCTGTAGAAATCCGAGATATATATATATATATATATATATATATATATATATATATATATATATATATATATATATATATATATATATATATATATATATATATATATATATATATATATATATATATATGTTAGATCACGGTTCACATGAATGACTTTTTAAAAACTTTTATTTAGTTACATGGAGCCAACGTTGGCTCTTGGAGAAGGAATATAATAATAAATTAGAAGTGTTGCATTCTAACTGAGTTTAATAACTGATTCAACAAAGCGTGTTTAGTCATATTTATAACATACAGAACCTGAGTAAGCAAAATATATAACAAAGGAATTGCAGTTCTGCAGTCTGCACAAGTTATGAGAAACAAAGGTGTAATATGATATCTTGAAGATAAGCAATTAATAAGAGAAGCTGTTATCGTGAAATACGATATACCTGTGAAGGTTTATTATGGCTAAGTCGCAATAAGATAGCGTGTAATATTATATAACAACTTCCCCCTTAATAAAAAAGTTGATGTTACGCAGCAACTTTTGAAAATTGTTAAAACGTTAAATGAATATAATGCAAAAATAAATTGAAACAATGTTGAATGAATACAAAGCAAAATAATAAAATAATGTAAAAGTTAAAATTGGTAAGCGATAATAAAACATTACATAACGTAATAAGGATAAAATACAATAGTCTAAATTAATAGACAAGGGTAAAACTCCACATGAAAGTCTATGTTAACTCGATGTCCTCTTCTTCTTGAGGTCTAATACCGGGTCGCTTTCTTGGAGGGATCAGTCTAGGAAATTTGGTAAATACTCTGCTTCGCTCTGAAGGAGGTGAAGGAGGGTTATCCGTTGAGGGTTGGATTCGCAATGCTCCACATCTTCTTCTGCATTTACAAGTTATGTAAAGTAGAACTAATAGGATGATGAGAGTGATTATGAAATATGTGAACCAAGATATGCATTTGGTCACAAAAGGTTCATTTATGAGGTCATCCAAGTCTTTGGAATATTGGTCCAATTTGTTTTTAGCAATATCTAGGTCTTCTACGTCGAGATTGTTTAATTTGAGAGGTTTTAATTTTGGAATTTCGATTTTGTCGGGCATGTGATTACAGCATTCAAAAGGAATTTGGATAGGATGTGAATTGTCCTTAATTTCGGAAAAGTCTTTGGCACTGGCTTGTATTCTAGTAATGCCTGCATAGGCGTAACATCCTGGTTGTAGTTTGATGATGGAATTTTTGTTGATTAACTCTGTTGTGGATTCTCTCTTTGGACAGTTGATGGTAATGTGAAGTGGTTCGGAATTAATTACTAGCCATGTGTTGTCTTCAAGTTCTTGGACGTTGTATCCCTGACTAATAATGAAGGAAGTTTGACAGTTCTCTGGAAGTTTTGGCAATGGTTTTAGTATTCTGGCTTCACATATGGCATTTTGGTCGATAGGATAGGCAAACAGGTTCGAACATAGTTTGGTTCCAAAATAAAGTGGTTTGCATTCTTTCAAATTTTGTATAGGTATGTACATCAAAGAATCATCATCTCTCACGATATATTTTTGTGAAATAGATAAAATGTGATGTAGACCAGTTCTGTTATCAATTATCGGGATAGGATATAGGCGATAGGTGTTATAATTTTGGGGTTCAACAAGTGGTATTGTTAAAACAAATACTAAGTTAGAATCCATTTGAAATGCTTGTAATTCAATAATATCCAAATACTTAGCAACTGCCGATAATTTAATGGGGAGAGGCAAATTGTTCCTTCGTAAGCTCTGTGAAATTTCTTGTAATGCTGTTACCAAATGATTAGGGGTTATGATTGACGTGTGAATGATTCCTAGTCTGGCAAATGTTATTGAATTTAGAATGTCGTTTAAATTATCTTCGATATACAAATAGCTTGCCATTAGTTGTTCAGAAATGTATATGAATTTTAGTTTTATGTGAGCAGCCTCGATAGCTTGAGTCATGGTTTGAATTGTGTGTTCGATTTCTTCGAGATCTTTGTTAAACGTTTCCTCGTCAATTTGTAATTTTTGTATAGTCGAGTTGAAGTTTTTAATAACAGAAGTTGTAACTGAAATTTGATTTTTGATTAAGTTTTCCAATTGATGTTCGTCGTTATTTAGTTTATTTATACAATTAGTATAGTACTGGCCATCTTCAGCATCTAAGTTTCCAGTTATGGATTTGAATATTGTACCGATACCGTTAAGTATTCCTCGTTTATATCTTTTTGTGTCTGAAAAGATTTCGTCAAATTTTGTTTTTATAGAGTTGGATATTTGCGTCAAAAGGTTAAAGTCTGTTTTAATTTCACTCGTAAAAATAATTGACTTGTGATCATCATTATTGAGAGTGTACAAGATTATGTCTAAGATATTTTGATTTTTGTCAAAAGCTATTTTGAGGGATGAAATGTTTTTATGCACTAGCAGAGTCCATTTGTCATTTGTCACCACGATGTCCGTGTCTTGGTGGTAGTATACACCAACAGTGTTATTGATCGGGGTAATTTTATATTGACAGAGTGCTGATCCGAACAGCAGGAGAAACCTGAAAATAAATTTAATTTTCAGTATATGGTTTCATTCTATCAAAATTTACTTTAGTTTCTTGTTTTGTTTCGAGATTTAGTAAGGTAGCAGAATTTTGAGAAATTTCTTTTATTTTAAAGGGACCGTTAAATTTGTTTTGTAGTTTGTTCTTAATTTGTGATTCTTTTACATAAACTAAGTCACCTATTTTGTATTCAGGTCGTTTTTGGGGAACATTTCTGTCGAAGCGAACTTTTGCTTTCTCTTTTTGAGATTGTGTTCGACTACGGGCTATTCTATAGTAGTGGGATATTCTGTTGTTTAAATCTCTAACGTATTTGGTTATTAACTCTTTTTGGTTATATAAAGTTTCAGGTGGTCTGTTAGACGTATGACCAAAGATAAGTTCATATGGGGTGAAACCGTGTGTTTTATTTACCGAATTGTTATAACATATTACTGCATATGGTAAAATCGTGAACGGATGTTCATTCGGGTTTTCAGTTTTATGAATTCTTATCATTTCAGCTAAGGTAGCATGAAATCTTTCTATTGATCCGTTCGATTGGGGATGTCCTACGCTTGAATAAGTTAATTTTATGTCGTAGAGGGTGCAGAGATTCTTTAGCAAACGATTGTCGAATTCGCCACCGTAATCACAATGGATTCTTAATGGGGTACCATAATGTTGAAAATATAACAACAAAGTGTTTACGACAGATTTTGCGGATTTATCCGGGACTGCATATGCTTGCGTGAATTTGGTTAATTCGTCGCGAATGGTTAAAGCGTAATTTCGAGTGGGGAATTCAAATAGATCGATATTGATTCTTTCGAATGGTGTTCTTGGGGTTTCTGTGACTACTAGAGGGTTATTAAGGTTTTTCCGGCATACTTTAGTCTTTTGGCAAGTTTCGCAATTTTTTATAAAATTTTCAACGTCTTTAGTTAGACCTTGCCAAGTGTATTTTTCTCTAATTCTTCTAATCGTTTCATTTATTCCGCGATGTAGATTATTTTTACCAACATGATTTTGCTCCAATATTATTGGAATTTCATCTTCGTCGGCAGTTCTGACGATATCTTGACAAATTACTACTTTTAAGTCTTTTTCTGCAAAAATGAATGATAAAATTTCAAGTATAGGGAGATCTAGATTATTTTCGACAAAGTATGTCTTAGAGAGATCTAGGACATCTTGATTTTTAAATAATACCAAAAATAGATGTTCAATTACAGATTCGATATCAAAAGGTAGAGGGATGATAAAATATCTCCTATGTCTGACTGTTTTGCTCGATACAATATTGATTTTATCGTTATGAAATTCGGGGTTTTCTTCGAATATGTCTTCAATAATTTTGTGTCAATAATTTTGTGATGTAGGTCTTGTAAGTTATTTTGTTGGAAGAAGGTTATAATATCTTTATGTTCTCGGTATAAGAGTTGTTTGTTTGAGGCTTTGATTTTTGAATAGTCTATTAAAGATGTTGTTTTATATAGGTTGGTGAAAGTTTCAAATTCTCGGGAAATTTGTTCGTTAGTGATTTCGTTGTTATCGTCTAGGTTTTCGTCGTCGTCTGACTCTTCGTCATTCGCGGCTAGAACCTTTGAATAGAATTTGGAACATTCGGAAATATGATTAATTTTGATTCTGGAAAGTGCGTCCGCGTTCTTATTGATTTTGCCGGGTTTATAAATTATTTCGTAGTCGTACTCTTCTAATTTGAGTCGCCAACGGGCAAGTCTACTTCCTGGATCTTTTATAGAGAATAGCCAGGTGAGTGGTCTGTGGTCGGTTACAAGCTTGAACTTTCTACCGTACAGATAGGGTCTAAAGTGCTTTACACTCCATACTATTGATAAAAGCTCGCGTTCAATCGTTGAATACTTAGTTTCTGCACTGCACAAGGTTCTAGAAGCATAGGCAATGGGTAAATCTTTGCCAATAGGCCCCTGGCTCAGCACTGAGCCGACGGCAAATGCGCTCGCATCAGTGGTTAGAATGAATGGTTCATCAAAATTAGGATAAATTAATATCGGAGTTGTTGTTAATGTTTGTTTCAAATTTTGAAAAGAATTTGTACAATCGTTGTCGAAGAGAAATGGTATGTCTTTCTGTAGGAGTTTTGTTAGGGGCTTGGTTATTTTGGAGAAATTAGAAATAAAGCGCCTATAATATCCGGCTAAGCCTAGAAATGATTTAGTTTCTTTTGGATTTTTCGGTTGAGGAAAATTTAAGATAGCGTCAACTTTCGAAGGGTTCGGTTTTACGCCGTCTTTCGTAATGAGATGTCCTAAACAAGCGACTTCCTTGCGGAGAAACTCGCATTTGTCTGGTTGAATTTTGAAGGCGTTTAAAGACTTCGGTTAGACGGGAAATGTGTTCGTGAATTGTAGGAGAGTAAATAATGATATCGTCCATGTAGACGAGACATCGTTCGTTTTGAATACCTAACAGGATGTTATCCATAACTCTTTGAAAAGTTGATGGAGCGTTTTTGAGTCCAAATGGCATTCGCACGAATTCATAATGACCGTTCTCAACTGTGAAAGCAGTCTTTTGAATATCTGCGGGATTAATTTCAATTTGGTGGAAACCAGAAGCCAAGTCTAAGGTTGTGAAGTATTGGCATTTGCCAAGTTGGTCTAAAAGATCAGAAATGTTGGGTAGAGGATATTTGTCACCAATTGTAACCTCGTTGTAGTCGACTACAATGCGCCATTTCTGTTTACCAGAAGCGTCCAGTTTTTTGGGAACTACCCAGACAGGAGAGGACCAAGGTGAGATTGAGGGTTGAATAATACCTTGACTTAACATTTTCGATACTTGGGACTTAACTTCTTCTTTATGGACCTGAGGATAGCGATACGATTTCGTAAATATAGGTCGGGAATTGTCGGTGTCAATAGGGTGTTTGATTTCGTTGGTAAAGGTCAAATTGTCTCCTTCTAAATAGAATATATCTTGAAAGTCTAAACAAAGCTGCGTTACTATTTCGGCCTCTTCTTCGTTTAGATGATCCAAGCGCAATTCGTTCCTGATTTCAAAGGATCTGTCCGTCAGTACGTGTGGGTTAGAATTTTGAGTGTTTAGATTGAAAATTGATTTGAATTTTTGTACTGGCTCTAGGTTAAGATTTGAAAAGTTTATGGTTTTTGGAATAGCGTTTGCGTTTATTATCGAAGTTAAAAATTCTCCATTGTGATCGATTTTCACAATTGCATTTGGTAAGCGTACTTTCTCGTTTTCCTGGGCTAACAGTATAGCCTCGGTATTTCGCAGGTTACATTTTAGTTTACAAATTTTTTCGGTACGGCCTTCAATTTGGATCTTATTTTGATTAGGGTTGTGGTTTGATTGGATTTTGTCGTATTCGGGTTTCGACGAATCGTCGGTTACTTTGAAAAGTGGTACCGTTTTGAAATTGGTTATTAATTGTTTATTTCTTATGTCGACGATACAATGATAGTGCTCTAGGAAATCAGCTCCTATCAGTCCATCAAAATTGATATCTAGGTCGTAGATGTAAACCTTATGTGGGTCGTTATCAGTGAAGGGTATAAGAACAGATTCACTAATAGTAATTTTCTGATCGGTTATACCTTGTATAATTACGTTTTCTGAAAATCTCCGTTTGTAATTTTCCGCTGTTTTTGGTTTAAAGATAGAGATACCTGCGCCAGTATCGATTAGAATTTTGAATTTGTTTGTGATATCTTTAATGTAGTATAGATTTTTTGAATTTACGGTCAACAATGAGTGTGATAGCGTTTCTACATGAACCCTTGTTCCGGGAAGTTCAGCGACGGGTCGAAACTGTCGTTGAGATTCATCGTTCGTATTTGATTTGTTATTTGGTCGAATTGGTCTGTTTGCTGTGTTGGAGTATCCGTGGGGTACTCCGGATCTAATCGATAATCCTGAGGATTAACAGTATAATCCTCCTGTGGCGTTTGAGAATTAGCAGTATAATTCTCGTACTGTTCATATGGGGAATTAGCTGTATAATTCTCTGAAAAGCTTTGAGCGTTTTCTAAATCGTAATTTTCATAACTGTCGCTTACATTTTGATAATCGGGTGAATAGTCATTGTATTGATTAAATTGATCGGCATAATTATCGTAAGGTTCGTAATTTAAATGATGAGCTTTTTGCTGGTTAAAGCGGTTAAAATTCGGGTTAGGTTGAATAGCTGACGGTCTTTGTTGGTTAAAGTTTGGATTCGGCCTTATAGCTGAGGGCCTATTTTGAGGTTGATTAGGTTGGTTTTGAGGGAATGTCCTCTGACCAAATTGATTGTTTTGAGAGAAATTTTGGAAATTTGGGTTTCCTTGATAATTTGGTCTCTGGAAATTTGATGTCGATGGCATAGACAGTTGCTGTTGCCTTGTACGACATTCGTTTATTACATGTCCATTGCGCTTGCAAAATGAACAGAATTTTTGTTGGAAATTTGAAGTTGGTCGTTTTTGTTGTAAAGCGGGATTTTTGATCGGACTATTTTTCGGAAATTTCTGTTGCTCAAAATAAGAGAGTTGTAGCTCTCTACGAATTCTACTTACAGCTTTCAATATATTTGGAGGGTTGCTGGCACGTATGATACGGCCTAAGTTTGGTTCTAAACCCGTTAGTAAGTTATTTAAAGTCATCGTTTCGATGAGGTCGGATTGTGCGGTTCTTTGTGTCGAGGTTAAATTTTGCTTTTGCACTGCAGCGTGCATTTTCGCATTGTGCGTTTGTAAACGCGAAACAATTGTAAGGGCGGATTCACCTGGCAATTGGTGAATGCGCTGCAGGTCCTGAATTAGGGCCGTTAAATCTCTGGAGTCCCCAAAGTGGGTTTCCAGTAGTGCTTTTATTTCTGGCCATGTGCCGGGGTTACGTGAGTTAATTAGTTCGGCAGCTTTGCCTTTTAATTTATTTTTGATGTGGACTGTTAATAAAATGTTCTGGTCGTTAATGGCCATACTTTGTGCACAATGGCATGAATTTAAGAATGTTTGTAAATTAATGGCATTGCCATCGAATTCGGGTATCAACGAAAATATCTCAGAGAGCTTGTAAGGCTCAATTTGCTCTGGTTGAGGTTGTTGTTGTTGTTGTAGTTGTTGCTGTTGTAGTTGTTGTTCGGTTGTTACCGGTGGCACTGGTTGAACTGGCTCTGGTTGAGCTCTATCTGGCATTTTGCTTTTTGTATTTAAATATTATTTGGACAAACATTGGTTGAGTATCAGCAGTATGATACAATCTTAAATTAAATTAAAATTAGCTTGTTACGTTGCGTGCGTAAATGGATTGTGTATTAGCTGTATAATACACAATGTTTCGTATTAGCAGTATAATACGAAAATAAATAAACTTAAAATTAAATGAACTTGTTTCGTTGCGTTTGTAAGGGAATGGATTTCACTTTGACAATAGAACTGGCTTTGTGCGCCGAGTGTATTAGCAGTATAATACACTTTTAATAAAATAAGTTGCGAAAAATAATAAAATAATAAAATGGTACGAGATGATTCTTATAATGACTTACGTTAGTTTCGTTTCCATGGGTAGGTTCTTCGTCCGTCAAGCGATTGGGATCCGCCACCACCAGTGAGGAAGGTCTCCTTGTTCAAGTAGATGTACACGCACTAGTTAGGCACCTTCTGCAGATGTTCTCCTTGTTCTCTTACGCTTCACTACCAGTTAGGCTTCTTGTTCTGATGATGTTTACGGATCCTACCGACTGCGCCAATGTTAGATCACGGTTCACATGAATGACTTTTTAAAAACTTTTATTTAGTTACATGGAGCCAACGTTGGCTCTTGGAGAAGGAATATAATAATAAATTAGAAGTGTTGCATTCTAACTGAGTTTAATAACTGATTCAACAAAGCGTGTTTAGTCATATTTATAACATACAGAACCTGAGTAAGCAAAATATATAACAAAGGAATTGCAGTTCTGCAGTCTGCACAAGTTATGAGAAACAAAGGTGTAATATGATATCTTGAAGATAAGCAATTAATAAGAGAAGCTGTTATCGTGAAATACGATATACCTGTGAAGGTTTATTATGGCTAAGTCGCAATAAGATAGCGTGTAATATTATATAACATATATATATATATATATATATATATATATATATATATATATATATATATATATATATATATATATATGTATATATATATATATATATATATATATATATATATATATATATATGTATATATATATATATATATATATATATATATATATATATATATATATATATATATATATATATATATATATATATATATATATATATATATATATACGCCCCTTACCATCCCTTTGAAATATAGCTCTTTTTATAGTTATTTATTGTACTATACATTTGACAATTTCTTTTTTTCCATATATAAGTGAATACAGTTAGCTTGACTGTTAGTTAATAAGAAAAATAATCAATTTCAACTGTTTATAATCTAGATTTATGAATACTTTTGACAGTTTATTACAAAAACAATGACCCAGAATAATCATCGGTACCTCGACTGTGTGTGGTTTAGACTAATGTAATTTATTTTAATGTTAACGTTATTATTGAGTGAAAGAGACTGAAGTAGGCTGTTTGTACTACTATAACGTGTACAAAATTTCTTGATAAGATAAAGTTATATTTAGTTTTCTAACCAAAAAATTTACTTGATATTCCTAGGTAAATAGAAGATCTAAAAACACTCCAAGAAATCTTGTACACACTGTATTTTTGGCGCCATCTAATTATTTCCCCACAGGCATGTGCTAAACAATAACATCAAAACGATGTTATGCAATTAAATTATTTTTTCTAGTTTTATACATTGTCCCTATTTATGAGCCTTGTTTAGAGAACGTTGATATTAGAAGTTAAAAAGTCTAAAATAGTACAGTACCTAGAGGTAAAAAATATGCAAAACTTCTAAATAATGTCATATTGAACGGATTTCGTTCATTTTTGGCAGTATAATAGTAAATGCTTCACATAAAAGTTTCTATATCGTGCGGGGGCTTGCTAATTTATAGGGGGTGGATGCCACCCCTTCTCAGGGTGTGGCACTTAAAAAATATATATATTTATTGGAGCTGAAAAAGAATCAAGTTTTAAGAAGAAAAGGTTCTATGCAATTTTTCACATACATTGATAGTTTTTAAGTTCGACTTCGAAATTGCGATTTTAGCTTAAAAAAAAAGGTATTTCTAAACGGCTTTCCTCAAGTATCTCGAAAAGTATTGCTTTATCGAAAAAATGTTACAGACCAATTACAGAAAGTACAAACTGGGAATTAATTATATTTTTTGTTTATTGAAGTAGGAATAATAATTTCGGAGATATTTAAGTTTATATTTGGCATCCAAGTATTCATAAGATAATTATTTAGAGTGAGAGCTAAATATTTCAGAAACTGTGACACCTACGTCAACAATGCTAATAGCTAAAATAATAGCTTTCAACTGTTTTTCAATTTATTTCTGTAGCACAAAAAAGTAAGAAGTTATGACCGAAGCAATGTGCGCCTTCACATTTTTTAATAACAAAATCGCCATTTTGTTACTGTAATTAGCCAGTAAATAAAAAAAAGGAATTTCAAACACTGTTTATCATTAATATATAGTATGACGTAGATGCTCAAATTTTTTCGTTTGTATACAGCACTTGCTTTAGAAAAAATTACAGTTTAAACTATAAAGGTATTTTCGATAAAACGTATTTTTTTTCCTTTTCCAAATATCTCAATAAATATTAGTTTTATTGAAAAATGGGTATAGACCTAAAATAAAGCTCATAAACTGGTAATGAATTTCTATTTTTTTATTTATTTACATAGATTTAATAGTTTCGGAGATATGAAAGTTTACAAATGGCGTCCGAACGTTTATGAGACGAAAAATGCAGTTTAAATGTTAAATATCTCAGAAATTGTGACACCTACGTCACGCATGCTAAGAAATGAAATTAAAGACAATTAATTGCGCTTTCAAATTAATTTTTACTCGTTTCTGTAGCATAAGAGATAAAGAAGTTATGATGAAAAAATATGCATATTTATATTTTTTTATATAAAAAGGTCGCCATTTTGTTACTTTATTTAGCTAGTAATTTAAAAAAACAATCTCAAATACAGTTTTTCGTTAAAATGTAGCATTACCTAGATGCTCAAATTTTTTTGCTCATTTAAAGCATTTGCTTTAAAAAAAATGCATTTTAAACTTTAAAGGTAATTTCGAAACACTTGGATGCAAAATATAAACTTAAATATCTCCGAAATTATTAATCCTACATCAATAAACAAAAAATATAATTAATTCCCAGTTTGTACTTTCGGTAACTGGTCTGTAACATTTTTTCGATAAAGTAATACTCTTGGTTATACTTTTCGAGATACTTGACGAAAGTCGTATGGAAATACCTTTTTTTAAGCTAAAATCTCAATTTATAACTTAAAAACTATCAATTTATGTGAAAAATTGCATATAATCTTTTCTTCTTAAAATTTGATTCTTTCTCAGCTACAATAAATAAATAGATTTTTAAGTGCCACCCCCTGAGAAGGTGTGGCACTGGCATCCACCCCCTATAAATTAGCAAGCCCCGTACAATATAGAAACTTTTCTGTGAAGCATTTACTATAATGCTGCCAAAAATGAACGAAATCCGTTCAATATGACATTATTCCGAAGTTAAAACCTCTAGTTACTGTACTAAAAGAGTTGTTTAAAATTCATGGTATTGGTATTAGAAAATATAAAAAAAAATATCTCACAAAACTTAATATGGTCAAACACGGCAATTAAGCGTAAGCTATGTTAAAAAACCGCGTCTATATATCTACATTTAATTTAGAACTGACATGACGTTCCCGACTTAAACGTTACTTATAAAGGTATAATGGGGTCATTTCCAATAATTCTATATTGCGACTTTTTCAACTTTATCATAATTTGTTTAACACAAAAACTAGTCATACAAAATTTCACGTCTTTGTCTATGATAGTTTTCAAAATATTAAGCCCCAAAGTTGCCGCGGACGGGAAAAGAAACTCGTGCCCGCGTGACGTCATTAGGCTTAAACCGACAACAGCAGCAGCTTGACGGTCCGCGCCGCGCCGTCTTATCAGTGAAATTGCATGTATGTATTATATGTAATGTAATGTGTAATTATATATGTAAAATTTATATGTGCATAAAGAGCCGTGTAGGTGTTTTTTTTATATACTTTGTGCTTTTTAAAAACAAAAAATGTGCGAAAGGGACTTTGTAAAAGCAGATTCTTCCCATCTTCCGGAGGTAGACTTGCTAATGGTTATGGGGTATTTTAATTCCTATCACGAATATTTAAGTGCAGAAATGAGAGGAAGTAAGTGCAAAGGTAAATAAGATTTTATTTTAATAATACATATAAAAATTACTTCATTGTACAGGATTTTCAAAATAAAACTAAATATGCCTAACATGAAATTTAATACTTCGAAATAGAATATTTGACAAAAAAAGTTCTTATTTAACAGTTTGCCGACAACAAGCACCTGGACAGTAAACAACCATTTTAAGGGTGAGTGGGGCAAATATTTTTCTAAATTATTTTTGTGGAAAACATTATTACCTGCTTAATCCCTACTGAATATTAGTGAGAATAATTATTGTATTAATTAAATACATTTTTGGGCGAATTCTTATAAATTATAATTATGTTTTACACGCTTTCTAACTAAATGTTTTAAAATTTTGTTTGCTTTTTGTTTTTCTATTTTCTATTTTCCAAAATAATCCCGGAGTATAACATAAATAATAAAGTTTCATGTGGGGATAAATGAAAAAGAACATAATATTGTAGAGGTAAAGTGCAAAGATTGTGCAGCTTCTGATGGTGGTTGTAACCATGCAATAGCTTTAGTAATGTGGTTATATCGCCGAAGTGAAGAACCCTTGCCAACCGATACAGTTTGCTATTGGAAAAATCTAGCATGCTTCATTTTTCTACAATATATTAAATAATAAAATATAATGTATTACTTAATAGATAAAACATCTTTATTTTCATGTAAACTCTATGTTCTGGCTAGGCCTGTAGCTAGGGGTGGGCCAGGATGGGCGTAGCCCGTCCTGGAATAATTTTCGCCCGACCTACTTCGACCGCAAGGGGGGTAATTTCAACTGCCTTTTTTGGATTTACCCCCCCCCCGCTCATCGAAAAATTTTTGGCACCCCCCCACCCCCCTGAAAAATTGTTTGCCCGCCCTTAAAGCACTTTCTAACTACAGGCCTGGTTCTGGCATAATTAATTAAGATTTCTAACTCTTGTGGTAAAGTTACGCGAGACGCTTATCGCCTCTAGACGAAATAGGTAAGAAACTTTTGCGGCTTTTATGTCCCCTTCTAGTCGTGGACACAGAAACGAACTTCGAATTTATCGGTCAGTGTTTCAAATGCGAAGGACAGTTAGTGGTATTATTATTCTAGATTTAGATTAGGAATTTTCGTTAGTGTATCAATGTTGTGTACAGTTCGTGTTGTCCACGGTACATTACATTTTAGCGGATCAAATCTCTCATATTATTATTTTCATTGTAATACAAAATTTGAAGTACGGCTCTGGACAGCGGTGACTAACTCTAGCCAGCATGTAAATGACTTCGACTGTGATATTTTCTTGGTTTTTTTATTCCTACTAAACTTCTGACGTAATTTATACTTATTTATTTAAAAAATATATCTCTCTTCTGAATTTTATGTTTATTGGTATTTACTTTATTTTTTATTAACCTAATTAACTTACATTAAAATGAGCAATAGGCTCCTGTTTTTTCATTTAAGAGGACAGCCCGACGCATTGCTCGTTGCCAAAGAACTGTTTTCTTTTTGTCTGTCGGCAAACGAATAAAATCAAAAAGGATAAGATAGAGTGGAAGGTTCCATATGGCCACAATGTATTTTTCCGTACAAGGTTTTCCTGCGCCACCTGGGCGAGTCCTAGGCAGCATGAAATCCCCTCACTACCACACATAGCGGGAAACTGAAACTCAAGGTCCTCAATCCATGCACCCTGCGCGGGTCGGGCTCGTAAAGGAACTTTCAGCCTTCAATTTTTAGCGGGAAATTTAAATTCGGAAGTACTGAGCCGGCGCCCTCTGCAGGTCAGATGCGTAACTAAATCCCTCACTGCCCACTACCGCCATTACCGGGAAATTTAAACTCTCGAGGCACCGCACTCCTGCCATTGGATTTCTTAAAAATTAAGGAAAAAAGAAGCGATAAACGTGAAAAAAATTACTTTATTTTAAGAAATAGCCACTGCACCCTTAACAAAACAAATATTACTAGTAATAAGTGAATGTAAATAGTATAAATAATTTATAAAATATTCTACAAATGACACTGTATAATAACTTATAACTAGAAATTTGTATAACACTGATCAATAGTTATGCTAGTGTTGCATTGAACAGAAAATAAAAATTATAGCCGTAATGAATTCAACGTGTGCAATTGAAAAAAATTAATCATACAAAATTAATAAATAAAACGGACACAAAACTGACAGAAAAAATAACAAATATAAACATGTCAGCTCCAATAAAAAAAAAATCGTATATCGTATACTAAAAATAAATTAATGGGTAAAACAAAAATCACTACTTGGTGGTAGCTCAAAATACAACCATTACAAATTATCGAAAAATATTATTTTGTGTACTAATTCAGCAGATAACTTTCAATGAAACCATTCATTCTTTCCATATACTATCGATCCAAGTCTGATCATACCAGTATATCAACAAAAAATGACTCTTACGAGACATCTTATCAACTGCTTTCATCTAACAATATCAATATCAAAAACAAGAAAATTATATTCTTTCTATATACTGATGATCAAGGTCTGATCATGCAGTGGCGGCTGGTGACATTTCAATTTTTTTTTCTCGTCTGTGGCGCATGGGACCCATACGAAATATGGGAAATAACATCTCAAGCTGAACTTAGTTTGAACTTAGTTGGTACAACTCGCCCTAAGTGCTAGCAATTTGCAAGATTTGTATGCTAAGTACATGATAAAGAACTTCGTAAGGCGGAGGGTACCAAGCTGGTAGCATATTTTCATAACAATTTCAAATCAAACTGGCATCTGGGATCTTACTCACATTTCGGGTTCCTTAGGGACCATAAAAAACCCATGCTCTTTATCTTTATCGTTTCTTCTACGACAGTTTGGAAAATTGCAGGCCACAACCATTATATACTTTATAACTATAATCAAAACTATAATTTTTTTACACATATAATACTCATTTGCTTTTTCTACATGTGACATTTTATTATGATCACCATTACCATTGCATGATTGTAAGGTTAGGTGCGTTTTTTTGTCCACGACCGGTAGAGTTAGAATTACCAGAATGATATTTACCAATAAAACGACAAAACTGAAATTTCTAGGTGGGAGGCGACAAATTTCTTAGGATTCTTAAATAACGAATAATGGCATCGACATTCATGAAAAAACGACAAGATTTGATATTCCGGTGTCAGAATTGTAGCAAAAAAACGCACCTGTTGATGGTCAATAGTATAGACGACAATCTCTTTCATTGATGCCGATGCCTGTAAATATGTTGTTGCTGCCTAAAACTCGACAGATGGCATGTGTACGCGAGCCTTCCACTCTATCTTATCCTTTTTGAATAAAATATTTGTCTGGTGTTGACGCCATCGCGCGTCGTGCTTTTGCATTCAGGAACAATACAATATTTATATTTATTTTTGGTGCGGTATGATGACATTTTTATTCAAATCACAGAACAAAACAGTTTCGAAGTTTAACAATGTCTTTATTCGATGATTAACAACGTTGAACTAACCTAGTGAGAGCAATATAGCGCGCGCCCTGTGTATTGTACCTACAGCTTTAAGCCTAATGACGTCATTCGGCTCGGTCGGATTTAGATGCGCCGCGCGACTTTAATAATTTTTTTTAACATGATCGGATTGACAGAATTTCATAATTTTTGGTAGATCATCTTTTTAAAAGTAGTTCTTCAAGAAAATAATGTTTTTGGAATAGGTCGAAATGACCCCATTACACGCCACAGCATAGCACATATCTGTAATACTTTATGGGCTGTTATGCGTACACTCTACATACATTTATGTACACCTACGATGTACTCCAGCGCTAGACTTATCAAAATTCAACAATTCTTATAGAAAGAAATATATGAACCAGCAATCAGCATACGATATGTTAAAATATACATTTTCATTTTAATCACTCTTTGAGTGTATTTTATGTTTGTCACATTGATGAAGATTTGTATTGGTTTAGGTTATGCAAGTATTTTATTTTCAATTTGCAAGTGCACTGATGTAATTACAGTGTTTAGTGGAAGAGAAATAAAAGGTATAATAACAAATAAATTTATAAAACTACTTATTTTCAAAAAACAGCGAAAAGTGTTGTTATTATTATTGTTATTATTCATTCAAGTTTAAAAACTACTAGGTGTTTTAGATCGAATATATTATTTCATTGGTACTATTTACCAGGAGAGTTCTTTAACCTAGTTAATATATCTATCTATATTTTTGATTATTACAAATAACAAGTAGTTAACAAGGAAAATATTATAAGAAAATCTAACTAAATCTCAGTATTACTGTATAAGTACGTGACTGAGAGAATTTAATTGATTTAAAACGCCAGGATTTCGCTCTATATATGTTTTCCTGTCATTCATTTCTGACTTTCTATACTTATTTTATTGAAATAATTACTTAACATGAATGAATAAATATATAAACATTCGTTTAACAAAAAATAAAGTTTATGTTATATTCTAGAATTTAGTTATTTAATTTTAAATAATTTTAAATTTTATATATTTCCCTTGACATACAAATAATGCGCTCATAAGGTAGTCTTCATAGTGTCAGTCAATATAAAAAAAAATAAATATTGTTTTCCTTCAATAATAAAAAGTTATATAAAATTTATTTTTCTATATTCCATAAGAAAGTCATCAAAATTTCCCCATGGAAAAAATATAGCAAAGTTAAGCTATTTGTCATTGTGCGTGTGGGGACCGTCGGGTGATAGAAGCACAAAAAAAGAGGTATCATAACAGCATAACTATAATAGAAATATCCGCAGACCGCACCACTTTAATAAATCATTGACCTTTCTGAGTTTGCAGGGCACAGCCAGCTAGATTTCCTTCCAGCCTTTCTAGAGAAGCTGCCAAGAAATAGCCATATCTTATATTTTATGAGCACCTTTTTTAGATGCGTGGTTGCTTGCCGTCTTATTTGTTGTCTAAGTTTTGACCCAATGGAAGTGAATCGTATATGTTCACTGTGAGGAGGAACAAAAAATTAATTTCAAAATTTTACTTGCGATTAATTATCAAAACATTATTCATTGCTTAGCGTAACAATTCCTGAAAGTTTCGAAATTTTTTGGAAACTATCTTAAAACAAACTTAAAGTTTCTGAATTTATCAATTTCTTTTTAATTTCCTCTTACGGAATAAAATAACTTTTGCTGTGATATAAACTAATATTTATTAGTGTTTTTTACATCAACAAACTCAACTAAAAATTGTCAAAATCGTCCTGGAATCCTACACGCGAAAACTTGTCTTATTCGGTTTTGGGACTTCAAAGACTGACGTCAATTTCGCAAACGTACGAAGAATCATTATAAGGTTTAAATTGATCTAGGTCTAAGGAACTAAAGTTTGCCGAAGTTTAAAATACCGTGAATTCTTAGCGACAGTAGAATTTTCAAAATGTTTATCATAATAAATTTAGTAAAGTTAAAAGTACTCGAAATCTAGATATGATCTTTTTTGGCTGAAGCTCTCGATACTTGTTTCTGAAAGTGTTCAAATTTTATTTCTTGCAAGTGTCAGGAAAAAGTTCCAGACACTGGATCTCCATGAAATAAATATGTTCCCAATAAAAGAACGCGATTTCTTAGCAGAGTTCGGTGAGCGGTTATCTAAAATATGTATTTCACTTTAACATTATTGTAATTATTAATTCAGCATTGTTAATAATATAATCATTTTTTACAAATAAAGATTGGTAATACATTTAATGAAATTAACACATTTTTTGTACAAAAGATAAACGTATAAAAAACTAAATTTTTCACATTTTCAACGAACAATATTGAGCAAAAATTAGCCTCGGGGCAAAAAGTTTAATAACGTTACGTAAAAACTTTTATACAAACACTACAAATTATATAAAAGCGTTTCCATGTACAGAGCCAAGATGACAATTCTATATCCATTACAAGCAGCTGTTATGTTTAATATCTCACGCCCAGCTTAGTTTGTCGTTCTAAAAGGATTAGTGTGATGTTGCTGATGTTGGTACACATATGGATTGGAAATCGGTCAGATTCAAGATTGATGTTCGTTGTCAAACCCGACCAGAGATCAACCGTTAAATCAGATTAGTTCAGATGGTTAAACTTTACAATAGAGGATGTTTTTATGGTAGCAAAGTTAGTTACTTATTGCAAATGAAGAGAAATTAGTTACAGTTTGTTATTTTTTCGGAAGTTTAAGTGCTCAACTGCTATATTTTTAATGTTAGTCCAGTCACTGAGGTCAAATTGAACTCAAAACAGCAAACATTGCAAACAATTCTTGAATATAGGGATAGAGCTTATAAGGAGTACAAAATGTGTACTGACAATGAAAAACAAAATAAATGGCAAATTTTTAAAGTATATATGTAGAAATGGAGTAGTTCATCTTTTAAAACAAAAAAGAAACAGTATTATTTTGATAAAATAGACAGATTTAGAAACAATCCAAAAGAAATGTGGAAAACTCTTAAAAAGCTAGTCAATAATAATAATCAAGACTTTCCAAAATGTGTTAATTTTGGAACTGGTGATGACCATACAGTCGTCTGTGACAGTATGGAGATTGCGCATAATTTTAATGAGTATTTTGTTGAGAGTATTGGTAATATTGTTCAAAGTATTGATAGTACTGACACTTAGTCTAATTTAAACAATAATTTATATTTAAAATTCGAAAACTTTGAAATGCTTTCCATGCAAAACTTGCGGAAAATAGTTAGCAGTTTAGATAACAAATTGTCTATACATGGAACATTAAACTTAGAATAGTTAAACAAGTATTTGAAACTATTGGCCATGTTATATTAAACTTAATAAATCATCTCTTAATACTGGAAAAATTCCAAGCGCTTTAAAAATTAGTACCGTTATCCCTATCTAGAAAGTAGGTAACACCACAAAGGCTGAAGAATTTCGTCCAATTAATACCTTACCACCAATAGAAAAGCTTATAGAATTAGCTGTCAATGAACAATTATTGCACCATGTTTCTGTGAATTCAATATTAATAAATAATCAAAATTCTAAAAAACTTGATTTCTTTAGTCGAATAGCGCAACATTTATCAACCGAAACTAAAATCACGGTTTATAATACTATTATTCAGCCGCATTTTGAATATTTTGCATCAATATTATTCTTATTACTTCCACATCCAGTATAATAGTAACGACAAAAAAATTTTTAAAATTTTTTATTGTTCAAATAGGCTTAAAATGTCATGAAACGTCGAGATTTTAAGTTTGAGCGAAAGAAAATCTGTCTGTCGGTCTGTCTGCCTGTAACCTTTTTTGTGCGCACGTTTACTCTGGAACCGTTTAAGATATTGACTTGAAATTTGGTACACATATGTACTTTAACGAGATCTAGAACTAGATTATATTTTCATCTTGTTCTGTCGAGATTGGGGGGTAAATTGGGGTAAATTTGGTGTAAATGGGTAAATGACGCAGGTAAAGGTCCATACAATTGGTATTTAGTATATACAAGAGAAGCTAAGGCCTCAAAAAAATTTTTGGCATTCGCCCCCCTTCATTATTAAAGGAGATGAAAAAAAAAATTCTGATTTAGTGTATGTACAAGAACCAGAAGCCTCAAAATATTTTTTTGCTTCATCCACCCCCACTACCACCCTCACCCATGTGGGGTATCGTTTTATGGTAGAGGATTTTAAATATTATATTATTAAAGTTCTATAAACAATTATTTCCACATACAAAGTTTTTTCGATGTGAGTAACTTGGATAGAGAATCTGGATGTGGAAGTAGTGATTCCCTGGGCAGCGGTTTCAATCTTAATATATTAAATATGCTGCAAAAACTGCAAAATGGTGAAATCGTAAGGCAAGTCGCCTTACTCCAATTGATTCAATGTTGACATCTCTTAATTGGTTCCCAGTTGAAAATAGACTGTGCTATTTTACCATGATTTTTGTATTTAAAATAGTAGAATATTTTCAGCATTTCATTACTTTCAACAAAGATATTCATCCATACATATGATACAAGAGGTACAAACAATATTCATATTGCAAGAACTAATTGCCGTAACTCTATGAATACATTATATTTTAAAGGTTTTCAAAAATTTAATGAGTTACCAGAATCTATAAAAGATGCTACAACCTTAAACAGTTTCAAAATTAAGCTAAAGGAATTTATTAACAATGAATAGATTGTGATTAAAGTAAATTGAATAAGAATATAATGTCTTAAGTATTATGTAATTCGTAAATTACCATCTATTTAGGTTAAGGTATTTTAATATTTTAATGTTTTATTTTTAATTTTAATACCCATGTTTACTTTTACAATGTATTTTTTTGTCGTATATGTTTTTTTATATGTATATTAGGTCTCTTCCTAATTCATTAAGTTCTTCCTCTTCTTCTTCTTTTTCTTCTTCTTCTTCTCTTCATATACTCGTAGGTAGTAAATGGATTTTAGAATCGAATAAAAACATGTGTATATAGGGATCTGCTCTAAGCTCCAAAATGAAATAATGTCTAAATAAATGTTTGCAAATATCTTTGTAAATGCAAAATATGAAAAAAATAGTTGGTGAAAAAAATTACAGGGCGTGAAATTCTACACAAAAAAGGCCCTCACAATGTTTTTGTGCAGTCAACGGTTCTCTTGTGAACCACAATCTAAAAGCGCATCTTTGTTAGTGTGCTGGTTGTGCAGTTCAGCACTGTGAGTGCAACAACACATTATTTAAAAACACAAATAATAAAATTATTAAATACACGAATAGAAACTATGAGTTGTAAACAACACCACGATGCTCTCGGTTGGTAGAAAGGATACTAACACCGCCGAAAAACACTCACACATACGTGTAACACCGACGCACATTGCGGCTCTTCGTAGTTAGTAGTCACAAAAACGCTTAGAGCCTATCAAAGTTGACCAATATGTATTTTTTTAAAATTTTTCTTAGAAAATTTCTAAACAATCCCTCACGAGCTTTTTTAAAAAAAAGTTACTCTGCATTAATAGAAGTTGGCTTACATTTTGATGTTTGATGTAAGAAATTGCTTTTTTTCTTAAACCTGAGAGATCAATATTATAAGCAATGCAAAATTAAAATAAAGCTATAAAAAATCATTGACATGTACATTTTACACTAAGCGCTTTTCTAAAATTTCGTATAGCTTTATTTTGATTTCTTATTGCTTATAATATTGATTTCACTGAGGTTTAAGGAAAAAAGCAGCTTCTTACATCAAAAATCAGAATGTGAACCAACTTCTGTTCATGCAGAGTAACTTTTTTCCAAAAAAACTCGTGAGAGATGGTTTAGAAATTTTCTAAGGAAAATTAAAAAAAAAAATTGTATTGATCAACTTTGATAGGCTTTAGGTGTTTTTGGGACTACAACTACGAAAAGCCCCAATGTGCGGAGTCAGCTGCTATTCAAATCGAGCCGTAAGTTGCACACACACCTGAAAATATTGCTCACTTTCTGAAATAATTCATTTACTACCATGTAATCCAGGTATATTGTGACATTGTATGAAATGTTTGATCTTTTTTTTCTGGAAGATAAGTATAGGATGTATAGCATTTTTTGGTCATATAGCATTGAGAAGTTTGTATGAAAAAATATACAGTGTGTGCTATTTAATACCATTATTTTACGCGTTGGCCGATTTAAAAAGTCTTTTTTTGAGATATAGTACTCGATGAGCTTTATTTGGAAATTACAAATTTTTCAGAACAGTCAAATAAAGCTCATCAAGCAATATATCTCAAAAAAAAAAAAATTGAGATCGGCCAACGCGTTCCAAAATAACGGAGTGTCGCGTTTTTAAATAGCACAGTCTGCAAGTATATGGAATTAAAAAAAAGGCAAGCAAAAAGTTTCGAGTAAAATAAAATATTTCCATCAAATAGTAGACACACACACACACACACATACTCACTTTTAAAATGCCCTTTTTAAAATACTTGCTCAATTAATTTTAAAAGCTTTACCGTAATTTAATACGTCAATTTTTTTTGACGGCATTTCAAAATTGATCCGCATACTGTCTTTAACTAGTATTTAATTTTCACCTATAAATAATAATCGAAGGTATAAGAATACAGAAAGTAATGACGCAAAGGTGTTTAATTTCTTTCATTTTGATAAATATTAAAAAATTGGCGATCACTACATTCACGTTATTTGTACAAATACTTTGCAGAGTGACATTTTAGCCCAAAAGAAATAAAAAATCCTAATAATTTTTTTTCTAACTCAAGCCTACTTTTTATTTAAAATTAATTAGAAAAATGGGCAATGTCTTCAGTTTAGACAGCACAACTATAAACAGAAGACGGAAGGATATCACGCTCACTTGTATCAATCACATGGGTTTTACAGTTTTCCAAGAAGACTGCGATTTAAAAATAATAAAACAGTTTTTTCCACAACCATTATAGAATGTAATAATTCCGAAATCATTTTTAATAATAGAAAGCAAACATTCTCACTTTTGAGATAGAATATTTATTCAGAAACACTTGCTTCTTATGTGTTTTGCATGTATTGTCATTCTATAACAAGTGCCAGAATGAATATTCCATAATTATGCTCAACGAAATACATAGATGCCGTGGATGTCAAAACTGTCAGTGTCAATTCAGTAATTGTATAAACACTATTAATATACGTCGAGCGCGGTTAATACTTGGATGGGGTCCCATCTTGGGAAATACAGCGTTCTCGTCCCACCTTCTAGAGGTTTGTATATCAATGTATACTCGGAAGCTACGTAATTTCAGACGAGGATTACGTAGTGGATATACCATCCTTCGCAGGGGATGTAAAGCAGGCGGTCCCTTGTCTATTAAATGTTAGGCAAGTAAAAGATCCCTACTCTTCTTAAGGGAAGAGGTTCGGCAAAATTTCCAGGTTGGGGGTAGCTCGTCTCCTGGCGTCGGTGATAGGCCCTGGTAGCGGAAATAGGCCGACGTTAAATAGTTTAAAAAAAAACCTATAAATATAAATATTAATACAATGTAATATAATTGTTTCAATAAATCACTTGTTTTGTTCAGATTTAATTGTTTTTTTTTTACTAATGGTCGTGGAGAAAAGACACTATGTTACTCGGTTAGAATGAAAATTCAATCTACTCGTGGTTCCTCACGCTCGCTTTCGCTTGCGTTTGGAATGTTCCACTCGTATCGGATTTTCATTCTAACCTTGTTACAGAATATACTATTACATCTGCCTTGTTTAATCAGTTTTATGATGAAAACCCTAACACATTTTTCACAAATTACAATTATTCCACAGGTTTTATTTAAAAAAGCAGGACGTCCAGGTCGCCTTTTTAAGCTCCTTGTGTCTTTATTGAAAAAATATCACTGATATTTTAACGATAAGAATAAAATATTACAACATGCTTTAGCTGACTGAATTATTGTGTCAGTCGTACAATTTTTTTTTAATTTAAAATCGTCAAAATGAAGTTTCAAAAAAATTGAATCCGCTCGCCGAAATATTTCTAATATCAAATGATGTGGCATAACAAATGTTTTCAAAAAGTTTCATTGAGATTCTTGTGAGTTTCGAAGTTTTGGCGATTTCTTGGCTCTATTGACTCGACTAATGGCTTTTTGACTGACATCTTGTGTAACAGTTCTGACAGTTTCCATTATTGACTACGTCATTATTGACTTATTCTAAGCAGGGAATTTCGAAAGGGAATTTCACAACTCAAGAATGAATATGTCAATAATGGAGTGTATTTAGACATGTGGTGAAAAACAGTATATATTTGGCGATCCAAATTATGAACAGTTTTATAGGACTATTCATCCAGTAAATATTTCTCAAACTTTCTCGTTAATTGCTGAATTGCTGTATAAATTCAATATGGTCTTCAAGATAATTATAGTTTCCAATAATTAGTCCAATCAATTTTAATTAACTTAGCAACATGTTAATCAAAAGGAGGAAATTATTACTCTAATATTTAGTTAATAAATCCTGACGCAAATTTACTCTGAACTTCATTACATTGGGTTAATTAATGATAATCAATGCTTAAAATTACATGTTTCTAGGGACTCGTGTTATATTTAATATTCTTAAATTTTAATATTATAAATATTAATACATTATTTGCTAACACTATCACAAGACTGGCATATTGGAGTAGCTATAGGGGGAACCAAGATATCTAACTAAAGATTTGCCGATGATACCACATTTCTAAAACTGTAAATATCGCTCATTGAAAAAAAAATTATATCAATGTGGTATTGAACGAATTCTGAACAACTTTTGTAAGCACGATAACTTAAGAAAGAAAAGTCCGTTTGTATTGAAATTTGGACAATGAGTTAGTGTTAGCTAGGCAGAACCCTACTGAAGAAAATTGATCGGTAAACAAAAAAGTTATTAATCATTTAAAATTAAAAAACAATATATTTTCTACATTCTTATCACTTGTACTTAAATAGAAATCTCCCGAAATAATATTTTCTATCGTTATCTTTTGTTTGTATATTTTACTAATATATATATATATATATATATATATATATATATATATATATATATATATATATATATATATATATATATATATATATATATATATATATATATATATATATATATATATATATATATATATATATATATATATATATATATATATATATATAATGAGTAATATCCTTCAGAATGACTATTTAAATAACAAAGCTGAGTTTCTCTGTAAACAAAGTATTTTATTGATTATTTTAATAATCATTAACAAACTTATTACCTAACTTAATGCTAATTATAACAATCTTACCTGTAAACAAAGAAACGACATTTAAAGTTATTCGATTTCAGTCATTCCTTTCTTACAGTATTTAATTCTTTCTTACACTAATGTAAAATGTCTTTCTGCATTGCTGTCTGTCTTCAAACTGACAACTCCCGTCGTTTATGACAACGTGTCAATTATTCGAAATTACCTCACAATTCAAATAGCCTTGTCTAGTCACCTGGCCAGTGACCGCGCGAGCGGAATGCAGAGTCAGCAAAGTAATGCATGTGTTACTTTACATCTCCCTCCCTCGGAAAAAAAATTTGATTTATAAAATTTTATAACATGAAATCTTAAAACTAGTATTAATTATTAAAATTTGAGTTATCAGCTGTATCTGGTGCTGGAATAAGTTTCGTGATATGAAATAGATTCGATTCGGCTTTTTTATATCCTGTATCTACTTTGTAGATAGAGTTTGAAATCTTTTCTATAATCTGAAAGGGACCTATTCTTATTTCATCTAATTTTTTCCTATTTAAGCGATTTCCATTTTCTACATATACCATATCTCCACTGTTGAATTCTATTTCTTTTCTATTTTTATCAAATAGTGTTTTATTGTATTTGTGTGATTTTTTTGTGTTTTTCAGTGCTAGTTTTCTATCTTGAGATAAATTATTGATATTTTGTTTTTGAATCAATTCTCTTGGTAAAGTTGTAATATTTGTTCCTTGTAATAGGTATATTGGTGAGAAGCCAGTCACAGTATGTTCAGTTTCATTATATTTTCGTATGCATTCATGTGCTATTGTTGTCCAAGCTGTTTTATTTCCATATTCATTGATTTTGCATCTTATTTTGTTAACTATAGTTTGATTTAATCTTTCATTCAGACCATTAGAAAATGGTGTATTGACTGAAGTAAATATTAATGTAATGTGTAAATTTCTAAACGAGTGCATTCATTTTCAAAAGTATCTAGCCATTGGGTTGCATTAGAGTTTTTACCAGTAAATTTTTCAATGACGAACTTCTCTGTTAATTTTTTTAAATTTTTGCCCTTGTTTTCTCCATTTGTAGGTGTTATTTGTTGTTCTATAACTTCTGCTGGATAGTGATCATTTATGACTACATTATCGCTGTCATCCAAATAGATTTGTCTTAATTCCTCTGTTAAGGTTATCCATACTTTTCTTGATTGATGTCTCACTTTCAAAACTTTAACCACATTCTTGATAATATTGGTAGCTAATAATTCCTTATGATTTGCTAGTCGTTGGTGTTCTACTGGGACACTATAATTTCTTCCATCTGGTGTTCCTATAATGGTTAGACACAAAGTATTTGTTTTTGGATCCGTCGATGCCTTTACTTCAATTGTAAATTGTAGCTTATCCATTGTCATGAACTTAAATGTCGTTTTATAATGAGTAATATCCTTCAGAATGACTATTTAAATAACAAAGCTGAGTTTCTCTGTAAACAAAGTATTTTATTGATTATTTTAATAATCATTAACAAACTTATTACCTAACTTAATGCTAATTATAACAATCTTACCTGTAAACAAAGAAACGACATTTAAAGTTATTCGATTTCAGTCATTCCTTTCTTACAGTATTTAATTCTTTCTTACACTAATGTAAAATGTCTTTCTGCATTGCTGTCTGTCTTCAAACTGACAACTTTCGTCGTTTATGACAACGTGTCAATTATTCGAAATTACCTCACAATTCAAATAGCCTTGTCTAGTCACCTGGCCAGTGACCGCGCGAGCGGAATGCAGAGTCAGCAAAGTAATGCATGTGTTACTTTACATATATATATATTTCATAATAATATAATATCTAATCGTTGAATAATATATGTTATAACATTCATTCATTCATTTAATTTTCATAATACCTATCGTATGATGTTCCAGTGATTTTAAAGTTTTGCCTTGCAATCATAGGGTCGTGTATACGAAAAAGACAAGTTAAATGTAGTTATTTTGTTGTCTTCCACCAACAAAGTTGGTATCAAAAAATTTAGAATGTCCAAAAACTAACACTATTTACAAGAAAAAACCGCTGCCCAAGGAATTATTACTTCCAGACCCAAGTCCCTTAAAACAAAAATACTACATTTGCACTCCACTATGTGGAAGTAATTGTTTATAGAAATTTAATAGTATAATATTTGAAATCATGTACCCCACAAACCCATAAAATTATATGCCACATCGATAACAGGGGGTGGTGGTGGTGAATGAAGTGAAAAAATTCTTAATAACTTTGGCTCTTGTACACACACTAAATCACACTATTTTTCCACCACCTTTAATAATGGGGTCGGGGTGGTAATAGGTGTGGCTAATGCCAAATTTTTTTGAGACCTTAGCTCCTCTTATATTTACTAAATACCAATTTCAGGGACTCTTACTTGCTTGATTTACCTATTTACCATTTACCCCAATTTACTCCTCAACCCTGCAACGGAATAAGATCAAAATATAATCTAGTTCCAGATCTCGTTAAAATATATACGTGTGCCATATTTTAAGTCAATATCTTAAACAGTTCCAGAGTAATCGTGAGCACCAAAAAGATACAAGACTAACAGACAGACTGATGCGACAGACAAATTTATTTTGCTCAAACTTAAAATATTGACGTTTCATGACATTCTAAGCCTATTTAAACAATGAAAATTTCCAAAAATTTTTCTGCGCTAATATACTTCAACTGGATGTGGAAGTAATACGCAGAAAATGGAGTGACAAAGATATAAAAAATCGATGTGTGCCGTAAACTACACGATAGGAGTAAAGCATTTTCTTCGTGGAAACTTACTACGCGTCGATACCACCCAATGTAACTCACTGTGCATCCAATTTACTCGAGGAAAGTCACAGCGCATTCACTACTTAAAGTAACACACTGCGCATCCATTTTATTCGAGGAAACCCACTGTGCATCCACACCACTTGAGGTAACCCACTGCGCATCTATAGTACTCGAGAAAAGCCACTGCGCATCCATACTACCTGTGGTAACCTACTGCGCATCCATTGTACTCGAGGAAAGCCACTGCGCATCCTTACTACTCAAAGTAAACCACTGAGCATCCATACTACTTGAGGTAACCTACTGCAATCTGTGGTAGAGGGTTGGTAGTGGGGGTGAATGAAGTAAAAAAAAATTTTGAGGCCTTAGTTTCTTGTATACACGCTAAATTACAATTTTATTTTTTTTACTCCCTTTAATAATGGAGTGGGGTAGTAATGAGGGCGGCTAATGGCAAAAAATTTTTTGAGACCTTAACTTCTTTTATATATACTAAATATCAATTTGATGAACTCTTACCTGCTTGATTTAATTATTTACACCCATTTACCCCAATTTACCCCCCAACCCTTCAACGGAATAAGATGAAAATAATCTAGTTCCAGATCTTATTAAAATACATATGTGTACCAAATTTCAAGTCAATATCTTAAACGGTTCCAGAGTAATCGTGAGCACAAAAAAAAGTTAGACAAACCGACAGACAGACCGACAGAGACAGAATTTTTTTTTGCTCAAACTTAAAATCTCGACGTTTCATGACATTCTAAGCCCATTTGAGCAATAAAAATTTTCAAAATTTTTTTTGACGTTACTATACTTCCACTGGATGTGGAAGTAATTGCGAAGAGTATTTTATAGAAGGTGCAATTATCATATAAAAAACCGCTGCCCAAGGAATCACTACTTCCACATCCAGATTTTTTATCTAAGTCGTTCACAGCGAAAAAATTTTGTATGTGGAAATAATTGTTTATGGAACTTTAATAATATAATATTTGAAATCCTCTACCCCAAAAACCCATAAAACGATACCCCACACTGGTAGCGGGTTGGGGGTGGTAATAGGTGGTGGTAGTGGGGGTGGATGAAGTAAAAAAACATTTTGACGTTTCTGGTTCTTGTACACACTGTAAATCACATTTTTTTTCATCCCCTTTAATAATGGGGTGGGGGTGGTAATGGGGGTGGCTAATGCCAAAATTTTGTTTTGAGACCTCAGCTTCTCTTGTATATACTAAATACCAATTTTATGGGCTCTTACCTGCTTGATTTACCTATTTTCCCCAAATTTACCCCAATTTACCCCCCACCCATCGACGAAACAAGATGAAAATATAATCTTGTTCTAGATCTCGTTAAAGTACATATGTGTACCAAATTTCAGGTCAATATCTCAAGCGGTTCCAGAGTAAACGTGCGCACAAAAAAAGTTACAGACAGACCGACAGACAGACCGACAGACAGACCGACAGACAGACCGACAGACAGACCGACAGACAGACAGACCGACAGACAGAAATTTTTTTTCGCTCAAATTTAAAATCTCGACGTTTCGTGACTTTCTAAGCCTATTTGAACAATAAAAATTTTTTAAAATTTTTTTTTGTTACTATACTTCCACTGGACGTGGAAGTAATTCAATAAACCATCAAGGAGCATAATGAGTTTTATTTATTTTGGACAAAAGAAGTATACGAACGTAAAAGTGAGTCTTGTAACGATGACACAATTCCACTGTTTTCTAAACGATGATGGTGACGGGAGGTGCCTCACTAGAAATCGATTTTGTGAAACGTTTTTTAGTACCTACAATCAATAGGTACTTTTTTGCAAAAATAGTAAATCAATTTCACTTTTATAAATGTTCGGTAGTTCATTTTGGACATTTTGTCAAGTTGGCGGGGTCAGCAAGAGTTGACGTTAGCCGCCATCTTTGGGAAAAGTTCAAATGCAAATATCTCATAAACCGTTGATGTCACGACAAAACTATAGAAGGACTTTTTCTGTTTAGAACCAAACCTCCCATTTTCGTAGAAATAACCTTTTACAAGTTACAGTGCGTCAAAGTCTGTAAAAAGTAGATTATGCGAATTACTTCATAAACTGTTGATCGTCCATCAGAATATCAAATGGCAATTCTTGTCTAGCACTAAATTCTCTACAATGTGGTGTGACAGATGATATTTTGTAGTGCTAATAATTTATGGATTACAATCCATCAAAAGTTATAAAACATTTTTTTTTTTTCAGGATATCTCCTAAATATGCATCGTACACTCAAATATAATAATGTAACGTGTTTCCACCCTTAGGAAACCACCCTCGCAAATTCCGTGGGTTCCAAAGATTATAACAAGAGATGTCCACTAACACACTTTATTAAATATTTACTGGATACTTCACAATACTATTATTAATTTAAATACACTTTACTGACTAAAATCACAATGTTTATCACTTTGTTTATCCTTGAAGTCTTAACCTCACTTTCTATACTTTTTGAACTTTCTGAACTTCTGAACTACTCGCCGAGAATGCGGTTGGTCTTTTATACCTAAAAATGACAGATCTCGATTGTTCTGTGATGACGCCACCATTCTCTAGAGAATTCCAGATGTCACTTTGGAATCTTCTGGTAGGTTCTTTTTCGAGTAGGTGCAAATACACTACATTCATTCAGACATTCGATCTGTTGAAGTCTGCCTACTTTTTAGTAAAATAACCTTAAATTTTAAGGGGTGCAACATATTACAATAATAAATGCATAATTATATGTAATTTTGTAGAGCACTAAATTCTCTACAATTTGGTGCTCTACATGTTGGCAATTATGTTTTTTATATCCGATCAATAGTTAACGAGATGTTTTGAAAAAAAATGTTATATTAACTTTTGCAAAACAGTTTTAAATAAAAATTGCAGTGAACTTAATGCTCTACAAGTTTGCAACTACATGTTTTTATATCCGACCAATAGTTAACTAAATATTTTGAGAAATCTATTTCTTTTCATAACTTTTCACGGGCTGTAGCTCGTAAACCATTGGTTCTGCTTGATATCGAGAAGGCTTTCGATACAGTGTGGATCCCGGGCTTACTCTACAAACTGAATTCGCTTAACTTCCCAACGCATATCACGAAACTTATTCACTCTTTCCTGACGGGCAGATCACTGCAGGTTAGGGTGAATAACAAACTTTCAACTCGGCGGGACATTCGCGCGGGTGTCCCCCAGGGGTCGTGCCTGTCACCAAAGTTATACAACTTATACGTCTCCGACTTCCCGGAGTTTCCGAATACGAACCTTGCCAAGTACGCCGACGACACGGCCATATACGCGCATTCGCACAACGCACAAGCAGCGAACATGCTGCTGAAGGCGCACATGGCCCGTGCCACGGCGTATTACGACAAGTGGAAGATTCGGATCAACGCTGAGAAGTCGGAATCAATTCTCTTCACGCGCCGCTTCACAGAAAATCGTATTATTACACCACTTTCGATAGGGGGCCGCCAAATTCCAATAAAGCGGTGCGTGAAGTATTTGGGGGTGAACTTGGACAGGAGACTGACATTCAATACGCACGTAAACGAGACGATACGAAAAGTCTACTCCATGTCCAGGAGTCTGTATCCGCTCCTGGCGCGGGGTAGCGGACTAAACAGGACCAATAAGAAATTGCTATATACGATGGTGATCAGGCCGGCTATCACATACGCGGCGCCGGTGTGGTGCAGCATCCCGGCCACGACAATGCGAAAACTAAAAGTATTAGAACACAAATTTATGCGCCTCATTTCAGCCTCTGATAGGTACACCTCCCTCAGAGATCTCTATGCACGTTGCCACGACATAACTCCACTAGCGGATTTCGTCCAAGAAACATCGCAAAAATTCTATCAATTCAAACTGGGCGACAGTCCGCTAACCCGAGACATTACACAAATCAGACAGCATAATGCCATACTTTTCAACCTGAAACACCCATTACCATACCAGGCGTTGCCTATCTTTCGGCAACCTCCCTAGCAAAATCTTTCCTATACCAAAATTTCCATTTAACCAACTTTTAGCTTTCACCACTTTTTATTCTCAAACCCTTTCTCTGTTCCCTCTATTGGTCACCTTTTTGTTAATTTTGTTAATTTCTGTTCTGTTCTGTCCCTTTTTGTTCTCTTTTTGTTCTCTTTCAAAATCCCCTCTCGACCAGTAACTTCTTGTAAATCAAACTTTTTATTTAAATCACAACTTCCTCTCCACCCCATCTTTCCGAAGGCAGGCAGACCATCGGAAGAATACTGTCATTGGCTCGAACGGGTTTTTTCATTAAGTCTTTTCCCGTATCAATAAACCAATTTTTAAAACTGTGCGCGTGTGCTGTGCAAACTAAAACATTAGTGTAATTTTTAAGTGTTTTTAAAACTCATTCTAGTTATAGTTCGCCAAATTGTTAGATTTAAGTTTTTTGTTCCAAAGAACAGGAGTTCTAACCTTATAATCCTTCATTTATTGTTTAAGCCGGAGTTAAACCCGTTTCACCCGACCACCCATCTACCACGACGTTGCACGCCGTGGTGGTGTGGTCGGCTCTGAATCGGGACTTGACTCAGGCACACTTTTGTATTATTAACTGTAATAAAACATTTTTGAATTGAAATTGAATTGGTTCTAGAAAATAGTATCTCTGACAGAAATTGTAGAGAATTTAGTGCTCTTCAAGATTTCGGTTTGACATTTTAATGCACGATTAAGACTTTACAAAATAATCCTTAAAGACTACTTTCTTTAATCTTTGACGCGCTTTAACACGTAAATGCTTAGATCTTCAAAAATAAGCATGTGAAGAGATTTGTAGAGAATTTAGTGCTGAACAAAAAAGATCCTTACCATTTTTGTCGTAGCATTAATAATTTGAGGAAAATTTGTGTTTGATTTTTCGCAATAATGGCCGCTAGCGCCAACCACCACCGACTCCGTCAACTTGGAAAAATACTCAGGAGTCACCTCCGAAAACTTTAAAAATGAAAATTGACTTACACTCTTCTTGCATTACGAAGACC
This sequence comes from Rutpela maculata, assembly GCA_936432065.2. Lineage (NCBI taxonomy): Eukaryota > Metazoa > Arthropoda > Insecta > Coleoptera > Cerambycidae > Rutpela > Rutpela maculata. Next base: position 48,527,007 of record OW386291.2, on the reverse strand, counting down.
CTTTTTTTACCTATTGATTGAGCTATTTATCCATACAACTCACAGGGTATAAAACGACGCCTTTCTGAGAAAACCATGTCCTGGACATGTAACATTTCTGATATATTTATTATCTCAATGTTACGTAATTCACTTGGTGGTTATTAACTTCCAACATTTTAGGCCAGGCTAGATAAGGGTTGAACAACAAAATAATTCGTTACAGCAAACTGATAGCAGAATATTTTAGGACATATCACAACTAAAGAAGAAAAAATAATCCGAACCAACTGCGGTTATCTGGGGTGAAATGGGGTGGGTTTTTAGGGGTGAAAAACGGTTTTTTGCGATTTCTGGATTAATTACGTATCCTATCGAAAAAAGTTGATTATAAAAGTTGTAGGTAATAAAGAAATCTACAACTTGTCTGGAGAGCATTTTTATCCTAACCTCAAATTTTTTCGAGATACACGCAAAAAAACCCCTTTTCGGTTTTTTATTTTTTTCTTCCACAAAAAAAATTCGATTTAGCTCAAACTTGGTGAAAGTATACCTTTTGATGTCCCACATAAACATTATTTTTTTTGAAGCAAAATATTTAACGGTTGTTGTTTAATTCAATTTAAAAGAAAAAAAAGTGAAATTTTCAACTGCGATTCCTCATAAAAGTACTTGTCCGATAGAGTTCGGACAGGGCTCATTTTATTTGCTTTTATGTCTACTTTCAACAAATAAAAAAAATATATATAGTGCAATGGAAAAAATTGCCGGAAAATCGAAAATTCCGAAAAAATGCCTTTTTTCGTTGTATGTTTTTTAATTATTGTCAAAAATTTGTTATTATTTATTACAATTAATATAATTTTGTAATATCAATGTATGCTACAAACAATAAGTAAAATAATTAATAATTAATTTCATTCAACCACGTCTGAAGTTTTAAACAAACAAAAAAGTATGATCCTGATTTCTATGCCTTCTATTGTAACGGTATTGGTACGGCGTATAAATGACCGCATTTTTATTTATTTGATAATCTAAATATATTTACTTTTAATTTTGATTGTTAATAACTTTTAAATTGTAAAAATTGACAAAAATTGCTTTGTTAATTACTTCCACATCCAGTGGAAGTATAGTAACGACAAAAATTTTTTTTAAATTTTTATTGTTCAAATAGGCTTAAAATGTCATGAAACGTCGAGATTTTAAGTTTGAGCGAAAAAAAATTTTCTGTCTGTCTGTCGGTCTGTCTGTCGGTCTGTCTGTCGGTCTGTCTGTCGGTCTGTCTGTCGGTCTGTCTGTCGGTCTGTCTGTCGGTCTGTCTGTCGGTCTGTCTGTCGGTCTGTCTGTCGGTCTGTCTGTCGGTCTGTCTGTCGGTCGGTCTGTCTGTCGGTCTGTCTGTCGGTCTGTCTGTCGGTCTGTCTGTCGGTCTGTCTGTCGGTCTGTCTGTCGGTCTGTCTGTCTGTAACTTTTTTTTGTGCGCACATTTACTCTGGAATCGTTTGAGATATTGACTTGAAATTTAGTACACATATATACTTTAACAAGATCTAAAACTAGATTATATTTTCATCTTGTTCCGTCGAAGGGTTGGAGGTAAATTGGGGTAAATTTGTGGTAAATAGGTAGATCAAGCAGGTAAGAGTCCATAAAATTGGTATTTAGTATATACAAGAGAAGCTAAGGTCTCAAAAAAAATTTTGGCCTTAGCCATCTTTATTGCCACCCCCACCCCACCCATTATTAAAGGGGATGAAAAAAGAATGTGATTTAGTGTGTGTACAAGAACCAGAAACCTCAAAATATTTTTTTACTTCATTTTTTTACTTCATCCACCCCCACTACCACCCCCTATCACCACCCCCACCCCACTACCGATGTGGGGTATCGTTTTTGGGGTAGAGGATTTTAAATATTATATTATTAAAGTTCCATAAACAATTATTTCCACATACCACATATTTTTTTCGTTGTGAGCGACTTGGATAGAAAATCTGGATGTGGAAGTAGTGATTCCTTGGGCAGCGGTTTTTTAATTATTAAACATAATATAAATAATTTTTTGTAAAAATAATAAATGTACTTTTTAATACAAGATTTTAATATATTTACATTTTGTAGTAAACATGCAATTATTAATAATAATAATAATAATGAAATGGCTTTATTTATAATTAAATTTACATCATATTTCTAAACTAAGGCGAAGTCTAGCTTAATAGCTACTCAACTTAACCTTTTACATTATAATAATTTATGTGCGTAGAGTTTATGTCAATTAATAAATGTGTATCTTAAAAAAAAAATTAAACTTAACAAATTCATAACAATATCAATTATGGCAAAGTCCAATGTTATGCCGATGATACTCAATTGTGCAATAATTATGCTAATCAAAATAGTATTAAACTAAATGCCATCAAAAGTGCAGTATTGAGCTTTACTTCTAATAAAACACGAGAATACACGAAGGCAAATCTAAAGATCGCTATCAATGGGCAATACTTGCCCATTCTAAATAAAGAAAAAAATTTAGGTCTTATTTTTGACTATAAGATGCGTTTCACGGAGCACGTGGCAGTTTTATTTAAAAAAGCATATGCAAAGTAGCTGTTGCAGATTTGTATTTAAACTCAAAAAGTACAGTCATTTGTATATAACGCAATCTAGATCTACAATAATATAGATGACCAACTGAAAACAACTTCTGTAAATAAATTTCGCAAAACGATAAAATCTCATTTCCTCTCTCTCCAAATTTTATGAGATAGCATTTGGTTCTATATGTGCGGATGTATGTGTATGTGGATATATATACACATATTTGCCTTTTCTTAGTCTTTAGTTTTAAAAAGTACATTTATTATTTTTACAAAAAATTATATATATATTATGTTTAATAATAAAAATTAACAAAGCAATTTTTATCAATTTTTACAATTTAAAAGTTATTAAAAATCAAAATTAAAGGTAAATAAATGTAGATTATCAAATAAATAAAAATGCGGTCATTTATACGCCGTACCAATACGGTTACAATAGAAGGCATAGAAATCAAGATCATACTTTTTTGTTTGTTTAATAATTCAAACGTAGTTGAGGAATGTAAGTAATTATTAATTATTTTACTTATTGTTTATAACATACATTGATATTAAAAAATTATATTAATTGTAATAAATAATAACAAATTTTTGACAATAATTAAAAAGTATACAACAAAAAACGGCATTTTTTCGAAATTTTCGATTTTCCGGCAATTTTTTCCTTTGCGCTATATATATATATTTTTTATTTATTGAAAGTAGACATAAAAACAAAAAAAATGAGCCCTGTCCGAACTCTATCGGACAAGTACGTTTATGAGGAATCGCAGTTGAAAATTTAACATTTTTTTTTCTTTAAATATAATTAAACAACAATCGTTAAATATTTTGCTCCAAAAAAAGTAGTGCTTATGTGTGACTCCAAAAGGTATACTTTCACCAAGTTTGAGCTGAATCGAATTATTTTTGTGGAAGAAAAAAATAAAAAACCGAAAAGAGGGTTTTTTTGCGTGTATCTCGAAAAATTTTGAGGTTAGGATAAAAATGCTCTCCACACAAGTTGTAGATATTTTTATTACCTACAACATTTGTATTTAACTTTTTTTGACAGGATGCGTAGTTAAACCATAAATCGCAAAAAAACGTTTTTCACCCCTAAAAACCCACCCCATTTCACTCCAGATAACCGCAGGTGTTTCGGATTATTCTTCCTTCTTTAGTTGTGATATGTTCTAAAATATTATGCTATCAGTTTGCTGTAACGAATTATTATTATTTTTTTTTAATTCTGACACTTATCTAGCCTGGCCTATTTATCAAAATCTTTATTCAGGGTGAAATAAAACCAATTAAAATTTTTATTGGAAAATATAAATTTGAAATGTGTCGGTGTTATTTCATCAAAGGCCCCTTTTAAATTTCAACTGACACTTTTGACAAATTACCGATTCCTTTAATTAACAGTGTCTATGAAGTTCCTATAATTAAGGTGACGTTATAGTTTCAGTCGATAATTATATAAGTCTCTTTAATGGAACGAATTTTGAAAGTTAATTCCGGATTTTATCGGTAAGGTAAATGTTTCGATTTAATTTTATTTTTGTACCATAAGGCAAAGATTACTTGGCATGTACGATAATACGAATGACAATTTACATTGCCGAAGTGTGTTTTTGAGGAATATCTTGTGGCAACTTCAAAATATGTGACAAAAAAAACAATAATAAATCCGTTCAATGGCTTAATGCTTAAGCATTAGGCTTTATGGATAATAATATATTAGAATGTAAACCATCATCCTATATATTCAGACGCAATCTTCGCAGTGACAGTACATGAAACAATCAATAAATAGCTTAAATGAAAATGGTTAGGCTTGAACCCAAGAGGTTCAGAGTCTGAATAGTGGGCGGATGTTCAATGACGTTTTTAATGTTACCGAGACGGTAGAAGTGAAATAGACCGCGATTGAGTGGGACATGCGGTTTAGTCGCTGTTATCTCTCCTGAGTTCGAGTTTCAGCTGCAGTAGATGGCAATGTCGCAGGTAATGGTTGTTGCGTAGTTCTTTGTTGTGTTCATGTGACTTAGTTCTGATGGAATAATAACACAGGCCCACAAAAACAAAAAAGTACCCTGGGTTAGTGACTAGACTCACTTATTCCCATGTATTTTCACTCGCTATTCAACTATGAATCTGGCATCAGAATAGTACCTTCCTGGACGAATTTATGATTTATGATAGAAAAGAGCTCTAAATTCATTAATTCGCACATATTTCAAGATTATTGGCAATAGCGTTGGAGTAAATTGAAGAAAGCTCTAATATATACTCAGAGATGATAATGATATAGTAGATAACAATAAGACCCATAACCCAATAATAATCCGATGGCCCAATAACCCCGTGACCTAATAAATCAGCGATTCATATTACCAAAGTTCGCAAATTTAAAAGAAAAATTCCTCATTCAGTGATGCTTTCGTACTCTTTTATCTTTAAAAAATATATGTAATGACCCATCTTCTTCTTCATTTAGCGGGGCGACGAAGGGTCGCCGCACTCAGGCCTTGTGGCCCATTTTGCTACCGCTACGAATTTATTGAATTCCCTCATTCAGGCCGGATTCTAACCCAAAGGCCAAAATCCTTCCTATAGGGGCATTCCTTATTTCCTCCAGCACCAGAAAACCAATGCCGAAGTGTTTGTACCTCAAGTTCATAAGACTAGGGCAGGAAGTAAGGACGTGGATGAAAGTCTCCTCCTCGTCCCCGCAGAACCTGCAGTCGGGGTTATCAACCACCCCTATAGTGTGCAGGTGTTTTTTGAAAGAGCCGTGTCCAGTCAAGAGACTTACCACGATTCTGACTTGTGTCCTGCTTAGTCGCAGGATTTATTCTGCTCGCTTCGGCAAGGGCCCTGAGATCAGGAGCTTCGCTTGCCGGAGTCCTGGGTAGGAAGAAGTCAAGGAACTGGGACCGTGTCCAGTTCTCTACTGACTTATTGCCACTTGATCTAGGGTAGCCGAGAGCAGGCTCCGGACCCAGTAGAGGCATCTGAGAGCCCCCTCTGGCCAGAGCGTCTGCCCGCTCGTTACCCTCGATATTGCTGTGTCCAGGCACCCAGAGAAGCTTGACCCAGTTGAATGAGCCAAGTTCACAGAGTGCCTGTTTACAGTTTTGAACCAGTTTTGACTTGATCCGGACTGATGCAAGGGCCTTGAGGGCCGCTTGACTATCGCTACATATATATATGTGCTTGTTGGAATATTTCCTTCGAATATTCTCCTGTGCGCAGACCAAAATAGCAAGGATCTCGGTCTGGAATACCGTGGCGAATTTGCCCAGGGCATAAGAAAGTTCAGCTCTGGGCCTTTCACCGTATATCCCCGCTCCAGCACTTTCCTCAAACCTCGATCCGTCTGTAAACCAGACGATATCGGCAGGCCTGAGTATGTCCTCGAGTGGGTTCCAGTCTTCCCTTTTGGGGATGACAACCTCAAAGGGTTCTGAGAAGGAGAAGGAAGGCACCATATCATCACTCCTGGCCTCCAGAGCTGCTGTGGGGGCCGTGCGTATTACTCCTGTGACTCCCAAACAAGCGAGTCTTTGGAGTTGTGTTAGTTTCTGTTGAATGTATAGTCTGGTTACGGCAGGCCACCATACAACAGAAGCATACGTGATCATTGGTCTAACTATTACAGTATAGTACCACATTGTTACCCTGGGGTTTAACCCCCATGTTTTACCAAAGGTCCTTCTACATACCCAGAGGGTTGTAGTGGCCCTTTGTATTTGTCTCTCTATGTGATCTTTCCAGGTCAGCTTAGAGTCCAGGATGACACCCAGATACTTCACTGTCCTGGAGATCCTTAGAGTCGTGTCATAAAGTACAGGTTCGACGAAACCGTCTAGCCTGCGTCTCCTAGTGAAAATTACCAGTTCTGCCTTAGAGGGTTTGACTCTAAGACCCTGGTCATTACACCATCTCTGTACGACCTGCAGGGCCCTTTGCAGGAGCCCGCTAACCGTATTTGGGAATTTTCCCGAGATGATAATTGCCAGGTCATCCTTGAGCAAAAAGATCCTCGTAATGTAATGACCCATAAACCAACAATAACTCATCGGCTCAACAAATCAAGTCAGCAATTCATATTACCAAAGTTCGTAAACTTAAAACGGCAAGGATTTCTTACATTCGGCGATGTTTTCTTACTCTTTATCTTTAAGTGATCTGCGTAATGGGTTTCTGTTCCTTTTTTTTCTTTAACAACGATTTCCTCTTCAGTGTCCAGCAAAAGTCAGTCATCATATTTATGTCCTATCTACCTTGATACCGTCTTTCCATTTCATTAATAACTTGATGAAATCGTTAGCCTTGTTATTCACTAAGTTTTACTTTGAACTTTTCAAAAAATGTGTATATAGGTTTTAAGAGTCGTTTTTTTATAATCCAAGTTCTTTTCATTGTCGTGATCTATTTTGTTCTCAATATTTTCGGAAATAGTATTATGATAAACGCGATTTTGGTGGTTTCATAGACAATTCCATTATTTCATTTGAGTCAGGTTATTGACAAAGAAGGACAATGTTATGAGTATTTAACAAGTAAGTTCAGTGGTATATCAGCAGCTAAATTATCAGAGGGAATATTTGATGGACCACAAATTCGTACTTTGTTGACGGATGAAAATTTAACTACTCAAATGACTGACATCGAAAAAGCTGCACGGGTTAGTTTCAAAGAAGTTGTAGAACAATTTTTAAGTAACAAAAAAAGTGAAAAGTACAAAAACATAGTAGCCAGCATGATACAGAATTACCACAAAATGGGCTGTCCGGTGAATTTGAAATTGTATTTCCTTGATTCATACATCGACTACTTCCATGAAAACTTAGGAGAGTTCCGTGAAGTGTATAAGACGAACGATTTCAACAAGATATTAATGATATGGAACGACGGTATCAAGGCAGAAGGAACATCACCCATAATTTGAAGATAAAAGTGTACGAAAGAATCACTGAACCGAAGGAATTCTTGTTTTAAATTCACGAAATTTTTGTCATATAAAATGAAAAATTTTTAAATTCTAAACAGGGGTAATACAGGTATCCGGTACGCGTTCTAATCTATCTCCTTTTGAACAAATTTTGTTTGTGAGAAAATGATCTAATCCCATCTTTGATACTTATTTCTATCCTTTAATCGTTGAATCATATCTCCAATTTCCTTACTCTACTTCGGATCCGGTACACGTTATTAATAGTAAAACTATAAATACCAATAAACTATAGACCTTGTACACTGAAAAAAAAAGCACTCGGGGGTAGTTTTACCTTCTTGAGGAGTAGTTTTGCACTTCGTTTGGTGTCAAAAATAAGTAGCATCTAAAATTTATTAGTACTACTGTTTGGCATAATTTTTTTTCCTACCATTTACCTAAATTTTTGTTCCATATCTGGTCCATTTATCGACTATAGAATATAAAAATTGTGACGTGTAAGCACAATTTCGATTTCAGAATCGGATGTTGCGGCTCAAATAACATAAAGGTGGAATTATTTTTCTTTTTGGTTTTACTTAAATTTGACAATATGAATTGCTAATTTATTGGGTCATTAGGTTGTTGGGCCGTTGGGTTATTGTTAAACATAAAATACTCATTTCAAATTTTTAATATAATATGTAAAATAGCGTGGTAGAACACTCTCGAGGAGTCACTCAAGGTGATAATCTTTTTATAATTTTATGCATAAGTACACCTATAGTCAACATACAATAGACTCATTTAGCATTTTTTTTAAATCCTAATTTCGAAAGTACACCTTGTATTTAGTAGTGTGCAAAGTATTAGATTTTTATTTCAACTCCTCCCTCCAAATAAATAATGAAGCTCGCGAATACGCAGTGTGGCGTCACACCACTCCTGGCGGTCGACCCATATAGTTTCATATGGCACGTATTCTGTATTTTGTTATGAACATGGATTAAAAAAAGGAATTATATAAATATTATTATATATAGTTCCAGACTGCAAAAGTACATCAGTGTCTACTCCCAATGAAATATTTATTTTGTTACCAAGTGATGGAAGCATTAGGAATTTGTGACAGCAAGTTATGCCCAGAGAGAAATTAGTTAGTAATAAAAGGACGAAGTATTGTTGTGGGGATCATTTTAACGTAAGTCTAGTGTAATATGTTATTAAAAATTGTACAATAATAAGCTTGAAGAGGATATGTAAAATTGTATGTATTATAAAATACCTTATATTTGCACATAACCAACAGCGTTATCGTCGTAATTTTGTCTGGCTGATCTAAAAGTCAGATAAATTCGGTAGATTTTATTAAAGTAGGTCTAGTTAACCTACCTCTGTAATTTGATACCCTTCATTTCAGCTCTTAGGTAATCTTTATTATTATTAAAATATTCCATAACAATATCTACACACGGAAAAATCAGGCATTTTCTAGAGAACACATATTTTTATGTATAAAGAATAGGGCATTACAAAATAATATGGTAATTTTTTTTTGTGATATCATAAAAGCACCCTTTATATATTATGACCAATGTAAAAACTTGTTTGTATACCAATTTTCAGCTCGATTGGACAAATCTAGACCCCTGCCCACGTGAACTACAGTTTTATCACTATACGCATAATATGCGTATAGTGGTAAAATTGTAGTCGCATGTTATAAATCTTTTGTACAATTAAAAAATGTTTTCTTTTCAGTATAAAATGGCTGACATTAACTCGACCTTGTTAAACCGACGCGACACCCAACTCTCCGGAAGGATCAGATTAATGAAACTCCAGAGGCCTGGTTAGTAGGAAAACTCTTACTGGATCTGGACCCCCGAAGGGATCTCAGCTTCCAACCAACGGAGATGTTTTGCGATTGTTTTGAATTTAAATCGTGGTCCCATGCAACAGTGTAAGAGGGATCATGTTGTGAAAACCGTAACTGAGTAAGTGGAGATGTTTTGGGAGCTGGCCGGTATTCCCACCTTACCTATTAGAGCTAGACATTCAAGTGCGAAGATTAGCAAGCTCGTCGTGCAATACGAAAACTTACGAAGACACAAGATACGAAAAAATTTTCTCGGTTAGAGTGATAAGTTTTTCACATCTCTCAATGAACTGCTTGATGTGGCACATATTTTTACAAGATCATCGGTCACATCGAAAAATGGAATTGGGAGGCCTTGATAAGAAACATTTTACAAAAGTGCAAAAGATACAACATAGATATGAGCAAGAAACCCAAATAATTCAGAGGGAACTGCAGCGACAGCTAAAAGAATCAACCATAACCGGTATAACCACTAGTACTTCCACTAAGTGTAACCTCGATAAATTAACCTGAATTTGATTAGTACAGTAAATTTAGCAACAGACCCAAACATCCAAAAGGTATAATAGGTAATTCTTGTCCTAAGTTGTTCTCTATCCTCAGTACAACACGTCATGAAAAATCCCGAAGTTTTTGGCGACGAGTTTGGGAGCGGGGGGGGTATATGACTATCCTTTTTCCGCAGTTTTGCTCTGATATCTCCAAAACTATTAGGTTTATCAAGATTATGAACATAAACAAAGTTGTTGTACATAAAATTTCTGACAAAATTGGTTGTATTCATATTTTTGATCAACCTCATAGTTATCGAGATATGGAGGGGAGAAATCTGTGAAATGTTAAAAATTGACAAATAAAGCTAAAAATTGTCTTAAATTTGTCTGATTTGAGCTTAACCCTGTACGTTGAATTGGGGCGGTAAGCTTCTTCCAGACATCAAAAAAGAAAAGAAAAAATGCCTCGGGATTCTGGTGTCTGGTATGCTAGACTTTGAAGAAGGGAAACTTTTAAGTGCTCCTGTAATCACCAGCTCTAACGGAGAAGATTAGGTTAACGCCACTCATTTCCTGACTAGCTAGTGGGAGCTACGTGATAATGTGCGGGCTATTGTTTATGACACGACGGCATCAAATTCAGGCAGAAAGATCGGAGCATGTGTAAAACTTGAGGAACTTTTAGAGAAAAAGTTACTTATGCTTGCTTGTCGTCATCATGTATTTGAGATAATCTTGTGTGCAGTTCACAAAGAGTTGTTCGGAAATACATCTGGCCCTGATAATGCTGATTTCGTTCACTTTAGAAATTCCATTTGGAGGAATATAAACACGGAAGATGTATTCAAAGCCCCTTCAATCAATGACCTTGACCAGTCAATGAAGAGTAGAAAATATGATGTCATTCAATCGTTAAAAAGAATTCTCGCTGTACCTGATAGTAATAATCAACTTCCACGAAACGATTTAAGGAGTGCGCTGAACTAATTATCATGCTTCTTGGAGAAACGCCGGGGCGAGGTAAACACTGGCTTAGACCTGAAGCTGCACACCAAGCTCGCTGGATGCCATCCATTTTGTATCCAGCAAAGATGTTTGCTTTTAGTAACCAGGCAGGATAAGATGAGGCCATGATTGTGGAACTGGAGGCACCCTGCAAATTCAATGCTTTCTATTACGTCGAGAAATGGCTTTGTGCGTCTGTCGGGGCCGACGCACCATACAATGATCTCCAGCTTTGGCATGACTTAAAGGAATACGAAAAATATGATCTTCAAATTGCTCGTGCAGCTTTAACTGCAACGGAAAGACACTACTGGCATTTGACCGAAGAGTGTGCAGTATTCTCTCTGTTTTCAAATCGTGTATCGGAGACTGAACGGAAAAAGATTGCTAGGCAATTGACGCGTACACCACGACCCCAGAAATTTAAAAGAGGTCGGCCAATCTTTCCCGTTTTGAACTCTAGCACAAGACTTATCAGTCTCGTTGGTCCCAATTCCTGGTGTTTGTTTGAAGCTATGGGAGTTCACCCCTGTTGGCTTTGGACATCGGTGGAAACTAGATACCAATTTCCAGGAAGCAGAAATGTTCGTTCGACATGTGAAAGTAGTTAACGATATTTCTAAACGAGCAGTTAAATTGAGTCAAGACGTTGCCACCAGTATCGCAACTGATAAACTGCAGAAGCAGTACCTGTTGCAAGTGGTAGAATTTCAATGGAAAGAGATACCAAATTTCAAAAAAAGCACCGCCTGACAAGTGACAAGTGATTAAGACATTTCTAATAATAATAAAATGTTTCAGTTTTTCTGTTAAATAAACCAAATATTAAAAAATAAGGTGTAGTATATATTGTAACCATTTGTAATCATATGTCTAAATTTCAATCGAAGTGGCCGGGGGTCTATTTTGGACCAAATGATCTGAGCTTTGGTATTTACCTTTATTTGGTTAAGTGTCACAAGATAGAAACAGTGCATTTGAATTATTTAAAAAAAAATTTTTTTTGCAATGCCCTAATAAAGAATAACAGAAGCAAACAAATTAAATACCGTAAAATAACACCACACTCGCAGTGTACAACGAAAGCTCTTAAACTGAATAAAACCGATTTACTCAGAGAACCAGTGGAGTGGTGTGACATCAAGACAAAAAATGTGTTAGAAGCATTTCACGACTTGTAGTTGTAACAAAAGAGTGACCATACGTTAAAAGAGCTGCTAAAAAGCAAAGAGCTGTGCGATACTACCATTTTGATGCATTTGTTTATTTGAAAAACATAAAATCTCAAGTTTCTCTGAACGTATATTTCCTTATGTGATGAGAGTGAAACAGGCAACCCGTTGAGTTTCAAAATAAAAAATATTTGCCACTAGACGAAGAACACGAAGTGGAAAAAAATTCGCTTATTCTTTTTTAAATTGCATTTGTGATTAATATGTGATGCGAATTAAACACTTCTAGGTTCTGAAACCACCAAATAAAAACATCCAAAGATAAATGATATGTTATAAAAATGGTTAGTTTTTATTGTTTCGCTATTATTTAACAACATTTAAATGTTATCCTAATTAACCATGTGCCTCTATTTTCTCTCAACCTACACAATTTTTCAGAAATTCAAATTATCCGCCATAAAATTGACTCAGTTTAGCTTTTTTGACAACCTTTTGGATTTGTAGAGTATTTTGGGCACTACAGACACTTTAATTAAAAGTTTTAAATGAATATACGTCGCTGCAGCATTGGAACTGTGAAGATTATTAGTAGAAGACGAAAATTTATAGGTTAAGTTTAAAATTCTCAGGCGGATTCGTCTTGGCGGCGGCTCTCTTAAATTCCAAAGGTTTCGTTACGATTTTAGTATATCCTTATCAAGCCCATGTGGTCTTCGCTAAGCGTGTTTGCACTTATATAAGGAAGGAAAAATTTGTGACAATCTATAAAAAGACTAAATGGACTTCATCTGGAGTACAATGTTCTACGCCATTACCATTACTAGAATATATAGTTTAATGAGAGGACTACAAATATCAATTAGGTTTTATTTAATTGAATGGCCATATTTTCTTGTAATAAAAGTATTCAAGGTCAATTTTACAATCGTAATTATTAACAATTTTCAATTTTTCTTTGGCAAATTAAGATACAATCACAAAAACCGACTGAAAATGACCCTAGAAATTGACAAGTAGCCTATTCTTTTTATTTGCTGATTAACGCGTCTATGCAAATTTTGTCTAATTTTTTATGGATACTAAGTAATCATCATTATTTCGGGGCGCGCTTGTTTTTTGAGCCTATTTTTTGTAGTTTTAACGATAAACTATCATTGGTTTGAAATTTTTTGTCATAACTGATGTTTTTTGGATTTATTAAATCGGTCTTATCGAGATAAGGTATATATATATAAGGTGTATCACTATAATTTTATAAGTTCATTTTATTTTCGTATTGGTCCAGTGTTTATTCAAATCAGTTTAGAAATAATAAATGTAATATTAAAATTATTTGGATTCTTCATGGACGTTTAATATCTTTTCACTCTGGATATAGACTTATAAGTGTTTCAAAAAATAGTTTTTAGGTAGCTTTCTATGTGTTTTCTAGAAATGCAGAAAGATCATAGAAAAGTCCATCTGGCTTTAAAATAGATTTTGATAAAGGTTTTAAAAAAGCCCAGACAAGGTGTCAAGAGTGGCACTAAGTTACTCTAAGGAGTTTTATGAGAGGCCTTAACAACCTTCATAAGTGAGGACACTTTCGGTCTAGAAGCTGCTTTATGATGGTGTTAAGGATGTTGCTAGGGCTAAATGGATTTTTTAAGACATTTAATAAATGACATTTATTTGACAGTTTCAGTGTATGAAAACAATGTCATTATTGACAAATGTAAAATAAAGAGAAAGGTGTGAAATAAAGAAATTTTATTTCACAGTGTGAAATAAAACTTATTTATTGGTTTCTATGGAAACAGCAATAGAATTTAGTATATTTTTCCAAAATTATATTGTTTTCTAATTTCGAATAGCAATACAAAAAATATTGTATATAACTCGAGACTAAAATGTGTTTTTCTACTCGTGTGGATTATAGCACTCGCCTTCGGCTCATACTATAAACGCCCCTCTTGTAAAAAAACGCCATGACATTTAATTGATAGTTTCAATGAATCAAAACAATGTCATTATTGACAAGTGTAAAACAAAGAAAAAAGTGTAAAATAGAGACATTTTATTTCACAGTGTGAAATTATTGGTTTCTATGGAAACAACATAAATTAGTCTATTTTTATAAAATTATATTGTTTTCTAATTTAGAATGTCAATACAAAAAATTTTGTATATAACTCGAGACTAACATGTGTTTTTTTATCTATTAAGTTCATGTTATGTTTTTTTTTATGATTTTTACGAGTAGGTACTAGTATATAGTTAGGAAGTTAAAAACAACTTGACAGTTAGATTATGTGGTTTAACAATATAATCCATGTAGCTAGACACCATGTTCTAATGTGAAATTCGTTAAAATAAGTGCTTTGAACAAGATGAAAGTTTAAGGACCAAATCTCTAGAGCAGAACAGATGTTATTATGGAAGCGTTTGGAACTTTCACTTCTTGCAAAGAAAACTTTACTAATCATGTTACAAGGAAACAGGATTAGAAAGTTACGAAATAATAATATATTTATTTTAAGGGTGAATAATTAAGTAAATTGTCTTAGGGTAGTCAATATGTACAAGGTGGTCACACGAACAACAGAATCCTATTTAATATTAACGTTATTTTTGGTTACGTAATAAAGTACAAAAATAAAAGTTATCCACAATTACATATATTTTCCAAAAATAATGACATAAAAACAATTTAAAATACGTGTATTTTTATTTTTCAACTTATTTGAGTATTTCCCATATATTTATACAGAATGTTCCATTACCTAAGTCAAAATAAAGTTCATATTTCCGGAACGCAGCTTTAAATTGTTTTTCTGAGTAACGAAGATCAGAGAGACAAGATTCTAATATTTGTCTGATCATCCTATACCTAGTGCCACAGGCTAGTGGCTCCCCTCCTTTATTTTATAACTAAAATTTGGGGTGCATAAACTACCTGTAAAAATGGATTTTTGGACATAAAAAGACGGTATGAGACCATTTCCGATTTACCCGGAAATGCCCGCAAATTTCGATTTTTAAATGGATCACCCTGAATATTTTTACATATTTGGATTCAAGACAACATTCTGAGTATACCATAAGATTTTCGCAAATTTTTTAGTCGATGTTCAGTTTCTAAGCATTTTAAGACATTCGTCTTGAGTGCTTTGGCATACCAAAATTTGTACTACAGTAGGTAAAGTCAAGGAAAAAATATAATTTTTCGTTTAATTTAATTGATAACTATTTACGAAGCCTCCAAAATTGAATAAAACACTTCTTTATCGAAGTTTTTTTTTTCAAATTGGAAGGTGGTTGCCCATACTGTTCAATAAATTAAAGATTTTTTTTCTGAATTCATTGATATCCATTTCAAATCTATGCTTTTTGTTTTTCTATTTTATTGAATTTATTTAAAAAAAAAATCCCTTTCAATATAATTTTTCTTATACTTTAAAGTAGTTGCCTTTGCAAAAATCAGATGTCTAATAATGAAATGTGAATAACTACCTTTTGGTGAATAATAAATAGCCTTTTGATTCTCTCTTTGGTTCCTTAATAGGTATAAGTACTAGTGCAAATTATAAGGATCAATAAAAATTATTTTGGTGTTTTTTTATTTTTAAATAAATTTAATAAAATAGAAAAACAAATAGCATAGATTCGAAATGAATATCCATGAATTCAGAAAAAAATCTATAATTTATTGAACAGTATGTGAAACCACCTTTTATTTGAGAAAAAAATATTTTCGATAAAAAAGTGATTTGTTTAATTTTGGAGGCTTCGTAAATAGTTATTAATGAAATTAAACGAAAAATTATATTTTTCCCTTGGACTTTACCTGTAGAACAAATTTTGGTATTCCAAAGCACTCTAGACGAATGTCTTAAAATGCTTAAAAAAACCGAACACCGACTCAAAAATTCGCGAAAATCTTATGGTATACTCAGAATATTGTCTTGAATCCAAATATGTAAAAATATACAGGGTGTTACGTTTAAAAATCGAAAGTTGCGGCCATTTCCGGGTAAACCGGAAATGATCTCATACCGTGTTTTATATCCAAAACTCCATTTTTACAGGTAGTTTATGCACCTCAAATTTCAAATGGGTAAGTTAAAAAATAAAGGAAATGTAAGGGAGGGGGAGCCACTCGCCTGTGGCACCCGGTATATTATAGACCAGAGCCAGGAGCCCATCAACCACTTTCTTATTTCTAATATGTTTAAGTTTAAGTCTTATATATTCATATTTTATATTTTATGTTTATATTTAGATGTACGTAATTATAAACCTATATATTAGTGGCCGAAAAACACGAAAATTTGAATTTGCAGATGGGCTAGTTTCTAATTTGTTACTATATGTCTAAGACTAATTCGGGTAAATTTTTAGCCAAATCGGTTAATATCTAGCTGCCCCCCCCCCACGGTCTTGAAAATGAAGGAAAAGGCCAATTTTTCGATTTTTAACATTTCTCAAAATGACATTTGAAATTGTTTTATGACTCTTTATTAATGGTGCGGGAGCTAAGTGGCTTTTTCGGACACTCATCGTTACAAGCATTTTCTATGCGCTAATTAATTCTATCGAACTTATATAACGACAAAATAGACTTCTGGCATATGTCAGCCCGTCGAGTTGGCCATGGTTCAAGATATAAAAATCAGTGAAATTATATCATCGTTACAAAGTGAATTTTTTTTTTTGTGTACACATTTTATGTTTAGAATGAATAAAATAAGATCGCCAGAAAGTGTGGGCCATCAGGAGCGCAACCAGAAAGGTCAAAGATGTAAAAAAACGGAATTATATAACATGATCGTTACAAACTATTTTAAGGTTGAGCATGTTTATTTAAATATTTTGAACACAGAAAAAAATTCTCAGAAAGAAACTCCCGTCAGTAAGGCTAGCCAGAAAGAAAATGTTTAGGATATTTGAAGAAAATTGGATTTTTTTCGCATATTTCATCTCAGAACTCTAAACTCATCGTTACAAGTTCCGGCTCCTTTTTAAAACGTAAATATAAGCTCCTTAAATAATAGAATAGCCTCCCCGTAAAGTTCTTAGTGTCAACAAAAGTACCATAGCCTCTTAAATATACAGCAATTTAACACTTTCGGCTAACTTGACTCCGTACCGTGCCTCAGATGTATTGTATCATTATTACCTTTCTGGCTGCGCCTCCTGACGGCCCACACTTTCTGGCGATCTTATTTTATTCATTCTAAACATAAAATATATACACACAAAAAAAAATGAGCCTTGTAACGATGACATGATTTCACTGATTTTTAAACAGTGTTCGCGACGCTGCTGACAGGAGGTGCCCCGCCAGAAGTCGATTTTATGAATCGTTATCATCCATTAAACCATAAAAATATCTCAAAGTTCATAAAACGATGAGCTGCCGAGCATAATGTATAACTGCATGTAGCAAAAGTTTTCCGAATAAAATATTTTTCAGTTCCAGGGAAATTAGACATTTTATACAAAAAACCTAATTTTCGTCAAATTCTACGTTTTAGTGACAATTTTCTAATTTCCCTGGAACTAAAAAATATTTTATTTAGAATACTTTTGTAACACACTTTTAGAAATTAATTAGTTTTAAATACATAGTAACAAATTAGAAACTAGCCCATCTGCAAATTTAAATTTTCCACTCTACTATATATACTTACCACAACACCTACGACTCAAAAGTTGATAGAAGACACACAAAATTTCTTTTGTGTCGTGCCACATCTGCTTCTGACCATTTATTTACCACATTAGGTACCATAGAAGAAGAAGAATTGCAAAGGCCCAGACAAATCAAAGGCCTGTCTCAAGTGTGCAGAGGAAGGGCACCAAGCGAAGGAATGTAGAAACACGGCATTCTGCCCCATCTGTAACAAGGAAGGGCATCGGGCCATTTCAGCGGCATGCCCGCTAAATAGAGAAGAGTCAAGGGGGGCGAGACGAATGGAAAATGGTAGCGGGGCATCTTCAAAGTAAGGCAGATAAACCTTAATAGATGTCGGGCCGCCCAAGATCTTGTATGGGCGGTAGGAAGGAGGAAAGGGGAGGACGTACTGATTATCAGTGAACTGAACAAAATGATGTCGAGCAAATCACGACCCAACTGGTTTACGGATCAGAAACTGAACGCAGCCATCGGGCTGATTAATAACAAGATCAGCATCTACCGGAGCGGGAAGGGCCGAGGGTTTGTATGGTTAGAGCTGAAGGAGGTGTATGTAGTTAGCTGTTACTTCTCCTCAAATAGCACGATGGAAGAATTCGAGGAATCATTATCGAATCTGGAAGTAGTTAGAGAAATGAGGAATACCCGGAAGGAAGTCATCGTGGCAGGAGACTCCAATGCCAGGGCCCCAGAATGGGGAATGAGGGAAACGAACGCAAGAGGCAGGCTTGTGACCCAATGGATCTCTCAGCTTGATCTCCTCGTGATGAACGAAGGAAACGAACACACCTTTGTTAGAGGGGACAGTGGCTCCATACCCGATATCACGGTTGCTTCTGCGGGGATCGCGGGGAAAATCACAGGGTGGAAGGTGGTAGGCGACGAGGAGTCATTAAGTGACCACAGGTATATCTGCTTCGAGCTAGGGTCTAGCGACTATAGCGACTCACTCACTAGCAGATGACAGTACTTGTAATGTTCAACTTCAATTGGGAAATAGGAAATTACCATAAATTAGAGGAACATCTATTGAAAATTCATCAGGAAAATTCTTCTCTTCATTAAACGATAAGCATCATCTGGATCAATTTATAGTGGTAGTTAGTATATTGAATCTCTTCTTGAAATTATTAATAAAAGTGGTTCTAAATCAGGAATGTGTTGATCTTCGGGTAATTATATCTGAATATTCTTCTATCTTCGGGAGTAGAAATAATTTTGTCTCTTCTTCAATTAACCAGATAACTTAGATCTCATCATGAAGGTCATATGATCACGTCGGACATATATCGATCGATATATATCGATCACGTCGAGCATATAATTATCACGTCGGGCATATAGATCACGTCGGGGGGTCACCAAATTTATAGCGTTAATGCTATAAATAAAATTAAAATTTATGTAAATATACGTATAATCGAATTATTTAATACATCTTTTCATATTTGATTTTTGTGTATCATATAAAATATATTATTATTTTTGTTATCGAATGTTTTTTCTTTTTATTTTTTCTCGACTCCATAGGAACTTCTCGATTTCCAGTGAGTCGCTATAGTCGTTATATAGGGGGTGTATATAGCGACTATAGCGACTCACTCACTGGAAATCGAAAAGTTCCTATGAAGTCGAGAAGAAACAAAAGAAAAAACATTCGATAACAAAGATAATAATATATTTTATATGATACACAAAAATCAAATATGAAAAGATGTATGAAATAATTCGATTATACGTATATTTACATAAATTTTAATTTTATTTATAGCATTAACGCTATATAGGGTAACAACCCCCCCCCCCCCCCCCAGCGACTTCTAGGCCGACGGGATGGAAACTCAGCCAACTAGACAGACCGAGATTCCAAAGAGCTATAAGGGAGCAGGTAGGAAATAACCCCAACCATACTGACGCAACCCTGTCACAGGCCATCACCAGAGCTTGTGACGAGGCTATGCCGAAGAAAAGGGCAGTAAGGGTACATAGAGGCATTTACTGGTGGAACGAAGATCTAGCAAGACTCAGAGATGTATGCATCGCTGCCAGGAGACAGTATTCCAGGAGAATCCGGAAACAGGGCAGACAGGATGATAATGAAGCCTCCCGAGCCTACAAAGAAGCAAAGAAAACATTTAGAGAGGCGATATCCGATGCAAAAGGAAATGGCAGGAGCTATGCGCAAGCATAGATGAAGATGTACGGGGTGACGGCTACAAAATAGCCATGCGCCGATTGAGAGCACCCCCTCCAGCGATTCCACTGGAGAGGATGAGGAGATAGCTGACGCGCTCTTTCCCCACAGGGAGGAAGAAAGGTGGGATGACATAGATGTAGCGGATGTCCCCCCATTCACAGAAAATGAACTGAAGGGGGCAATCGAGAAGCTAAAGTGCGGCCGATCCCCGGGTCCGGATAACATCCCCCCGGAGGTGATCAAAATAGTCGTCGAAGAATCCCCCGAAGCTGTTTTAGGGGCCATGAATCGAGCGTTGGAGACAGGAGACTTTCCATCCAGATGGAGGAAAGCAAGGCTCGTCCTCATTATTAAAGGGAACGGAAAACCTGGAGAACCATCCTCCTACAGGCCCATCTGTTTGTTGGATGATTTGGGAAAGGTGTTGGAATACTTAATCCTGGGAAGGCTAGGGCTAGAAATTGACCGGAGGGATGGCTTGTCGAACTACCAGTTCGGATTCCGCAGAGGAATGTCGACGGTGGATGCTGTGACCCGCATCACAAGCAAGGAAAGAGAGGCCATGGAGGCAAAGAGAATGTGCTTAATCGTCACCCTCGATATCAGGAACGCATTTAACACTGCAGGATGGGAAGCGACTATAAGCAAACTAGAGAGATTGGAGGTGGCACCTTATATCATTAATATCATTAAGAGTTACTTCAGGGATAAGCAAATAGGGATGGACGCAAATAACACCTTTGAATGGAGAAACGAGACCTGCAGTATCCCACAGGGTTCGGTACTCGGGCCAACACTGTGAAACATTATGTTCGACGACGTCCTACGGATTCCCCTCGCAAATGGGGTCACCCTTACGGGCTACGCCGACGATCTTGCCCTGGACAGGGCTAATCGAGGAGAAGGCGAATGCCACTATTGAGAGAATAGAGGAATGGCTGCGGAGCGTAAAATTAAAACTTGCTCCGGAAAAAACCGAAGCAGTGATGATCACAAGGAAAAGAACTGTCCAGCCTGTCACCATCAGGGTTGGACAGATGGAAACTAGACCGGGGAATGGACTTAAATACCTCGGAATCTGGCTGGACCCAAAACTAATATTCAGGTGTCACATAACAAAAACGGCGGAAAAAGCGGGGAAATCGGCAACCGCTCTGGAGAGAGTGATGTGCAAAACGAAGGGGCCAAAGGTCAGCAAAAGAAGAGTGCTTTGTGGCATGGTGCATTCAGTCATATTATATGCCGCCCCGGTCTGAGGATACGCCTTAGAAGAAAGGGCTTATGCCAAAGTAAGCCTGGCAAGGATTCAACGGCAGATGGCACTGAGGGTATGCTGCGCCTATCGGACAGTCTCGTACGAGGCAGTGCTAGTGGTAGCAGGGATCCCTCCAGTGGATTTACTGGTCAAGGAAAGGGTAGAAGTGTACGAAGGAGTCGAGAGAGGAACCGCTAGGGAAAGACACGCATGATCCCTACAGTCAAAGAGCACCCACTCTTCCGAAAGGAAACACGGAGAAGTAGGGTATCATCTCACGCAGGCCCTGACAGGTCACGGCTGTTTTGCCGACTACCTGTTGAGAATAGGAAAGCTGGACTCCCGAGAGTGCGCATATTGTGGCGAAATAGACGATGCAGAGCACACGGTCTTCCACTGCAACAAATGGGTGGAGGAGAGACGAGGCATAAATCGTCTAGGGCCGGATGAGCTTGTGGAATTCATGATTGCCAAAACTGCTGAACACTGGCTATAAAATCCTATCACACATCATACACAGCAGAATCTGAAGTTATGCTGAAGAGATAACCGGTGATTATCAATGCGGTTTCTGCAGTGGAAGATCAAATCTTCATACTGAGGCAAATTATAGAAAAGACAACCAAATTTATGATTGATACATACCACACCTGTATGTGCATATGATAGCATAAATAGAAACAGTACAAGACGCAATGTAAGACCTAGAAATACTGCCTAAACTGATAAGTCTTATTATATAAGACTCACAATGAAACAAGTAGTATGTTCAGTCAAGATTTAAAATGAAACATCTGAAACGCAAAGAGGAGTGCAGCAAGGAGATGCTCTCGCTTGCCTGCTATTCAACATAGCACTTGAAAAAGTAGTACGAGACTCAAAAATCGAAACGTTTGGGTCAATATTCACGAAATCGGTTCAAAATTTGGTATAGGCAGACGATATCAACATTATAAGTAGAACAAAAAGGGCTAACATAAATGCTTTTAATGGACTAGAAAAAGCGGCTCAAAAAATGAGTTTGGGAATACACGAATAAAAAACAAAGACAATGGCGGAAGAAATAGAACACAAAATCCGTAAGTGACTATAATATATAAGTAGTACGGGAGTTCATATATCTAGGCTCCCAAGTAAATAATGAAAAACATCGAAGAAGAGGTAAAGCGAAGAATAATTATAGCTAGTAGATGCAACTATGGAGTTGAAAAACAATTAAAGTCACCAAATCTGTCACAAAAATCTAAATGTATAATATACAGGACACTAATAAGACCAGTATTAACCAGTATGCCTCCGAAACGTGGACTCTAAGCAAATTAGATGAAAACCGCCTGGGAATATTTGAAAGAAAGATATTATGGAAAATACTTGACCCCATTCAAGAAAACCAAGTATGGAGAAGCAGATACCACGAATTGTACAAATTATATGAAGATGCTGATATAATAAAAACGTTAAAGTTAGGACGATTAAGATGGGGAGGGCATGTACTTAGAATGAACGACGATAGGCCTACAAAATGAATACTATGAGCAAAGCCTGATGGAAATCGAGGCAGATCAAAACTGCAATGGATAGATGGGGTAGAAAAGGACATGAGGAACATGGGAGTGATCAATTGGAAACACCCAGCCCAAGATAGAGACGGATGGCGGAGAATACTTGAAGAGGCCGAGACCCAACCAGGGTTGTAGCGCCACCGATGGTGATTTTTTTTTTTTTTAACTATGTAACGTCGGCCTATTTCCGCTACCAGGGCCTATCACCGACGCCAGGAGACGAGCTACCCCCAACTTGGAAATTTTGCCGAACCTCTTCCCTTAAGAAGAGTAGGGATCTTTTACTTGCCTAACATTTAATAGACAAGGGACCGCCTGCTTTACATCCCCTCCGAAGGATGGTATATCCACTACGTAATCCTCGTCTGAAATTACGTAATTTCCGAGTATACACTGATATACAAGCCTCTAGAAGGTGGGACGAGAACGCTGTATTTCCCAAGATGGGAGCCCATCCAAGTACTAACCGCGCTAGACGTTGCTTCAACGGAATATCGACTGATATTCACAAATCAAATCAAAATCAAACAATACTTTATTTAAATTAAATTATAAATGTGTCTCCCCGGAAACTGTCCCGGAGCCAGCCAGACATACACGGCGCACAGCGCCGTGGTGAGTGTAAGGCTGGGCGGCGCAGGTCCGGTTTGACTAAGCAATAGTTAGTGAGGGGGTTAGAGCTCCTGTTTAAAAGGTATAAACTTAAAACAAACAATAACTATTAAAAAACATGATATATGAAAATATCTAAAAATAACTAAAATAGCACAATAAAATTATCGATTTCGCGCACAACACGAGCGCGAACACTTTGAAATTTTGGTTGCTGGCACGGGAAAACAAAACTCAACGAAAAAACCCGTTCGAAGCAATTCCACCCTGGTGGTCTTCCTGCCAGGAAAATGTGGTGAAATGAAAGTTAAGGATTAAAAGAGTTAGGATTTTTATAAATTTATCGGCCTAAATGGAATTTGGATACAAAAATGGACAAAAGAACAGAAAAGGATGAACGAGAACAAAATAAACAAACAGAGAGGGAATAGAAAAATATTAAAGATGTAAGTAGAGAAAGGACAAAGTTTAGGATAGTGATAAGTTGTAGTAGTGGAAAGTTTGGCTAAGGGAGTTGCCGGAAAATAGGCAACGTCGTATGGTAGGGGGTGTCTTATATCGAAAAGTATGGCATTATGCTGTCTAATTCGGGTTATGTTGCGGGTAAGCGGACTATCGCCCAGTTTGAGTTGATAGAATTTCTGGGAGATTTCTTGGATGTAGTCCGCTAGTGGGGTTATGTCGTGACATCGTGCGTATAAATCTCTGAGGGAGGTGTACCTGTCTGAACCAGAGATGAGGCGCAGAAATTTGTGTTCTAACACTCTAAGTTTTCTCATTGTCGTGGCCGGTATGCTGCACCACACCGGCGCCGCGTATGTGATTGCCGGCCTGATCACCATTGTGTACAACAGTTTTTTATTTTGTCGGTTAAGTCCGCTACCCCTGGCCAGGAGCGGGTACAGACTCCTGGACATGAAGTAGACCTTACGTATAGTCTCGTTAATGTGGGTGTTAAACGTCAGTCGTTTGTCCAAGTTAACTCCCAAATACTTCACGCACCGTTTGATTGGAATTTGTTGACCCCCGATCGAAATTGGTGTTAGAGTTTGGTTCTCTGTGAACCGGCGTGTGAAGAGTATCGACTCGGACTTCTCGGCGTTGATCCGAATCTTCCACTTGTCGTAATATGCCGTGACACGAGCCATGTGCGCTTTCAGCAGCATGTTGGCTGCTTGTGCGTTGTGCGAATGCGCGTACATGGCTGTGTTATCGGCGTATTTGGCAAGGTTCGTATTCGGGAACTCCGGGAAGTCGGAGACGTACAAATTGTACAGTTTCGGTGACAGGCACGACCCTTGGGGGACGCCCGCGCGAATTTCCCGCCGAGTTGATAATTTATTATTCATCCTGACCTGCAGCAATCTATCTGTCAGGAAAGAGTAAATAAGTTTTATTATGTGCATGGGAAAGTCCAGTGCGTTTAGTTTGTGAATCAGCCCCGAGATCCACAGGGTATCGAAAGCTTTCTTAACATCGAGGAGCACCATGACGGTGCTCTTCCCGAGGTTGTATTGTACCTTGACGTCATTCACGATCCTGACG
The DNA here is from genome assembly GCA_936432065.2 of Rutpela maculata. Lineage (NCBI taxonomy): Eukaryota > Metazoa > Arthropoda > Insecta > Coleoptera > Cerambycidae > Rutpela > Rutpela maculata. The sequence goes on along the minus strand of OW386291.2, from coordinate 48,502,094 downwards.
ATCTGCTGCACAGTGCCCCTGCTCCGCCTGAAGCCGAACTGGCACTCATCGTCGGTGTGGAGTTCATCCTGAGCAGAGTCTAGTCTGATCAGGATAACCTTCTCAATCAACTTGGAGATCGTCGACAGCAACGAGATTGGTCGGTAACTGCCGGCGAGCTTCGCGTTCTTGTTCTGCTTCAGGAGTGGCACGACCACGGCGCATTTCCACTGGTTGGGCCAGTGTTGCAGTCGCAGGATCGCGTTGATAATGTACATCAATTGCACAATACTTTTCCTCGGGAGATATTTGAGCAGCTTGTAATCCGAACTCGGGGCTTTGTCGTTCGGTAAGGTCTGAACAATGCCGACCACTTCCGATGGCTTAACCATGACCCTTAAAAATTCTTGTTGTGTCAATTGGACGTCATGGCCAATTAGTTCGTTAATTCCAGTTTCAATGCGGTGTAAAAATGAGTTTGGGAATAAACGAATAAAAAACAAAAAAAATGGCGGAAGAAATAGAACACAAAGTCCGTAAGTGACTATAATATATAAGTAGTACGGGAGTTCATATATCTAGGCTCCCAAGTAAATAATGAAAAACATCGAAGAAGAGGTAAAGCGAAGAATACTTATAGCTAATAGATGCAACTATGGAGTTGAAAAACAATTAAAGTCACCAAATCTGTCACAAAAATCTAAATGTATAATATACAGGACACTAATAAGACCAGTATTAACCAGTATGTCTCCGAAACGTGGACTCTAAGCAAATTAGATGAAAACCAGCTGGGAATATTTGAAGGAAAGATATTATGGAAAATACTTGACCCCATTCAAGAAAACCAAGTATGGAGAAGCAGATACCACGAATTGTACAAATTATATGAAGATGCTGATATAATAAAAACGATAAAGTTAGGACGATTAAGATGGGGAGGGCATGTACTTAGAATGAACGACGATAGGCCTACAAAATGAATACTATGAGCAAAGCCCGATGGAAATCGAGGCAGATCAAAACTGCAATGGATAGATGGGGTAGAAAAGGACATGAGGAACATGGGAGTGATCAATTGGAAACACCCAGCCCAAGATAGAGACGGATGGCGGAGAATACTTGAAGAGGCCGAGACCCAACCAGAGTTGGTGATTTTTTTTTTTTAACTATTTAACGTCGGCCTATTTTCGCTACCAGGGCCTATCACCGACGCCAGGAGACGAGCTACCCCCAACCTGGAAATTTGGCCGAACCTCTTCCCTTAAGAAGAGTAGGGATCTTTCACTTGCCTAACATTTAATAGACAAGGGACCGCCTGCTTTACATCCCCTCCGAAGGATGGTATATCCACTACGTAATCCTCGTCTGAAATTACGTAACTTCCGAGTATACACTGATATACAAGCCTCTAGAAGGTGGGACGAGAACGCTGTATTTCCCAAGATGGGAGCCCATCCAAGTACTAACCGCGCTCGACGTTGCTTCAACGGAATATCGACTGATATTCACATTGAAGTCGCCTCTACGCTCGCCCCCACCGATGGTGATGATGAAAGATTTAGAACAAAAATTTTTACTTGAAAGAAAGTGCCAAAAAACTGAAAATAGTAAGCATCAGCAGCAAACAGCAAACAGAAACAAATACATAAATGAATAAATAATTACATAAATAAATAAATAAGCAGTAGTAACAAATAATAAAATGCATTTGGTATGTGCTACCATATGTAAAATCATCATCAAGTAATATTTAATAGTGTTTTATTCATTCCTAGTGAGGCCACCTCGTTCGATGCAGTATGAATTGGTTCTGTTTCTGCATAAATCAATTTCGTGTTTCTTCTCTTGATTGCGAAATTATTCTAGAGAATACGTATTATATATAATAATTATCTATATAAGCTTCAAGAGAACCAATTTGTTCAAATTATTGATACGAACTTATGATACAAAATAGGAACCCTCATATTCAGAGAAATTAACCAGGTCAATGGAATTTAATAAGCTGTTTTATTTTTAGGGAAAACCATTTTTGTTAAAGAAATGTTTATAATTTTGAGAAATCAACAAAATAAATTGTTTAAAATGATCTTAAAAGATATGTTGAATTATTTTTACTATTAAATATTTTTTTATAACACCTCAAACGTCTTCAAAAATAGGCATTAAATATTATGAAGAAATTATGGAAAAAAAATTAACCAGTCAAAAAAACTCGGTCAAAAATACGTATAGTTTTGTTATTTGTTCATATTCACATCAACCTTAGTATAAAAAGGTCCAAGTATCTTGCCGATGGAATGAATCTTTATTTCAATATTTTTAGTGGTGTCTTTTCGAAGATAGTTAAGTTTTTTCATTCTCTCCAACGGCGTCCTTCTTAGCTTGTACATTATGAATAAAAATATTGGTGGTATTAGCGTGCGAAACTATCAAATACCGGCTAATGGTTCATTCAAAGGCAAGGTAGAGAAAAAAAAAACTATCAAATGAATCGTCATTTTCTAAAATTTGACGAATTCGCGTCGGTGTGGGCAATTAATTAATTAAAATTATATAATTACATAGCCATACAAAAAATTAAGTGTATCCTTATTAGTACACGGAAATTAGCAAAAATAAAAGAAAAAAAATATAATAAGCTGATATTTTCTTAATCGACAGTTGATGGGGGTAGGAATACAAGATCAAAAGTTCCCACCCCTAACTGGTGAGCTTCATCCCTTTTCAACCTTATAATGACACCGTGCTGGTTTTTCAATAATATTTTGGAAATGTGATGTTCTACGATAAAACTAGAGGTATTGAAAAATATTGAGAATAAAATTTTCTATAAAACATGTCTTATAGGTCGTTTGTAGATTATTAAGGGTGTTTACATTAATCGACGGCAAACTTAAAGGTAGGTAACAAAAACGCTTTTGGATGGAAACGCAATATTTATCCAGTCTTGTAATATTCTGTTTTGAAGCATTCGGTTTCAACAGCTTTTTATAAATTATATAGAATTCAATTAAACTAAATCCACTAAAGGCTTTATTCTTGCTCAAATTCAATTTCGTCGGTCCGTTCCGCAGTAAAGCATGCTTGTCTGTGACAGTTCATACCCATAGCCGAGCATTTTAAACCAACTTTTAAATATTCGCATCGCTTTCCGCAGCCCTTTTTGCAGGCACATGAAATTAACTCTCAAATTAGGGAGCTGCTGCTTCAGCAGTCAAAACAGGTATTAAAATATCACCTGATTTCTTCCATCCCCATTCTTCTGGCTCTAAAACATTTCCATGCCAAGCCTGAATTTGGTGGTAAACCCGCAACGAATGTTGTTGCAAAGCTGCGAACGAAGTAACCGTTTACTAGAATTGACAACCGAGGTGTTAAACAGAACATACCTCTGATGATTTATTGACGTTTCATTTTTTTGTGCTTTATATAGCGCAAGAGCAAATATTTCCCCAACCTCAGTAATATCTTGTTTTGTAGCATTTGGTTTGTTAAAGGTTTAACAACTTCTTGTAAACTTGTTTTCGAGTTTAATAAATTTAAAGTTTGGAGTTTGCCTTTTCCAAAAAAAGCAGATGTTGTGTCACTACCACTAAATGCATGAGCAAAAAGAACTGTTTTTGTTGAGTTCTTAAGGACATTTGACAACTGTAAATCTTCGGAGCTATAAACTCTTGCTTTTATATTACCTTGGGCTTCCCTTATTAATCTAATATCCTTTTCAGTTGGCGTTAGGGCAATAATTAAGGTAAGAAGATCGACATCTTGTCCCACAATTACGACCGGTTCGGATATAAAACTTTTTTGAATAGCAGTTTGAACTTCAACTGCATCAGCATCATCATCCGCAGTTACAGTTTGTATCTCTTCATTTTGAAAGATCTGAACTAGTTGAGAAATTAATCGTTCTTTGTTGGCAAGGTTGCTTAATAATTTTTCTTTAGGGTCTGTAATTCGCGTATTTTGATCAAAAATAACTGTGGGAGATGTTCTTCTTAAAATTCTCTGTTGGCGTTCAATACTTTTTGTGCTGGTAGGATTATTACTGTAACCATCGAAGATAATTGTGACATTATTACCATAATGCCTTCTAACAAATGTAACGTATGTACTCTAATCTCCTTAAATGTGCCCTGACTCGGAAATACAACAAGATGAATTAGATTTCCTCCATCAATTACATAACACAGTTGGCGACATCAATTGGACATTCTGGTACGGATTTGAAAATTTAATACTGTGATGACTTTTTGGTTTTTCTCATCAGTCCTCTTTTATCAAATATAGATAAAGGAACCGCCGCAAGTTCAAAGGCAAAACAATGTTTTAATCAGGCGCTGCGCACTGGGCAATTTTCGACTTTTAGGTGGACAAAAATCTGTAAATTTCTAATTGAGCTCAAAATAGGCGTTACAAAACTCAAAAAATAGTAAAAAAAATCTAAGCCCAAAAGGGCTGAAGGGGTTGAAAAATAAATTTCGCGTTATAACTTTGAAACATTCTGAAAGTGGTAACATTAAACATGTGAATAGACTAAAAATAGTAAAAAATTTAAACACTAAGGGGGTGGTCTTTTAAGGGGTTGAAAAATAAATTTTGGAATAAAATTTTGAAACTTTTTGAGGGGGTTGAAAAATTTATTTCGATATAAAATTCTGAGGGAATATGATAAATTGTACATGGGAATACATAAGAAATAGTAAACAAATTCTAAGTACTAAGGGGAAATTTTTGAGAGAAAAAATAAATTTCATTTAAAAATTCTACAATTGGATCTAATTAGAACGAGTAACGAAAATCTTTTCCCTAGCAAAATTAATAATATGGCTTATATCGGGCTAAGAAGCGGTACAAGACGGAGTAGGTACGAAAAATTCAGAATTCCACTTGAAGGGAGGCAATTTTAATAGACACGGCATAGTTGTGAAATATTAAAAGAAAATTATTTTGACATCGTCATTTATTAACACTGAAATTATTACACTGAACTGAATTTGAATTACACTGAAATTATAGAGTGTGAAGATATGAGCATCCTGTTCAAAATATCCCCAATTAGTATTCATCCTTTAACATTTTCTTGAGTGAAACAATCTTATGTACTTATAATCTTTATGACTGGCCTCCAAGACATCTTCAGATAGCTGTCCCATGGGTAAAGGTAGTTCTTCACTATGGACAGTAAGGGGTGGTGTGGTGAGAGCGGTTTTGCCGCGACTACCTGTAAACAAAGGGCTCTATATAAAAAAAGGATCATTTGGGATAGCTGTATTTTTCTGTGCTTGACCTTCAAGTTCCAAACTAACTTACAAAAAAAGAAAGTAGCGGTACTCGGTGAAACTTTTTTTGTAACCTCCAAACAATATCATTAGATATTAAAATTATTTACTTAAATTGTGTCTTATAAATTCAACGATTTCTTTATAATAGCTCTACAGTAATCAATGTAATAATACAAATAGGACATACATACCTCCAGCTGCACAGTCCATGTCGAAATATCGTTGATACTTTAATCAAACACATAAAAATATACAAGTTACTGCGTCGATGTTTTGGGCACAACTGATTCAAGCGCAGTCAACAGGAGGAACGATCACTTTAGGGCCGCCATTTTGCATTTATTATTACAAATACAAATAAAACAGAGGCAACCTTAGGAACACAAGTTGTTAAAAAAAACATTTTAGTATATATTAGCTATATTTTTACTCTGAGAAAAATTGACTTTTGTCCTCCTAATCTAAGCAAATTGCCCAGTGTGCGCTGTGCGCACAATGTAGATTATTCTTTGGAATAATTGAGTAGAGTTAACCTGTATCATATTGTTATCCTTGGTTTTCAATAAGGGGTTTATGAGTAACGCGGTTAGGATTGTGTTGGATCATTTGAAATATTATCAGGCTGCGTTATGTTCGATTAAGTACCGTATTCGATATAATCAGACTTTCATTTTTGTTCAACCCTACAATTTACAATTTAATAACACAAAAAGTAATAGAAATATCGATATATAACACAGAACCTTTTTTGAAGAGAATTTTGTGACAAACCTTTTCCTATTCTTATGTTTTTTCCCTAAGATAAATCTTTTAAAATATATTGTAAAAAAACCAGTGCGGTGTCCCTAAAGGGGGTGAGATAGGGATGAAGCTTACCCCTTAAGGGTGGGAACTTTTTTGATATGTATTCTTACACACATAAGCTAACTGTTATAGACATTTCAGCTTATTATAATTTTTTTCTTCTATTCCACATAAATTTGACTAATTTCCATGTACTATATGTATTTGGACCCGCTAAAACCGAATCCGAGATCAGAATTGTCAGATTAGGTCGTTTTTCACCCCCAACCCCAAAAAAACACACCCTGAAAGGAGGTGGCACCATCCACTATAAATTAGCAAGCTCCCACATAATATAGAAACTTTCCTTTGATTCATTTACTATTAAGCTGCCGTTATAAAAGAAGTCTAATTCATGACATTTTTAGTTAAAACCTGTAGTTACTGTACTAATATATGTATGATTCAAAGTGTGACTGAAGAACTACTATGTTCTTAAAATATATGTTCTGCTGATAAATATACTTTATTTCTACCCATGTTTGCAGCAGAAAATATTACCTCAATGAAATAAAATACATTTGCTCATCATGCATGGAATATATGAACCTTCGAAATACATTTATACGATGCAGCTTCTCTACAGTTGTTCAGAAAAAAAAAATTAATTGGTATTTTTGCCGACCGACTGTTACATATTTATTCGAATGAAGCAATAATTTACCGAAGCAAGTTATAAATTCTTAACAGGAATGGAAATGAATTTCAACCCTCTTGTAAATTTAGAAAATGTTTCACAACTTTGTATTTTAATATATCTGATAGCAGAAGTTTTTCAAAGGGGGAAATAATTTTTAATAGATGTGTAAGAAATATTTTTCTTGTTTGCAAGAAATATTAATTTTAGGTGATCTGAAAATTAATTTTTTGCCAGATATTTTCTAATGAAAAAAGTTACTGCTCAGATGTATGCCCAAATAATTTTATTCTACGCATTTACTGTTAGTAATAAAAACGCCATAATATGTTGTACATCGCACAATAAATAACTTTAGTAGACCATAAAAATAGTATTGTGCCTATTTGATTTAATCACAGTCATATAACTAGGCAAAAATTTGTGATAAATAATCATCCTGAAAAAATTCCTGAAATAAAATCCTTTTCAGAACATGCTATTTAAACATCGAGAAAGTATGTACCTATATAATATATAATGTGTAATGTATAATGTGTGTCTGTGGGTATACTTTTTTTGTGGCACTGTGGAACTAGTCCAATCAGCCAGATACAAATTATTAATGGTAAGACCAGTACTTAAATACAGATTTGGAATTGTTTTTTAATTTTTATATGCTTACTAGCTCTATGAATATTATAGACCATATAAATACCAAAGTGTAAGAAAGGGGTGTGTATTTAAATGGATTTCATCAGATGGGGAGAAATATATTTAAATTCATCCTTGGCAATTGGAGAAAAGTTGACAGGGACATACATTTCTCGCCTAGGGGCCAATCAAGGCATTTTAATGTTCTTGTACAAACAGGGTAGGCCTCGGTAAAGAGGGAGAAAAATAGTACCTATGTATTTCAATATTTCTGTATTGTGGGTATACTGTTTCTTGTAAAGATGTGAGAACTTCGGTTAGACTTAAAATTTTTATTTCAAATTCACTCTATGGTCTCTGAAGGTATCATCCGCCATACAGAGTGGTCGCTGGAGGCGTGTAAACTGTTATATTTCATAAAACCTATGTTTTAGTATAATTTAAGATCAAAATGTTACTAAGAATTTGCTTGAGCACACATAAATAAGAAAATGCACACGATATCGAAACTACAATATTTTGGGTGACTCTCAGTTAGAAAAAATTTTACTTCGAATAAAACTATTATGAAATTAGTAAAAGTTGAAGTCGGGCGCTGCCGACTGCTGCGAATACTTACTTGGCAAATAAAATAAAAGAAATCCATCCTTGCATACCCAATTCATTGCCTTATATATTTTACCTTACCTCCCAAGTTATGTTTCTACTACTATAACTAGATTAAAATGAAATCTGTATTCCATACAGACGAGCTCTGAGAGGAGGGGTTTTAGTCAGCTGGAGCCTGACACTCAGACCTATTCTTAGTTGGGATAGGCAGCCCGTGTGGGTTTCCCCCCTCGCCAAAAAAAAAGCGAAATAATGGTTCCTTTTCGCCACAACTATATAAATTGGGAGTTGCACGTGCTGCACGTGCGGTCACAATTCTATAGGTGATTCAAGCCATTTATTTTTTGCTTGTGGTAGCCACCGGCAAGCTATTACAAACTTAAACTAGAGGAAGCATTATACTCTTCGCCGATTTACTGGAATTTTTATATAATTTTTACACATTCTATAGGGTACTCTTCGCAATTTTTTGCAAATGTTAGTTTTAGACATTTTTAATTTTATCATACGAGCTTAGTTATGAAACACTCGGTATATAGTAAAGTAAAAGAAAAAGAACTACACCCAAAACCTACGTGGGTTTCGATTCCGGAACCTTTGGGTTCCGAGTCAAAAACGTAAGTACTACACCACCACCTACCACGTGAAAAAATGTTTTTACATTATAAGCAATGAAATCATATTCCCACGGTTGGATATTATATTATGATTTGTATATTAGTAAAATATAAATAAAAAATATCATTTCATCAGATTTCTATTCAATTACAAAAACACAATTTTTTTTTCTAAATGATTAATAACTGTTTTATTTACTGATCGATTTTGTTCAAAAACAATTTTTCACTAACTTACTGCCCAATTTTGAATATAGTCGGATTATTCTATCTTAAGTCATTGTGCTTACAAGAAACGTGACGGACGAACGGGCAGACATTTTGAAAGTTGGTGAGAAATCGTTCACTAACACTATTATATGAAAATTTGGCTACGAGTGATATTTCCGGTTTTAGAAACGTGCCGATCAAATGCGATATACTCTTCGTTTTCGTATTTGCGAGGAGTATAATAACGAACTGAAAGTTTTAAATGTTCAGTTTTCAGTTAACACAATTATTAAGTGCTAATAATCCTCAAATTTTTAGTACAATTATAACTTTCTTGAAACGAGCTAATTTGAGAATATAAGAAATAAATAATACTCCCTGTCATTTTCTCCTTACTAATTATTCTGTGGAAAAGTATTTCTTCTGATGCCAACTCCCCCACCCCCAATTAATAAAAGATTTTGCCCGCGTCTTTAATGTCAGTTGCACCACATAAAAGTGAATTGTGAAGTCTTGGAGCAAAGTGTTGGGTCGGTTTTTATAAGGTATGAAACGGTTTTTAGAACCACTGGATTTCGAGATTTACTATTCAGGGTGCGAAAATTTATGAAATAGGAGGGAGCTTGTTAGTTCTTGTTTAGTTCTAAAAAATAAATATGGCATATTATATATCGTTGAAGAGAGGAAAAAAAAACTCTATTGAATACCACCCGCCTGTTTTCTGATTTCTTTTTAGCGTCATGAAGAGTAAAACTCGAAATCCAGCGGTACCGAAAAAATTTTAGTAGAACTTCGTTAAAAGGCTCTACTGAGCAAAAAATATTTGTATCAGAAACATATGACGTTTTTTTAAGTTTGTATCTTTTTCACTTCCATATTTAACTTCAACATTTGGTTTATATTTATATATTTTTTTAGAGTTATTCAGGATTTCAATATTTTGCATTTTTAATTATTGACTTTAAATTCGAAATCAGCCACGTCAGTAACCGTAGTCTCTCAATGACTTGTTATTTTTCATCATATATCAACGATTTTGTGCTTTTTAGTAAGCTCAGAAACCCAGCAAGAACTCTAGTAGATTATGTCTCTGTAAAGCGCTATTCCGTTGTTTTAATGTACAAGAAAAAAAAAATTTTAAAATAATTTATAATACCCATGAGGTTAAATCTTAAGACATTTTTGTTGAACATTTAATACGTTTTTATATGACACATCACATGAAGATAAATAGATATCGAGTTATTCGAACGCAAAAATGTAGTGACGGCTACCGTTTTGATAACGTCATAGTTTCACACAATAAGAGTGTGCTAGCATGCCCTTTCCCATTCATGGTACCTTATCGAATATATTTTTACTTGTTCTCGTCGTAACCCAGCTTCTAGTTTTAATGTATGCCATTTGGCTAACGTAACGATCCCACTTATCGTTGAATAAACCGTACAATAAGGTTTTCAAGACTTTCTTAACCTCTTATACTTTCCTTTCAATTGGATTGGCTTGTTGATGGTAAGCCGGTGTAAATAATTTTTCTATTTTATTTTGTGTGCAAAAGGTATCGTATCACCCAGAATTAACGTGGCTTCGTTGATCAGATATTATGGCCCGTGGAACGCCATATCTCGCCTTGATTTTTTCCTCGAGAAATTTAGCTATTGTTTTTCCATTAACTTGTGTAAATGCTTTTGCTTCAACCCACTTGCTTAATACGTCTTTAACCATCAGTATATAGCGGTTTTCTGCATCTTTTGTCCGTTGAAGCGGACGCTCAGGACTTCAAACGGATGTACGGATGCATGGCTTCTTAATGAAGCATTCAGTTGAGGTCGTCTGCTTTTGACGGAATTGCATATAATGTATTCATTTAAATATTTGTTTATTAGGCGAGACATGTTATTGAAATAATTTCTATCGGAGATGATTCTGCCCGGATGGCCGACATCTGGTCTGTCGTCTGTCGTTTAATTTATCTTTAATATTTTCTGTTTTAGTCCAAAGTGAACCTCAATTACTTGACGTGTGTTAACAAATTTCAAATATGTCTCTGTTTTATTCGTTTGTTGCATTAGAGTATTCCAACGTTGAATTTGATCTTGAATATCTCTAGAATGTGTTTGTGCCTCTCTGACCTGTTCGTGTATTCAAATGTGGTAATTGCTGAGATACGTTCCCCATACATATTTGGTGGATGCATCCTTTCCTCTTCGTCGTATGCCTCGACGTTCGGGCCTTGAGAATTTCTGCTCAGATAGTCCGCTAGCATATTTTCTATACCACGACAATGTTCCAACGTGAACTGTACTCTTGCAGTAATAATGACCAGTGTGTGAATTTAATTTCTAATCTTTTGGCTTGTTTAACCATATTAATGCTCTGTTGTCTGTTCTGACCATAAATGGACGATCTGCCAAATAAATCTTGTACTTTTTGATATAGTTAACGACACTTAGGCATTCTAACTCGTTAATATGGTATTTCCTCTCCGTCGGAGACAGTGTATTGGTAGCATAAAATACGATGTGCTTCTGGTCATTATCTTCTAGTTGATATAATACTGCGGATAGTTCTATCAAGGATGCATCGGTTTGTAATATAAACATTTTATTAAAATCTAGTCGATGCAGTTCTGAGGGTTGAGCTAATGCCTCGTTTAACAGGATAAAGGTTTCTTGAGCATCCTGATTCCATTTAAAACGTCAGTCCTTCGAGAGAAGTCGGGCCAAGGGCTTAGTAATTATCGCAACATTGGGAATTCACGTACCCAATTACATAGGCCAAGGAAACTCTCAAGTTGGAGTCCCGTCGTAGACACAGAATAGCTCTGTATTTGCAAGATATGTAATTCTAATGGTTGAGTGGTATTGGCATTCATCTGATGTCCGAGGTAAGTTATGCAGGATATGGCTACTACACATTTTCCGGTGTCACATTTAAGTTAAGCAGACGTACTCTTTCAAAGATGGCCCTCATATGGTTTAAATGTTAGTCCATATCTTCACTATGGGTTATCGAGGTATACTTCACAGACGTGATGCAGGTAATCAGTTAAAACGTCCCTTGCCATAACCTTTGGAACGTACACGGAGCTGTCTTCAGTCCGAAGGGCATTACATTAAAGCGGTAAGATGAACCCAAAATCAAGTTCGACGAAAATAAGTCAGTTGGCTTCCATACTAACACTTATTATCTCAATTTGGATTATTTGAAAGTATACTGATTTTTTCTGTAACTGATATGTATATTGATTGTTATCAAAAAAATACCTCAAAATGCCTTACCTAAAGCATTTAATCACAAGATAAGCGTTTGTTACTAGACTGTTCAAATTATTATAAAGTTACTGCCGTACGTAGCCAGATTCTACATAGACACTAATTAATAGCAATTCCACATGCGACAATCTAGGAAGTTTCATCCGGATTAAGTAAGTTGTTAAATTGCTTGTAAATTATCCACAACTGACCGACCTGGCCGAAAATTAAACTACATCAATATTACTTAACTATAAATTGTGTCTGCGGTTTAACAGATACAATGTTTGACTGTTCAGCTAAGTGTTTATTGCAAAGCATAGAAATTAGTTCTCACTAAGTGCACTAACAGTTAGATTTAATCTAAATACAAATTACGATTTCGCTTGGGTACAACTAAATTTACTAAATAATCGCTGTTATTAACTAAATTTTGTCGAAAATTCAATATTAATTGCATTCCACTGGGTAATTTGATCTGAATTATAGATAGGCTACAATTAATTGAGGCATTGTTCGAGCATTATTTAGCTTTAACAAAATTTTCAGGAAATGGAGCTGCAAATTTAAACAAAGGGGCTAACTGAATTTGTTATTGCTTTCAGCTTTGCGCGTTAATAGACTAGACGCTAACAATATAGTTTATTCACAGGATTATTGTTCTGAGCCAGTTATTCTTACAATGAATCTAAAATAGAGAATATTATTTAGGTATTAAGCAAATCACAACTTACATGCACACTACTATTTATTATGAAATTACCTACTTTCTGTATATTGTTGCCCTGATCTGGGCACGCTAATATACTTTTTAGGTAAATACATTAAAATATTCATTATTGGAGAACCTATCAAATCAACTACTCTTCTAGCTAATACTAACGAAGTATTGAAGTATTGAATTACGTGATAGGATTCCCAGCATTTTAGAGCAAACAAATATATTGAAAATTTCATTTATTTAAATTCAGTCATTCACGCTTTTTTTTATTTAATATGAAATTATCCACTTTCTGTATAATACCTTAATTTGGTCAATGTACTACTTAGGAAAACACTTTAAAACACTCATCATTGGAGAACCAATCAAAACAACTACTCTTCTAGCTAATACTGATGAAGTATTGAATTACATGATGGATTCCTAGCATTTTAAGAAAAAAGATATATTGAAAATACTTAAATTATTTATTGAAATTCAGTCATTCAAAACAATTATTGAACATTAAATTCCATTTCAACTCTAGAAAAGTTGTACAAGTTTTTCCCTTATAAATTGTAAGAAGTCATTAGTTCCTGTTAGGTCAGGAAGCCAAATAGGGGACGACTATTTGCTGCAGTGACGAAACCTGCTTACCCCCCCCCCATTGCCGAGGATGCTGAATCAAAAAACATAGTTGGAGAAGTCTTTAACCGGTTTTTAACAGGTTTTTCGATGGTGGGATGATTATGCGTGCTTGGGAAGAGAATCAAATTTTTATGAAAGTTTATTGACAAGGGAGGTCTGAGGCAAAGTGAATGGCGGTAGTAGTCCCAGACGGTTGTTACAACCCTTCCTGGGAAACAGGCTTTATCTCTTTTAGTTTAAATACTTATCCCCCCGGTTTCGAGGGCATCTTTAACCATTCCCAACCCCTCAAACTGTCAAGACCTACCATTTCTAGGTTTTTACCGTAGTAGCATCGATCACGCATATTTTGAAGGAAATAATTTAGCTCGTTAGGATTTGGTGACGAGGGTAGGGTTATGTCTTAATTGGAATATCGAACAATAGGTGAATAAAAACATAAATAATCTATTTTTCAAGGGTTGAAAATGTTCGTTCTTTTAATAAATAATGTTAAAATGATATTTTATTGACAATACAATGAAATATTTTTATACCACAGCAAATTAATGTAACCTAGGTCGCTTACAAATAGAATTACATTCATGATACTCCTCACATTCAACACTCTCGTCTTCTCCTTTAACAGTCATCGCTCGTTTTCGTATCAGAATCGTACATATTGACTCGAGGAATGAAATCTAACTAATTATCGTCATTAGCATCATTAGGCGCGTTCGATTCTGTACGTAGGTTATCATCCTCATCCTCTAGGTTACAATTTTCACAATCTCGACCTCGACAATTTTTAAAGAAAATATTACATGGTATACCCAATTTTACACAACCACATCATTTCAACATCCGTTCTTATAACTACATTTATAATCCTTAAAAAAGAAGATCAATTTATTTTCCGAAAGTTTTGGTTCTAGATAATTGGTTCGTGCTATCCATTCCCACTAGATGGGATTCAGTTAATTTGAGAGCCAGGCTTGACATTACAAATATACACGTAAGTCGTGTTCTCTAATCGCTCCTTTAGTGGGGATAACGTACAAACATTAACATTTTTTGCTCTCGTCTGCATAAATTTATATCGAATAGAATTAAAATCGTCGAGGGGTGGATTTTTTTTTAAATATACCTTACTAATTTTAAAGCTAAATTACATAGTTCATCCAGTGATGCACTAGGTTTCAAGGATGAAAACGAATCTTACTTTGAAATGAATAGCTCTGACTCTAAACAATCAGCATTCTATATGAATAAAAAGTTGAAACTCTAAAAATATATTCAAAAATAAAATAAAAAAATTCATTAGGTAGATTAGAATAACATCAACTGAACATTAAAAAAAATACTTTATACTTTATATATCACCAGAAGCTCCTTCACTGTTATTTATTCACATTTATCGTTATTTTAGAACTAACAAAATTTATGTTCTATTTAATGTAATGTGCAGATTTTAATTTATCCTAATTGTATTTTGTCATGCCCTGCGCCTTGCACATAAATTATATTTTGGTATTGTGTAGTATATTCACATATTATTATTCATTTTGATATTTCATATTTAATTATTTTTATTTTGGCGAACAATAAACTATTATTATTATTATTAATATATCAGACCTTCCCTTGTCAATAAACCTTCATAAAGGCTTCATAGATTTCCTTCTCAAACACGCATAATTATCCCACCATCGAAGAACGGCGAATAGGGGTGGTTTTTGGCCATTTGAAAGGGCTGGGTTAAAAACTTCTCTCACTATTTTTTTTTCATTCAGCACCCTCGAAAACAGGGAGATAAGTATTATAACTAAAAGGGCTGCCACCGCTCTTCACCCTATCTCAGACCCTCAGACCTTCCCTTGTCAATAAGCTTTCATAAAAACTTCATAGATTTCCCTCCCAAACGTGCATAATCATCCCACTATCGAAAAGAAGAGAAAAGGGGTGGTCTTTGACCCTCGAAAACGGGAAGTTTCGTCGCTGAAGCAAATAGTTGACCAAAAACGAAAAAAGTTGGCTTGCTAACCTCCACAAGTGGTGAGGTGGCTAGTGCCAACATTTTTTTAAGACCTTAGCCTCTCTTATATTATATTGAATATCAATTTTAAGGACTCTTACTTGCTTGATTTACCTATTTACCCCACTTTACCTCCCAACCCTTCAGCTTAATAAGATCAAAATATAATTCAGTTCTACATCTCGTTAAAATACATACGCGTGCCTAATTTCAAGGCAATATCCTAAACGGTTCCAGAGTATTCGTGCGCACCAAAAAAGTTACAGGCCGACAGACAAAATTTGTTTTTTACGCTTAAACTTAAAATCTCGACGTTTCATGACATTCTAAAACTATCTGAACAATATTTTTTTTTGCGTTGCTATACTTCCACTGGATGTGGAAGTAAAATAACTGAAAATAATGAAATATTTCACGCAGTCACTGAGTTATTTGGAATATCACTTAATATTGATCTTGAAGTCGATTAAAAATACGTTTTATTATTTCTTCATTCCCACACCGACCTTAATGTTAGAGCTAATCTTCTGTATAATGATTATTTAATAACTTTATATCTTTATACATTTTAAAATATAAAGCGGGCAGAATATTCGTCACAGACAGACGATAGAAATGTATTGCTGATTTATGTATCATTGTCAACATATCTATAAAGCAATGCTGATCCTGCATTGTTATCCAGGCTTCCTTTCAGCTACATATTTTTTTTGGTAAAAGCCAACGTGAAATTTTAACGAATGAGTTGTTAATAATACATACACATGATTGATGTTTTGTCAGAGAAGCTGATATTAAGTGCGCCATAAAGCGCTTTCGACAAAATTGGAAATATGACTCATAGAAATATATCGAGACAAGCCAATTTAAAAATAATTCATTTTATATTATATTTCATGCTGGTATTGGCAATTTACTTCAGAGATCAATACCTCTCTTAAGATCTAAAGTGACCTTTAGAGCGTACCGACTTCCTTAATCTGGAAAGGAAAAAGATATATACGTATAAAAATGATATATAGAAATATAGATATTAAATGATATAGAAAATTTGTATATTTTAACCCTTCACTGCATGGTGTCTTAAATTTACAACAAACTAACAAAAGTACACTTAATCGTCACTGAATTTTATAAATCGATTTCTGCATGATGTTGTGTATATACAACACATATTTAATGTTATATGGTAAGTGGATTATACACTAGATGTCACTACGTATTCACAAACAGTAATTCTCCTCAGTGTTTACATGTGATTAGGAGCTACCGCGTGCGTTGTGTTTATAGTTTGCAAAATCATCTCACAAAAAGGTAATTTCAGAAAATAAAAATTAGAATACCCTTAAATAAAATTAGTATAGCATGTATTTACATAATATCATTTATTTATTACATTGAGAATGAAAAAGATTCTCCATTATCTCGATGAAAGACAATTAGAAGAAATAACCTAACAGATAGCGAGGATGGTTTCGATTTTAGTGATGACGACAGTGTAGCCGATCCCAACTATTTACCAAACAGGGAGGACATTATAAACGAAGATTTATATGCAGCTTCCGATCAAGAATACAAAGAACTTATCGAGAATGAAGACAACAATGAACCCAAACCTGAACAATCTTTTGCAAGTACTAGTACAGATGAAAATAACCTACAGAATAATAAGTCCAAATGCAAGAATAAGGGAAAAAAGAAGAAAGGTAACTTATTTGAGACTATTGGAAAATTTATTTTTATAATAAGCATTTGTGTCTTTCAGATCTTGATATCACATGGAAGAAAACAAAACTACTCCTAAATCAGCAGCAGCTTCAATTTCATGGAAATGATTTGCTACCAAATAATATCCTGGAACTTGCTGGCCCGTATGAATTTTTTAACTATTTCTTTACTAATGAAATCGTGCACAGAATAGTAGATGAAACTAATTTGTTTTCGATCCAAAAAGATCCGAATAAGCCACTCAATATCACTGCAATAAAAATTAGACAATTTATTGGTGTCACAATATATATGTCGTTAATTCATTTGCCAAATGTTCGTTGTTTCTGGTCAGAAGAACTTGGTTTTGATAAAATTAAAAACACTATGATCGGTAACAGATATGAAAAAATTCGTCAATTCCTTCATTTCAACAATAACGAAGCAATGCTCCCCCGAGATAACCCAAGCTATAATAGGTTACATAAAATTAGACCATTTATTGACAGTCTCAACAAAAATTTTAGATCAATTCCTCTCGAACAGTGTCTCTCTGTAGATGAACAAATATGCTCAACTAAAGCTAGACATTACATTAGGCAATATTTACCCAACAAGCCCCATAAATGGGGTTTTAAATTTTTTATCTTATGTGGGGTTTCAGGCTTTGCCTGTAACTTAGAATTATACTCTGGGCAAGAAAATGATCAAATAAAGAGGCTTGACTGTGAACCGGATTTAGGGGCATCTTCGAATGTTGTGGTAAGGCTCTGCCGGGTTGTGCCAAAAAATATGAACCATAGAATCTATTTTGATAACTATTATACAGCGATTCCATTATCAGTATATCTGTCACAGCAGGGTATCTACAGTTTAGGAACTGTACGTAGAAATCGGATTCCTGATTATAAGTTACCTGATGAAAAGGCTCAGAAAAAAGAAGACAGTGTAGAATTTGTAGGACTGGTAGATGGTGTAGAAATATCTTGTGTGGCTTGGAAGGACAACAAAATTGTCACACTTTTATTCACTTTTGCTGGAATATATCCATCCCACAAGGTTGTCCGCTTTGACAAGAAGCAGAAGAAAAATGTGGAAGTTAGTTGTCCTTACATAATCAAAGAATATAATCATCACATGAGTGGTGTGGGTCTATAAGATAGTATACTGGGTCGTTGCAAAATTCTCATAGGTAGTAAAAAATGGTATATGAGAATATTCTACCACCTTTTAGATTTGATTATAGCAAATAGCTGGCTTCTCTACAGACGTGGAGAAAAACAAAAAGGTAATGATAAATATCTATCTAAATTTAAAACCAATTTAGCACAAGCATTATGTCAAGTGGGCCATAGTAGTTCAGTTACAAAACGTGGCAGACCAAGTTTACCAACAGTTGAAGAAATGCTACAAAATAAAAAAAAGAAAGGAGCTGCGCAACATGCTCCAGTAAAAAACAAGTTCGACTTGATGAATTTGGCCATTGGCTTTCTTGGACTGAGAAACAAATACGTTGTAAATATTCCGGTTGTAAGGGCTACACTCAGACATTATGTGAAAAGTGTGGTGTTGCACTATGTTACTCTAAGACGAGAAATTGTTTTAAGGAATTTCATGTACAAAAATAAATGTAGCGATTTATTTTAGTTCATAATAAATGTGTGCATTAATGTATGGTGTTGTAAATTTACCACATAAGGGTTTTCCAAAAAAATTAACTCAAAATATTGACAATGATTTTTTTAACTATTGTTTATATGCTCTTTAACTAAATCTCGAGCACATATATTTTTTTCAAAGGAAAAGAAAAAATCATGCAGTAAAGGGTTAAGACTTTATGAAGAAACTTCAGATAGTATTGACAAAATTTAACAAACGTATTCTCCTCACTTTGTTAAATGTAAGCATGAAAGCATGTCTACACTTCATTAAACTTTGGTCAGATAATCCAGAAAATAACTAAAAAAGGAATTCATATCCGGCTTGATGCATTTTGATTGATGGTTACTATTTCTATAGTTATACAGTGCGTCCGTAAAGTAACATAATAGTTATTTACGTAACGAATTCCTAAAGTGGTCTTTTACTGGACGAGTGAGCTTGTGATTCCAGTAAAAGCACTTTCGGGGCGTGTTACGTACAATATTAACCTCCAAACAATAAAATTGTGGGAGGTTACTGAAATTGGTCCAAAATCGAAAATTGAGATAATATCAAATCTTTAGGTTTTAAGGTCCCAATAAGTTGCTTATTTTATGATTACTTACAATTTGTACTCGAACCATTGAAAAGCAGTAAAAATTTCAATTTCAACGATATATCACACTTACAAAATCTAGTATAGTGTAATGTTTATGAAGTTCTAAATACTTTGTCCTAATAAAATAGGACTCTTTTTGTAGGTTGGGAATCTAACGTTTAATTAGCAGTCTATTTTTATTAATCAACAATATAGAAACATTATTTGCCTAAATTTTTAAATATTTGCTTGGCGCCACTGTGACTCCAACCTAAAAATGCGTATGCAAACATTAAAAATCAGAATAAACTTGAAAAACTTTCGTAAAATATTTTTGACAATGTCAAAACTTATTTTAGTTTTTTTCTTTAAGGTAATAATTGTTTATAGCCGTGTTCGGATATTACGTCTGATTGATGGGACGCGTCACAATCGGTCGTTTAATGCAAATCGAGCTAACCGAGCTGAATCTGAAACGTTCGAATATTACAAAATAAAGGCCTCGGACGAAGCTCGACTTGCTTGGACCTTTTTGATCGAGCAGGAAAATTTTAATTTGACACATGCGTAGTCTGCTTGAATTGTCCATAATGTTATTGATTTGTTGAGGTTAGAGTGTCATTTGGGCGAAATTTTGTATTGTTATTTTCTCTTTCGCTATCCGTTCTACGAAATCTTCGAAACGTTATCTGTTATAACATCCGGCAATTGATTAACATGCAACATGACCAAACATGAGAAGTTATGTTTTAACAGATTGTTTGTAGTCCACTTCAGTTCGTTCGATATTTGTTCATGAAATTTTTTTTTTTTTTTTCCGGATTTAGATTGGTCTCGGGTATTTCCTATTAGCCAGCTACTCAGATTGTTGTACTTTGCATTGTAAAAGAGAAAAATAGAATCAACTAAAAAAAAAAAAAAACTATGGGGAAAATTACAGGGGCACTCGTTTCACGCCAAGGGGCCGATCATGGCGACTTTAATGAACAAACATTACAAGTAGGCCTCGGTAAGGAGGAGAAAGGAATGACAGAGGAAACTACAGAGGTACGTTGGAATTCGAATTTCACAAATATTGAACTATGTTAAATGATATAGTTGCATGTTTCCAAGTGTTCAACGATGATTTGAAGTGCATTAAAATTTTTCTTTGCGAGAATGTAATTTATGTTCAGAGGTAATACAAAGCCAATGTCCTGGAGACGTTGTATTAAATGGTCGGATTCTCTCTGCTTCAGTCTACAATTAAATAGAAGGTGGTTAACGTCACCAGTTTCTCCGCATTCGCAGCGATCGCTCTCTATTGTTTTAATTTTATACAGGTGGGAAGGAAATCGGCCATGGTTAAATTGCAGACGAGTTATAGTGGAATAGAAATGCCTGGTGGTGGATAGCCCTTTATGCCATTTTGATTCAGATATAAGTGGGTTCAATAAAAAGTAGTTAGTGGGTTTATCTGAATATGCGTCTTTATATCGGCGTTGCCATTTTACATGTAGTGTTTTTTTAAGTGAGACGTGTAAGTCTGATGAAGGAGTTTTGTATAAGGAAATATCGCCGTCTACGATCGCACTCTTGGCTAATTTGTCCACTTTCTCATTATGTGGTAAGTCACAATGAGCTTTAATCCACACAAAGTTGACATTAATGTTGCGATGCGCCAGCTGTGAGACTTTATTTACGACGCCTAACACAAAACATGAGGAGTGGATTCCAAAGTTGGAAATACTATTTAAAACACTTCTTGCATCTGAAAAAATTGTTACATTAGGGTAATTTAGCATACTAACTACATTGATGGCCTCAAGGATGGCAATGGTTTCGGCAGTAAAGATTGAAGTTTCTGGTCGGAGTTTTAATTTGCACTCTGAATTCAAGCTAGGAATGAAAAAGGCACTACCAGTACCGCTCCCGTTTTTTGATCCATCTGTGAAAATACATAGGTGGTTTTTGTACATATCCACTAGCTCGAAACATATGTTTTTGTTGAGTGTCGGGTTGTCAGTGAAATCAGGCAAATGCACCTTAGGAGTAATCAGCATGGCGAAATAATTCAAGGTGAAAAAATAGGGCAAGTTATGCTTGAGTATGAAATTGTCGTAATCAGAGGTGTTACTGTAACCATCAGCTAGAGGAGGGCTTGTCTTTTTTTCCCAAAATTTATTTGTTAAATTTTCTATGCAGATATTATGTAGACTTGTGTTTAGGTTGGAAAGATTTGTAGACGCGCGAACATTGAGGGCGAATTTTGAGCTTAATCTTTCCCTTCTTAATGTTAAAGGGGGTTCATTTGCTTCCACATATAGAGCTTCTGTTGGAGTAGATTTCATCACGCCCAAACATATTCGTAGCTTTGTTCTGCAAAACGTCAAGACGACCTAGAAGAGTTTTACATGCGGAACCATAAAAAAGGCATCCATAGTCGATGACAGATCAAACCATCGTCCTGTATAAAAGTAAGGATATATTTACATCTGCTCCCCATGATACTTTATTGCATATGCGAATAATATTAATAGCCTTTTCACTTTTATTTATCACCGCTTGTATTTGATCCTTCCACTTCAATTTCTGATCGAGTAATGTTCCCAAATATTTAACGGTTGTTTTGTAGGGGATAGCAAATGGTGGTAGGTTGAGTATTTGGAAATTGGGTAAGCGATGTCGAGTGTAAATTGAAGCAACAGTTTTATTTGGGGAGATTGAAAAGCTTTTTGTATCACACCAATCAGTTACTCTTGTCATGATTGCGCCTAAAGTATGAATACAGTCATCCAATTTTCTTTCTTCACAGTATGCTACAAAGTCATCAGCATATTGTACAACGCTGCAATTAACCTTAGATAGAAAATCACTTGTATAAATATTGAAGAGAAGGGGGCTTAACACTGAGCCTTGAGGTAATCCGTGTGAAACAAATCTGGGACCAATTAACTTATTTTGGTTTCCTCTCAAGAATGTTCGTCTTTCTTTGTAAAGGTTAATAATGTTGTGACATAACGACGGTGGCAACTTAAAGTCAATTAGTCTTGTTTGTAAGACTTCCAAATTAACGGAATTATATGCATCTTTGAGATCTAGGAAAATAGCACCTAAATAATTGTTTCTCGAGAAATTTAGTTGGACATCTGTGACGAATTGTCCGAGAGCGTGTTGTGTGCTAAGTCCTCTACGAAAACCATACTGGAATGTCGGCAAAAGTTTTTTAGATTCCAACCACCATTCTAGCCTGATTTTTATCATTCTCTCTAATGTTTTCAACAGGCAAGAAAGAAGTGAGATCGGCCTAAATGTTATTGGTAGATTGTCGTTCCTATTGGGTTTAGGAATCGGCACCACCACGCAGGATTTCAATTCTTCAACGTTTTCACCAAACAAATACATTTTGTTATACATACGAAGCAGTACAGATTTCGCAGAAACGGGAAGATTGACAATCATGGAATAAAGAATACTATCTTCTCCAGGAGAAGTATTAATTTTATTATTGAGAACATTTTCTAACTCGGTCATTGAAAACGGTGCAGATAGGGGGTGGTTATTTATTTCTGGTTCCCAAGTTACTGGTTTTGGGTATACCATATCTGGCGATAAAGTATTGAGGAATTCAGAGAGGTGTTCGTCCGATTTTGGTTTTACTATGGTGTGATTGGCGTTGGCATGTTTCATTAATTTTATTTGTCTCCAAACATCTGTTGCAGGCGTATTGCTGTTTAGATTGTTACAGAAATTTTTCCAGCTGGACTTGGCTTTTGCCTTTAGTAATCTCTTGAATCTAGCAGATTCTCTTTTACAGTTTAAGTAGTTTTCCAGTGTTGAGTTCCGATTGTAAATGGTTAAAGATAGTTTTCTGCTCTCAACTGCTGCTGAACATTCATCATCCCACCATATTGGATGTTTTTTGGCCGAAGGTATAAATGGTTTGTTTATTTTGAATGATAAATCGGCAGCCCTGTTTACCCCATCAGTAAAGTAATTGTATATTTCTTGAGCGGAATTCATTAAAGGTTCATTTAAGAAGTAATTATTTAAATACTCTTGGAAGGTCTGCCAGTTGGCATTCTTGATATTCCACCTTGACGATGGAAAAACTGTATTAGCAGGCATAATATAATTGGAAACTTCTATAGTGATGGGATAGTGATCGGATCCTAATGTATCGTCTTCGATTCTCCAACTGCAGATACTTGCCATATTAGGGGAAACTAAAGATATGTATAGCGTTATCGCTATAAATAAAATTAAAATGGAAGTAAATATACTTATATTGTTTTTAATACATGTTCATATCTTATGGGATTTTGGTATTTTTATGTATATTGATATTATATTTTTATATCGAATGTTTTTTATTTTTCTTAGCGACTCCATGGAAACTTCTCCATTATCTGGTTGAGTTTTCCTTTTTGTTTCTTAGCGACTCCATGGAAACTTCTCGCTTTTGGAACTTCTCGATTTCCAGTGAGTGAGTCGCTATAGTCGCTATATACACCCCCTCGTTAAAAAAGAAAATAGTCAATCAATCAACGTGTCGATTGCAAAACGTACTTTTTTAATCGGGGTAGGCAAAGTGTCACATCTGTCAACTAATACAAAAGCCGGTTTAACCCTATCAATATTGACAGTTATGACTTTGGCTCCTTTCTTAAAGGTAAATAACTTATCTGAACGAGATAAAACTTTAAACGGTCCTTCATATAAAGGAGTAAATGAACGTTTTAAACGTTCAATGCGAACGAAAATAAAATCGCAAGAGGCAAGATCTGAACTAACAAAAGTTTTGTAATTGCCATGCGAAGTTGGAGGAACAAATTTTAAATTATTAAAATAAATGCGTAATTTGTCAATGAAATAAGGAATATCTGGGGAATTATACGATTCAACGAAAAATTCGCCAGGTAAACGAAGGGTTTGACCATATATGAGTTCAGCAGGTGAACATTGCAGATCTTCCTTGGGAGTTGTCCTAAATGCTAATAAAATGATGGGTAATTCATCTGTCCAATGTGATGTATTGGCTCTAGTTAATAAGGAAGTTTTAAGTGAGCGATGAAATCTTTCAATTAAAGAGTTGCCTTCTGGGTGATATGGAGTTGTACGTATTCTATGAAAACCTAAAAACTTTGCAAATTCATTAAATAATCTTGACTCGAATTGTACTCCTTGATCAGTCGTTACTGACAAGGGAACACCGAATCGACAAACAAAGTTTTGAAATAAAGTACGCGCAACTGTTTCTGCTGTGATGTCGCGAAGAGGGTACGCTTCCGGCCACCTAGTGAATCGTTCAATCACCGTAAGAATGTAAGAGTTACCTTTGGATGGAGGTAATGGTCCTACCAAATCTATGTGGATGTGGTCGAATCTGATTTTCGGAATGGAAAAGTTCCCGAGAGCACTTCGCGTATGTCGACTGACTTTGACAGCTTGACAGTTAATGCACGATTTTGACCATAAATTGCAATCTGTGTTCATTTTCGGCCAAAAATAGTTATTTGAAATCAACAGTCTAGTGGCTTTAATACCAGGATGAGATAAGTTGTGAAAAATATCGAATATCGTTCGTCTGTAAACAAGTGGAACAAAAGGTCTGACTTTTGCACGAGAAACATCACACCAAATAAAATCATTTGAATCTGGAATTTGTATCTTTTTTAAAATGAAATTGGTTTTAGTTAGTGATGATTTATCTGACAATAAATAGTTGAGATTTGAATCT
The DNA here is from genome assembly GCA_936432065.2 of Rutpela maculata. Taxonomy (NCBI): domain Eukaryota; kingdom Metazoa; phylum Arthropoda; class Insecta; order Coleoptera; family Cerambycidae; genus Rutpela; species Rutpela maculata. Next base: position 48,476,997 of record OW386291.2, on the reverse strand, counting down.
TTCTCCTGAGCTTCACTAAGCAACTTTAGGTCAAAGTTAACATTAAGGAAGGGAGAATTTTTAAGTTGAAGTGGTAAAATATCTTGTTTTAAGGAAGAAGTGTCGTAAATACGTGACAAGCTGTCAGCTATTACATTATGTTTTCCTTTAACATGTTGTATTTTACAAGAAAATTGAGCTATGTATTCTAAATGACGTATTTGACGAGGAGATCGGGGTCACCAAATTTATAGCGTTATCGCTATAAATAAAATTAAAATGGAAGTAAATATACTTATATTGTTTTTAATACATGTTCATATCTTATGGGATTTTGGTATTTTTATGTATATTGATATTATATTTTTATATCGAATGTTTTTTATTTTTCTTAGCGACTCCATGGAAACTTCTCCATTATCTGGTTGAGTTTTCCTTTTTGTTTCTTAGCGACTCCATGGAAACTTCTCGCTTTTGGAACTTCTCGATTTCCAGTGAGTGAGTCGCTATAGTCGCTATAATATGTCAACGGCCGATATTAAGTTCGACATATCATTGACCAAACGTGTTGCAGCACCATTGTTTAGAACGACAAGATTACAGTCATCTATGGCATGGAGGAGGGAGTTACCATGGTTGTCGTTTTTAGAAGAGCCCCACAGGCCATTATGGGCGTTGAAATCGCCTGATATCAAGCAAGGGTGAGCGCATTGTTGAAAAATATTAATCCAGTCATTACTACTAGCGATTACATTAGGAGGGCGGTACACTGATAAAATGTCGATATTAGTGGCACCTAGGATGGTTGCTCCACACACCATGATGCCATCATTGAAATTATTAGTTAAGCGTTTTTCGCAAAAATTTAGTTTTCTTGAAATTAGTAAAGCAACACCTGCTTTACCATCTAGCCGATCATTTCTAATGACATTGAAGTTTGCAAAATTGAAATTGAGGGCTGGTTTTAACCATGTCTCAGATAGGATAATTATATCTACGGGTGTAGTATTAATGTGGTGAAGTAAGCTTAATTTGTTAGAGTTAATTGATCTGCAATTCCACTGTAAAATTTTGAGGTTATTTATATTATCCATTTTTTTTTTTTTTTTTTTTTTTTTTTTTTTTAAATATTTATTGTTGGTCTGTTAGACCAACACCGTTAAATACCCTTGCCACGCTGTTTTTGACCCATATTTCTTCTTCGTTTGTTATATTTTCATTCCGGAGCTTTTTGATGATATCATTAATACAAGAGGTTAGCTTGTTAACAAAAATATCAATAGTACAATTGGTAAAATAATTTTCCTTACTAGTAGAGGGGCCATATGGCTTAGGAGGGTATGGATTAGGAGGGAGGGGTTTGAGGGGAAGATGAATGGTTTCATCTGTATACATTGCAGGTTTGGTTGAGGATGAGTCCATCTTTCTCTTTTTCGGCAAATTGGCAACGGTATAATTATTAGACTGAGAACATTGAGAATATTGAGACGTTGCCATACTGTTACTTCGATTCCTTGTAGGTAAACTAGGAAACATATATTCATCATTTAGATTATGTAAAACTGCATATTTATTGCTAGAAGCAACTTCGGCATATGAAGAACTACCCAAGGAGTTTGAAGCTTCCTTGTACGAGATATTTTGAGCGGCCATTAACTTTTTAATGTTTTTTTGTTTCAAATATACGTCACATTTTTTGTAAAGTGAGTTATGATCATTTGAACCGCAGTGGCTGCAAGTAGGAGATTCTTTTTTGCACTCATCCTCGTGAGCTAAACCACAATTTACACAAATTTTTTCTTTTGCTTTACACTGTGAGAAGACATGTCCAAATTTTAGACACGTGTAACATTGTATGACATTTCCAATATACGGTTCTACTAAGAATCGAACGCTATCAATAAACACATAATTTGGAAGTTTATTACCCAAAAATGACAATATGATAGTCCCCGTAGGTTGAAGTGTAACATTACCATCGCTATTATTTTTTCTGAATATTCTTTTACAACTTTGTATAACAGAAGTGCACTGTGAATTTTTTAATAAATAATCTTCATTCTCCGTTATATCGACCCCTTTAATAACGCCACGACGTTCGCTTAAGTGTTTCGGTACATAAGCATAATATCCCTTACTTTTAATAACGGGATCGTCAATTAAATTATTAACATCCTGTATAGTATTCATTTCTACTTTAATCCTATTTGCGCCCGCTTTACTAATTTCTTTTATAGATTTAGAATTCTTGAAACCCTGATGTAATAATTCTCCTATTGCCATAGGATGTAAACGACCAACATTTTTATCTGTGTGTTGAATATACACATAAAATGGACCATTGTATAAATGAGAATATTTCAAATCATACTTATTATTAAAAATTTCATTGTTATTAGTAATGTTAGTTTTTGTAAACTGCTTATCTACTACCTTTTTTCCTCCATCAGTCTTATTCGTATCAGTGGTCAGCATTGTAGTGGAGCGGCCTGCCGCTCCTAGATGATTACTTACAGCTTGTGATTGCAAGTCGTATCCTGTGCCACTGCCCGCTTTATCGCTATTCTGTTCTAATATTTCCATTTCTTCCCCATAAACAATACTTACGTTTTTAATATTACCGTAAGAATCATTATTAGATCCCCCGGGGTCCGGGGGTCGTGAATTAAACATTATTTATTACAATATCACTTTCAATAAAATGTGAAACAATTAATCGGTAACTGTAAAACACACGGGAATAACCTAAATAAAGAAAACACTTCGCTACGTCTTAACTCCGCGGTTGTCAACGTCGAACTGTGTTCATGAAATAAATGGCTCCAAAGTCACGTATAATTTATCTGTTTGCTCAGTGCTCTGATTTCTGATGTAATATCCAAACACAGCTTATAAAAATCCACCGTGCGGGGAGGTTCCAGCCGCTTCCAGTAGCTGCCGATTTTTTTTCTTCAATCGTCTCTTTAATGAAACCAAAAATTAATATACTTTGACTATTTATAAATATTAATATTAATTTTACAATTATTCCTCATGACACCAAGTTTGAAATTTATTATAAATCTGTACATAGCGTTCTTTGGACATATCAGGCAACAAATCATATGTAACTGCTTTTGCTGCTTCGATAATATAATTTGAAATTGGTATATTTTCAAAATCACTTTTTGTCACTGTCCATTTTGAAATAACTATTATCAGACAGTTTCAAGCGTCATTATTTTTTTACCATAGCAACACGACTGTTTAGCGTCGAGGACGAATGTGATTAATGTGATTCATAGTAAAATATAACCTGCAAATTGACACTAACGTCTAGATGATGCACCCGTAATAGTTACTTTCGGGGCTAGTACTAGAATACGCTACTTTCGGTACAAGAAATCGTACCGAAATTACCTACTTTTGGAACGATTGAAGAAAAAAAAATTTACGAGAGGCCGTGACAAAATTGTACCCTCACAAACCATCACAATGAAAGAATTATATGTGAAATAGAATCATCCTAAACATTTTCTGCCGGAAGGATGTTTAGTTGGGCTAATGATCGGATTAAATGGGATATTTCATTACCCTTTCAAATCATCTCAATGAATTTTATGTCAATTGTAAATAGATATACTTTTATAATAATTTAGTCCAACTAACCCCATTTTAACAGAATTACTCAGCAGACCATTTCATGGGAGAAGAATTTTTAATATTTCACTACCCTCATCCAACATTATTTTCTCTTTTTTCATTTTCAGGTTTGAACCTTCTTATAAACAAAATAAAAGAAGTGTGCTGTGGAAACAAAAAGAAGTTTGACAGATAATAATACGTGTGTATTGTTAACTTAATAAGTTTGCTCTTTATCTTCATTTGTTGTTGTTTGTTAATTATTTTCTTATTGTTTAACATGTATACAAGGGATGGAAAAGTGGACATGTTATTAATTTTTGAAGAATGTCACAAAAATTCCAGAAACGCCCCAGATTTGTATGACCAAAGGTGATAGACCACAAGCCTATGGTAAATTTTTAGGGGGTCATATGATACCGCTTGAAAAGGTATAATTTTTGTAGTCCTACAGAAATAACTCACTTTGAGCCCTATACCGTACATTTTAGATGGGACATCGGAAAGCCGCGGAAAAGTGGAAATCGTAACCCACGGAGGTTGCATTTTTTCATACGATCCTGTACGGCTTACGTTTATTTAGACTGTATTTATATCTGTGACTCTTAAAAAGAGAATGCCGTACAAATATAATGGGACAGAAGTACAGGAATAATTTTCGTTTCCCGAAAAGTGACCTCCATGTACCAAGGTGATACGATACCGTACGGCTTTTATGAAATTCGATTTTCATATTAACAAGGATGAACTTTTTTGCTATGCCGTACAAATCAGTTGCACCATGGGGTGGCAAACGCGAGATCAACCCACTTCCTAGACCTCTATTTAAGGCATCAATTGCAAAATATTATACGACATTTAAAATCTTTAAAAAAATGACCCGACTAAAAACAATGGGTATTATCAATGTAAATAAAAAAATCACCCCCGACAAAGGAAAAACTCACGTTTTCTAGGGTGAGTTTATTTGATACTGTACGGCTATTTATTTTTTGGTTTAATATAGGTTAGAATTTTTATTTCATTTAGTAGCCGTACAAAAAATAATGGACAATAGAAAATTGCAAAACAAGTGAAATTTTTTAAAACTTATGCAAATTAAACAATCCTCTATTTTTTAATACAATGGCTAGATTTTCAAATTTACATCATTTTTCCTTTCCTTAACTATAAAAGAATACAAATGTGTCTTTGCCGTACATTTTCATTGTTGGGATTTTAGACACTAGATTACGTTATTCATGTGATTTACACGACCCATAATAGTCATTAGATACCGTACGGCACACAGTGGCGAGAAATGCCAGTGTTCCACTCAAATTACTCTAGAGGTCGTAAATTTTAAGTTATTGAGACATTTTTTTTTAATGTTCGTCTTGAATTGACCTATCGATTCCTCTAGCCGGATTTTGAAATTTCGTTTTTAATTTTTTTTAATTTTTAATAAAATATATTTTTACAAAAAGATACTGTTTTTTCTATTAAATTTATTCTAACTGGCCGTAAATTTGAGTCTTCTAATCAGCTATTGATCTGTCTAGATGAATTTTTGATTTAGTTGTTGAGAACTGTCAAAATTACTGTCAATTATAAAAAAATACGATTTTTAGATAAATAATTCATACAATAACAGGTTAGTGTTCAGAAAAATACATATAGTGTTTTCAATGTACCTGGTTCCGAAGTTGACAGGAAAATATGTATTTCTAAATTTGGCAGCTGCCATAATTGTTGTCAAATTTCTAAAGATAGATGGAAGAGATTATTCATTCTAAAAATACCCTGTAAATGTATAGAAAAATAGATATATATTGTTTTTGATCTCTTTGATTTAGTAATTGACAGGAAAATATGAGTTTTAAATATGGCAGCCGTCATAATTGCTGTCAATTTTCAAAATATAGAGGGTAACAGCTTATTAATTTTAAAAATGCACTATAAATATATGGAAAAATAGATATATATTGTTTTTAAACTGCCAGATTTGGTAGTTGACAGGAAAATATGGTTTTTAAATTTGGCAGCTGCCATAATTGCTGTCAAATTTCAAAAAATAGAAGTTAGAGCTTATTAACTTTAAAAATATCCTGTGAATATATAGCAAAACGGATACAAATTGTTTTTAATGTACCTGGTTCCGAAGTTGACAGTAAAATATGATTTCTAAATTTGGCAGCCCGGAGCGGAGAGGTGTGGGAGGAGCAACACCTCTTGAAAACCTCATCTACACACTTACACAATAAAGAGGTGCTAGAAGACCTAAATTACAAGTAGCTTATTCTAACTATCGATAACTAGGATTTTTTTTTATATCGACATATAAATCATCTATTATTCTTTATTAATAATATTTCATAATCGATTAACACAAACATAGATAATCTTACAACAGCTAAACACGGATATCTCTTATATAACAGAATATAATAATCAACAGAATATAACAGAATATTTCAAAAGAATATAAAAATCAAGTTCCCGTCAATTACGGAATCAGATACATATATTTATTTTTCTTTTAATTTACAGGCAATTTTTGAATTTAATAAATTCTTACCTCTATATTTTAAAATGAGACAGCAATTATGACAACTACCAAATTTAAAAATGATATTTTCCTATCAGTTACGAAATACGAAAATAGTAAATATCTATTTTCCTATACATTTAAAGGATATTTTTAAAATTAATAAGCTCTTACCTCTATATTTTGAAATGAGACAGCAATGAGCAAAATGCATAAATTTTTTTGACATCACCGAATAATAGATCACTAAAAAGCGTTATTTTCTATGTATTTTTTATTTTTTTTTATCGGAATTAAAGGATAAAAAAATAATTTAGTTTCGCTGAGAATTTAGACACGTTCAAACGAAGCAAGTTTCCCGCCATTTGCGTGTGACGTCATCCGGCATTTAGCATTGGCAATGTTTATTAGTATTATTTTCAACAGATATTTAATCTATGTACTTAGTGGTGGCAAACTATTTAATATAAAAAAGTTATATAATCTGAGACGAAAAACAATAGTTAATGTTGATAAAAATATTAAAATAATGCATTATGTTTACATATTCTGAGGTTAGGTATCTAAATCTAACTGCAGTAAAAGGATAAAAGTGAGCGTAAACAAATTTATTGTTACGAACAATGAATGATGCATCCTTGTCGCTTTTCCACCTCCAATTTCTGCACTGATATAATCGGTATTATTACCAAAAAATTGTTCATCATAAACACGTCGATTTTCGGCAAATTGTCACTTTGAGCTTGCACAAAGTCGCTGTTCGTCATTTTTACCACTTAGATAAATTAATACACTAATAATTTTTACAAAAATAAACAAATCGATATTTAAAGGTCAGCAGACTAAAATTTAACATTTAATTAACACACAATTTAATATTTCAGCACTAGCAGATGTAAACTGTCAAAGCTATCAAACTTGTCACTTGTCTCCGTACTTTTCTAAATTTACCGCTGGGTGGATAAAATACGAAGCTGATTGGCTGTGTTTTTCAAATTAGCCAATCATATAATGTTATTTCTTACTGATGCGCTCCACCGGTGAATTTAGAAATCTGCGGTCTATGGATGAAACTAAAACGTTATGCCAGATGACATCAGTACCGTTTATAGTCACGTGGTTTTGTTTCGATAAAATTTGAATTTTAAAATGATTTTTTTTTACAAAACAACTTTTTTTATAGTTTCCTTTTATTATATACTCGGCTTATATAATATGTATAATGAAAAAATAATAAATTAATGCATTTTTAAAATTCATGCATCTTGCTCATTATGACAGCTGCCAAATTTAGAAATCATATTTTCCTGTCAACTTCGGAACCAGGTACATTAAAAACAATTTGTATCCGTTTTGCTATATACTCACAGGGAATTTTTAAAGTTAATAAGCTCTAACTACTATTTTTTTAAATTTGACAGCAATTATGGCAGCTGCCAAATTGAAAAACCATATTTCCCTGTCAACTACTAAATCTGGCAGTTTTAAAACAGTATGTATCTATTTTTCTATACATTTATAGTGCATTTTTAAAATTAATAATAATTAATTATATTTTGAAAATTGACAGCAATTATGACAGCTGCCAAATTTAAATATGTTCCTCTCAATTACTAAATCAAAGAGATCAAAAACAATATATATATATATATCTATTTTTCTATACATTTACAGGGTATTTTTAAAATAAATAAGCTCTTCCATCTATCTTTGGAAATTTGACAACAATTATGGCAGCTGCCAAGTTTAGAATTACATATTTTCCTCTCAACTTCGGAACCAGGTACATTGAAAACACTATATATTTTTTTCTGAACACTAACATGTTATTGTATGAATTATTTATCTAAAAATCGTATTTTTTTATATTTGAATGTAATTTTGACAGTTGTCAACAACCAAATCAAAAATTCATCTAGACAGAGCAATAGCTGATTAAAAGACGAAGATTTTAAAAAAAATTGTTACGAAAACGCAAATTTACGGCCCGTTAGAATAAATTTAATAGAAAAAACAGTATCTTTTTGTAAAAATATGATCTTTTATTAAAAATTTAAAAAAATGAAAAATGAAATTCCAAAATCTGGCTAGAGGGATCGATAGGTAAATTCAAGATGAACATTTAAAAAAAAAAAATGTCTCAATCACTTTAAATTTACGACCTCTAGAGTAATTTGGGTGGAACACTGGCATTTCTCGCCACTGTGCGGCGTTTGCAAAATATCATTGAAAATAGCAAAAGTTGATAAACAATCACAATGCCGTACATTTTAGATGGGCCGCAATGAAATACCAGAACTAAATATATATTTCAGAGATGAATTTTTCTTGAAGTAAAGTAAGAAATTGGTATATATCACTTTTAAATTTTAAAATACAATGTAACGTAATTAATTATCAAAAATGTGTACAAATTACCCAAAATTGTCTTTTTTGGGTTAACTTATTTGGAAACTTTATGAAAAAATTATATGTTATGTCCTTGCAATGTAAAAAATTTTAGTATGTTTCATAAGTTTATTTTTAGCCAAACGTTTTTTCCAACATTTTTTATTTTACAACATACTACATTTGGAAAACTTAAAAAATGTAATTCATCATTCATATGCATAAAAAGAATATGCATAAATTAATTACTGATCTATTATAATGGATTTAACAAAAACTTTCAATTTCGCGTGATGGTTTCTTAAACAGTAAATTATAAAATACTATATTTTATACATTTTTATGGTTAATTTTAGGTGGAATCGAGACATACTAGTTTTTTAATGTTTAATATTAATAGGGATGGGGGTGGTTATAATAAAAGAACACAATTTTATATAACTGCACTATATTATATTTGGAAAAATTTATGAACTCTTTACTTCATTTTTAAAAGATTATCTTGTAATTTGTAAATGATTAGAAAAAAGTAAATAAATTGTAAATATTTATAAACTTAATTTTAACGGAAAGTACTAAAAACGTGGGTAACATAGAAAGAGAAGTGGGGATGTGAAAGACAAGAACAAGATGCTCTTCTTTCTACTGAATCACCTTTATTCCAAGTACATAGAAAATAATATTTTTCAGCTTTTCTATTTCATTTTTTGATAAATATTAATTTTTATAAAGTATAATTTATTTACGCACTGTTTCGTCATAATACAGTGGAAAATTTTCGGTAAATCCTTTTGCGTTTCAGATCCATTAATTTTGAATTATTGGTTACGAATAATACAATATCAAGTATTGCTCGAATGTAATAAAGTCTTACAATATTTTTTTATTCAGAAAAGCTCACTCTGGGACGGAAAATTCAATTTTCCAGACACATGTACCAACTAAAATGTACGGCATGGTAATAAAAATTATTGTTAAAAAATATTATTTTGGGTATTCAGCAGATAACTTTCAAAGAAAACATTCGTTTCTTTCATATGAAAGAAACGAATGTTTTCTTTGAAAATGCTTAACGTGCTTGTTTATAGTTTCTGATGTTTTTCTAATAAGATGGGGCTCTACCTCATAATGTTGTTCGAGTTATGGCCCACTTAGTAAACCGGTATAGTGGGCGAGTAATTGCAACATATGGACCTGTACATTGGCGTGCCGGTGGTTTGTTGTAGCTACTAACCCAATTCGAAAAATCTCACGTTTCCATTTTTGTCTCATTGTTTTGGTCCATATCATTGATTTGAATGCATTCACTGTACTCTAAATGTAAAAATAGAAATAGCCCTAAAAAGATCAAGTAGTCTCATTTTTTTTTTTAAACTACGCAGTCGTACTTAGAATTGTCTCCCGAATTAAAAAAATATATATATAGGGTGTTTCTTTTAAAATTTCAAAGATGGGATCATTTCCGTGGAAACCGGAAGTGACGGAAAAGTATCAAACTATGAAAAATTTGCAGTTTTTGATATATATTGCCATAAGGTATATGCCAAATTTATGACTTACATGAAGATGTAAATGTTCCAGAGTTTTGAAGAAAACTCTGGAAACTATGGCTTGTCTAATGATTCCGTTGACATCCGGTATACAGCAGAGTTCTATGGAAAAGTGAAAATTAAGATTACTACAGTATTTAGAAAAAAATCCAGAACTTCGACTTTTCAATAGATCCAAACGACATCTTTGACGGCAAAAAATTTATAAAATAAAACAATGTTGAAAAATAATATTTTGGGTATTATATTATTTTGGGGATTGTTTACATATACTATTGATCCAAGTCTGATCACGCTAGTATATCAACGAAACATATTAACATCTTATCAAGTATTTTAAAGACTGTCTTTAGAATTCTTCTGAATAAGCTGACGTCAAATCAAATCCGACGACCACGGTTGAATTCTTGGGAAACATTCAATAACTTAATTATGTATAGAAAAGCTTCTAAATAATTTAATAAAAGGTCTATAAGAGTCAGCTTTTCAAGCCTTTGTTGAGAGTAGGTACAGAGATACTATTTTACCAATACAGCACCATCTGTAATTACTTTTATTACAGTACTTAGAAGTAAATAATATTAAAATTTAGGAATAATCTCGTATGTAATGATTATTCTTTTTTAGGGTAGTTATTGTAGTAGAAGGTGTCAATTTTTATATGGTCTCGCAACTTGTTCTTACCTCCAGTGGGTGAAAATCATCTCTCTAATTTAGATATTTAATATTTGAAAGAGTATTGCGCATTTATTTTTGAAACGTATTTATGGTTTTGAAATCGCTGATTACGAATCTGAAATGAAAATTAAAATATTGAAAACAGCGCGGCGGCGGCTTCAATATAGCGGATGATTTTTTTCTTTTTAAAGCAAGAAAGTGTTAACTTCGAAACAATTAGAGAATATTATTTAGGTATTATACAAATCACAACTTACACACTTTTTTATTTATTATGAAAATACCTACTTTCTGTATATTGTTGCCCTAATCTGGACACGCTAATATACTAGTTAGGTAAATACTTTAAAACGCTCATTATTGGAGAACCAATCAAAGCAACTACTCTTCTAGCTAATACTGACGAAGTATTGAATTACATGATAGGATTCTTAGCATTTTAAGGAAAAAAATATATTGAAATTACTTAAATCATTCATTTACATTTAGTCATTCACACCTTTTTTATTTAATATGAAATTATCTACTTTCTGTATATTGGTACCTTAATCGGGTCACGCTAATATACTACTTAAGAAAACACTTTAAAACACTCATTATTGGAAAACCAATCAAAACAACTACTCTTCTAGCTAATACTGACGAAGTATTGGATTACAAGATAGGATTCCAATAATGAGTGTTTTAAAGTGTTTTCCTAAGTAGTATATTAGCGTGACCCGATTAAGGTACCAATATACAGAAAGTAGATAATTTCATATTAAATAAAAAAAGGTGTGAATGACTAAATGTAAATGAATGATTTAAGTAATTTCAATATATTTTTTTCTTTAAAATGCTAAGAATTCTATCATGTAATTCAATACTTCGTCAGTATTAGCTAGAAGAGTAGTTGTTTTGATTGGTTCTCCAATAATGAGTGTTTTAAAGTATTTACCTAACTAGTATATTAGCGTGCCCAGATTAGGGCAACAATATACAGAAAGTAGGTATTTTCATAATAAATAAAAAAGTGTGTAAGTTGTGATTTCCATAATACGTAAATAATATTCTCTAATCATGATAAAAGCAAATAAATAAAAATAATAAATGGTAAAAAATTCGAAACAATGTCATACTATGTAGATTTCGTTAATTTTTGATAGTTTAATAGTAAATACTTACTCAAAGAAAAGTTTTTATATTGTGCAGGGTCTTGCTAATTTATAGAAGATGGATGACCACTTTTCAAAACCTAAAAAAAAAGAAAACAAAAACAAATTTTGAGAAGAAAAAGCTATATGCAACTTCTCATACAAATTGTTAGTCCTTAAGTTATAACGACTTGAAAATTGGGATTTTAGCTTGAAAAAAGAAGTATTTCAAAACCATTTTCGAAAAGTATTCCATTTAGCGAAAAAATACCAGAGACATTAATTCCACAGAAATTGAGAGAAAACGAAATTCATCCTCGGATGAATTTCGTTTTATCCTAATTTCTGTTGAATTAATGGTTTCGGAGATCTGGAAGTATCAAGATGGCGTGCGTATCTTTATGAGACGAAGTTTTAATTTAAGTGTTAAGTATGTCAGAAACTATGTCAACTACGTCAAAAATGCAAACTATTGAAATAAAAGAATATTATTTAAATTTTCAAATGGTTTTTTGACCCTTTTCATAGCATAAAAAACAAAAAATATGACAGAAAGGATATGCTTCTTCACATTTTTTTAATAAAAATGCCTCCGTTAGATGCTCAATTTGTTTTGACCGTTTACAGCACTTACTGCATTTTAAACTGTAAAGGGATTCGAGAAAAAACGTAGAATTTTTGTTTTATTGGAACTATCTCAATAACTATTAGTTTTAGCGAAAAAATGGTAGGGAACAAAAATAAAGTTTATATATTGAGAATGTCCACAAACAAAGAAGTTATGGCCGAAATAATGTGCACCTTCAAAATGTCGCTATTTTGTTACCGTAATTGTACAGTAATTAAACTAAAAGCTCTAAAATAGTGTGTTTTGTTAGTATCACCTAGATACTAATAAAATTAAAATGAATGAGGAAAAAACTCAGAAGCTTGTCTTTTCCACGAGTAACACAGTGACAAAGGGTGACAGTGTGAAACTCCTAGGTGTCACACTGGACGATAAACTAAACTGGTTTAGTCATATTGATCAGCTAAGCCACAAACTTGCCAGCACAATATTTTTGCTCCGCCAGCTAAGAAGGCATTTGGTTTTGGAAACCTTAAAAGCGAGCTATTTTTCACTGTTTCATTCACACATTAGTTATGGCATCACTTTATGGGGTAATTCTTGTCATACTATAAAAATATTTCGTCTACAAAAGAAAGCAATTAGAATCATTGCCAATGCAGGGTATAGAGACCACTGTAGGCCTTTATTTATTTCACTGGGGATTATGCCGTTACCTTCTTTATATATTTATCTTAGTTTACTGGATATACACAAAAACTTAAATTCTTTTGAAAGGAATTCAAATTTTCATAATTACAGCACTAGACAAGCCGATTTACTAAGGCCAGCTAGGCATCGACTGACAAGATCGTCTAAAAATTCGCCGCACCTCAGGCTATATAATTTTCTTCCAAATCCACTAAAATTATTGACCTATAACCATTTTAAGGGCATATTGAAAAAATTATTTTTAATCCACGGTTTTTACGCTACTGACGAGTTCGTGACGTTTTTGACAAACCCCGAAAACATTGCTGGTATAGTGGCATCCATTTGACGTGGTACGCACCACTTCCTTGCTCCTTCAGTTTCTTGCTATTGTTTGAACATACAACAATAATGTTGCACGGCCACTTATTTTTATATTGTATTTCGTTACGTATTTATCTGTCCTCTTTTAATATTTTGTTTTGTATTGTATAGGATACAAAAACATGACATAATGTGTTGATGTTTTTTTTTTACTTTTGTTTTGTTAATGTTCACTTATGCCTATATTTTATATACTATTTTTTATATTTTTTAATTGACGTGCCATATATATATATGTTTTGTATTTTCATTGGTGAAATAAATGATATGATATGATATGATATGATATGATACTCATTTTTTTGTCTGTTTAGAACACTTATTTTGGAAAAAAATTCTATCGGCTATATTGTATCCGCCATTTTGAATTTTTTTAATTTTGACTTCAAATTCGTAATCAGCGATTCCAAAAATATAAATAACGTCGTTCCAAAAATAAATCAGCAATACTTTTGAAAATATTAACTATATACAATTACACAGCCCCACAAAAAAAATAATAGTTCTGTACCAGAGACGTGAATACATAGATTTTGTGTATTTTTTTTATGCTGAATCCGAATCCGCAACCAAAAATATGGGTTACCCAGGTAGTTTTTTTTAGTAAAACGGAAAAACATCCCCTAAAATAGAGTGATACGGTAAAGCTTTATAATGAAATGCAACAATATGTAAATACTTTGAGAAAACATTTTAAAATAAGATTTTGAGCATTAGAAAGAAATATATGCAAATTAAATCCATACCCACCCCTACGAGGGGGTTAATTCCACCTCCAAGATCAAATAAAGAATGTTATAGTGCAAAACAATGTGAAAAGCCATAGCCTCGTAGTTTGTAATTCCAAATATACAAATGTAGGTTGACAGACAATATACCTAAAAAATATAATACAATCTTATTTTTAAGGGGCTTGAAATCACCTCTGCAGGCCTAGGTATTTCTTACCCCTTTGAGTATTTTTCTACTCAATGGTTTGGTCTAAATTTTGTTACCGCGGGTTTTTGGGGTCGCTGATTGTGAATCTGAAGTCCGAATCTGAAAATTCCTGAATAAAAGATGGGGTATCCAATATGGCGGATGTAAAAATCGGAAAAGCATTCAAAATTTGATGATTATGGCTGAAACTTTTTACTCGGGAGTTTTTGGAGTCGCTGGTCGATTCTGGGGTCTTAATTCGCAAATTCTTGAATCCAAATTGGCGAACCCATTATGGCGGATTAAAAAGTACCATAGAAATTGGTATTTACCACCCAAAGAAATATATTATGAATGTTTAAAAAAATTGAGGCATTTGAGTAAAAATAGACAAATGTCTAAAAATGAGAAACGAGGAATATAAATTCGATTTGCAGTGTGCAGTCTCGCTTAAATGTGAAAGTGAGGACGAATAAAATAGGGACGATTTGGATCCAAATATATAAAACTGATTATCGTGGCAATATCGTGGGAAATTATAATTTAGAGCTTGTAAGTACCCCTTTCTTAACAAGTTACATTAGCTGGGTGAAAAATTTGAATGGCGAATTATACATTATTTTTATTAATCTTATGACCACGTCGGGGTAGCTGTCAGTTTGACATCTGTCAAAGTGACGTTTACTTCCTTTGACATCTGCCAGTTTGACATCTGCCAAAATGACGTTTATCCCGTTTGACATCTGTCAGTTTGACATCTGGCAATTTGACATCTGTCCCTCTAACATCTGTCAAAATAACGTTTACCCCTTTTGACACATGTCAGTTTGCCATCTGTCAGAGTGACATCTGCCAGTTTGACATCTGTAAGTTTATAGACAAATTTTTTTATAATTTTTACCAAAAAGGGGTCTACAAAGAATCGTGATCAGCGACTCCAAAAACCCCCGAGTAACAAGTTTCAGCCATAATCTTCAAATTTTGAATACTTTTCGCCATCTTTTATTCAGGAATTTTCGGATTCGGACTTCAGATTCGTAATCAGCGACCACAAAAACCCGCGGTAACAAAATTTAGACCAAAACCAAATAGAAAAATATGCGACTCGAAGGGGTAAGAAATACCTAGGCCTGCAGAGGTGGTTTCAAGCCCCTTAAAAATAAGATTAAATCATATTTTTTAGGTATATTGTCTGTCAACCTACATTTGTATAGTTGGAATTACAAACTACGAGGCTATGGCTTTTCACATTGTTTATTTGATCTTAGGGGTGGAATTAACCCCCTGGGTATGGATTTAATTTACATACATTTCTTTCTAATGCTCAAAATCTCATTTTAAAATGTTTTCTTAAAGTATTTACATATTGTTGCATTTCATTATAAAGCTTTACCGTATCACCATATTTTAGGTGATGTTTTTGCGTTTTACTAAAAAACTACCTGGTAAACCCACATTTTTGGCTGCGGATTCGGATTCAGCATAAAAAAATACACAAAATCTATGTATTCACGTCTCTGGTACAGAACTTTTTTTTTGTGGGGCTGTGTTATCCATCTAGAATAGAAATATTATCACGACATATGAAATTATTTCTAAATTTTACGTATTTTACTTCCACGTCCAGTGGAATTATAGTAACGACAAAAAAATTTTTAAAAATTTTTATTGTCCAAATAGGCTTAAAATGTCATGAAACGTCGAGATTTTAAGTTTGAACGAAAAAAACTTTCTGTCTGTCTGTCTGTCGGTCTGTCTGTCGGTCTGTCTAACTTTTTTTTGTGCGCACGTTTACTCTGGAACCGTTTAAGATATTGACTTGAAATTTGGTACACATATGTACTTTAACGAGATCTAGAACAAGATTATATTTTCATCTTGTTCCGTCGAAGGGTTGGGGAGTAAATTGGGGTAAACTTGGGGTAAATGGGTAAATCAAGCAGGTAAGAGTCCACGAAATTAGTATTTAGTATATACAAGAGAAGCTGAGGTCCACCCCCACCTCCTTATTAAAGGGGATGAAAAAAAAATGTGATTTAGTGCATGTACAGGAACCAGAAACCTCAAAATATTTTTTTACTTCATCCACCCCCCCTTTACCACCCCCCTATCACCACCCCCACCCCACTACTGATGTGGGGTATCGTTTTATAGGTTTTTGGGGTAGAGGATTTCAAATATTATATTATTAAAGTTCCATAAACAATTATTTTCACATACAAAGTATTTTCGTTGTGAGTGACTTGGATAGAGAATCTGGATGTGGAAGTAGTGATTCCTTGGGCAGCTGTTTTTTACCTCTAGTTACTTTACTAAAAGACTTAACTTATTTTGAAAATCTCGGAAAATTATCCTATATTATCTTAAAAAATTATATAAAAACTTTAATAAAACAACAAAGAGTATAATTTTGACAATAAGACATGATGTAAAATACTTTCAATATTTTTAAATGTAAAAATTGGGTCGCATTTGAAAATTAAAAAAATAATAATAATCTACTCCTTGTTAGCCTTCTTATTTTTAAAAGACCGTTCAATTTTTCATTTAAATTTGTATTAATGCGCCATAGCAAATGACCTGCAACGAATTAAAATTTGTATTAATTAATATGAAGAAATTGTTTAATAGGGCATCTTTCAACATGAAAAAAGTAACATATAATTTGCTCTAATCCTAAGACTGTCTTTAGAATTCTTCTGAAGAAGCTGACGTCAAATCAAATTCGAGGACCACGGCAACATCAGGAAGAAACAATTTCATGTATTATACCTTTTTCATTAAATCAAATAGGTATTATAAATGTGCCCATTTTCTTTTACGTCAAAAGTAAATAGTGTTCAGGTATTTTTTTATTTCAGAAGTTTAAATATTCATGTTCAGAGCAATTTCTACTAAACATATCAAGTAAACGGTTAGCTATAGAAATGATTTCAAGTAAAAAGATAATTTTGTGACGAAACTAATGGCACAGAAGTTTACAAGAAATTTCCCATCAGTAAATTCCCTGCAACCATATATTACGCTCTAACAAACTCGATTGTGTCACAGTAAACAATGGATATAGTTTAGAAGCTGTGTAATGAATAGAAAGCGGACAACACACGCTGTAGTAAACTTCTTATTAACATAGTTTAAGAGTTTAATGTTAAACATGAATAATTAAGTTCCTCGCTTTGTGGAATTTTAGTACTTTTTGTTCCAAGACAACTTGTAAATGGGTCTAAATGTGATATTTATTCCTTTGGGAATAGGGAATGAGAGCAGGGCTTTGGCAGGATTAAAGCAAATTATATGTTACTTTTTCCATGTTGAAAGATACCCTTGTAAATATTAAATAATTTCTTCATATTAATTAATAAAAATGTTAACTGATTACGGGTCACTTTCTACGACGCATTAATACAAATTTAAATGAAAAATTGAATGGTCAGACAAAAATAAGAAGGCTAACAAGGAGGACAGTATCATTTTTTCTTTTACTTTTCAAATGCGCCCCATTTTTTACTTTTTAAAAATATTGGCAGCATTTTAAATCATTTAACTTAATGTGAAAATTATACCCTCCATTGATTTATTAAAGATTTTATGTAATTGTTGGAAATAATATAGAATAATTTTCCGAGTTTTTCGAAATAAGTTAATGCTTTACTTTTTAGTACAGTACAACTAGAGGTAAAAAATATGTCAAGGAATAATTTCATGTGATGATAATTTTTTTTTTTTTGATAATTGTTGTAGTAAATGGTATCAGTTTCCATATGATTTAGATACTTTGTTACCCCAAGGAGTGAGGACTATTCCTGAATTTGGATATTTAATATTTTAAAAAGTATTGCTGATTTATTTTTGAAACGTTATTTATATTTTGGAATCGCTGATTACGAATTTGAAACCAAATTTAAAAAAATACAAAATGGCGGCTACAATATGGACGATGAATTTTTTTCCAAAGTAACGGACAAAAAATGAACATCTAGGTGACGCTATATATTAATAAAACACACTATTTTAGATATATTTTTTTAATTAATGTACAATTACAGTAACAAAATGGCGACATTTTGTTAAAAGAAATGTGAAGACGCACATTATTTCGGCCATAACTTCTTTGTTTGTGGATATTCTCAGATTATAAACTTTATTTTTGTTCCCTACCATTTTTGCGCTAAAACTAATATTTATTGAGATAGTACCAATGAAACAAAAATTCTACGTTTTTTCTCAAATCCCTTTATAGTTTAAAAGCAAATGGTCGAAAAAAATTGAGCGCCTAGATCATGCCATATGTTACCGAAAAGCAACATATGAGAATTATATCTTTTTAATTACTGACTACTTACAGTAACAAAATGGAGATGTTTTTATTTAAATAATGTGAAGAAGCATATTCTTTCTGTCATAAGTTCTTTTTCTATGGAAATGATCAAAGAACCATTTGAATTAATAATCTTTTATTTCAATCGTTAGCATTTTTGACGTAGTTGCCATAGTTTCTGAGATACTTAACACTTAAATTCAAATTTCGTCTCATAAAGGTACGTACGCCATCTTGATACTTCCAGATCTCCGAGACCATTAATTCTACAGAAATTAGAAGAAAGCGAAATTGATCCTCTGCTTAGTAACTTTCTTATTATACTCTTCGCAAAAACAAAGAGTATATTGTATTTGATCGGCACATTTCTAAAATCATAAATATCGCTCGTAGGGAAAAAAATTTCATATCATTGTGTTAGTGAACGAATTCTGAATAACTTTCAAAATGTCCGTCTGTCCGTCACGTTTCTTGTAAGCACGATAACTTAAGAAAGAAAAGTTCGATTGTATTGAAATTTGGAGAGTAAGTTAGTGCTAGCTAGGGGAAGAACCCTATTGATTTTAAAGAAAATCGATCACTAAATAAAAAAGTTATTAATTATTTAATTGAAAAAAAAATTCTCTTAATTTTTGTCTCTTTTACTTATAGAAATCTTGCAAAATGTTATCTCCATAATATATATATTTTTTGTTTATGCAATTTACTAATATATGTTTCATAAAAATATGTCTAATGAGTTAAAATATGTATGACTGTCGAAAGATTATCACAGACAAGCAAATTTCTTAGTAACCTGTGGTGGTCCAGTGGCTAGGCTTTTGGCTTGCAATTAGTCGATTAATAGACGTCCGCGCCAAGTAGAAGTCTTTTCGTATATTCAACTGTTTTTAAATCGCTCAGAGAGTGCAAGGACCCTTTGAGTGGGTTACGAATCCGTGTTAACGGAATCAGACCAAAGCATAGCTTCAGTAAGACTTTTTCAAATAATTTTAAAAATTCTGACAGTGACATTTATTAAAATATTAAATTAGACATTAGACAAAAGTCATTCAAAAAAATTATTCTTGAACATAACCTAAAATTCACAATGTGATAGATCTGTCAATCTAATCTAAAAGTTTTTCCTGTCAAAGGCTTTCCCCGACCGGTTTTGGTATAAAATATGCATATTCAATTACTTATAATATTAAAGGTTGTGCATTTATTCTTGCTACCATCAACCCATTTGCGGACGCATCACGTCCCCGCGACATGTTAGCGTTGGTATATTGTAAACTAATATAATAAATGAGATACCTATTTGACATGTGACTTTATAAAAACAAATAAAGATTTTGAAATAGGGAAATGGTATAAATTGACCGAGGCCCCAAATTCTGAGCGTGTTTTCACACCATGGACATGGAATTGTCAAACAGAGATAAAATGCAAAAAAACCTAATCGGGGGGGCAAAGAGAGATTGGCCATTCCTTCCATCGAAACCCACCTCCGGCACGGAAACCGACACGTCTATCGTTAGCCTGGACCGGAGATCGGTAATGAAAAAAATGCCGATAAAAACAAGGGCCAAACAAGCAGCAGCAGTATTAATACCAACTCCTGCAGATAGCGGCAGCGAGAGATCTCTAGACAGTATAAAGGCAGCGCCGGCACGTACGACGCGGATACCATCTACTTCCGACAAGTCCCGAGACCCAATGAACCCTCCAAAAAACGGAGATGGCAGCACTGTTTCAAATGCGGTCACCAAAGAAAAGAAAACTGACTGTACCTGAGGTGGGCAACCCGAAATTTACCCACCCGGGGTCATTGAAAAAAGCTATTCCGCCACTGCCGACGCCGCCTATAACAACGAAAAATCGACACGAGGACGAGGACATGGATGTGGTGCCGCCACAGCCAGTCATCGAGCTGGAACCAAAAGTGACCACGCCTCAACCTGCTATTAAAGAGCTACCTCCCATTGTGATCCATGGGCGGTTGAGTGACCATAAAAACTAAATACTTTCCTCAAAAGCAGGTTGAGGGAGACTTTACGTGGAAACACTCGACAAACTCAACGATGCTCCAGCTCGCGAACAAGAGTGACTGGACACAGATGAACGAGTACTTCAACGAGGTACAGGTGGAATACCATACCTATACCCCGAGGGATGAGAAATCTCACGCCTTTGTCCTTCGGGGTATATACCATGAAATCGACATCAAGGACATAAAAGAAGAACTAAAACAAGTCCATAAAATCGCCGTTCGCGATATATATACCATGAGAGGTACACGCAATCCCCTGTATATGATCATCATGTCACAACAGGTCACACTGAAGGAACTGCAAAACCGAGTCCGTTTTACAATTTAACAAATTACAAAATTTCAATTCGTTGTACCTCAGTTAGTAATGAAAATATTTTCATACACTCCAAAACCTATTGTTGCATTTTTATGAAAAGTAAAATGTATATGACAAAAAAGAATAAATTTAAACGGGAGTCCATTGACCAAGGATGGGGCGCAAGAATTTTGAAAATTTTTTTCGCAAACTGCTTTTTCAAAATTTTTTAGGGGTCGTTAGAGGAGTGCTTCTCTAGATGTTATTTCCCATATTTCGTATGGGTCCCATGCGCCACAGATGAGAAAAAAATTATTGAAATTTCTGGATCCGCCACTGCGAATATGAAGTCTATCTGTATATACCTATGTATAATTGTCTATTGAAACCCATTAGCTCCCACGAATATTTTTTCTTTATTCTTATTAGTTTTTGCTTTAGTTGGCCACTCATACGCACACTTATACTAGAAAAATTATTACAAAAATTTTTATTTTGCAAGTTTTTGAAAAAAAAATGGTGTACTCAAATGAGTACAACGGGATAATATATAAGAAAACGGTGTGAAATTTTAAAAGTAATAAAAGTTTTTATTTGTTGTAGAAATGTATTACAGGTGAATATTATTTAATTCTTTGAATGAAATGTTATGAAACAATCACGCTCAATACATAAAGTGACGTTACACTTTAGAAAATTCCATCTTGCTCGAAGGTGACTGACGGCACCTTAGTTGTTTTTCGATTTTTTTCGGAAAATGATCCTCACTGTCTTCCGCGATACTTCTTGGACGAGAAGCAGGTCGCCTTTTCGAAAAAGTCGCCTTCCAGAAAGATTTTAGTTAATGGCGACCAACATCTCTAATAAAACCAAGTAAATCCATTTTATCATTATGAGCTAGTAGGTGCAGTCTCCATACATTTACGATTCCAATGTTTAGCGAATGAATACCACCACCATTTCTTTCCGCGAATAGATACTCTATAGTTATTTACTGCTTGGTCGAGCAGGTCAATCCCACTGACGAAAATTAGTATTTAGCAAGTTCATCAGTGGACGTAGTTTATACATTTTATCACACTTATCAAGTTTAGTATTGCTAGCAATTCTGATTTCCTGGTATTTATTTCTAGACATATTGAAAGCTACGAAAGATACAGAAACATCTTCGTCGACGTACCAATACATGGGTTCACGGGGTAATTTATGTAGCCAAAAAGTAATAAACTTCCTAAAAATATTTTTATTTTTGCCTCCCCCACCGCAAAACCGTGGTTATTTTTTTATGATGCATAAAGATTTGATTGCTCAACGATCAGTTTTATAACCTTATCGTCAAACAATATTTCAAACATTTGAACTGGATTATCATTCTTCTATCATTATCCTTAGTCTTTCTTCGTAGCCCATAGTTTTATTCTTCATACTAATATCTTCATAATTCTTTGTCAACTTAGGCTCCTCCTTTTTACTATTACCATTTGAATTTCGGGAAAGTTGAAAGTACCCATCTGTTTGCATATCTACCTCAGGCGAGATAATAACTATTTCTGGGTCGTGCTTTGCAGAAAAAACTTCGTCCATTGCTTCTCCTATTGTTTTGAAACGTTTGCCGTAAAATCTTTTGGAAGCGATTGGCTGGAATTCAGAATCCATGTCGAAGCAAGTTCTGAAAAGATATTCCGAATTTTCTTATACATATCTTCCCATTGTACTCAAATGGGTACACTGCCATTTTTCTCATTTTTTTTTTAATAATGCAAAATGGTATGTCCCGATATTATAAACAACTAAAATATATTCCCTTAAACCTAATTTACCACCTCAAATGGAATATTTTAACTTTCACGTTATAAAAACTAATTTTTGAAAGCACAGGTTTTAGCACAACTTGTTTACTCAATCTTTTAAGTTGTCATTTACTACAAATGCCCCATCCATAAAAAACCTTGAAACTACGTGCTTCCTTCATATTGCAGAATCCTACCAAGACATAAGTTTGTAGAAATTTTTCAATACATGTCGCTGGGAGGCAAAAATTCACGGTGTACTCAAATAAGTACAGTGGGAGCTAATGTTAAGGATTATAAATTATGCCAAAAGTCTGTGATAGTCAATTAAAAAAGTTGTAACTTGCATATCACCGTTTTTCTCTATTTATATATTACAGACAGACAGATGGAATTAAATGGCTTTAATTTTCGTAATCCATATACTTTCAAACGTGAAAATCCGCAAAAATCTCGGAGAGTGATTTTTTCACGATTACAATACTTCCCTCGGTAAGTGTGGGAAGTAAAAAACTACAGTAAATGAAAAATGTTAATTTGGGTATTCAGCAGATAACTATCAAAGAAACCATTCGCTCTTTTCACTACTGTTGATCCAAGCCTGATCATGCTCGTATATCAACAAAAAAAATCTCTCTCACAGCACATCTTATCAACTTTTTCCATATACTTAATATCTAACACTCAATGTGAAAAATCAAGAAAACAACTATTCTTTCTATATGCTGTTGTTCTACGTTTGATCATGCTAGTATAGTGATAAGACATCTCACTTACGATACAACTTATCAAGTGTCTCTAGTCTTATCTAGAGAATACTTCGTCATAAATAAACATTTGTTGCTATTCAAAGTCAAGAATTACACAGGCACACCCAAAAAAAAAAAAAAAATTTCTCAGTCGACGAAGGTATTTACCCACAAAAAGTTGCAAACTGTGTAAGCTTTTTTTTAATGAGTTCGTAAAGGTGTGTAGAATAATACTCTGAAAAGTTTACATTTCGCTCGGGTGCAGAATATAAAAAAAAAGTGAAAAAAAAATTTTTTTCATCCATTTTTTCAACATTTTTAAATTAAATCAAGCTAGAAAAAAATAAAAAATACAGATGGATGGATCATGTATGTATGAACAAAAAATGTCCCTAACAAAATTTATCGTTAAAGCCCCGGTTTTCCCGGAAAAAAATAGTTAGGTGTAACGTTATAACTCGGAGCGAGATCCATGCGTGCACGTGCTTGAATACGCATGACTGTGACACCGACGCACTGAATTACATGTCACTGAATCAGAATTTGTTCAATCTATATGAGTGTTGGTTCATTTAAAATATGGAAATTGTAGCTTTCTGATGCTTTTTTGTTTCAAACAATACAAGCAAAGGATGGATGGGAAAAATATGCTTATATATATTATTACGCCCGAACTCAATCGTCGCAATAAACAATATAGAAAAAAATAAAAGCCCTTCAAAAAAATACTTTCGTCATTGAGAACTGTTGAAAAGTATGTACACTTCATGATTATTATGGTTTATTACGTTGTGGTAACGAGGATTAAAAAAAAAGTACATCTCAAATCATTTTAATTTCCTTGCTTGATGATTTTTTTGATAAATATATGTATTGAAGGCTGTAACTTGTCGAGAAATTGACCCACTGGAAAAAATAAAATATCACTATTTCGGAAAAAATGTATATTTTTCGAATGTTCAAGTAGAAAATCGTTTACTTGTATGCATTTTTTCGAAAATATGATCAATCACATCATGACAAGAAATTACGATTATCATGATGTTATCCTTATAACTATGAAAATATCTTTGATTGTTTTGAATATAAATTCTGGAACTTTTCCAATACATTAACAAATCTATAAGGAATTCAATGGATATAGCTGAAATGTGGATAGGTGTATCTGTAATAAATACAATACAGTAAAGGCACGTAAAAATTCATGCGAGCGATTCTGCGGCTATTACGGCTGTGTGTGGTGTCTATGTATGCGTTCATAATTATATATTTTCCTTCCAGACTCACTATTTATCCTCTTAGTCACTAAAAAAATGTTAAAAATGTGTAATCATAAAGAGAAAAAAGCTTTATTTTACTTGTTAGAAGTGCTAACAATTCTTAGAGGTTCCGTAGTATGCATTTAACCGTGCGCTTGGCCGAGCAGAATGACAAAGTTATTTCACTATTTTTTTCCGGGAAAACCGTGGCTTTAGCGATAAATTTTATTAGGGCATTTTTTGTTCAGAAACACGTGGTCTACCCATCTGTATTTTTGTTTTTTTCTAGCCTGACTTAATTTAAAAAATTTGAAAAAATTGATAAGAAAAAAAATTTTTTTCACTTTTTTATTATGTTCTGCATCCGAGTGGAATGGAAACTTTTCAGGATATTATTCTATACACTTTCAAGAACTCATTAAAAAAAAATTATTCAGTTTGCAACTTTTTGTGGGTTTCACTATAAAATGATCTCTGTCATCTATATTCCCAACGTTCTCTCGTACCACGAAAATTATGATAGTGTACTTTTCCCCCAAAAAAAAACTACTAAAACCTTGGTCTGATTTTTCTTTAATACTCTTGTGAGGCTTGTCACTGAATACAAAACATTCGGTAAATACTGCGAAAGGGCTGAAGAACGGTTTCTCCCGTTCCCACAAAAAAGCGAAAAGCTGTTTTTCCATAATACGCTTGTGAGGGCTTGACACATCGGAGTTATTATAGGGAATATTGATAAATCAAACATCTTTTGACCAGGAGACACCAAAACATCCCCGGGGGTTGTAACCACTACCTCGCTGGATGACAAAACATCCGAAAAAACTAAGGGTAGTTTTACTCATTCCAGACGAGTGGGGAAAGTATTGCAATTATCGTGCTACTCGCCCTTAAAAATTGGAGGAAACTGTTCTTCAGCCCTTTCGCAGTACTTTCGGAATGTTTTGTCATCCAAAGAGGGGTAGTTCCAACCCCCAGGGGTTGTTTTGGCGTCTCCTAGTCAGAAGATACTCGGTTTATCAATATTCCCTATAATAACCCAGATCTGTCAAGCCCCCACAAGCGCAGTATCGATAAATCAGAACAAGGGGTAGTATCGATAAATCAGAACAAGGGGTAGTTTAGGGGTAATTTCAGAAAGGCGGGGGGGAAATATTGCAACAATTGTGTTCCTCGCCTAGATAATGGAGAGAACGCGATCTTCAGCTCTTTCACAGTATTTTCCGAATGTTTTGTCATTCAGGGAGGGAGTGGTTACAACCCCCGGGGTTGTCTTGGCGTCTCCTGGTCAAAAGATGCTCGATTTATCAATGTTCCCTGTAATAACCCCGATCTGTCAAGCCCTCATAAGCGTAGTACGGAAAAATAAGAACAAGAGGTAGTTTTTTTTTCATTCAGGGGAAGTTCCAGAAGAGTGGGGGAAAGTATTACAATTATCGTGTTACTTGCCCTCGAAAACTGGAGGAAACTGTTCTTCAGCCCTTTTGCAGTATTCTCTGAATGTTTTGTCATTCAGGGAGGGGGTGTTTTCAACCTCTGGGAGTTGTTTTTTTGTATCCTGATCAAAAGATACTCGATTTATCAACATTCCCTGTAATAACCCCTCACAAGCGTATTATGAAGAAATCAGAACAGAGAGTAGTAGTAGAGTTTTTTGGGGAAAAAGTACACCACCATCATTTCCGTGGTATGATAGAATGTTAAGAGTATATGCATGCGCGGATTTATGGGGGGGGGGGGGGTAACGGGTAATTACCCCCCCCAAGATTCTGTAAATCATCAATTTTTGTTTTAAAATGGTATAATTTTTGTTAATTTTGGGAAGAAAAAAAATTTTAATAGGGTAATTACCCCCCCAGAAATTTTCATTTTAAATATTTTGGGATGAAAAAATTTTTTTTTATTTATTCTCCTTCGCTCTTCAAAAAAATTGTGGGATGGAAAAATTTTTTTTTGGATTCCCCCCCCCCGTTCATCAAAAAATTAGTGTTACCCCCCCAAGCTCAAGGTCCAGATCCGCCCTTGAGTATATGACTAGAGCCATTTTAAACGCTTGAGAAGTTTAATTTCAACGCGTGTCGGTTTATTAGATTTAATAGCCATTTAACCCCGAATTTAGGGATGAAATGTCAATTTGCGAAAAATTGAGCAGTGAATCATGTATTTTTGACGTGATATTTGGAATGAGCGGCTCAAAAATGTAAGGATAGATGTCTTTCACATTTGGAAAATAAACTCGTTCTTTTTGTGTTCCTGTCAATTAAAAATCGCAGTGAAAAGAATTAAATGCTACTAAATGTATAAAAAATTAATGACTTCAAGTTCTTTATTAACACTTATGCTAACTACAGAATTCCCTGTAATCTTTATATTCTTTGAGAATCCAACACAAGACGGTACCCGTTTATTTAGAATATTCTTCATGCCGCGCCGTACCGTACATATAAACATAAATAGCACTCTAATATATACTGTGCAAAATTCTCGTATTAGCGGATTGTGATTTACATTGAATTTTAAAAGGATTTTCATGTAAAGCTATTTGGAAACTTTTTATATGTATGTCCTTTCAGTAGTTTAATGCTTGGAAGTACTTGGTACATTTAGATGATGTATTGCTCTTACTCAGGCAGGTGGAAATTTTTCTAACCTTTACCCTACGACTAATATAATTCCTCGTCAAATATTTCTACGTTTAAAGATCGTCACGTATTTTAAAACTTTTAGTTTATAGTAATATTTCATGATATAAAAGCTATACAGTTTCTGGTATATAATTTGTAGTAGATAAGTCAATCGGCAATTATTAATAAATTGTTTAGATTGGACCCGCCAGAAGTTGGACATTCTCTAATTACTTGTATGTAAGCCTGTCCCCGTCAGGCACTGCCATGTCATAAGCTAAAAAAAATCTAACGAAATTGTCTCCTGAACGGCTGCAGATGCCGAAGTAATTATTCTTGAACTATTATTAATATCTTAATACCCTACACAGTAATAATTTTTACTGTTTACTGTTTACTCGCACAGTCATAATAGCCTAATTAAAACTTAATGCACAGTAAATATAAAAATAAACACGTGGATGAGAATAACTAATGATACGGAAATAATAG
Organism: Rutpela maculata; assembly: GCA_936432065.2. Classification (NCBI taxonomy): domain Eukaryota; kingdom Metazoa; phylum Arthropoda; class Insecta; order Coleoptera; family Cerambycidae; genus Rutpela; species Rutpela maculata. Next base: position 48,448,996 of record OW386291.2, on the reverse strand, counting down.
TACAGTAACTAGAGGTTTTAACTTCGGAATAATGTCATAATGAACGGATTTCGTTCATTTTTGGCAGTATAATAGTAAATGCTTCATAGAAAAGTTTCTTTATTGTGCGGGGGCTTGCTAATTTATAGAGAGCGGATGCCACCCTCTCTCAGGGGGTAGTACTTAAAAAATATGTATATATTTATTAGAACTGAAATAGAATCAAATTTTAAGAAGAAAAGGTTCTATGCAATTTTTCACATAAATTGATAGTTTTTAAGTTATAACGACTTCAGAATTGCCATTTTAGCTTAAAAAAAAAGGTATTTCTAAACGGCTTTCGTCAAGTATCTCGAAAAGTATTACTTTATCGAAAAAATGTTACAGACCAATTACAGAAAGTACAAACTGGGAATTAATTATATTTTTTGTTTACTGATGTAGGATTAATAATTTCGGAGATACTTAAGTTTATATTTGGTATCCAAGTGTTTCGAAATTACCTTTAAAGTTTAAAATGCATTTTTTTTCTAAAGCAAGTGCTTTAAATGAGCAAAAAAATTTGAGCATCTAGGTAATTCTACATCTTAACGAAAAACTGTATTTGAGATAATTTTTTTAAATTACTGGCTAATTAGAGTAACAAAATGGCGACTTTTGTATATAAAAAAATATAAATACGCATATTTTTCCGTCATAACTTCTTTATTTCTTATGCCACAGGGACGAGTAAAAAATAATTCGAAAGCGCAATTAATTGTTTTTAATTTCATTTCTTAGCATGAGTGACGTAGGTGTCACAATTTCTCAGATATTTAATATTTAATCTGCATTTTTCGTCTTATAAACATTCGGATGCCATTTGTAAACTTTCATATCTCCGAAACTAATAAATCTATGTAAACAAATAAACAAGCGAAATTCATTATCAGTTTACGAGCTTTATTTTTGGTCTCTACCCATTTTTCAATAAAACTAATATTTATTGAGATATTTGGAAAAGGAAAAAAAAATTACGTTTTATCGAAAATACCTTTATAGTTTAAAATGTATTTTTTTCTAAAGCAAGTGCTGTATACAAACCAAAAAATTTGAGCATCTACGTCATGCTCTCTATATTAATGAGAAAGAGTGTTTGACATTCCTTTTTTTTAATTACTAGGTAATACAGTAACAAAATGGCGACGTTGTTATTAAAAAAATGTGTAGACGCACATTGCTTCGGTCATAACTTCTTTGTTTTTTATGCTACAGAAACAAATAAAAAAACACTTGAAAGCTTAATTAATTAATTAATTAATAACCTATTATTCTACCTATTATCATCCTTGACTTAGGTGTCACAGTTTCTGAGATATTTAACTCTCACTCTAAATAATTATCTTATGAACACTTGGATGCCAAATGTAAACTTAACTATCTTCGAAATTATTAATCCTACATCAATAAACCAAAAATATAATTAATTCCCAGTTTGTACTTTCTGTAATTGGTTTCATTCATTCTCATTTTTTCGATAAAATAATACTTTTCGAGATACTTGACGAAAGCCGTTTGGAAATACCTTTTTTTTTAAGCTAAAATCGCAATTTTGAAGTCGTTATAACTTAAAAACTATCAATTTATGTGAAAAATTGCATAGAACCTTTTCTTCTTAAAATTTGATCCTACTTCAGCTCCAATAAATATATATTTTTTAAGTGCCACCCCCTGAGAGGGGGTGGCATCCACCCCTATAAATTGGCAAGCCCCCGCACAATACAGAAACTTTTCTGTGAAGCGTTTACTATTATACTGCCAAAAATGGACGAAATCCGTTCAATATGACATTATTCCGAAGTTTTGCATATTTTTTACCTCTAGGTACTGTACTATAAACCCATGTAGCCCAGGAGTTTTAGTCAGTATATCGCTTCTACCCGGAATTAGTTATTGTAAAGCTGAAAATTTGCAGAATTGTAGTTTTGGTCCAGGACAACACGTACCAAAAAGTTCCCTATTCTCCCCTGTCGGCTTCTCTGTTTTTGCGGAGCACAGGCCTAAGTAGCAGAAATTGCAGCAATAAGGTTGTTACTGATCCGATTTGGGTCGAAATGATCATAAAAGCTTCAGAGAAGCATATCCGTTCGTATTTCAGATATTCCATGCATATGTTTTTCATAATTTCCCGTTCTAGTGGCGTCAAAATTTCGAAAATTGAAAAAAAAAATTCGAAATAGCGCCATTGCGAATAAATGAAGACTATGGGGGGAAAACGTACCCGAATAAACATTTCTCTTCATACTTTCTTTCCGAGCATCGCCGAGCAGCTGCCGCGTCCGTCATGCGTCCGGTGGAACTACTCTGGCTGCCCTGATGAGACTAGTTGAGAATTCCAGTGTATATATTATTGGTGTTTCATAAGATTTATTGAATAAAATTTAACTTGTCAGACTCAGAAAGTGACTTTATTCGGTAAGACAATTGACATTATTGATCTACTGGCCTGACTGACTGGCTGTTTGTGCAGCTGGATCCTCTACAGCTCCTGCATATGATGCTGCAGTTCAGACCAGAGTTCCTGCACTCGCATCGGGCACCGCAGTCCGCCTTGCAGGCACAGGAAATTAGCCGTACCAGGCTACCCGAAGCTGGCTGCCTTGTAGTAGAAACCGGAACCAGGCCCTGGAGTCCCCAGTCCTCAGTCCTCCGGGTTGAGATTGCTGCAAAAAGCACATGCATATTATTTGAGTGCTGCAAGCTTTTCGAGAGATTAAATCCTCCCACTATTCTCCCTAACGCCCTCACCTGGAAGTATGCGCGGAAATATTGTTGTTCACAGGCGGCACTTGATGGCGGGAAGTTTGCCAAATCAAAAGAGGCTGTCACCGACTGCTTCGCCACGCTCTGGGTATCGGACTACTCGTAGCTGGTCCCAAGCTCACTGCTCACTTCTTCCATAAAGGGCTACGACAAACCTTTCCCAGCGGCAGCCACAGTTCTCAGCATTCCTGCAGATCAGGTCCCTTCTTCAGGAGCTTCCACGCCTTCTGCTTTCCCATTCTGTACAGAGCTGACACAGCTACTGAACTAAGAAGGTATAGTCCCCGTGCGCCTGCTTGATTTTTTATACTAGACGTGACGCCTCGCGGCGACACTCGGAGTGACGTAGCTTCGTAACGAGCTACGCTACAAAGGAGGTAGACATGCCAATGGAAAGCCCAAAGTATAAAGAGAAATGTTTATTTGGGCACGTTTTCTTCTCCGAGACTTCATGTATCTGCAATGACGCCATTTCGAAATTTTTTCAAATTGCGAAGAAGATATGCATGGCACATCTGGAATACGAACGGATATGCTTCTCAGAAGCTTTTGTGATCATTTCGACCCAAATCGGACCAGTAACAACCTTTCTGCTGCACTTTATAGCCAGTTCTGCAATTTCTCCGACTTAGGCCCTTGTTGCTGTGTAAAAACAGGGAAGCCGCCGGGGAAGAGTAGAGGACTTTTTCGTACGTGTTGTCCTAAACGAAAACCACAATTGCAAATTTTCAGCTTTACAATAATTAATTCCAGGTCAAAAACTAAAATTCCGGGGCTGAAGTAATAGAAAAACCAAAACCAAAACGAAGCGGTTTCACATTTTTACTAATAGTCGGGGAGCCCTCCCTAGCTGTACGTGCACCCCCCGCCCGATCCTTGGGGACAATGTTTTTCATAAAGATTAAAGGAACAACTTAAGACGTCCTAAAAAAAAAAAAAAAAAAAAACTGGCTGTACTTTCAAAATGGCGGCCATATGTTAAAAAAAAAAAATGTTGCCAATGTTGTTTTTGTCATTTAACACAAAAACTAAAAAAGATGTACAAAAATTTTTTCACAAAAAACAACGTGCATAAAATTTTCTACAATTTTGTACCTATACAATATTTTGATAGGAGTTACCATTTTCCAGATAAATGAGTCCAAAATTAAGAAAACATGGAAATTCATATATCGGTAAATCACTTGGAGGAAATAACTGTGACAATTATTGTAAGGCGTATAATATAACTTTATATTATTAACATAAAAATAAAATAAATTAGACTGAAAAAAATTAATAATAATAATAATATTATAATTTGCAGACATTTATCTCGAAATCGGTAACAGTGGTATCTGGAAAACGGTAACTCCTATCCAAATATTGTCTAGGAACAAAATTGTAGAAAATTTTATGTACTTTGTTTTTTGTGAAGAAAGTTTTTCTCCATCTTTTTTAGTTTTTGTGTTAAATGACAAAAACGATATTTGCATTTTTTTTAAAACGGTCGCCATATTGAAAGTACAGCCAGTTTCTTTTTTTTTAGAACATGCCTTAAATTGTTCTTTAGGCTTTAATCTTTATGAAAAACATTGTCCCCAAGGATCGGGGGGGTGGACGGACAGTTAGGGTGGGCTTCCGTAGTGTTACGTTTTATATTGAATGTTATATTTTATTTTAAGAGCTGAATCGTTTATCTGGAAAATGGTAACTCCTATCCAAGTATTGTATAGGAACAAAATTGTAGAAAATTTTATGCACTTTGTTTTTTGTGCAGAAAGTTTTTCTCCATCTTTTTTAGTTTTTGTGTTAAATGACAAAAACCATGTTTGCAAATTTTTTTTAACGGACGCCATTTTGAAAGTGCAGCCAATTTTTTTTTTTTAGGACATGTCTTAAATTGTTCCTTAGGCTTTAATCTTTATGAAAAACATTGTCCTAAAGGATCCCGGGGGGGGGGGGGGGGGTGCACGGACACTCAGGGTGGGCTCCCGTAGTATAAGTACTTATATGAGTAATGAAATATTACCTGAATGGCTGAAGATATCGAAGTAATTATTATTACACAATTTTTAATGTTTTAACCCATGCTACCCAGCAATAATATTTTTGGTGGAATGAATTGCTACTCACATCTTCATCCTTTCAGATTACAAATTTTGAAAGCCTAGGAATATATCTGAAATGTCAAGGACAATGTGCCATTGAACGAAAAAAGTGTTTAAATGCTGGTAAAGATGCTTGCATAAACTCAATGTTGCATTCAGGATGCAACTTTTGTCTTATTTTAAATGTGGAGGAATTTTCCTTTTTATTTTACCTGAGCATGTTTTTAAAAGTTAATTTTCACGTTACGGAAATTATTAGGCTAAGACCATCGGTTGGGCAAGTGAATAATGCGTTTGCACAACGACCCTATTTTCAGTTGTGCGCCCAAGTATTTTAATAGTATATTACATACCGAGGTGGAAAGTGTTTCATTGTTGTCGAGATATGAGATAGTTGACAGAGGCACGAAGCGGCAAGGTTAACTAATTATCGAGACAGTAATGAAACTTTCTACCAAGATTTGTATACTATTTTATTCACAATCTAATTTCTTGAGGTAAACTAGAAAAAGGCAAAATGCCCAAAAGTTCTGCGACCGCATCGAAACATATTTCCCCCCCCCCTCCGTTTTCGATGGAGGGGAATACGATGGTGACAATGTTTTCCGACCTACCCTCCAACCACTACCCCTTAACCGAAAAAACCTTTTTCAGATTTTTCGGTGCTAGGCATTTTTTTACCGGAAAATGTTATTAAAGAAAGTTGTTCAGAATTGTCAAAAAACCCTAGAGTCCAAAATTTAATCAAAATTGAAAAATATTGAAATTTTGTTTAAAATAATGTCCAAGTCCAAAAATATCATTTAAATGGGTTTTTTCTTTAAAAAATCCATGACAATTTTGTTTGAAATTAAATCTAAGCTGTCAGGTAGTTGTCAAGTAATTAGTAGTTTTTTTTATATTTTTTAGATTTATCAATTTTTTTAATTTTTCGATTTTTTATTTTGATAAATATTGGGCTTAAGGTTTTTGGACAATTCTGAACAACTTTCATTAATAAAATTTTCCGATAAAAAAATGCCTAGCACCGGAAAATCGGGAAAAGGTGTGGTTTTTTCGGTTTAGGGGTGGTGGTTGGAGGGTAGGTAGGAAAATATTGCCACCATCGTGTTCCCCGACCTCGAAAACAGGGGGAGACAATATCTTGAGATGCGGTCCAGAACTTTTGGGGTAGAAGCTTTACCTTAAGGGACTAATCATCTCCCTTAAAGAATAAGAACCTAAAAAAATCGTTTCCTGAATTTTAAATAGCATTTTATGGTTTTATTAAGCAGGCAATGAACAAAAAATTCTTATGTCAAACGACAAATGTCAAAGTGGCGGCGTGACGTATATTAAATTCTCCGAATTTGGATTCCGGAATTCTTTAACCACCCTCAGATGTCTAGAAATATCTGTACCGAATTATATATTTCTAGGTGATCTAGAAGTACCAAAAAAATTCTAGACATTTTCTTTCTAACAAATAAATCACACTCCAGGGAAATTACGTTACAGATTTAGTTTATTCAAGGAATATTTCACAATAATTTACATATTAGCGTCGGTGTATTTTAACCACCAAGTCTACCACCGGCACCGTGAGATAAGCTCATTAGTATGTAAATAAGCACTTGTCATTCTGTAAATTTTTCGTGAGGTTGAGATTTTTAAAAACTTCATATCGAAGATACATTATATTTCGAAAGTTCTACAAGACTGCGAGTTTACAGTTTTGTAGACCTTTCGAAATATAATGTAAATAGGTTCACCAATTCGCTGTTACTCATCGACTGGATTAGCCGGAATATGAGCCTCGGTTACCTGGATGGATTACACGTCCATTTTCAAGTTTGAATGTAAAATATCACAGCAGGGGAAAAGTAAATCGTTACAACAGTTCAGCTTTTGCTCGAATTGTACAGCAGTCCAGCCATTGGAAGTAGTACCCAAGTAACAATTTAAATGCCTTTAGCCAATGGTGTGGCCCGCCCATCGGAGTTGTTCAATTTTAATAAATGTGACAATGTCTCGTCCGCTAGATAATTCCATGTATTTTTTATTCGATTCAAAGTTATATCTACGTCGCTATACCACGTTGTCGCATACTACACCATAAATTCTTCTTAGGATCTTTCTTTCAAATAAGGGCAATGGTTATTCGTTGCTCTTTGTTAATGTCCAGTTTTCTGATCCATACGTTAGCACTGCAGCAATTAATGCATTGTACAGTTTGGTTTTAGTTTTCCAAGAAATGCTTGGGCTGCGGAGATGTTTACCCAGTCCCTAGTAGCATTTGTTGGCTAAAACTATTCTTCTCTGTATCTCTTGTGTATGGTTACTGCAGTTCACTAGTGATCCCAAGTATGTAAATCTCTCTACTATTTCAAAGTTGTCGTTTCCTAATTGAGATATTAAACCTGTTTGGAGGGTCTTGATTTTGGTTTTGCCCTCGTTAACCGCTAACCCAATACTTTTGGCTGCGTTGGCGAATCTGATAAAGGTCTCTATTATATTTCTGAGTGTTCAAAATATTATGTCTACATCATTTGCGTAGGCTAGAACTTGCGTATCCTTGTAAAGAAATGTTCCTCTCTTGTCAAGTTCAGCATCTCGGATCACTTTTTCCAATGCGATATTAAAAAGAAGGCAAGTCAGTCTATTACCCTGTCTTAGTCCTCAAAACGTTTCAAATAGGTCAGAAATTTTAATCCTGGATTTTCACTTTGCAGATGACTGCTGACATAGTTTTACCAGTCATCTGCGTAAGCTAGAACTTTCATATTTTTGTAAAAAACTATTCCTCTATTATCAAGTTCAGCATCTTGGATCGCTTTTTCCAATGCGATATTAAAAGGAGGAAAGCCAGCCCAGCCTGTCTTAGTCCTCGAAACGTTTGAAATTGGTCAGAAGATTCATTTTGGATTTTCACTTTTCATATGAGTGCTGACATAGTCAGTTTTACTAGTTTTATTATTTTGTCAGGCACTTTCAGTTGGTTCATGGTTTCGTATAACTTTAGTCTTAATCACTGTAATAAGCCGCTTTAAAGTCGATGAATAAATGGAAGATGTTAATATTAAATTCGTTGGTCTTTTCAAGGATTTGTCGTAGGTTGAATATTTGGTCACTTGTTGACCGGCCTGGTCTAAAACCACTTTGGTGCTCTCCCAAAAACTTCTCCTTGTGCATACTCAGTTTGTCATATAAAATACTTGATAATATTTTGTATATCGTATTAAGCAGTGTTATGCCTCTATAGTTTTCACATTTAACTTGATTTCCTTTTCTGTGGAACGGGCAATATAAGTCCAACCCCCTCTAATCTGCTGGTATCTGTTCTTCTTGCCACACCCTCACCAGGAGTTCGTGGATTATGTTAGTTAGCTTGGATCTACCTTTTTTAACATCTCCGCTGGAATGCCGTTTAGACTATAGTGTTTTAAAATAGGTGGTAAGAAATATTCGTTACCATTTATGTGTTGTGGATGACATGTGTTTGTGACTTAAACACAACACACATAGCAGATAACTCCTAAATACAACGCCATGGATGACAGGAAGGGGATTACACATTTGAAAAAGTGCAGACAATGTCCATTATCCACAGACATTATCAGTGTAGGAGATAGTTTGGAAGGTAGGCGGCTATATATGCGACAGTACTGATCATTTTATATTTGCCTTACATGGATCCATTCTTCTTCTCATTTTTCCGTATATCCATTCTGGTATTGGAAATTAGGTCATAGTATGGTAAATACTCAATTCAAGGAGCTTTAGTATTCCCTAGCTATTAAGTCTACAGCTTCTTTGCCAATTACTGCAGAGTGTCCCTTAACCCAAATAAAGACAACTTTTCTGTTTAATGCCCTCAGCTTTATAACTTTTTTCAAAATATTCGTTATTGTTTTATGTTTCATAATGTGTTTGCTTGGGATTAAAATTGCAGTTAGGATAGATTGCGAGTCTGACATAATTGTTATAAATGAGTTATGATTTTCGATTGCCCACTCTAGACCTTTATTGACACCTAGAGATTATGTCGTAAATATTGAACAATGTTCATTTAGCTGATATCCAAAGGACATTCCCCTTTTCTTAATAAAGAAGCCACAACCAACGCCATTTCTAGATTTGGATCCGTCAGCGATCAAAAAAATGTAATTTGCGTTTTATTAAACTGTTTTCTAAAAACAATTCACTAACACTGAACTATATTATATATTGCTAGTAAATCTAACCGACTTTTATACAGGGCCAGTCGGAAAGTGAGAAATTTTAAATTTTAAATTTGGCTATTGAATAACAAACACCCTATATGAGGTATCGAGCTAAAATTTTGGATAGAGATATTTGAGAAAAGTGCGAATTGAATTTCGACCCATTTAGAGGAGCTCCGTAGGCTTTGAAAATATGATTATTACAAATGCCTTAAGAAAACAATGTCAAAGCCCATCGAGCACTATATCTCAAAAAAAAAAAACAATAAAATCGGTCAACGCTCTCCAAAATAACGGAGTGTTGCAGTATTAAATAGCACACACTGTATATAAGCTGAATCATTCTTAGTATTCGCCATAAGTCCATGTTATAATTATGCATAGGAATCATTATTCCAAATATCGTATGAGTTAATTTGCATGGGAGACATAAATATTAATCAATACAATATTAATAACAGTGATATTACGAAACTCTATCTTTACTGACATAAAGAAGTTTTCTGATTAAACCAGTGTCTCTTAAATTTCTTTTTTCTACAAACACCATTAAAAACTAAATTTTTAACACGGCATACTTGAATTAAAAATGTAATATTATATAAACTCGCGTTAAAAATGATCACATGATTTACTTTTAACACTAATGCAAAAAGTAAAATGACAAGTCGTTTGTCATAATGACATTTATTAACAAAAAATTACAAGTTATTTAGAAATATTTATATTAATTGTACAATTGGAGCAATTAGTAATATTTATCCCTTGTGAGGAAGCTACTTCACTAGAAGAAATTGTTGTAGTTGAACTTGAAGCAGTGGAGGAAATACTATTAACATGCTCTATTTCTGAATTGTTAGAAGAAGGGCAATTATTTGGAAGAATGTGACAAGCAATCCTCTTTTTGTTTTCTAACGAATATTCCAAGTATCCTTCTGCACAGAGCTGTTGAAAGTACCCAATGAAAGTACTTGAAGTACCAAATACCAAGTACCTGACAAAGTACTTGCTGCTCCAATTCCCAAGTACTATGACCTGAAGCAAAGTAATTCAAATACCAAATACTTGTCGAAAGTACTTCAAGTAAATCGCAAGTACCGTATTTCAAATATTTCAGATTATTTGAAGTACTTCACTAGGTACTTCAAATCTAAAAGTAGTTCAATTACTCTAAAGTATTTCAAATACTCAAGTATTTCAAGTACTTCAACATATTTCAAATGCTCCACAGTTCTTCCAATACCCATAATAAATTTTATTTTTTAAGTTTTTCTCTTAATAATTTGTTATTATTATTGTTATTTATTAACAGCTTTCTTTAACTCAGCATCATTCAAAAACAATAGAAAAAATAATTTATTATTATATAAATTTAAAAACCAATAAAAATAAATATTGCTGCGGTCGATTTCCCTTCAAATGTCAGGAAAGTAATAAAGAAAATCAACTTATACACTATCGGAAAATGTTCGCTTTGGTATGGGCAATAAGAGCAAGCGAGAGTAAAGCAACTATTCTATTATTTTTTATCATATAACACATCCTACAATCGTGCCACCTGCTTTCCCCACCACATGTGCGTGGGCAGCCTGTCTGTGGAATTTCAATTTGTTTCCGCCTTGATGCTTGATGAATCGTGTCACTATTTGCTCCTATGCTAGAGCTCTGATAGACGCCTTTATTGTGGGCGGTCGGTTAAGTCGTTGAAACCATGCAACACCTAAGCCAGGACTTTCCGATACAGTATATAAAACATAGTAATAATTTTAGGTAAGTACAAGTACAAATAATAAAATTGAGATCTATCTATTTCCATTAGCTTTCAATAGCACCCAATTTTCGAAATTTCCATTAGTTAATGCATTTCTTCTAGGAGCATTTATAATTTCAGTAAATAAAAAGAGTCTTTCTACAGCTGATGATGCAAGGCATGTATTAAACCGATAAAAAACTGTTTTTACTGAGAAGCAAGTTGGGTGTCAGAGTCATTTAAGTATTGAAAAATTTTTAATTCAATTCTTTTTTTATCACTGGCTTTTATACAGTGTGTTTCACTTGAAATGGTAACAGCCCAATAACTTTTTATTTTTTTCCGATTTGAATCAAATTTTACTTAAGTATGGAACCAATTAGGATCTACTTATGACCAGAAAAGCATTCGCCTTCTACAAATGCAAAGCCACCTGCAGTACCAATATATGCGGGGAAAATAAAAAAATCATATTAGGCATATTTTTATCGGAAAATTTTGTTAATTAAACTTATTCAGAATTGTCCAAAAACCGTAAGTCCAAAATGCAATCAAAATAAAAAAATGTATACATTTTGATTAATATAATGTCCAATATATATTTACACCATTTGAGAAGCCATAAAAAAAGCTTTTTAATTATATACATGGTATTTATCGTAAAAAAAAATTGTCTAATTTACTATAAATTTACAATTTATCAAATTATCCATGGAAAACAAAAGTATGTAAATTAAAATAAACAATATGTTAGTTCTGTCAAGATACATGTTAGTATCAAATTTTACTTTATTTTAAACAAAATGGAGAATTTCAATAATTGATATATATTTTTTCTACTCCCTTATGTAAATTTACTGTTTTCTGTACAGTCTGTAGAATGGATAAGTAGGCAATTCCAGGTAACTGAACGGATATATTTCATATCAGTTCTAAGATGGATATGAAATGAAACGGACCAATCACAGTTCGTGTATTAAGTACATATGCAACTATTCATTTTAAAATCAAATTAGTGCGTAAGCTGTCAAAGTAACTGTCAGTGTGTATTTGTGTAATATATTAATGTTTAATAAATATTGTAGTTTTTTAAGCTGGTCGTAGAAAAAGTATGCTGTACATACAACTCGAGTGGATTATCCATATCACACTCAAAAGATTTGAGCACTCCGCCTACGGCGTCGTGCTCAAACTTCTTTATCGTGCGATATGGATATCAAATCCACTCTTGTTGCACAAACTACTATTTCGGACTACCATGACTTAATGTAAGAAAATATAAAACTTATAATATCTACTATAGTTTTTAAGAAAAATTCCATACGTCATATATCATTGAAAAAGGTTTTTCTATGGCCTTTCTAATGGTGTAAAAATATTTGGGGTATTCCGTTTAAAAAAAACCAAAGTAAAGCTCGTATCTCAGAAATTTGACTTTTAATTGTTTTTCTGAAATGATTTTTGGAAAATAAACGTGATTTCTCATAACTTTTATTTTTAAACGTTTTTACGTAACTCCAAAAATAACGAAGTTAAATGAGGTTCTAACGTTCGCGTGGCCACCCTGTACAGTTGACTATAATAAGGAACTTTAGTCTAGTTAAAATAAAAAACACATTCTTAAATAAATTAATGTTCTGATACTTAGTATATACTAATAATAATATTTTTTTGTTTTTATGTGCCTTTGCTATTTTTCAAAAAGTTTACCGTCCCTGGATTTTGCCGCCCTGGGCTATAGCCTCTATAGCCAACCCCCTAAATCTCCCACTGCCCACATAATGTTAACACTGATTACTGAATAAAAACAGCTATGCCGTAACAATTTTTTAGTGAAATTTGTTTTTTAAAATATCTAAAACATGGAACTACAAGGACTTCAAATACTTTTAACTAATTTAAATATCAAAAAACATATTTCAAATACTATAAATTGTTAAGTCTAGTACTTCAAATACCGGGACAGTACTTGAAATACCGGAGAGTATTTGAAATACCAAGCAAAGTAATTCAAATACCAGTATTTCTGAAAACCAAATCCCAAATCCAAATACTCGAAGCAAAGTATTTCAAATACCAAGTACCAAATACTAAGAATCGAAAGGATTTGAAGCAAAGTACTTCAAATACTGAAAGTATTTGAAATACTTTTTTCAATTACTTTTATTTGAAGTACTCCAGCTCTGCTTCTGCAACACTCGAACTTTTCCATCCTCCATGACTTTTTATTGTACATTTTGCACCAGAGTCTGCTAATAAGCTAGCGGATGTCCGATAGAAACAATGTCCGGTGTAAAGTTCACTATTTGGTAATTTCAAAAATCTTGCAATATCTGTAGGCATCTTTCCAAAAATATTTATTCCAACAGGTTGAATCGTACATTTGTTACTACTGTATTTAATAAAAATACGTTGGTGGTTGACATGAGCTGGACGTAATGCTAAGTACTTATGATATAAGTCAATATAAATCTCAGTAATAACAGTAAAGGTTCTTGAAACTCCGGAATGTTTACCACTAGTGTATTTCCTAAATCCTCAATATTGTTTAAACTCATTTGACAAAGTTCTTCACGGCGACACGTGCCTAGTATACCCATTACAGCAACTACTTTAAACATCAAATACTTGTCATCTGGCGCCTCTGCAATAAACTTATCAATATTTTGGCGTGTAAAATTTTTTGATTTTTTTGGACGATTTCCTTCTCCTTTGCGCTTCAAAAATGCGATGCGTTTATAAAACTTACTTATATCTTGATTGTTCTTGACATTTAACATAGCCTTTATCATTGAAAAATGTGCCCAAAGCGTCGAGGACTTCCAAATTTTAGAATTTTGCTCGAAGTAGGCCAACATTACATTTTCACTGTACTTGCCTGCAACATTGTTCCGATCGCACCATTCCACAAAGCGGTTGTACGCTAATTCATATTGTTTTTTGGATTTTGTGGGCAACAAATCTAAAGTTGCCCTTGTAGCTGCTTCTTCAATTTCTTGAGGAATCGATTCGCTTCCTTCTGGACTATAGTTAATACTGGAACTCATCATATAGCAATAGTTTTTTACATTTGACAAGCATGTGTCTAACAACGGGCAAACTTGATTTATTTATTTCATAAATCCCAAAAACTACTAGAATTATGAGGTAACCATTAAAAGGATTTGAAATCGTTTTAAAGAAACTTTATTGTTCTTTTAATGGTGTTTGTAGAAAAAACATTGTATGATACACGTGTTAAAAATGACTTTATTTTGTTCGTGAAGTTGCTCCACTCGCTTACGCTCGTTTCGCAAACTTCTCCACTCACAAAATAAAAAGTCATTTTTAACACTTGTATCATAAATAACTATTTATCAGTGCTAATATCAGTCTTCATGGCTAAAAATATCGACCATCGATAACTTTAATGTAGATAATTTTTTTTATCGAGTTCGTCCTAAAAGTCAATTACAGAATCAACATCGACAAATTTCACCGAGAGCGATTAATTTATATCTACTCGATAATAATGGAGTGAACTTAGCTCAAAATAATATGTAAAAAGAGTTATTTTTACCGATGCCATAAACTCGTAATGGGGTTTCTACAGACGAGTAGATAAAATGGGTTAAACAGGGTCGATAATTTTATCGACTGAACTGGTTTTAGCACCGATATTATGTACTTATATTATGTTAAAAAATATATGTTTTTTTTTGTTTATTTGTTCTAATTTTGGTTAAGTGTAAGAGCAGCTCTAGAGAACCTAACTCATTGTGAGAATACAAATAAAGATATTATTTATTTATTTAGATAACTTGAGTGTTCTACCAACTATGCGGAACTACACCCAAAAATCCAACAGCCCTTCATATTACACCTGCGAAAGCGTGGAAAACCAATATTAGTAACTTCAAAATTGATAAATAGGAAGAAAAAGGAGACAATATTAAAAAATGCCAAAAAAACATAAAATTTCAAGATTCGAATTAAATTTCAAATTAATAACATGTGCACTGAATATTATCTACATATATATTTTTTAAAATATGGTTACTTGGTGCCTTTAAATTGAATCTTGTAAGTACGAACACAACGTATGACAAATATGAATCACACATTGACATGCCTTAAGAAAACAATGTCTAAAGCTTCCTATTCGCCATCTCATACTTGGATGGGCAATATAATACACAGGCATTTCTCGTGCTCATTACTCTTTGATCTTCACCCTATATATCATACTGTGGTGTTAGAGCATAAGCGGTTAATACACTGAACTAATGAGCTCATTAAGGTTGCCACTATACATCCTTTCACTACTGACACACAGTTGATTGCGTCAAGTTAGACCTCATTTGCATATTTATTGTGTATTATGTTGACAGTTTTGTAGCATTCTGGGGCTAAATTAAGACATTGCTAACTACAAGGATATTTCATGCTTATGTGACGTTTATTTTGAATTTCTCAGACATTGTCGTTGTCTATTGTTTTCTTAATCGTTTCATATTGAAGTGACTCAATTTTATTCCAGTGAAACTAAAAGTTTCGATTTCTTTGTTTCATCAGCTTTGTTCGAAATATCCAAATTTCAGCAGAATAGATTAATTTGGCACGCGTTTCCATTATTCGAAAAAAAAAAATTATCTTAAATTTGCAATAGAATCGTTAAAATATAGTGATATTAAAATTACATACAAGTCCTCTCTCAGAATTGTCCAGATAATATAAATTAATAATTTCTTTTTAACTTAGAATCACGTAAAATACTTTTATCTTCTGACGTACCAAAACGACTTAATTATAGACATCATTTTCAGTATCAGAATGATATACTTTATCGGACTGAGTACTATAATGATTTCATTATAGTACTCAGTACTATAATGAAAAAAAAAAAATAGAATTAGAAAAAAAATTTTAATAATTTTTTTGGAAATAGTAACTGAAAATTTAGTGATTAAAATTTATAACACAATTATTACAATTAAATGTACTGATATTGCTCGTCGGTGAAAAAATGGTTGCGTTGGTTTAATGATTTCTTTGAACATTTTCAGTTTCTTACATATGAATATAAACAACTTTTAAACAGTTACTTAGTAACTTGGACACATCATAGACAGTAGCATGTCAGTAGCCTACTTGAATGACAATTTGAAATAATTTTTTTCAGATGCAAACAATATTTATTAATATTACAATATAATTACACAAAACGTCGAAGTTCGGTGAGCCTATCTTCCTCTTCACCCTAATAAGCAGGGATGGATTAAGGATTGGCACGCCTCTAGGCTAATCATGTATTTGCACCCTCTTATTCATAATAAAAAAAATGATGAGCGGAGGGAAGAAATTTGAAAAAAAAAATTTCTCAAAAACGAACATTGATTAGCGGGGGAGGGGGGGACAATTTTTTTTTTTTAATAAGCAAAGAGCGAAAAGAGCTCGCGACGTCCTTCATGCCCTAGCGCACCCAAAACTTCAAAATACAATAGAGATACATATTACTTTTTATTGTGGCGCTTACTTTCAGATTAGAAGTTTTAAATAGCAACCACGCGCGACAGCTCTTACAGTCGTAGCCGGAGGTGAGTTCGCTCAAAAAGGTTTTCGTTTGGTGATGTACTTATTCCTTGTTTTTTTTTGTTGGTTACCAAAAATGCACGAGCTATTTTCTTTGCGGGCGCCAGCCGATCGCTAGGGATCGACTAGGAATAATCATAATAATAATTTAATAATAAATATATATACGTGGTACAAAATAAACGACAAACAGTGACTAAATAAATTCTGAGCAGTATTATTCACCTATGAATAAAATATAAATAGTGAACAACAATAAAAACATGATCGTGAGATTCAGCCCCACCAAGCCGATTAAGGGTCTCCGTACCCACGGTACGGAACGCGCCCCTACTGTTAGATATTTACTTTTTGACAGCAACCTTCAAAGAAAATTGACAATGAAAATGAGAACAGGTGAAATGATTCTACACATAAGTATGATTAACTCAACTCGTTTAAATTTGGAAATATTATATGCTATGTCGGCGATTGCCCACTTGAGCAACAGGTAAGTTGAATAATATTGAAACATGCGATAATGCACTAGCCAAATGAGTGGGAGTACTTCTGACTTTAAAAAATTCACAAAAGTGCATGTCAAATAAATGAGCAATGCTTAAATATTGGTAAGAGCTAGACTATCTCTTGTTTTAGGTTTTATACAAGGATTTAATACCCAAATAACAGCTGTTTAGTGAGTTTACAAGATCTTACAAAAATATGTCACCGACAGAAAATAAAGCTTAAGCGGGTTGATAAAGTTCCACCACGGCTGACACTCCTCACTGTTGTGTTGGATTAGTGATAGGCCCCTTGGGCTGTGACGGGCATTATAAAAAAGATGGATTTACAGTCTCCTCCTTGAGCGAGTTAATCCTACTACTTGCACATTTCGGTTATCGGTGGAGCTGCTAGGCGTGACCCAAAAACAACGGCAGGTTATGAGCAGCTCTCCTGTATTAGGTAACTTGCCATATGGGGGCGTCCCACAAGATTAATATATTCGTTATTAAAATGTTTCCACGCAGTGGATGAAATGATGCCTAGCGGGATGCTTAGATGACTCAGGCTCTCAATGCCAGAATGACTTTGCCAGGGTGGCTTTTAAAATTGTTTTAGACTTAATTTGAATGGCTCTTATGAAATTCCAGATGAGTGAAAGAATTCAATTCAAGAGTAGAAAAGGACCTGGGATAAAATATTTCTCCAGTAAATATCTAATAGAAAAATGAAAATAAGTAGCAGCCAACTCACCCTAGTTCTTATGAGGTCCTAACACTTCACAAATCAGGAGAGAAATGCCAGGAAATTCTAGATCTCAAAATGGCTACTTTTTTTGCCTCTTATATTTTTTGTTAAAAAAAACATAACATGCTACTTCACAGATTTTAAATTCCCTGCTTTAAACTGTCAAATCAGTACCAAAACAAAATGCAATTTAACATCCTAAAGTTATTTAAATAATATGCTTGTCATATAAGCTGAAGGTAAAGCCAGAAACATTTTAAGAACTTTATTTTAAAACTCAATGTTTATTAATATGAACTTATGTCATAACATAGCCTGTTTATTTTCGTTTCAGGTCCTTAAAATTGAAACCTTAAATTGAAAAGGGACATAGCACACGGGATGACAGGACAAGTCAATTTTCAACCGTTACACACCCCTTTTGCTGGCAGAAAAATATTTTTCTCAGATAAAATATTTTTCTAAAATTACACCTAAATTAATAATTTCCATATTATGGACTACATATATACAAAAAAATGTATACTAAACGTCAAAATCGGTAAGCACTTAATTGTCACATATGGGAATCAAGGTCGTCACCTTGATAAGAAAAAAAATTGTCTAAATCAGTAACTTAATATAATAATAAACAGAATCCCTCTCATACATCAGCATTCGTTCACATTCATACGACTTGCAATCTAGGATTCTTCAACACGATCCAGGAAAGGTTTTAAGTCCTTTACATGCTATTTTCCCAAGTTTTTATTGTCGGCATCATCTACGAGTTCATATACTAGGGGACTTATTACTTTTTTTACGCGACAAAGTACGTTTTTGGGTGCCAATTTGGCCGCAAAACTTTGCGCAGCACTAGATAACACGTAGTTTTTCTTCCATACGCGGTCTCCCACAGCGTCCTTTTCTGTTGGATGCTTCCTTAAATTATAAGTGTGGGCACACTTATCATGGGCCCTCTTCAATTCCTTTTGTACATCAGTGAAAATCTGAGGTAACTGTCCAATGCTCTCAGCATACTTTTCTCGATCGAAGGGATTAAGATTATAATCACTGACCGAAGTCAGGTTTCCATAAAATTTGCCATCAATGGGCACATATCGTCCGAAGTTAAGATATGTGGGACTAAATCCAGTAGACTCGTTCTGAGTGCATAACCAATCTTCGCAATCTCCAGATCCCAATTCTTGTGGTTATCATTTTCGATATACGAACGCACAGCAGAACCAAGCACACGATTCACTCGTTCTACTTGATTTACTTGAGCACAGTATTTAGCATTGAACCATATTCTCGCACCATACTTCTCACACAGTGTCTTAAATTCTTTACTAGTAAATTGCATGCCATTATCACACGTGACAACTTGAGGAGCTCCGAACATTAAGAAAACCTCATTCTCGACAAACTTCACTTTAATTAAATCACGCCAGAAGACAAAATTTTGTATGAAATTTGGTTCATAAACAATCATTATGGTACATACCGTGTTATAATATTCACGACTAGTACCATAATGATTGTCATTATGATCCTTATAACATAAATAACTAGGATTCCAAAAATAATCCCGTAGGTACAGAAATAGTATATCGCGTATTTTTGACTTTATTTTATATCTTTAATATTTTTCAAGTTGTTTATTAAAAAATTATGATTTATATAAATAACTATATTTAGTTGTGTAAAATTTTCATCTTTTTATGTCATAAGTTATTAAATTTTTTTATTTAAGCTAATGGAACCAAATTGTTTAAACATTTTTTTGATTGCTTATAACCACCTTTTTTCAGGATAAAACTACAGGGTTGTAACTTTTTTAACTTTTCAACTTATCTTCCACTCTATTTAGAAAATACAAAAAGTTCTTTTAGCAATCATTTAAACAATACTCAGGTTCCATTGGCAAGGAAATTAAATAGGTAACTTCTAAAATTATAAATAGATGGATATTTTACAAATTTTTGGCAAAATATAATTCTTTAAATAAATCGCAAATAATGAAACAGTTTCAAAAACATTAAAGTTTTGGCACAAATTAGATTTTAGTGAGTAATAATGACTAGATGCATGCATAAAAAATTGCAATGAAACAACACATAAAAATATGTGATATGATTGTTGCACTTACTGGGTAGTTTTCAGGACTCTCTAAACAAGATTTTAAGAAGGTTAATTTGAAAGCGAATGATTAATTCTTATTTTCTGGACAATTGTGAAGAAGGGGCCTGAGTGTGATTTTCTCTTTATTATATTTTTACGATTCTATCGCATATTTATGAAAAATCTATTTTTCCCATATGAAATTGGTGAGAATCTTCATCGGAAGTACGAGTTGATCGATTTTGCTCAAGTTTTTGCACCCTATTGCACATTGTTAGAAATACAGTGCTCATAGTTATCACTTTCACTTGTTCTTTAAGCCTTTTATAACTTGAAGATGATCTATTATTTTTTGCAGAAATTAAGCAAGGTAAATGTTTGTTAAGTAAACATACAGATCTAATAAAAGAAATAAAGATATTTAAAAAAAACATATTTTCATTAAAAATATAAGTACTTACCTACTGAAAAGAATTTATTATTATTATATTACTTTTTCCGCTACCGCAGTATTCTAGGCTTACATGACTAAAAATAGAAGCATGATACTAGAAATAGAAATTATTCAAACATTTTTAGTACATTTTTAATAAAAACGTGGTTTCACTATTATTTTCTTCTAAGCACTTACTTATTTTATTTTATTATTTCCAGTCCTCCCATAGCAAATATGGTACAATAACCGAACTCAATAATCGTCAGTATCCCCGGATATCGTGTTTTGAGCTGTTGACTGTCCATTTCATCCATGAGTAAGTGGGGGCAAAATGTCGCAAACTTGATATCTCAATATATTTGCAGTGAACATTTCCTGACGTTTCAAAACATTCCTTAATAAAAAATAAAAATTAGAAAATGTATTCGGACGTGGTCGATTGTCAATGCCTGTATGATTATGATTTGGCAACAATACGGCACAATTCACTATTACGCGTAGTTCAATCCAAATTTTTTTGATATTTTAGTAGTGAAAGCTGATGTAAAATAACTGTTTGACTACTAAATTTCCTTATATACGAAGACAGTGGAAAATATTTGGAAGACCCTTTCCAGATCATACCCTGCTACCGATCTTGGTACAAAACATCCACATTTGTTTAAAAACAACATGAAATGAGTAAAATTGTAGCTTTTTTGTTAATATAACCAACAAGTACATGAAAAATCTATATTTAAAAAACGTATTAGTATATGACCTAAACAATACACGCTTATGATTAAATTACACAGCCCCACAAAAAAACAAGTTCAAAGCAAGGAACCAGATCCATGTATTCCTATGTATTTTTGGTCGCTGAATCCGAATCCGGGGTCAAAAAAATACACCCCCAAAATCATTAGCTAGAGCCAAAAAACACCCCTGAAATGGGGTAAAAAGAATATTAAGCTACGAGAATAGTTGTTACATCTTAATAAATCGAATTATACAAATTAAGGTTAAACAGCAGCGTACATACAATAGATATGAAACACACCGCCAGGGAAGGGCGAAAACTAGCCCCCATATATAAAAAAATCGATCCAAAACAGCAATGACTGCTGAAAAAGCTCAAAGATAAGAAACTGCGTCAGGTCCGACGTAATCTTCATAAACTGCCCCTATAGAGAACAGCCACCACCCCAAGTTTAAAGGACACGAGAAAAACAAGAAAAAACGTAAAATGCAACAGGATTTCTATTTTCATGGATGCTATGATTGGCTGAAATTGCGTAGTACTCTAAAATACAACTAGAAACTTACGTACCATCAACATTCTACAGTGTCAACCCTCAGAGGATGTGAAAACTACCCCGTATGTAAGGTTTGACTATAAAAAGTTACAGTGACTTTCTATAAAAATTCGAAATACCTGCGTTGTGTGAAAGAGAGAAGAAACTAGACTATGTTCGACGCTGTGCTTGAAAACCACCCCCACGGAGTTGAGAGACGCCTATATATAAAAAAAACTATGGAAATGAAACGAATAAGCAACAGTATAGCTTTTTCGTTACATCTTGAATTACAGTAGTTTACTTCCTTTCTGGGGGTGTTACTTAATAACATTTATAGGACATGAGTTTCAAACTCTAAATGTGCAACACGATTTTTGCCAAACATAGCATCCATAAAAATGTAAATCCGGTTACTTTCTCTATATTTTTCCAGCATCCTACAGATAGAGGGGTAGTATCTCGCAACCCCGTGAGGGTGGTTTTCAAGCACATCGTCGAACATAGTCTAGTTTCTTCTCTCTTCCACACAACGCAGGTGTTTCGAATTTTTATAGAAGTCACTAAAATTTTTTATAGTTAAATCTTACATGGGGGTAGTTTTCACACCCTCTGAGGGTTGACACTGTAGGATGTTGGTGGTACGTAAGTTTCTGGTTCTATTTTAGAGTACTACGCAATTTCAGCCAATCATAGCATCCATGAAAATAGAAATCCTATTGGATTTCACGCTTTTTCTTGTTTTTCTCGTGTCCTTTGAACTCAAGGGTGGTTGTTCTCAACCCTATAGGGGCAGTTTATGAAGATTACGTCAGACCTGATGTAGTTTCTTAACACTTTAACAAAACTTAGACATTTCGAGCTTTTTCAGCAGTCATTGCTGTTTTGGATCAATTTTTTTTATATATGGGGGCTAGTTTTCGCCCCTCCCTGGGGGTGTGTTTCATATCTATTATACGTACGCTGCTGTTTAACCATAGTTTGTATAATTCGATTGATTAACAAGTAACAACTATTCTCGTAGCTTAATCTTCTTTTTATCCCATTTCAGGGGTGTTTTTGGCTCCAGCTAATGATTTTGGGGGTGTACGATTTTTTTTGACCCCGGTTTCGGATTCAGTGACCGAAAATACATAGGGATACGTGGGTCTGGTTCGCTGCTTTGAACTTTTTTCTTGTGGGTCTGTGTTATCAACTTTGTTGTTTTTTAAGTAATATTATAATTATTTCGACATGAAATTAGATTCGATGGTTTAACTCCAGTAGAAGCATATTTTTCCTAAATTTCATTAAAATATATGCAGTAAATATTATTAGTATTAAAAATTGTCAATTCTAATTTTTTCTAGTTTTTCTACCACGTAACAAACTGACTAAAAGATAGATTTACTTTTCTTCCTGGCGATTTCGTATCGAACACCTTTTTTATTGCGATACGAGCCATATATCCAGAAATATTTAAGAAAAACGGTGAACAACATTTTTGGAAATTAACAAATATTTTTCGAGACTTAAATGCATATCAAAACACTTCTTGTAATATTTATAAGTTTCAGCAAAAATACTATTTCAGATTTACTCCACTATCATTATATGCGATTATAATATGAATGACCATTATAGTAGTATTTTAATGAGTGGTATTATATGAAACAAAAACCAGTGAACTCAATGAACTGTAATTATTTCAATAGAAAACAATTTATTTTGTGACAAATATTAATGATGGTACTATTAAGGTTCCTTAATCATTTTACATACTGGGATTTCATATTCATTATTTTATATATTTGATTGATACATACATTTATTTATATAAATTGGACTAATTATAATTTGTGTTAGTATATTCATATATGTATAAGTGTACGGATGTACAATCGACATACAATAATAGATCTGGCCATGATCCAAACACCCTACTAACTCCCCTAAAACCCCTAAAACAGAGTGACGCCATGGTAAACCTCGTTAAAGTTAGCGTAGCAATATACAACTTATTTCTGTATACGAATCTTTCTTTATCCTTCAATATCACAAACCGAAAGTACAGATAAGGTACAGAGAGATTTTCGCGAAAGAGGCAAGTGCTCAACTTTTTTTACTAGTAGACGTATTTGGATTTGGAAAAAGTCTTAGTTTGTCAGAGGCAACCATGAGACGACCAACTCAATGTATAATTTGAGTTTACAACGTAGATGGCATGCGGGTTACTTAGAGGCAATTTGAAAATGCCCGTCATACCTTTTACTAGTCATTACTATTCGCGATCAAATTTTAACGAAATCATGAAGCAAACAGATAGAATGAAACAGTTATTAATATAATATTGTACATTATTTATATAATGCTGTCTTGAATTTTATATTTTTTACAAAATACAATAGTGAATAATAATAATTTGAATGTTTCATCAAGATGAATTAAATAGAATTAAATTAATGTCAACAAGCTATAAGTACCTAATAAAACAAAATATGTTTATTGTTTAGCCAATAATCATGAGACAAAACATTTATTGAATCGAAATGTCCTCAGTTTATGCCTAGATGCCCTTGAACTTGTGAGTTGCATATTTTCTTGGCTCTTTCGTTTACATCACCAGGGAACCCTAAGCAGCTTTCACAATGTCTATGATTAAAATCTCAGTTGTCCAATGCCTCCTGTAAGATTATGATGGCCTGATTTATAGCTACTACTAAACATTCGAAAGGATACTGTAAATGTTCTGTACCTGACCACTCCTTAAAAGTTAAAAATAAATTTTAGGGTGACTCTGAACGGCAGTAACTGGTGATGGCAGGTTGTGAAATCCGAATGCCCCAGAAGTTCCTTCGCTTAGAATTGGTTCTTCCACTACTACTCTCTGTAATAAACAATACTCATGTAGTATGCAAATATTTTACATGCAGAAACATATTAGCTAAGTTTCCTTATAGAAAATCTTACAAAATATGTGAATTATTGTAACGGTCATTTTTATCTCTAGTTATAAAAGCTCTTAAATTACGTTATTTTATATTTTTCGTGCATAAATTACATATTTTGTTACCCTTTAAAAAATAAATTACCGCCGCTACTGTCGGATATTTGTTAGTTTTATTTTAACCGCTATGTGAGGATGATGTCATGCAATAGCGCGACGTCTGCTTCCATCTAAGGTAGCATTTTGAAAACTAGACAAATGATTGGTCCTTTCAAATGTTGTGCTATGTCATAATGTTGCTCCCCACCCACCCTTATAAATATCGCGAAAAGCGTCGACTATGACACTTCTACGGCCGCCTTGAGCGAGCCCACAATCAATCTTTTAACCAAATTTGAGTGAAGATATTAAAAGTTCCAGAATTGAAATGGTTTCGTTAAACCATAAAAATTATAAATTAATTATTTCTTTTGTCTCTTTCCTTCGTTTAAGCTGGTTAAGGAATTTGACAGCCAGATTATGTGTGCTTTTACCAGCTGTACGTTCGAAATAAGTATTGATATGTGTAATATCCACCTAAAAGTGGCTAAATAATAGTGCGTTCAATCTACGTTTTCAACTTTAAATGGGATTGCAGTTTTATTGGTAATGTCCAAAGTGAACTTATGCAAGTACCTACCTGAACTTTACATTTTCCTGTTTATGCACGAGTCATCAATTTGTGGAAGATTTGAGCCAATAGTTCATCAAGTTGATCACAGTGTAGTGCGTGTTCTTTACTTTTACGTTTTCGTGAAAACTTCAAGCAAGCTTTATTTTGTACTTGCTAATTTTTTATCTCGAATAAACACTCAAATTTACTTTTGGAGTGCTATATGTTTAATATTAAAATTTATCTTTATGTATTTCCTTCGAGGAATTATGTAATTTTTGTGGGTGTATAAATACTCCCATTTGTACCTTTTAGTTAAGTCTTCTAGCTTTGTTTTTGCCTTTAAACTTAAATAAATATTTAATTGCTCATTCTTCAATAATTTGCTCGGAAAATAATGCTGATAAGTGAATGAACAATCATTTATTTATTATTAATAGATCTTTTTCTTTGCGGAATTGGCCAATCTCCCTTTATTACGTTTTATCTATTTATCTTTTGTATTTTATACCATTATGTCTGTCTCTCCGTACATCTGTGCATTTGTTTGATTATTTGTTTTTACTTCTTTATTCGTTAGCACAAATTTATTCGCCCATACCCTGGATTGTTCTCATTGCTCTACCATTTTGTGAATAAATAAGTTATTGTTAATTTCGTATTTTTATTTATTTAGAATTCAATTTAAATAACCCCAAGAGAGACAGGGTAAATAGCTTGTGTTTTTTTGTCTATATTTAATGTAGCAAAAAGGCGAAGTTATATTATGATAACGAGAACAATGCAAAGTACCTATAGATACTATTAGTGGAAAAAGTCAGTAACCATACCCCTAGTAGTACGTCCTAAAAACTCTATTTTGCGTACCGGAGCAGCTTGAAATTGGTTCTTCTATTACAGTTTTCCCAATAACAAACAACATTCATGTAGTATTTAAATTGAGGTAAAGAAATATGTTATTAGCATCACAGCTCTAGTAGTTTACATGCAGAAAAATATTAGCCCCCTTTACATATCTTGCAAACTACGTACAATACAATAATAAAAACAATATAAAGTAAGTGCTATAAGAAATCAATAAAAAATTACCATACCTACGCTTGTATTAGACCTTTCTAAAAGTTCTTGTGGTCACTACCAAGGTCTAGGTTTCCTTGAATTACAACTTCTTGCGTTGGATTCCGTTGCACTTAGCATGGGAGGACAGCGCCAACATATAGATTCCGTGTTACAATGTCCATATAACAGTCTGCCTAAATTGGCGATTGCAAGTGGAATAACTGCGAAGTGATAAGGTTGATGAGCTAGGCGCGTATTTCATTTCTTTAATTTTTTGTCAAATTTTGGACTT
The DNA here is from genome assembly GCA_936432065.2 of Rutpela maculata. Classification (NCBI taxonomy): domain Eukaryota; kingdom Metazoa; phylum Arthropoda; class Insecta; order Coleoptera; family Cerambycidae; genus Rutpela; species Rutpela maculata. The sequence goes on along the minus strand of OW386291.2, from coordinate 48,422,630 downwards.
TACGTACGTTACGTACGTTTCGTTTAAATACCTTTAGCATCCATACAAACTTACTTTTGGTCATGGACTGGAAAATAGTGCGCATTCTCCATCTCATATACACCGAATTCATAAAAAAAGATATCGTTTTTTTAGACATGTTTATATTAACACCTAAACTGCACTAATAAAAGGTTTGAATAAAATAATAAAAATCACAACTCATCAGTTATTAAAGACAGACAATTTTTAATAGAAATGATGTCACACAAACGTTACAAATACTTGAAGTACGTGTAAAGAGGATGCAAGCATATTACCATGTTGCTTGTTGTACCGCTGCCCAAGGAATCACTACTTCCACATCGAGATTTTCTATCCAAGTCACTCACAACGAAAAAATTTTGTATGTGAAAATAATTGTTTATGGAACTTTAATAATATAATATTTGAAATCCCCAAAAACCCATAAAACGATACCCCACATGGGTAGTGAGGTGGGGGTGGTGATAGGGCGTGGTAGTGTGGGTGGATAAAGTAAAAAAAATATTTTGAGGTTTCTGGTTCTTGTACACACACTAAATCACATTTTTTTTCACCTCCTTTAATAATGGGGTGGGGGTGGTAACGGGGGTGGCTAATGCCAATTTTTTTTTTTTGAGACTTTAGCTTCTCTTGAATATACTAAATACCAATTTTATGAACTCTTACCTGCTTGATTTACCTATTTACCCCAAATTTACCCCAATTTACCCCCCAACCCTTCTACGGAATAAGACAAAAATATAATCTAGTTCTAGATCTCGTTAAAGTACATATGTGTACTAAATTTCAAGTCAATATCTCAAACGGTTCCAGAATAAACGTGTGCACAAAAAAAGTTACAGACCGACAGACAGACAGAAATTTTTTTCGCTCAAACTTAAAATCTCGACGTTTCATGACATTCTAAGCCTATTTGAACAATAAAAATTTTTTTGTCGTTACTATACTTCCACTGGATGTGGAAGTAAAAAGCAAACCAATTTGAGGATGGTTTCTTCTGAGTTGGCATAGGCTCTATAGCTCGCCGATTATTTCGTAAACCAGCGTAGACTGTAGTTAAAAATATCAGTATTGGGCGCCTATTCCCTAATAAAATCCATGACAGCTATTAACGTAACGGTGTAGACCTTAATTGATCACCCTTACTTTTCAGAAAATGTGCTTGCTATTATTGTGATCGGCATGTGACTCCAGTTTTTATAGACATCTTGTAGATAATAATTCTTATCTCTTCTACAACAGAGTTTGATTTTCTTGGGTCTATTATATTCTTCCGAATCCAAAATAGCGCTGATACCTTGGTTTTCCCTGGCCTGTACTTCAGTTATTAGAGTTTCAGCGGTTATCCAAGTTTGTACGATATTTCAGCGTATCCCGCGTTATCTGTTCCCATTGCAGCTTGAATAAAGTTATAGTTTTTGTTAGGGAGCTGATGATGATAATGGCAATACGGGTATATAATTTCATTGTAATTAACAATAATATGGAATGAAGATATTAATCGATTAGAGCAGCTACTGCTTGCTTACTGCTGATTTTTTAAATAAATGAATTTCAGATTTGAAAAAAAATACGCTCCTATATTATTTTATTGTTTCAGCCGATTGCTATAAAATTGTTCATGTCCCAAAAATATAAATAAAAAAATGATTGGCTGAAATCCATGTCTCTGATGTTTTTTTTATAAAACTAGTTGTTATTGTCTAAATGTTGGTTGTGGCATTTTCTTAATTTTTCTCTATTCTTATTGGGATGCTCTGCCACATGTATTCTTCTAAACAATGTCTGAAATCTACAAAATAATACAATTAACCAGTATTTTACTGGAAAAAAACCTCTACGCCTGTGACTTTTACGTCAAAGGATCAGTTAGAGGGTGGTTTTGACAAATAATGAATAAGGACAAAAATATAAAAATGACGTATTTTGCTGACGTTTCGGAAAACGAATCTGTTTCCTTTCTCAAAGCGTATTATAATGTTTGTGGGCTGTGTATATTAAATACACAGCTTTAAGAATATATTTGTTATATTCAGTATCCATAGATACTTACTGCTTACACAGAACTGTTGATATATCTAATTGATAGTTTTATTTTAAACAATGTTGAGTTTGTTAAGTTCTTCTCTTAACATCGGCAGCCAGGTTGTGCAAACATCTACAGAACAATTCGACATGCATTTATCCTCATTCAATAGTAATATAGCCGCTTCGTTAATTTTTCTTTTCTTGCTATCTATCTCTTTTGTTAAAATTTTTGCCCGAGTCCCAGTTTATTCTATGTCGGTTCTCCCAAGCGTGTTCGCGAATCTTCGATTTCTGAATCTCATTTTTTCTAATGTAACCCTTGTGCTCACCCAATCTAACACTGAATGGTCTGAATGACTCACCCACATAATGTTTATTACACTCACACGGAATACTATTAGACAATGAGAAGCGCTTTATAAAAGAGGTTCTGATAAACAATCAATACCCTGAAGCTTTTGTTGATAGAGCTTTCACATATATAGAAAATAATAATCATGTATGACAAAAACCTGAACAACGGTACACGACGTTAATTCCTTATGTACACGGATTATCTGAAAAGCTACGCCGTATAGGCAATAGATTTGATATTAGGACGATATTTCAAACGGGCAATACATTGAGATCTATTTTAACAAAAACAAAACCGCTAAATCATGAGCAAAATTCAAAAAAATGCATTTATAGTATTCTGTGTGAGTGTAATAAACATCGATTTGCACACCCTTCTGCACGCGACGACTGCCTAAAATTTGCGTTTCTGGCATATTCATGGTAATTTCATTCATATATATGATTGGCATACATTTTAAAAATGTTGCACCTGACTGGTCATGTACCGCCAATCTATTATGACGTCTTTACACTTTTCAACTTCAGTCACGCAATAAGATCATATAAGAATTTCTGCCACCAGCTATTTAGAGATTCCCATCAGGCATTTGAATCTTTCTCATGTAATGGGTCTCTACTTAGACCCAATTTGAGAGGATATCGGAGGTTTTCAATGTATTTGTGACAGTTTTCTGACGAGAAATTTTACAAAATTCTGATTATTGACAACTACCATAAAATAAAACTCTATTGGCTCAATCTCGCACCTCATCAAATATTTAAAAACACCATTTTAACTTATATCTATAATATTATTAGTCACTCTTTCTGTTCATTTATCTAGATCACAATTTTATTTTAAATAAATATTCACATTATATTTATTAAGGTCACTTAATGACCATACCCATTTCAGACACTAATTGCTTAGTAAAATAAGTAGGATAGTTTCATATTTTATTTGGGGGTATTTGAACTCATCCATGATAACTTTTAGATAAGGTTCTACATAGTATTGTTTTATGAGGTGTTGCAATTCGTCTAAGTAATTGTTATATTATTATTACAGGTAATTATGTATATTAGTTTTATATACTTTACTGTTAAATAGCTCTGCATTTGAGTACATTGCAATCTCATAAACTTACAAACAGAATTAACACTTTACCGACATTAACCATTGGAAAACTTTATGTTAAATAAATTGAAAGATGATGTACGAGACGACAAAAAATTAAAAATATATTGGTTGTTATTTAAAAACATGTAGAAATGGTAACTTTTTCAATATGACCAGTATTTTTTTATTTGCTTTGTACGTAATAGTGGATTTATGATAAAATTGTGCAATTTTACAAAAGTAGTTCCAGACTTTCAGTACTCACTGTATAATGCTTATGTTCAAATCTAAATCTGCATAACTTTAAATCCGCATTCGTATCCGACACATTTCAAAATGTCAAGTTAAAGAAGACAAAATATAAGTTGTCTTATATTTTCCAATATAAATGTTCTAGCTGCCTGAGAGTACACTTTAATATCAAGTCCGATATTTAAGTTAAAGCAATATTTTTTATGACTTTTCGTTTATATTTGTCTCATGAAATGGTTCTTTGTAATGTTACAAAAGAGTTTTGTTGCGTTATTTCTTATTATCGCTTATTTGCGTAACCCAAATGGTCTCAGTTTTGCTGTAATATGAAAATGTTTGCTGTATCTCAATTTTTATTTCTCACATGAATAACTAAGCTAAAGTTAAAATGTCTGATGTAACCAACATATAACATCACGAGAATGTAGACTCTAATTAGATAAAATGTGTGAACTAATAATATTTTCTTTCTACTTCAGCTGCAATGTCATATACACGAATAATTCGTTGCAACAAAAATAATAAAAAACAATGGATATAGTCGAGTAAACTCTAAGCTGACGCCTCCAAAGGTCGCTTCATTATACAAACTAAGAGAATAAGACATCTGCAACTAGTTCATCTCTATGTCCCTGCGATAGCTTTATGATCGCATATCAAATCGTACGTCGTGTTACCAACTCATACATACGCCACCTTGGAGTTTACCGGACTATAGTAGCGATGATAGTGATATTAGTTGCATTTCACCACATATTAAGGAAAATACTAAGAAGGTAACAGTAAATTTACTTCCTGTAAAATCCAGAAACTGGTGCAAAACAAATAAAACTGGATAATGGTGTTTAGAAAACGTAATAGTGGCATATTACTTCCACATCCAGTGGAAGTATAATAACGACAAAAAAATTTTTAAAAATTTTTATTGTTGAAATAGGCTTAGAATGTCATGAAACGTCGAGATTATAAGTTTGTCTGTCTGTCTGTAACTTTCTTTGTGCGCGCGTTTACTCTGGAAACGTTTGAGATATTGACTTGAAATTTGGTACACATATGTACTTTAACGAGATCTAGAACTAGATTATATTTTCATCTCGTTCCGTCGAAGGGTTGGGGGGTAAATTGAGGTAAATTTGGGGTAAATAGATGAATCAAGCAGGTAAGAGTCAATAAAATTGGCATTTAGTATATTCAAGAGAAGCTAAGGTCTCAAAAAAAAATTTTGGCATTAGCCACCCCCATTACCACCCTCACCCCATTATTAAAGGGGATGAATAAAAAATGTGATTTAGTGTGTGTACAAGAACCAGAAACCTCTAAATATTTTTTTACTTCATCCACCCCCCACTACCACCCCCCATCACCACCCACTACCGATGTGGGGTATCGTTTTATGGGTTTTTGGGGTAGAGGATTTCAAATATTATATTATTAGACAATTATTTCCACATGAAAAAATTTTTCGTTGTGAGTGACTCGGATAGAAAATCTGGATGTGGAAGTAGTGATTCGTTGGGCAGCGGTTTTTTTCCGAAATTACGAAACCCAAGAAATATTCAATCATGTGGTATATTTATTCTATTTTTTAATAAAATGTAATATAGGCATTATCAAATATACCAAAATGATTGCCTCTGTGAAGAATAAGTAGGTGGGCTATAGTCAAGAAATAAAAAAAAATTAAACGAATAAGAATTAATAAGTTTCTACTACATGCACCAGTTGAACAATGTTTAAAAGTTAAAAATATATTCATAAATTTATGAAATGCTATTAGGTCAATTTTCGTAGATCATTTTTAGATTGCTTTAATATTTGGTGGGTCTGGAGTTTGTCGATGGGGCAATCCTTACAATAAAAACTCCGAACACCAAGACAAAATCCAACAAAGAAGGAAACCATAATTATATCTCATTCTACCATAAATATGTTTGTCTTCATCCATCAAATTCAACAACGCGACTTTCTCTTAAGATGCAAATGGGAAATGCGCAAGCCAAGTTGTAAGAATGAACACCTTCGTATATACATATACCGACACAAACAGCAACTGTTTAAAATTTTCCCATTGGGACTAGAGTTACAAGGTCACTGTTTCCGATGGTCTTACTGGTCGATGCTAGTTAAAACGCCTAGACAGTTAACACTAATCGCCGAAGACTATATAGAAGATTCAATAGAAAACACAATTCTATTAGGATCAAACCCTCAGTCTTGAGAGTCTAGACCCGCAATTATTGAACAAATTAACCCATAGTTAATCAAAACTGTCGAACTTTTTATAAATTATAATATTGTTCACAATAATAAATATATAATAGTGCATAATCAGAGATTAAATAATACAATTATTTTCGCTTTAATAATACACTCATTCGCAGAAAGAATAATATGTATATTTCAAGCTAAAAGGGCTTTAGACACTTTTGCATGATTGCCCAAGCGACAAGAATGCACTGTCAGCTCTTAAAATGCAATATACTATCATTACAGTTTTCGGAAACACGTTGCTGGTAGCTTTCTTCGCACAAGTGCGTAATAGTATATTACGTAATGAGTGATGAATAAACACACGAACGGAAAACTTAATAATTATTTTTTTTCCATACTTTCACCGATCTTCTAACCAAAAAAATTTAACACTAATCGAAAGTAAGAAACCTATAGAATATGTAAACATAGGGTTGCTTACATTTTTCCGTTCAAGGCTGTACGGTTGCTAGGTTTAAATAGGTGAATCGAAAGTGGTACCTTCACTGATTGGCACTACTGGTAACCAAATAAATTATATATCAAAATAAAGATAATTGTATTGCGAAACGATAAGTATAAATAAAATTAAAAAAAAATAAAAATAACAAAAAAGAAGCCTTGAACATATTTCGTTAAGCAACCCATCAACGTTACTTTTGTTAGCATATTTAAAAAAAAATAGATTTCATTCGGTTACCTGATCGGTGAAGGTCGACCTTAGTACGTATCTTAGACTATAGGCAGCGGTTTTTTATTGTTCGTCAATTATTATAATAATTAATATTCTGTCTTTTTCTAACAGTTCAAATGTAATCTTTAATTTGATGTGCTATATTGCAATAAAGAAACCACTGCCCAAGGAACCACTACTTCCACACCTAAGTCTCTCACAACGAAAAAAAAATTGTATGTGGCAATGATACTTATGGAACTTTAATAATATAATATTTGAAATCGTCTACCCCAAAGGCCCATAAAACAATGTCCCTTGTCGGTAGTGTGGTGGGTTGGTGATGGGGGTGGTAGTGGAGGTGGATGAAGTAAAAAAAATATTTTGAGGCCTTTGTTTCTTGTACACACACTACATCAATTTTTTTTTTCATCCCCTTTAGTAATGAGTTACTGATGATAATGGTGGTGGCTAATGCCAAACATTTTTTTGAGATTTTAGCTTCTCTTGTACAGTGTGTTTCACTTCTCGTGAAGACACCCCTGTATCATTTTTATTTGTGGCCGAATTCATTTCAAATTTTTATCAGCCATACAACTGCATAAGACGACTTTATTCAACACATAAATGATGCCTAGATCTAAAACGCCGGCCTACTGCAATAAAAAGAAAACCAGAATTTTCGAGAAATCATAGTAAGTTTAGAGATAGACAAAAATTTTTGTAAAAGAAAGTTGTTCGGAATCACTTGATACGCCCCTCTGTAGAATTTTGTAATAATCGAAATATTGTAAAAAAAAAGTTTCACTTCTCGTGAAGACACCCTGTATCTTTTTTTTATTTGTGGCCGAGTTCATTTCAAACTTTTATCAGCCATACAACTCCATAAGACGAATTTATTGAATACATAAATTTCGCCTAGATCTAAAACGCCGGCCTACTGCGATAAAAAGAAAATTGCAATTTTCGAGAAATTATAGTAGGTTTAGAGATGGACAAAAAAAAGTTTGTTAATGAAAGTTGTTCGGAATCCCTTGATATCCCCTATGTATAATTTTGTGAAAATCGGAATGTTTTAAAAAAAAATGTTTTGTTTCACTTCTCGTGTAGACACCCCTGTATCTTTTTTATTTTTGACCGAATTCATATCAAATTTTTATCAGCCACATTACTCCATAAGACGATTTTATCTAGCACCTAAAGAGAACTTTTTCCAACAAATGAAAGTTGTGAACAAAAATCGGCATTCAATAAAATGCAAAAAGGGCCACTTTTCATTATTACGGATCAACTTAAATGTAATATAATTTTCTTTTTTTTCAATGGTTTTATAATACTTGGAAATCTGTATATATGTATGTATTATGTATGTATGTATCAAATTTACCCACTTCCCGTTATCCGATATAGCTGAAATTTTGCATACACAATAATAAATAATTTCGATAATAATTGTGCATGATTTTCATTTGCTGTAAAAAGTTCTCTTTATGTGTTAGATAAAATCGTCTGGTGGAGTTCTATAGCTGATCAAAATTTGAAATAAACTCGGCCACAAATGAAAAAGATCCAGGGTCTTAACGAAAAGTGAAACAGAATTTTTTTTTTTTGAAAATATTCTGATTTTCACAAAATTTTCAACTTTCATTAACAAAATTGTTGACTATCTCTAAGCCTACTATGATTTCTCGGAAATTGCGCTTTTCTCATTATCGTAATAGGCCGGCGTTTTAGATCTAGGCGGCATTTATATGTTGAATAAAGTCGTCTTATGGAGTTGTATTGCAGATAAAAATTTGAAATGAATCAGGCCACACATAAAAAAGTTACACGAGAAGTGAAACACACTGTATATACTAAATATCAATTTTATGGACTCTTATACTTGCCTGATTTACCTATTTACTACCATTTACTGCAATTTACCCCCCACCCTTCAGCGGAATAATGTCAAAATACAATCTAGTTACATTCGTATACCAAATTTCAAGTCAGTATCTTAAACGTTTCCAGAGTAATCGTGTGCACAAAAAAGTAACAGACAGACAGGTAGACTGACCGATCAATCAACTCAAACTCAAAATCTCGACGTTTCATGACATTCTAAGCCTATCTGAACAATAAAAATTTTCGACGTTTCTTTTGCGATACTAAAACTTCTATTGGCTGTGAAAGTAATACAGTCGTAATGCAGTTGCTATTTTATATAGTCATTAACGATGGCAATTTAATTTTCGCTTCGTACTGTATTTCGACAATGGAATCAATTACTGTTTTACAAAATATATATAATCCATAATTATTTTCCAATATTTCATGAAATTAAAATAAATATCCACTTAATATCATGGAAAATAATTAATACAATTATTTACTAATGAATATTCAGTTAATATCGTGGCAGCTGGCTTTGTTAAAGGTAAAATTATAAAGTATAATTAGGCACACATATCAGAATCGTTACAAAATTAACGAATTGATTAATTAATACTGATTGTGATCATTGCTGAAACTGTTGTGCGAATTGATAAGTCATATTTTTACATTTATTGTAATATTACAACAAATCATTATATCTAAATTTGGAAATATTAATATCCTTATCTGTCAAATAAATGTTAAATATAAGGATGGGATGAAATAGCTATTGATATATTTTAAAAACCTTTATACGGGGTTTTTGATTTATTATTCTACAGCCTACATTTTTTTTTTAAATTGAGATATGCAAAAAAAAAACAAGGAGCATAAGTTTTTACGCATTTCTCAAGGTACGTCTTGACGTTTTTAAAAAACCAAATTAGCATCGTTTTACATTCCAAAAACATGAAAATGGATGCCCCAAATTTTATTTTTTCTCAAATATAAAAACTTTTACATCAGACATAAAATCACTGTGAAAATTCCACTCGAATGTGATAATAAAGTTATGCAATAAAATCATGGATGATTGAATTTAAAAATTGAAAAGGCGCGCTCTAAATTTCATTTTTTTTTTCAAATATTAAAATTTCCTCACCAGATTTAAAATCACCGTCGAAATTCGACTCCAACTTGTGAATGAAGTTATCCGATCAAATCCGCATTTTTTTCGATTTTAATGATTTTAACTGTATGAGTTGTCATTCTATAACTTTGGAACTAATTGAGATATAAGAATATAAAAAAACACAAGAAATAATATTTTAAAACAAAGTAAATATGGAGAACTAATAATCAATTTGTTGTTATATTATCCATAATGTAAATACGAAAAAGAGATAATAAATTAAAAGTAAAATTAAAAAGTATTCAAGCCTGCCGTTTTTCCTATTAATTTTTAATATATATGTATATATTTTATTTAATAATATTTAGTCTTGTTTTAATAATATTAATTTCTATTTCCGGTAATTTAATTTAATCACGCGCGCATTAACCTGGCAGAAATCTACTCCGCCTGCGTGAAGATAAGAAGCTCGAAGAAAGAACCTAGGCGAATACACGCTTGTAAAGACCGCTGTTAAAACTGCTTGTGCTAAATTTTTCCATTTAAAATAATTCTCAATTTCTCGTTAAAATAATCCTCAATTAATCAATTTATCTAATAATAATTATAAGTGAACTAGTTAAACCAAAGGGATAGTGAGCCACAAAACAGTCCACGGAACCACGAGGGCCGGCAGCATTTGACTTCCAAACATCCAAGTCCAGGTAAGTGCCAGGCTCCGCCGCTACCTTTGGCCCTTAACGAATCATTTTTTGGTCAGCTTCGCGCCGAATTATTTGTCCGCTTTACATAATTTGTTAAATAATAATTAATCATTCCCACCAAATTGCATGATATTTAAGGTTTTTATCGTTAAAATCTCGGTTGAAATTAGAAGAAATAGGTGAGTCCTTTTTATCACACTTTTTGCGCGGTCACGGTACGGGTTCTTGCCGGGCGACCGATACGCCGCTAATTCGCTGCACTGCTTTGTTAACATTTGTGAACTAGTAGTTCGTCATAACATAACTCGCTTAGGAATATTAATAATTTAAAAATAATTTATAAAAGGGTATTAGTATAACCCTACTCTCTCTCTACTCTCTCATAAACATTTCCCTTACGTACAATAATAATGTAACGATAATAATTAATTTAAAAAAGGGTATTAGTATAACCCTACTCTATATCTCTCTCTTTACAGACAAGGTTTGGTATTATTAATTTCTCAGTATTTGACACCGCCATAGGATACAAATAAAACATTTTAGTTACTTTAGTTTAGTTTCAAAATTAGAATAAACACATAATTTCTCACTTTTAATACTTGTTTACCTTTTATTTACCATTTCGCGTAAATTTCCCCTTAGCTATTGCGGGAATCATTTATTTATTTTATTTAAAGTAATTACAGATTTGTGTCGTAATTGTATGTTTGAAAATACTGGATTTAACTTTGTATTACACCTGTTGCGCTCTCATTTGCAGTTTTACCTTTTTCAGTTCTCAATTTTGAAATTTATTATCTTAGTTTAGACAAATAAAATTTATATTATTGTCGGGCTAAATTTTATAGTTACTATTTATTCATTGATATCGAGTGTGTACATTTTTTCTTCGAAAGCGTAGACGCACTGTTTATCCTTATTTTATTATATAGGGAGGCTCAAATAAGTTGTGATTTATATATTGGTTAATATTTAACTTTCGTTTTAATTTTAAGTTGAAGTCCTCGAACGCGTTGCATATTTTAGCTTCACTTATTCATTATACAGGGTGGTTTGTGTTTCATTTTGATCATTATAATTTTTAGTTTACAAAAATTTGGTTTTGATAGTACTACTGAGTAATAACTAATTCTCAATATTTTTTTTTATTTTCTGCTTTTGTCAAATATGGCTGCTAATAAAATTAAACAATATCGTGCTTATAGAGACATTGCTCATTCTCGTATCATTGATATGTATTCGGTTGCACATAATGCAGTGGAGGATAACACTTTACTTACTGCCTTTCAAATGAGATATTTAAATTTAGAAGCAGTGTATACTGAATTTAATACCCAACATAATAACGTTTTGCACCATCTTGTAACCATAGAGGATGCAGACCAAGAAGCCGAAGAGCAGATGCGCCGTGATGCTGATAAAAAATACTTCTCAATTAGAGAAATATATTATAACCTTGTTGAAAGCCTTGAAGTTGGTGCTCCTGCCGTTGCAGCAAAGTCTAGTGTCAAATTACCAAAACTTAATGTGCCTCATTTTAATGGAAATTTAAAGGCCTGGCCAACCTTTTCAGAATTATTTAATTCATTAATTCATAACAATTCAGCTCTTACGGATATAGAGAAATTTCAATATTTATTGTCTGTGGTGTCCGGAGAGGCACTCACTTTAATAAGAAATCTTCCTCTTTCAGGTGCAAATTATGACATTGCATATAATAATTTAATAAAACGTTATCAAAACAAACGTATACTAACCACCTTTTATTGGGAAGAAATTATTAATTCTCTGAAACTCTCAAACGAATCATCTCGGCATCTTAGAAGTTTATTAGAGACCTTTTCCGATAATTTAACCGCTTTAGAAAATTTGAAATTTCCGGTGAAACAATGGGATTTCATTTTATTTAATTTACTTAGTAAAAAAATTGATTCAGATACTCTCAAGCGCTTCGAGTTACAGCATGGCTCTTCTGATATACCCACATGTGACAACCTTTTTGATTTTTTAAACAAACAGCGCATTGCTTTCGACTCTATGGCACTTGCAAAACCAAGTAAAAAATCTTATGACAATTTGCATTATAAAAAACCCCCTGCTTCCAATAATTCTAACTCTCCTTCCACATTTTTAGTTAATACGAATTCAGCCACAACAAATTGCCCGGTATGTAAATCAGAGCACTCTATATATAAGTGTCCCACATTTAATTCCAAAACTCCAAATGAGAGATATGATCTAATAAAACAAAATAAGTGGTGTACTAATTGTTTAGGCTCTAAACATACGTCACTAAAATGCAATTCAAGTGAATCTTGTAGAGTGTGCCATAAAAATCATCATACCCTTTTACATTTTAATAAAGGTACATCCTCACTTCAAACGCTTGCAACAGTTGACAACTCGGTATCCGAACAGTCTAATCCAATTATTGCATCTGCTCCTTCTACGTCCCAAGTAAATTCGCTCTCTAATGTAATCCCCTCAAATTCTACAGTACTTCTTTCAACTGCACTCGTTGAGGTTTTGGACTTCCATGGAAACTATCAAATTGTACGAGTTTTACTAGATTCTGCCAGTCAAGCCAATTTTATCACTGAAAAGTGTGCTCATCGGCTAGGTTTGCAACGATCCAAGGTCTCACTCGCTATTAATGGATTAGGGCAAATGTCCTCAGTTGTTCCTGGTTGTGTTACTTGCACTATAAAACTCCAAGGTCAGGTGGAACCATGTTTGACTCTTGATGCCTTAACTTTGCTAAAAATTTGTGCTGATATGCTTAACTGCAAAATTTCTATTTCTAATTTAAAGTTGGCCGATTCTCAGTTTAACATGACCGGTCCTATTGATATGTTGCTAGGCGCTGATATATTCCCTTTTATCCTAAAAGATGGTCGATCGTCAGGAAGTTCCACTGAACCTTCTGCAATCAATACGATTTTTGGTTGGATTATAATGGGCAAAGTTAATTGCAACACTTCTCCCTCATTAAATACTTTTCTCACTTCCTCTGAACTTATAATAGACTCTTCCCTAAGAAAATTTTGGGAACTCGAAGAAGTTCCCCATGAAATGTCTTTATCTGCAGAAGATATTCAATGTGAAAAAATATTCACAGATACTCATTTCCGTGACCAATCTGGTCGCTTTGTGGTTTCGCTCCCGTTTAGCTACTCGCCCTCAAGCTTTTAGACGTTTTTATTCGTTGGAACGTCGTTTATTGCACAATCCCTCTTTATATAAGGAATGCGTCAACTTTATGGCCGATTACCTAAGTAGTAATCATTTGGAACCTGTTGACAGTACTTTGTGACGTATGCTTTCCGGTGATGCCGGAAAGTGTCATTTTTGGCACCTTAGTAACGGTTCGGTTACTCGGGCGCCACCTTTACAATTTTTACGTGGGGCAAAGGTCCCACACTAACCTCTTAATACAGCCTGTTTCAGTAGGGCTGGGATAGCTACAGTGGAGAAAAACAGAAAATTCCAGTGGGTCAATTGGGACGTATCAGACTTTCACACACACACAGTAAAACACATAATTCGGTAAATAATGTCTATTTATTTCCTACAAGTTACAATACCAACACTAAGTTAGTCTAAATCTACTAATATATATACCAGACAGTACCCAGGCTATGATATGACTATCGTATAGTTACGGTGCGGTTACAGCGAGGTTATTTATGGCAGGCGGGAGCGAAGCAGCGGTATGACGTGGACTTGAGGTAATGGCGGTGATGGATGGTTAACGGCGCGAAAATGACCAGGTGACGGGTTACGATGCAGGTGACGAAAAACGGTTAGGTTATGTACAGTCGTCGGATACCAGGAAGGAGCAAGCAAACAATAACTAATGCAACAATAAGAGAAATGGCTACTCTAGGTGTCAGGCTTGGCTAATACCAGGAACCCTAAAGCTGGAAAGAGATGTATGATTGGTTAAGACAAGACGGCGTTCTGCAGCTCCTAACCTGAAAACAGTTAAAAAAAAATAATAATAATATGGCCACGTCCCGATTTCTCCGCATTAGCAGATACTACGAAGACCTCGGAGACGCTTTCTCTGTGCCCACAGGGTAAACGCACTAGCACATATTACGAATACCCTGGGTACACCGGAGTCAACCACACTAGCACGACGGTTGGCACCTGGATGTGAGCTCGTACCCTGGACCTGAAATTGGGTGAGCGTCTTGATTTCTCCGCATTAGCAGATACTACGAAGACTCCAAAACGCTCTCTCTATGAACACAGCTTGCGTGCACTAGCAGATATTACACGCACGCTGGGTACTAGAGTTACCAGACAGCAATTAGAATTAAAGGACCTGATTTCTCCGCATTAGCAGATACTACTTTATGACCACAGAGTACCCGCACTAGCAAATATTACGGATACCTTGAGGACACAACCAGAAAAATAAGTACAAAGACAAATAAAAGTTCACAGTATCAGCCAAACCGCTACCTAATATAATTATTACTATTATTCTTATATATTTCCTCCTAGTTGCTCCTGGCGCGTCTGGTTGCTGACTTCTAGACTGGCACGTCTACCTGCTTCGGAAGCTCGTGAGGAACTTCACTGTCGGTGTCGCTTTCAATAGTTAGTAGGCTCGTATCCCTTCTCTCGCCCGGTAGTGGGAGAAGTGAATGCGCGTAGGCAATGAGCGGTGTAGACGGCACTTGTGAAATTTTCGTTATAATAGATTTTAAGGGCTTAGTACAGTTTCGTAAAATGGTATATTTTAAGAAATATTGACAGAGTCCGAAAAGTTGGACTTGAACTAATTTACGGAAATATTCACTTACTCTTGACGGCTGGTCACGGGTGGGTACCTCTGCTTGCTACTACTGCTTTCGATCGACTCCTGACGCCACAGAGAGCGTGTGCTTAGGACGGTCTTGGCGCTGTGCTGGTGGGGGTCTAACGCTGGAATGTATTTTTACGTGGTAATAAATGCTTTGTATCCGGCTGGGTTTAAACAAGTAATACAAAATTAAATAACAATATTTATAATATGTAAAAATAGGGTACTTGTTTGGGCCTCGGAATTTGCTTCATTACACCTTCACTCCCAGAGAAATGTTACTACATCCCTCACTACTGTGGGCTTACCCCAAATAATTCGACCACCAAACTTAGAGTGGTATTTGATGCTTCTGCCAAGGCACCTCAAGGTTTGTCTCTTAATGAGACTCTTTTAATTGGGCGAAAGTTGCAAAAGGATATTGCTAGCATCTTGTTATATTTTCGATTACATAGATATGTATTTACGGCTGATGTACGGCAAATGTACCGACAAATTTTGGTGACAGAGAGGCATCGTGATTATCAACGGATTCTTTGGAGATTTTCTCCTTCCGAACCTATCCTAGACTTTCGTCTAAAAACGGTAACTTGAGGAGTCTCATCTGCCCCTTTCTTAGCTCTTCGTTCTTTATCGCAGTTGGCTATTGATGAGAAAAATAACTTTCCACATGCCGCAAAGGTATTATCGACCGACATCTATGTTGATGACCTTGTTATAGGTTGCAACGAATTGGTTGAAGCTTAGAACTTATTTCTATGATGAAAAGGGCTGGTTTTGAATTGCGTAAATGGACAAGCAATAACCCTACTCTTCTGGAAAATATTCCAATATCTGATTGCCAACAATCCGCCTTAAACTTTGATCCAGAACGTGACTCCGTCGTCAAAATTCTAGGCCTAAATTGGAATCCCTCCCTAGATTAATTTTCATATCATGTCTCTTCGTTAAGTACCGTGTACGAAGCGATCTATCTTATCTGACATTGCTAGAATATTCGACCCACTCGGTTTTTTAACTCCCTTATCTTTTTTTGCAAAACACCTTATCCAACACTTATGGTCTCTAAGGTTGGCATGGGATGAAAATCCGCCTTCTTATATTGTTGACAAATGGACACAATACAAGAGGGAATTACCTAATCTCTCTGGTATAAGTATCTCCCGTCACTTGTGTGGAAATAATTTTGTCTCTTGTGAAATTCATGGTTTCTTTGATAGTTCTGAGAAAGGATATGCTGCCGTAGTATACTTACGTTTCTTATTTTCTAATGAATATATTAAAGTACAACTTTTATGCGCAAAATCCAAAGTAGCCCCTTTAAAAACTCTTTCCGTGCCACGGTTAGAACTGTATGCAACAGTTTTGTTGGCAAATTTAATGGACTTTGTCCTCCAAACATATTCTAGTAAATTACGCTTTGATAAGATTTTCGCGTGGACGGATTCGATGGTGGCTTTATCGTGGATTCAATCATCTCACCGATGGAAAACCTTTATTAGCAACAGAGTTAGCCATGTGCAGTCTAAAATTTCTCCAATGTATTGGCATCATATTTCCTCGCAAGATAACCCTGCTGATTGCGCTTCACGAGGTTTATTGCCTTCCGAACTCGTCGATCATCATCTTTGGTGGACGGGTCCAACTTGGTTAAGTAGCTCCCAGGCCACATGGCCACGTAGTTCTCTCCCAAATTCTCCCATTAGTTTGGAGGAAGAAAAGAAAATCTCTCTTCCTTCGTTTCATTAGATTCTCTGGATTCGCTCTTAAATAAATATTCTTCTCTTCCAAAAATTCAACGTATAGTCGCTTATTGTCTCCTTTTTATATATAACTTAAAAAATCCACATGGAAAGAAATCTTACCCATTTTCTCAAGTTGAACTTCACAATGCACTGTTGGTGTTAGTTAAAAGAGTTCAACATACAAATTTCAAAGATGAAATTATAAAGTTAGAAAATAACACTCGTTCGCCAAAATCTTTTCGTAAATTAAACCCATTTATTGGAGAGGATGGTCTCCTCAGGGTGGGCGGTCGCCTTGCTAATTCTAGTTTATCTTATGATCGTAAGCACCCTGCCCTTTTACCTCGTTCTCATAGGTTAACAGAACGCATTATTGAAAATTGCCACAACGAACATTTACATCCCGGATTACAGACCCTTCAATTTTTACTAAGTCAACAGTTTTGGATATTGTCTCCAAAGCAGGCTATTCGACATACTCTTTCGAAGTGTCATAGGTGTTTTCGGGTTAAACCTGTGTCTTTGCAACCCCCTATGGGGAATTTACCTCCTTCCCGAATCAACCAGGTTAAAGCCTTTCAATGTTCTGGAGTTGATTATGGTGGACCATTTTTTGTAACTCTGGGTAAACGTCGGGGTATTAAATCTCAGAAGGCATATATTTGTTTATTTATATGTTTTGTCACTAAGGCCGTTCACCTAGAATTAGCCTCAGATCTTTCCACAGAGGCTTTTTAGCCGCACTCAGACGCTTTATAGCTCGTAGAGGCCGCTGCACCCACATTTTTAGTGATTGTGGTACTAACTTTGTTGGGGCTCAGAAATAACTGTCTAAATGCTTGAAGGACGCTGTGGAAAGTGAGAAAATGAACTGGACATTTAACCCCCTTTCCGGACTCCATTTTGGAGGCTTATGGGAGGCTGGCATCAAGTCCGTGAGAAACCCATTTGTATAGAGTTATTGGCAATCAAATTTTAACATACGAAGAGCTTTATACTGTTCTAGTTCAGGTGAAGGCACTTCTTAACTCTAGACCCATTTGTCCCATCAGCTCTGATCCCAATGATCTTTCAGTGTTAACCCCCGGTCATTTTCTTACCCTTGAGCCCTAAACTGTAATTCCAGAATCTGATCTATCTCATCTTACACTAAACTGTTTAAACCGTTGGCAATTGTTGCAACGCCTCCATCAAAATTTTTGGCGGAGGTGGCATGATGAATATTTGCATACCCTCCAACAGAGAAATAAATGGACAAAGCCTGAGAGATTAATTGAACCTGGTAGTCTCGTGCTCATAAAAGGCGATTCGTCTCCCCCGTTGTCTCGGTCGTGTGGTAAGAACCCATCCGGGCCCCGATGGTGTTGCTCGCGTAGCAACCATCTCTACTACTCGGGGGTTACTCCAAAGACCCCTAGTAAAA